>CM060939.1:346603288-347853288 GCA_030765085.1 Allium cepa | reverse complement strand
ATTCTCTGTGTTAGTATCTCTTTGTTATTGTATTGAGTTGTATAACTAGACAGGTGTTTATAACTGTCTAGTATGTGATGTATATGTTGTGTAACTCTGATTAGTGTTGTATCTATGTAATACTTTTGTTATTAATATAATTTATTCGTTCCGCTGTTGAGATTTTGATGTTGTTCGTCTTTCTTCTCTTCCTTTTCTCTTTTCTATCACATTCTTTCTTCAAGATGATGCGATTTTCTATGTTGAGAAAGTCAGGTCGTCACAAGTCTCAAAATTAATTTCGGAATATGGTTTTAAAAGCTCGTTTTCTCAAATAAATTATTTTATATATAAAATATACACTTTTATACTATTCGAACGTATGAGAAAGAGAATTAAATGATTTAGTAAAACACGTGGTATGGGACATGTGCGTTCGCTATTTTGGTTAATTTCTGACTTGTACGATCGAAGCTATTTGAGATTATTGATTCTGAGATGTTTTACCATTTTATGGCGTATTTTGAGTTTTATAATTTCTATTTGTTGGAATTATTTAAGATGGCCAATATTTGGCAAGTATTATGGTTTGAGATCTCCAATGTAGGAGTATGGTCGATGAGATCCATCACGATGTTTTGTTTACTTGCCAATGATAATGGCAAGTCTTGAGTTTATGATTTCATATTTTGAGATTTATGGTTTATGAGGAACCATCATGATGGTTTCACTTGTCGAGGAGATGAGACAAGTTACGAGGCCATTTAATACTTGTCGATGAGATGAGACAAGTATGGTGTCTCTTTATCACTCGCCAATGAGACTAGGTGAGATATAATTTTTTGAGTTTTATGATGTTTCTAGTGTGGCATCGACTAACGGCTAGTAAACGCTAAGTGCGAATGTGTGGTATGGACACATGTTAACACTTTTCGGGTTCCAATCCGTGAGTTTGTAACACATTCACGATGTTTACCTAACAGAACTGCTTGGAGAGGTGTTAGCGACCTTGTCATGAGGACGAATTGCTTGGGAGGTGTTAGCGACCTTGTTAGGGCTGACAAAATAGCTTGGAAAGGTGTTAGCGACCTTGTCATGAGGACGAACTGCTTTGAGAGGTGTTAGCAACCTTGTTAGGGCAAACAAAATAGCTTGGAGAGGTGTTAGTGACCTTGTAATGAGGACGAACTTCTTTGGGAGGTGTTAGCGACCTTGTCTGAGGCTTCGGCCATCTGAGTTTAGCACGTGCAGCATTGCTTCGGTATTACAATCGGAAATTTGGCCAATTCGGATTTTCTGAGTTTTCTGTTTTATTGTGATTTCACCTTTTTAAGATGTTTTATTACATCGATAGCCTAGTGCTATATGATATGTTATATATATGGTGATTTCAATTATAATGTCTTGAACTCTTATCGAGTTCCTTGAGTTATGAGTTTGGATAATTTCAGGATTTTATAGGATATTCTGGGTTTTGCCATTTTGACGAGTTGAGATTGGGATTTATATACATTTATACCGATGAGATGAGGTATAATTGAATTTGGAGATTCATCTATAATTGAGTTTTGGATCATCCTATTTGAGTATGTCTTATGTTTTCCATTTTGGTAAGAGTTTGTATTGATGTTTCTCCTTTTGAGGAGATTTGGTTCATGGAAACCATGTAGACATTTAGGGATGTCGCCAATGATATGAGGCACTTGTGTTTGATTTGAGTATTGAGTTTGAGTTACCTCCTTCGAGGTATTTGTTCACTTAAGTAGCGTTTGTTACTTAAGCATTGAGATTATGAGTTTAAGATTCATTCTTCTCCTTCGAGAAGAAGTATCTTCATGTCTATTCTGCTTAATATTACCGATATTGACATATTTGTGTAGCTAGACTGACCCGTGTATTTATACTCGGGTCAGACCGAGTTGTTTCAGGTATCATCTATTGGACTTAGCTTGAAGTTGATGCTGGATATCAGCTCTCCTTTCTCTTGAGCAATTTATGTTCTTCCGCATACTCTGATGTGTTTGCTTCAATGTATATGGTGTGGTCGAGTACCACCTTTATTGTATTCATATTGTGTTGTACTAAACATGTATCAGTGTATATGTATATACATGATGTTGATTACTGTTCTGTGATGTGCTTTACATTTAGTTATTGTATTTTGTTCCGATAGATCCGTTAGCCACCTATAGTTTTGGATTATGCATTTACTGTGTATGTCGATCCATTGAGATAGAAAAGAAAAATCATATTTCGTTTATCGACGTATTCAGTAGATGTTTAAGACAAATTTATAGATGGTCTCCCTTAACCAGCCATATTCTCCGCATTAGTAGACGGAATTACTCATTAATTCTCTGTACTAAAGTGGGTCTCGAGGTGGGGCATTAAAAATCAATTGCAATTAAATGTAATTGAATATTACGTTGATGAAGATTTAGATGAAATTGAAGAATATTTATGTAATGGTGTATAAACCAAATGTTAACTAATGTCCTTAGAGAAATGATTAATTAATAAAATGAATAAAATCAAACTAAATCAATTTATTGGAATTTAATTATAATTAATTGCAATTAATTACAGTTGAATTTGAACACTGTAATCGGTGTAATAGTTAGCACTAAATTGATATGTAAATTTGTTTTAAATATTGTAAATGTCTAAGAAAACAAAAATGAAGAAAATTGTTAGGTATTAATTTTGAAATTAAAAAGTGATTAAATCAATTTAATAATAATTTATTTAATTAACATGAAAATAGCCAATTTGGAAACTTTCTCGAGTTTCGATGAAACCAGTTTCATCGGATCCATGAAGGTAAATTATTGGAGGATTTCAAGTTTCGTAGCGATCAGACTTGTCGTTTGATCGTACGGGCTCGAAACGCGTAGAAATAAATTTAATTAAATTCAACTGAAATCAATTTGAAATAAGCTAATTTAAAGCTAACTTTTTCGTACGATGAAATCAGAACTTGAAACCTATTCCCTTGAATTTAGAAATATCGAAAACATCTACTTTGATATATGGGATGACCCATTTTCGTCCGAAGGCAGAACGGGTTTTTGCGTCGCTATTTGTCGTTCGCACAAATTCGATATAGGTTCACTTTCTTATCGGGCTTTGTTAATATAAATAGTTCTGTTATAAACCCTAACATCCTTTTATTTTGATTTTGTGCGTACAATTCTCTTGCTTCTCCTTCCCAATGGCAGGAACAAAATTTCTAAACCCAAACTCTAATTCCAAAATTTCGAATCAATTTGAAAAATTCAAACTCCTCCAAACCCTAACAAATTATATACCATCTCGAAGCTCTCGACGAGCATAATCCATTGGTGCAATTCGTTTCTCATAACGAATCACCATTTTTCCAGAAACCACCGAATTGATTTTGGCCGTCCACATGAAGTTTTGGCGATCGAACGGTGGATCGTCGTCCTATCGACGATCAGGGAGTGGCGTTGGGAAGAGGAGGTCGAGCAGGTCATAGATCATGTATTAGTTCGTGCTAGAGGGCCTCGACTTCATCGTGATTGACCGTTGAAGGACGCGGCATGCTGAGCGCCTGGAAGCTTAGGGGGTGGTCGCGCAGCCATCCAGGGGGGGCAGGTGGAGGGGAGATGATCGGTGATGTCTGATCGTTGCCGTGTGATGGAGGCGGTGGAAAAATTAAACGGCATGGCGATGGCTATCACTATTTTGGCTCGATCACAATAGTGAGGAGTTAGGTTTCACGTGTGATAAAGTGCTGACATGGTAGGTTTCAGTTGTTTATATTTTAATTTATTTAAAATTTGAATTTCATTGTTCTGATATACATAACTTTCACATACGAGGTTGGAATTACACGGGATTTGTTCCGCTACGATCGTATTGAAATTTGAACATTTTGAATCTGGTTTGGATGAATTCTAAGACTGTTGAATGTTGGGGCTTATTTTGGATTTCAAATCGATTTGAAATCAAAGGTGAGTTTTTTAACCCACTCACAATTTCTAGATTATCTTATGTTAGTTAAATTAAATTTATGATGTAATTAGAAATTAATTAGTTGATGTTTGGTATATTTAAATTTGTCATTCCAGTTAAATATGACTTTTTTTGCATTTAATCGTCAATTAATTTATTATTGAATTTAATTGTCAATTGAATAACTGCTAATGATAATCATTTATCTATTAATGTTTATTGGTTGATTTGGATGATGATATGATGTATGTTTGATTTGTCGATATTGGATGACTGGATGTTATATTTTATGTTGTGATAACACTGCAATTTCCCTACGGGTTGAAATGATACTTATCTGAATGATCATATACAATAGGGGAAAGTCGTTATGGGTTGAAATGATAAACCCAAGCGATTTTCGTTGAAATAAAGATGGGATTACGAGTTGAAATGATATATAGCCGTAAATTTAAGTATTTGCAGATTGAAATGCAAAATATCTAAATCACTTAACCATATGGTAGAGAATTATATACAGACATCAGATTGGTTAAATTTAATGATTTTAAATCCTTAAACTTTGAATCAAGTTAAACGATAATTGAAATAGAATTTGACTGATATAAATTGAGTTGTTTTAAGTAATTATTTAAAGGATTTAAATTAGAATTCTAAAGTTGAATTTGAAGCATAAACAAAATTATCGAAATTGAGTTATTGAAATGTTGGAACTGTAATTTTGAAAATCTATTCAAATTGATATGGTTAAATACGATGTTAATTTCAAAATTTATTATCCTAGTATAAACTATAAATGTTCCTTTAAACTCTAATTTTATGATTTTCAACTATTAAAATAAGTTAATCTATTTTAAACCAACTTAATCGATTTAAACTACTTATTTTATTTTAATCTAATTTAACCCATTTAAAACTAATTAGCCTATTTAATCTATCTTAATCTATTTTAATATTTATTTAATTTGATTTATTATTTTTAGTCTATCTTAAACCATTTAAACTTTGTTAAACTATTTAACTTATTTTAAACTATTTTAATTTACTTAATGTATTTTATTATATTATAATCTATTTTAAACCATTTAGACTTTATTAAACTATTTAATTTATATTAAACTATTTAATCTATTTTAATTCTATTTAATCTATTTTAAATTCATTTAATTTATTTTAAATCTTATTAATAAATAATAAACCTATTTAATTTATTTTAAACTATTTAAACTATTTTAAAATCTATTTAAATTATTTTAATCTATTTTAATCTACATCAAATTTATTTAATCTATTTTAAACTTATTTAACCTAATTTATGTCCATTTTAAAACCATGTCAAACTAATTAAACTATTTATAACTATCTAAATTATTTTCTAAATTTCAGATGGTGTAGAGCGGAAATGTTTGTAATTAAAGCTTTTATTTTTAAAGCGAATAACGTTTAAAAATGTTGTAACGTAAGTTGGGATTTGAAATTATATTTACTGGTGAAAAGACATATTTAAGTAAATATGATTTTGAAAGTAATTATGATTTCGAAAGTGATATGGTTTGAATTAAATATGATATTTTGATATCAATATGAAATGGTTTTGGAAATGTAAAAGAACCATCCGGTGTGTAATAAGAGGTTGGTTTTTAAAGAGACCGGGATCAGATATTTTCACACTCTCTGCCAATATCGAAACCACTTTAACAACTGTGCATGTGGTGGAGATTCTAGAAATGAAGTGGGATGGTTTGGTGTACAATTCTATATGAGGTATTTACGTGATCCTGACTCCCGTTAGTCAGCTTAGATTTGACTAAAACAGGAGCCATGTCGGGCCATGTGAGGTTACACCTCCGATCGGACACATTTCTTCAATACCATAATATGACTTTGTGATGATTTTCTGGCCACCCCTTGATTTTGATTATGGAAGTGTGTTCTGAGATGGGCGGTAGTAGCTGCTATGCATTACCACCAGTTTAGATTCCCAAACGGGACATCTACCCTGCATTGCCTCACATGCCGTATTCACATGCCCTATCACGCCTTCTATGAGTTTGGTTTGTACCACACCTATGGAGTGCCCTCTGAGTAAACCTCACAGAGGAGCTTACAGTACTGTATAGACTATGAGAATATATAAAATGTGTTAAGGGGGATATGGGCAACTGTAACAACCCTAGATTTTTGAGTATAAATTTAAATTTGACTTTATTTCATTTTGAATTTTTTTTTATTTTTTTATTTGTGATATTTCATTTCTAAATATTTTTAAAGTGATAATTGAATTTTTCCAAAATTTATTGCATTTATTTCTTATTTTTAAAGGCTAGTTTCTATTTTTCTGCTATTTTCTTCTTTTGAATTATATTTAATTAAAATTTATTTATTTATTTTTGTGAATGCATTTTATTTTATGTTCTTATTTTTATTTATAATTATTTTCCACGTCCATATAAATTTTCCAAAGTTTATTCTGTTTATTTTCAAATTTTCTAGACAAGTTTTCATTTTTGTGCTATTTTCTTATTTTTATCATATATAATTAATATTTATTTATTTATGTTTAATATATTTGTTATATTTTATAATTTTAACTGAAATTATATGTATTTTCAGTTATTTAAATTTATAAAAAGGAAAATAGAGAAATTTGAAAAGGCTTGTGACTTTTTATTTCCTATGACCTTTTATATTCTCACCTTTTCACATTTCACATTTTTGGCCATAACTCCTCATTCCTTTAGCCACCTACCTCATTTCTCATTCATGTAAAAAAAAATTCTCATTCCTCAAACAACAAAATCGGCCATTGCTTTTGTGAAAAATTTGGTAAACTTTATTCCTTTTTTTCATTGTTTATGCTTGAATTCATGTGATCTTGCACTTGTGCCTTCATCTCTAGGTTCGGCCATCCTCCACCACCAGCCCTGCCACCTCCACCACCACCTAAGCATGTCACCATCACCTCCACCTCTCTGGACAACCCCAAGCCGAGCCTCCGTTGTTTGATTATCCACCACAAAATTCATAAAAACTTCAACTATATACCACTAGCCGAGCATACAATGTTGCCACCACTTCATCACCCCCTTAGCCGCCACCTACTCCACCACTACCACCTCCAACAGACCTGAATCACCCCTACCATGTCCCCTCTTGGCCACACCTGAGATGGCCGTGCCCCATGTGGCCTTGGCCGAGCCTTGTTTTGGCATGAAATCATGTGATGTTGTTGTGTAGTGTTGTTTCATGCTAGCTCACCTTGCACCATCCTCAAACATGTTTGGCCGACCCATATTCACCCACAACCTGATCCAAACCCTTGCCTTAGACCTTTATTCCACCTATGGCCGAACCTATGGAGTGCTGGAAGCAAGTGCAAAGCATTTCAGTTTTGATTTATGCAGTTATTTCTAGCCTAATTTAGTCGTTTCTGAATAGAAAGCTTATATTTGTTGTATTGTTTGTTGGATTTGTTTTCAAGGAAATTGAACTTTGGCTCTCTCACTCAAATCTGTGTCGTGCTATCATGCTTGTGTGGATCCCAGTTGTGTATTCGTACTTGTCATCTCCAGCTCAAACCAGTGAGTTATTCTCACCAGGCAATTTGTACCTATATAACTAGTAAATTGACCACTTGTGAATATGTAAAATGCATAACCTTATTATATCTGCTATGCTATGATTATACGATGTTCATCCATGCTTAAACACCTGTTATATCATATGTTACTGTTATATTATGCTGTTATGTTATTTTTATCAGTTTATCACATTGCAAGTTCCCTTTAGATTAGAATCACTATGGGTTGAAATGATACATACCTGAACGGACTTTAGAATAAGGCAAAATTGTTATGGGCTGAAATGATAGGCCTGAGCGGTTTTCAAATTATTTCATTTACTTGGGACTGTGGGTTTGAAATGATAAAACCTGAGTTTTCTTTGTAAATTATGGGTTGAAATGATATATTACCCGCATCACTTTTCCTAGAGTAGAAAATTATGTACATACCCGTAGTTAAAATATGGTTTTCTAAAAATTTTAAAATATTTTAGAAATGTAAATATTATAATGTTTTGATTTAAACTTAATTAAAAATTGATTTTTGTAAAATATTGTTGCTTTTCTGGAAATTTATAAGTGAAATAAATTATGGAAAAGTTAGAAAATTTGAATATAAGTTATTTTGGAAATTTAAATTTGGCGATTATTGAAATTTAAATTAAATATGAAAATATGATAAACTTATGATAATATGGATTAAAAATGAATTTAAAGTGATTTTATAATATATTAGTGATTTTTGAATAAAGTTAAAATGTGAAATGAATGAATATTTAAGTTGAAATTTGAAATATAACTAAAATTGGGAATTTGTGAATTTGGCTTAAAAATGAATTTTATGTTAAGTAAATAAAAATGAAAATAAGTTACATTTGAAAATTTAAACTTAAGTGTTAAGTTAAAATTTAATTTAATGAATTTAAAATTAAATGTTGAAATTTAATAAGTGAATTGTTATTAAATATTGAATTTGAATGGAAATTTAACTTTATAAAACCTTGAATTTAAGGAAAATTAATGATGGTTATAAAAGTGAAAATATGTGATTTTATAAGTTTAAAATAATTTAAATAAAAATATAATTGTTTGTGGAATTTTATTGAATATTTGAAGTTAATTAACTGCATTTTTGAAATGCTACTATTACTAATGTAAACCTATTATAGCATTTTTAAATGCTGTCTTTTGTTAAATTGAACTGTTTTGAATGTAACTTTCCGTAGCGTTTAGAAAGGTGAATCTTCACTGTTTGATAAAATTAAGTGAATGAATGAACTTTGAAAAGTTTAAAATTTTGGAAATTTAATAATTTAATTATTAATTGTAACAATTTCATTTTTAATGATTTAAATGAAGTAATTCGATTTGAAATATAAACTATTTTTGAAATGTGAGTTAAAATGGTAATTTAAATTGAATAAAATGAATATGGTTTGAAATGAAACGATAAGTTTGATATTTTGAAATTGATTTTTAAATGATATTGAATTGTTAAATGATATTTGATTTCTGATATAAATACCATTTTTAAAATTATAACTACGGGTTATAAGAATGATTGGTTGTTAAAGAGACCGGGAACGGATATGGACATACTCTCTGTCGATACCGAAAACCACTTTAACAACTGTGTACGCGGTGGAGATTCCAGAATGAAGTAGGATGACGACGACGTTCCTAAGGTACTTTACGTTGACCTAACTCCCGTGAGTTAGCTTAAGGTGGCTAAAACAGGAGCGATCTCGGGCCAAAGGAGGTAGCATCTCTGGCTGGACACACTTCTTCGATACCATTCTATTACTGTTGTGATTGATTGGGTGCACCCCTTGATTTGGAGTGTTGTTCGGGGTGGGTATATGTGGCTGCTGCTTTAGCACCAACCCGTGTGCGTAATTGGTATATATCTACCCTGGCATTTCCTTGTGTGCCGTGTCACCTACCATACCGAGCCTTTATTACGAGTTTGTTTTTCTCCCGTAGCCCATGGAGTATTTAGGGCAGTCTCTCGATCTGGAGATATGCTGATACTGGATGGACTCCTGGGACTATTATGTGTGAAGGTTGATATGGGTGGCTCGGAACGCTATTTAAAGGTATGTTTATTTTACTGTAGACATTATTATAATAGCGCAATATTACTATATATAAACAGTTCACTTGAGTTGGTTTACATTATATAAGTATATATTGTCCTGACTCGAGTGTTTTATGTTTTGCTTTACGCTCGGGTCAGCCTGAGTATTCACTGCTTTGGATTCTCTTTCTGGAGCTGGTCTTTGCTGGAGTTTCTGCTTATCAACATTTATATCTACTTCTGTTTCAGCTATTCTAGTTTATCTCATGTATTAGTGAACTTCTATGTATTTGGGATTTCTATTATGTTGTTTTCAGACTGTATTATGTATATGGTTTGAGACTCTATTATAGTAGCTTCATGAACTACTATGTTATTTTTATATTTCGCTGCAAGTTATTATGATTGTTCTATATCTGTCATTCTATGTATTTGATTTCGTTTGCTCCAAATTTATTTACAATCTGTTATTTCGAATCATTCAAGTCGGACATGTGTGGATTATTGTCGATTTGAATGGTACGAAATGGCAGGTCGTGACAGTTGGTACCTAAGCTTTGGTTTTTGGCAAACCATTGCCTCAGCGGAGCAAAAACTCATTAAAGATAGGGTATTTCTACCCTAGAATCGGTGAAATCAATCTAGAATCATATCTTTGTGAGAGACGTATTTTCAAAGTATAAAATGATTTTTCAAAATGTTTTCAAAAGATTTTCAAAGATTATTTTGATATATAAAAATTTTCTTGTTTTAAAGGATTTTCAAATGTTTTTCCAACTTCCTTTCTTTCGTATCTACCTTGTTAGATTTTTCCCTTTCTTTAGGATATTCATCCAAGTGTATTCTCTTGTCTTATCTTAATTTATCCTTGGCTTTTCTTTATCTTGTCCTAAATTCCTTGATATTTTTCAGGATGAATCAAGGAAATGCTAGAGGTAGGGGTCATGGTATTGCCCCAGCTCCTCAGCCTATTTCTCCAGTTAGGTTCACTGTTCTTTGTAAGGAATTCTCTCAACTTGGTGGTACCGAATTCACCAGTTCAAAGAGTATCATTGAGGCTCAGCAGTGGTTGTAGAGTCTTGAGAGGATATTTACTGGTCTTGATATTACTAATGCACAGAAGCGTCAGTTAGCAGCTTGGCAGTTGTGTGATTCTGCTTTAGATTGGTGGGAGTCCGTTACGGCTAACACCGTCAAAGCTGATATTACTTGGGAGCAATTTAGGTATCCTTTGTGTTATCCTGAATTTTATTCCTATTTTTCCTTTTCTTTGGAATCTATCTTAAGTTGCTTTCTGGATCTCTTTTCCAGGGAGGCTTTTGTGGAAAAATGGATGCCAGAAGCCGGCAAATCTCATCTTTATCGAGAGTTTATGGATCTTAAGCAGGGTAGCATGTCTTTTGCTAAGTATGAGAGGAAGTTCAATGAACTTTCCAAGTTCGTTCCTAGCCTTATTGACACTCCTCTCAAGAAGAATGAGAAATTTATTGCTGGTGCTCGTCCTGAGTATTATAGTCGCCTTATTTCTCCTGTTCATGGCTCTTTCACCCAGCTTATGGATATGGCTATTCGCTATGTGTAACGACCCAGAAATTTAATTAATTTAGAATTGAATATTTAATTAATTTTAAATATTAATAAGTGAAATTTGGAGTCAAATAATTTTATTTCGAATTTCTGGATTTAATTGGATAATTGAATCGATATTTTAATAAGTTAAATTTCAGAAATAATTTGTAAATTGGATTAAATATGATTGCAAATGATTTGGAAAATTTTATTTTATCATATTGAAGTTGTAGAAATGTTTTAGAACTTTTAAAATTTAATTTGGAGTTTATTTGTAAAAATCGAATATTTTAATATTTAATTATCGACTGAAAAATAGCCAATTTTTGAACAGTCTCAGAATTGAACGAAACGAGTTCCATTGGATCCGTAATAGTTAGTTATTATCGGATTTCAATTTTCGTAGCAATCCGAGTTGTCGTTTGACCGTGGCAGCTCGAAACGCATCGATATCGTTTTAATTTTAATTCGGCGAGTTAAAATAGCCATTTTTCAAACGGTCTCGGATTTCGACGAAACCAGTTTCATCGGATCCGTAATGTGATATTATTGTAAGATTTCAAATTTCAAGTCGATCGGATATATCGTTTGTCCGGTACAAGCCAAAACGGCTAGAAATCGTTTAAATCGGTTTTAATTTAAATTGATCGTTTATTTCCATATCTCACACATACGATCGAATTAGCTTACGAAACCTGTTCCATTGTGTCCGGAACGCAGAAAAACCTTAGGATCGCCTGTCGGAACGCGTAGATTGGAGGTCGTTTGCATAAGTGTTAAATTGGAGATTTTATTACTAAAATAATATGAATAACATATTATATATTAACATTTTCACTTCAAAACCCTAGAAATTTTTGCTCCAGCCGCCACTTCCTGTAAATGGCCAGAAATCTCCCATC
This sequence comes from Allium cepa, assembly GCA_030765085.1. NCBI lineage: Eukaryota > Viridiplantae > Streptophyta > Magnoliopsida > Asparagales > Amaryllidaceae > Allium > Allium cepa. The sequence goes on along the minus strand of CM060939.1, from coordinate 347,841,224 downwards.
TTTCTCCCTCAAAATCTCAAAATCCATGCATCGAATCGAGAAACTTTCAACACGAAACTTGTAGAGGACGTCAGGATCTATCCATCCAACGGTGGATCTGGCGAATCGTCGCCGTTTGGAGGGTATAATTGCCCGCGTTCCCTGATCGTGCGCGCGCAGCCCTAGGCACCAGGTGGGGCCGAGCTAGGCCTAGCTCTGGGTGTTGGTGGCTCTTGTCGAGGCCGTTCGGTTGGCGCTCCCTGATCGTGTTTTCATGCAGCGAGGAGGTGGTGAGATCAAACCCTAGTTCTAGCTTGTATGGGTTCTTGTTGCGTTCAATACCTGTAGCCGTGCGTGCACATGAGGAAGAGAAGGAAAGGGAGAGGCTAGATGTGCGGCCCAGATCTAAGGTGAAGAAAATTAGGGAAATTGCAGTTTAAATCATATATAAATTCGTTCAAACTTTAAACTGCGATATCTTTTTGCTGCGAGGTCCGATTTGGGCGAATCAAAGTGCGTTGGAATCGTATGGTCGTGCTCTTCGCAATGCAACCAGTTTGGAGTCGATTGGAGCTCGTTTGAATTTCGGGTAAAATTAAACGTTCGTTTAATTTTATTCGAAACGAACGCCGAAACAGAAATAAAATCAAGGTGAGAACTCCTCACTCAATCAAACTGTTTGGTTTAAAATTTTAAATAGTTATTGTTGATTGATGATTGCTGTTTGATTGTGGTAGTAGATATAGTAGGATATATACTATATATAGCAATATATATATATTGGCATATGTATATATTGGATTTGATTTCCCGCCTCGTATAGCGGATGAGACCCTATTGCGCCGTTAGTATGCGGATAATATTTTTTAAATCCCATATACCGCGATATTCCACCTTGAAGTGGAATTGGTATTGTGCTAACGTCTGTGGATGCAGGGAAACAGGTTGGAGGGATCCAACTGGATTCCTCGCAAATATTTATTTGTTTATAGATATTGTGTTGATTGTTAACTATCATATTGATATATGATGTTTATTCCCGTGATTGACCATTCGGTGCTGTTGCATCATCGGATTCATTTTTTAAAAAAAAGTTAAAAATAACGATTTTGAATTTAAAAGGATTTTTAAATAATTTTCCAAGTATATGTTTTATTAAATTTTGAACTTGATTCATTTTAAATAAATTAAGATTTTAAATACTAAAGTTATAAAACTATGATTTTTATGAAATATAACCAAAAGGAAAATTTTAAAATAAATAGATTTATAAAATAGTTAAATTGGGATTTTTTTGAATAATTTTTATAAACAGTTGTATAAAAGATTTTATAAATTGGTATCTATAAATAAAAAAATTTGGAATTATGAAACGAGTCGATTAAGTGTTAAGTTGACGTATGAAATGAATTTCATTAAAATTTATAGATTTATAAATTGTGAAAGTTGTAAAATGAATTGATATTAAAAATAAAAGTTTTATAAGTAATTAACTTATAAAATGGTTTTTTTCCATTTAAAGGGGATACTTTTAGAAATTGTTAATAAAGGAGAATTTTTTTCTATAAGTTGAAAACTATTATAAAGTATAAAGGAATCTTATCAGTGATAAGATTTAAAATTTGTGAAATTTAAAGGAACGGTTTAGTAAATAAATAGATTTTAAGCTCTTGACTTATAATATGAACTTTTGGTATAGAAATTGGGTTTATAAATTGAATTGGCTTAATAAAAGAGATTTCTAAACCGAAGTTATTAATAAAAATAGAATTTATAAACGTTGTTTATAAATTTGAAATCAATGGAATTTGGTAAATTGAATTTAGAATTTGTTAAAGGAGTTATATTCACTCTTTTAAACGATGAATATATTATTAAGTCAAATGGGCATGTTTTGGGAGAAGAATGTTTTAAAGGGAATTTTAAAACGATTTTAAGATGCTCTAAAATGCATTAAGTATCGAATACTTGGATTTCAACATTCATTGTTGAAATAGACGTTTTCGAGAAATAAAAGGAAATGAATACGTAGATTTCAACATTCATTGTTGAAATAGGCGTTTTCGAGAAAATGAGGAAATGGTGGACTATCTGTTGTTATAGTAAATGGTTTCCAAATGGAAATATTTTGTGTAGTATTGGAATTTATGTTTCTATTTTTATTTTGAATCCCTATTCTAGTGATTTTGGGTTGTCGTGACGGTGTTTTACGCAACATTCGTTTTGACCCGAGTAAAGGTGAATAAAGGAATGTTTTCCTTAAAAGAATGAAATATATACTTAACTATGATTTAAGTGTATTGAATATTTTCAAATTGTTGAAAATAAATAAATTTGTGAATTACTTATTTTTAAATAAGTATGGAAATGCTTTTCCAATATGAAATGGAACGTTTTTGAGGATTCATCTTTAAAGGTAAATTGAAAGCGAATAATTTGAAATCGAGTTGAGAATCGTATATTAGTAAATATTTGGAATTTAAATTCACTATAGAATTTATAAAAGGAAGGGAAATTTATTAAAAATAAATATTGATTTATTTTGAAGTATGGAAATGAATTTACGAATTTGGAACGTAAATTTAAAATAAATCGGTAAAGGTTTATTCGATGATTTGAAATTTGTTTTCAAAGGGTATAAAGGATGAAAAATAGTTTGAAATTGGTTTTCAAATGGTTGAAGTGTGAAATTATATCATGTAAAGATATTTTGGTAAAACAAATAATTTGGGCAATTATTTGGAAGGTGTATGTATATATATCTTGTGAAGATATTTTTGGGATTGAATAATTTTGGAAAATTATTTGGAATCTGATAATGTGGCGCATCTTTATTGATAGTTAAATAACCGACTATCAGTATTTACCCTTGGATGGTAATTGTTGTGATTGTTTGAAATTGAATGCTACACTTATTTTAAAATAAGCGCTCGCTATTCGGTTTAGCCGGGAGAGGACCTTTGTGTCGTATATCCCATTCCGAATATGTGATACGTCGTTATGGATAGCATTTGAAGACCGGTGTTGAAGACCGGGTATTTGTGAAAACGATAGGATGACCTATCGATTGTCTCTGCATCGTTAGCTACGGTATGGAGATTTCCTTTGTGATGGGAAATTTTATCGGGATTGTGAATACCCGGATTGCAAGGGCTTCTTTGGAAGTGCCTTCGGTTCTGTTCGAACCCGGAACAGACTGGTATGGTTACGTGTCTGACATTACATTTTGAGAATTAGAGCCGATTTCTTTCAAATACATTTCTGTTGGTGGCGGAGAATTTATTCTCTTAGCTTAACACCCTTCTCTGAGACGTACGAGCTCAGAGGTTATGTAGTTGAAGGTTATCAGCGATATATTCCCAATTTGGTAATGTGACATGTTGAGTGCTGCTGTGTGATGATCATTTGTTGGTCATTTGTGATATGATCATTTGTTTGATCATTTATCTTTGTGATCATTGCTTTGGTCATCTGTTGACCCAAAGCATGGCTTTGTTGCACAAAGCGTAGCTTTGTGGACGAGACTTCGTCAGGACCTCACTCCCCGGAAATGGTCGAAACAGGAATATGCGGCAAGGTTATGAGGGTCGCTCCCTTTAGGGTATGTCATTTCCTTCTGGAAAAGGGTGGTATCATGGTATGGAGCCCAGATACTTACTCATGTTGATACACTATATCTATTACTGTGTGGTGTTGTTGGATCGAGCGCTCGGATAAAGGTCCCAAAGGACCGGGGGATGACATATTCGTGTAGTAGTTACCTAGTTACAGAGGTAACCCGGCCTTGTGTTGGCAGAGATCTAACCGTAACGTTAGTTTCTCGGGACGTCCCGCCAGAGGCGATCCCATGTGGCAGTAGGAAGTTCCTTAGCCTGACCATTTGTTGGAAATCCAATCAAAACAATACGTGCCTTGTACGATATTAGTTGTATTACCTGCCATGGAATGTGGCGGTAACCTGCTATTGAACATGGTAGCTATAGTAGGCATACGACGAAATGTCGTATGTTGGCTAGGATTTATATTCTACTTTCGAAATTGTTTTTCTACACCATGCACTAATAATAATATCAAAATGATTTAAATTTTGCGTAGTAAGCATCTTTGACTATCATAAGGAGAAATCTCCTCCGATTCTGCGATTGCATTGTGTGTGTGTGCGGGAGGCCTTATGGTAGTTTCATTTTCCAAAAAGCATTGCGGATTTCAAAATTTAAATTTTCTTGTTGCTTGTTTAAAGATAAACTGTTTTGAGTTCTCACACCAGTCCCATGACTGACCTGGAGTTTATTGTTGCAGTTTAAATCATATATAAATTCGTTCAAACTTTAAACTGCGATATCTTTTTGCTGCGAGGTCCGATTTGGGCGAATCAAAGTGCGTTGGAATCGTATGGTCGTGCTCTTCGCAATGCAACCAGTTTGGAGTCGATTGGAGCTCGTTTGAATTTCGTGTAAAATTAAACGTTCGTTTAATTTTATTCGAAACGAACGTCGAAACAGAAATAAAATCAAGGTGAGAACTCCTCACTCAATCAAACTGTTTGGTTTAAAATTTTAAATAGTTATTGTTGATTGATGATTGCTGTTTGATTGTGGTAGTAGATATAGTAGGATATATACTATATATAGCAATATATATATATTGGCATATGTATATATTGGATTTGATTTCCCGCCTCGTATAGCGGATGAGACCCTATTGCGCCGTTAGTAAGCGGATAATATTTTTTAAATCCCATATACCGCGATATTCCACCTTGAAGTGGAATTGGTATTGTGCTAACGTCTGTGGATGCAGGGAAACAGGTTGGAGGGATCCAACTGGATTCCTCGCAAATATTTATTTGTTTATAGATATTGTGTTGATTGTTAACTATCATATTGATATATGATGTTTATTCCCGTGATTGACCATTCGGTGCTGTTGCATCATCGGATTCATTTTTTAAAAAAAAGTTAAAAATAACGATTTTGAATTTAAAAGGATTTTTAAATAATTTTCCAAGTATATGTTTTATTAAATTTTGAACTTGATTCATTTTAAATAAATTAAGATTTTAAATACTAAAGTTATAAAACTATGATTTTTATGAAATATAACCAAAAGGAAAATTTTAAAATAAATAGATTTATAAAATAGTTAAATTGGGATTTTTTTGAATAATTTTTATAAACAGTTGTATAAAAGATTTTATAAATTGGTATCTATAAATAAAAAAATTTGGAATTATGAAACGAGTCGATTAAGTGTTAAGTTGACGTATGAAATGAATTTCATTAAAATTTATAGATTTATAAATTGCGAAAGTTGTAAAATGAATTGATATTAAAAATAAAAGTTTTATAAGTAATTAACTTATAAAATGGTTTTTTTCCATTTAAAGGGGATACTTTTAGAAATTGTTAATAAAGGAGAATTTTTTTCTATAAGTTGAAAACTATTATAAAGTATAAAGGAATCTTATCAGTGATAAGATTTAAAATTTGTGAAATTTAAAGGAACGGTTTAGTAAATAAATAGATTTTAAGCTCTTGACTTATAATATGAACTTTTGGTATAGAAATTGGGTTTATAAATTGAATTGGCTTAATAAAAGAGATTTCTAAACCGAAGTTATTAATAGAAATAGAATTTATAAACGTTGTTTATAAATTTGAAATCAATGGAATTTGGTAAATTGAATTTAGAATTTGTTAAAGGAGTTATATTCACTCTTTTAAACGATGAATATATTATTAAGTCAAATGGGCATGTTTTGGGAGAAGAATGTTTTAAAGGGAATTTTAAAACGATTTTAAGATGCTCTAAAATGCATTAAGTATCGAATACTTGGATTTCAACATTCATTGTTGAAATAGACGTTTTCGAGAAATAAAAGGAAATGAATACGTAGATTTCAACATTCATTGTTGAAATAGGCGTTTTCGAGAAAATGAGGAAATGGTGGACTATAACACTGTTGTTATAGTAAATGGTTTCCAAATGGAAATATTTTGTGTAGTATTGGAATTTATGTTTCTATTTTTATTTTGAATCCCTATTCTAGTGATTTTGGGTTGTCGTGACGGTGTTTTACGCAACATTCGTTTTGACCCAAGTAAAAGTGAATAAAAGAATGTTTTCCTTAAAAGAATGAAATATATACTTAACTATGATTTAAGTGTATTGAATATTTTCAAATTGTTGAAAATAAATAAATTTGTGAATTACTTATTTTTAAATAAGTATGGAAATGCTTTTCCAATATGAAATGGAACGTTTTTGAGGATTCATCTTTAAAGGTAAATTGAAAGCGAATAATTTGAAATCGAGTTGAGAATCGTATATTAGTAAATATTTGGAATTTAAATTCACTATAGAATTTATAAAAGGAAGGGAAATTTATTAAAAATAAATATTGATTTATTTTGAAGTATGGAAATGAATTTACGAATTTGGAACGTAAATTTAAAATAAATCGGTAAAGATTTATTCGATGATTTGAAATTTGTTTTCAAAGGGTATAAAGGATGAAAAATAGTTTGAAATTGGTTTTCAAATGGTTGAAGTGTGAAATTATATCATGTAAAGATATTTTGGTAAAACAAATAATTTGGGCAATTATTTGGAAGGTGTATGTATATATATCTTGTGAAGATATTTTTGGGATTGAATAATTTTGGAAAATTATTTGGAATCTGATAATGTGGCGCATCTTTATTGATAGTTAAATAACCGACTATCAGTATTTACCCTTGGATGGTAATTGTTGTGATTGTTTGAAATTGAATGCTACACTTATTTTAAAATAAGCGCTCGCTATTCGGTTTAGCCGGGAGAGGACCTTTGTGTCGTATATCCCATTCCGAATATGTGATACGTCGTTATGGATAGCATTTGAAGACCGGTGTTGAAGACCGGGTATTTGTGAAAACGATAGGATGACCTATCGATTGTCTCTGCATCGTTAGCTACGGTATGGAGATTTCCTTTGTGATGGGAAATTTTATCGGGATTGTGAATACCCGGATTGCAAGGGCTTCTTTGGAAGTGCCTTCGGTTCTGTTCGAACCCGGAACAGACTGGTATGGTTACGTGTCTGACATTACATTTTGAGAATTAGAGCCGATTTCTTTCAAATACATTTCTGTTGGTGGCGGAGAATTTATTCTCTTAGCTTAACACCCTTCTCTGAGACGTACGAGCTCAGAGGTTATGTAGTTGAAGGTTATCAGCGATATATTCCCAATTTGGTAATGTGACATGCTGAGTGCTGCTGTGTGATGATCATTTGTTGGTCATTTGTGATATGATCATTTGTTTGATCATTTATCTTTGTGATCATTGCTTTGGTCATCTGTTGACCCAAAGCATGGCTTTGTTGCACAAAGCGTAGCTTTGTGGACGAGACTTCGTCAGGACCTCACTCCCCGGAAATGGTCGAAACAGGAATATGCGGCAAGGTTATGAGGGTCGCTCCCTTTAGGGTATGTCATTTCCTTCTGGAAAAGGGTGGTATCATGGTATGGAGCCCAGATACTTACTCATGTTGATACACTATATCTATTACTGTGTGGTGTTGTTGGATCGAGCGCTCGGATAAAGGTCCCAAAGGACCGGGGGATGACATATTCGTGTAGTAGTTACCTAGTTACAGAGGTAACCCGGCCTTGTGTTGGCAGAGATCTAACCGTAACGTTAGTTTCTCGAGACGTCCCGCCAGAGGCGATCCCATGTGGCAGTAGGAAGTTCCTTAGCCTGACCATTTGTTGGAAATCCAATCAAAACAATACGTGCCTTGTACGATATTAGTTGTATTACCTGCCATGGAATGTGGCGGTAACCTGCTATTGAACATGGTAGCTATAGTAGGCATACGACGAAATGTCGTATGTTGGCTAGGATTTATATTCTACTTTCGAAATTGTTTTTCTACACCATGCACTAATAATAATATCAAAATGATTTAAATTTTGCGTAGTAAGCATCTTTGACTATCATAAGGAGAAATCTCCTCCGATTCTGCGATTGCATTGTGTGTGTGTGCGGGAGGCCTTATGGTAGTTTCATTTTCCAAAAAGCATTGCGGATTTTTAAATTTTCTTGTTGCTTGTTTAAAGATAAACTGTTTTGAGTTCTCACACCAGTCCCATGACTGACCTGGAGTTTATTGTTCCTTTCCTAAACTCTGGGTGCCCACTATTTTCCACACGGGCAGTCTAGAGTTAGGTTGTCAGGTTATTCTGGATTCGGGAGTTGCTGTGCAGATGTTGGAGGCGAGCTTGGATAGCGTAGTCTATTATCTATTGTATATAGTATTCTTTTCCGCTGTTTTATTGTTGTACACTCTGATGATGTGATGTATGTATAAAATGTATAGTTCTTTTGTTTTAATGATATTCATTTATCTATTATATATTGTTCCGCTGCGATTGTGAGATTCTGATATTATTTCCTGTTCTGTTGTTTGTTTCTGTTTCTTCTCTCTTTTCTCTCTTCTTCTACCTCTTTCTTCTTCTTAAACCCTAAAGATTCGGAAGTTCGTTCCTCTTTGGCTGGATTGTGGTGGAATGTTGCCAGCTCAAGGAAGTACGGATTTTCGGTTTTTTACATTTGGTATCAGAGCATGTGGTTAAGCGACAACCATGGTTCTGTTGGGTATTACTCATTAGAGATAGAGTCAGTAGTACTCTAGAATGAGTGTGAGTGTAATAATAGATATGAGCGCGTATTTGTTAGTGAATATAAAATTGTTTTATATTGTGATGATTGGTTTATTGAGTGGCATATGAACCTTCGTCGGCACAGTCTGTACAACTGGATCGAAGGGGTTTCTAAACACTTGAATAGAACAACTCGACACGATATTGTTTTAAATTGGGTAAATGAAATAATTTTACCTTGACTATATTTTCTATATAAGAAAATAATTTTTTCAAGAATTATTGAAGTGTGTGTATAATTGATTGTTTGATTGTTTGAAATATAAATATATATAAATTAATTTAAAGTTGTTTGAATAAGTTAAATGAAAGCAACAATTGTAAAAGAATAATAGTATAACCAATGAATTATAAGTATGAAGTTATAATTAAAATGATTTACAATTGTAAAATAATCTTATGTATATAAGAAGTGAAATTTTATAAGTAAGATTATAGATGTAATTTATAAATAAAAGGAAATTTTGAAAGAATATTTAGCACTGATTCACTATTGTTACTGGGAAATAATAATGATGATGACTGCAGCATCATCAATATCATTTTCGAGTTTCTATGTGATGGATTTGCTACAATAATGAATTTAAAATTGAGGTTTTGTTGAAATAAACAAATTTGAAATTAAAATTCAACTTGAAATTGTCAAATATAAGTGAAAAAAAGGGGTTTTGAACTTATAATATGAGTTGGAAGTTGAATAATAAGTTGTATAACTTATAGAATGAGAAAATGTAAGTAAAACCAATTATTGAAGTGGTTAAACAATTAAGTTAAGTAAAATGAAATATGAATTTGATTGTTGATATGAATTTGACTTAAGTAAAAGTTAAATAGAATTTACTTTAGAATTGGAAACCGAATTGGATTGATAAGTGGAAACTTAAGTTTATTTGAACAAATTATGTTAAATGGAATAGAGTTTGAAATGAATTAGGAGAATACTTAAGTTGAATAGTGGAAGTAAATGTAAATGAAGTTGAATAGAATATAACTTGAGTAATGTTGAAAGAATTGATGTTGATATCAAAATAAAATGAATAAAGTGAATTAATGAAATCGTTAAATGATGTGAACTTGAGTTATATAAATGAAATTCAATTTTTATATGTAAAAAAAATTGGCAACTGAATTAAAGTATGGATTGAATGTTAATTAATCGAATGTGAATAAGTTGATATGAAATGATGTATGTAAGTGTAAATTCATTTCGAGCTAGTTGAATAATTGAATGAAAATCGGTTGAATGTTAAATCAATTGGAATTAAAACTGTTGAACCAAATTGAATGTAGCGAGAGAAAAACTAATAATTTGGTTTTATTGGATATACATTGATTGTTATTTGCTTGTTGGTTGATTGTATGTAAATTCATTAAGTGTTAATGAAATTGAATTAGCGCATTTGAAAACTATGTAATTGAATTCAAATTGAAAGTGAAGTAAATAAATTTGAATAGAATTTAATTTGATTTGACTTGAAAGTGAACCAATGTGAATTTAATTAGTGAATGTAAACTAATTAGAAACGAATGAAAATGAATATGTAACATCAATAGTAAAGCTAAAATTGAAATAAAAAGTAAGTATCGAAATTTTGTAAATGGATTTGGCAAAATAGTCTGAATGTTGGAATTGGATACTACTACTAGCAGGATATACAGGTATATAATGGAATTGGGATTTTGATTTTGAAGTTAAAAATTGAATTGCTCGACAAAAAGGTACGTATTTCAATTTTAGTATGAGATTTGATGATTTCCTTCTCCAGCCACTTGGCTTTCTCTTTTCTTTTTGATTCTGAGGGGCCGTAGTGCCGTTTTGTAGTCGTGCCGATCTAGCCGCGCAAAGGAGACGCTGGCGAAATTTTTCGAAAATTTAGGGAGTTAGAAAATTTTTGAGAAAATTTTGAAAGTTTGAAATTTGAATTTAAATTTAAATTTGAATTGTTGAGTAAACAATGTTGTTTGAAACCTATAATTGAAGTTGGAAAGCTAATTGAAATGATAGTAAATCTTTAATAAAAAGATTGGTGTTAGAAGGTTGATAAAACTATTAGTTTTGGAAAAATAATAAACGGATTATGAATTATTCTCCTTAACTTGCAATTTCGAGGACGAAATTCTTTTAAGGGGGGAAGTTTGTAACGACCCAGAAATTTAATTAATTTAGAATTGAATATTTAATTAATTTTAAATATTAATAAGTGAAATTTGGAGTCAAATAATTTTATTTCGAATTTCTGGATTTAATTGGATAATTGAATCGATATTTTAATAAGTTAAATTTCAGAAATAATTTGTAAATTGGGTTAAATATGATTGCAAATGATTTGGAAAATTTTATTTTATCATATTGAAGTTGTAGAAATGTTTTAGTACTTTCAAAATTTAATTTGGAGTTTATTTGTAAAAATCGAATATTTTAATATTTAATTATCGACTGAAAAATAGCCAATTTTTGAACAGTCTCAGAATTGAACGAAACGAGTTCCATTGGATCCGTAATAGTTAGTTATTATCGGATTTCAATTTTCGTAGCAATCGGAGTTGTCGTTTGACCGTGGCAGCTCGAAACGCATCGATATCGTTTTAATTTTAATTCGGCGAGTTAAAATAGCCATTTTTCAAACGGTCTCGGATTTCGACGAAACCAGTTTCATCGGATCCGTAATGTGATATTATTGTAAGATTTCAAATTTCAAGTCGATCGGATATATCGTTTGTCCGGTACAAGCCAAAACGCCTAGAAATCGTTTAAATCGGTTTTAATTTAAATTGATCGTTTATTTCCATATCTCACACATACGATCGAATTAGCTTACGAAACCTGTTCCATTGTGTCCGGAACGCGGAAAAACCTTAGGATCGCCTGTCGGAACGCGTAGATTGGAGGTCGTTTGCATAAGTGTTAAATTGGAGATTTTATTACTAAAATAATATGAATAACATATTATATATTAACATTTTCACTTCAAAACCCTAGAAATTTTTGCTCCAGCCGCCACTTCCTGTAAATGGCCAGAAATCTCCCATCTTTCTCCCTCAAAATCTCAAAATCCATGCATCGAATCGAGAAACTTTCAACACGAAACTTGTAGAGGACGTCAGGATCTATCCATCCAACGGTGGATCTGGCGAATCGTCGCCGTTTGGAGGGTATAATTGCCCGCGTTCCCTGATCGTGCGCGCGCAGCCCTAGGCACCAGGTGGGGCCGAGCTTGGCCTAGCTCTGGGTGTTGGTGGCTCTTGTCGAGGCCGTTCGGTTGGCGCTCCCTGATCGTGTTTTCATGCAGCGAGGAGGTGGTGAGATCAAACCCTAGTTCTAGCTTGTATGGGTTCTTGTTGCGTTCAATACCTGTAGCCGTGCGTGCACATGAGGAAGAGAAGGAAAGGGAGAGGCTAGATGTGCGGCCCAGAACTAAGGTGAAGAAAATTAGGGAAATTGCAGTTTAAATCATATATAAATTCGTTCAAACTTTAAACTGCGATATCTTTTTGCTGCGAGGTCCGATTTGGGCGAATCAAAGTGTGTTGGAATCGTATGGTCGTGCTCTTCGCAATGTAACCAGTTTGGAGTCGATTGGAGCTCGTTTGAATTTCGGGTAAAATTAAACGTTCGTTTAATTTTATTCGAAACGAACGCCGAAACAGAAATAAAATCAAGGTGAGAACTCCTCACTCAATCAAACTGTTTGGTTTAAAATTTTAAATAGTTATTGTTGATTGATGATTGCTGTTTGATTGTGGTAGTAGATATAGTAGGATATATACTATATATAGCAATATATATATATTGGCATATGTATATATTGGATTTGATTTCCCGCCTCGTATAGCGGATGAGACCCTATTGCGCCGTTAGTAAGCGGATAATATTTTTTAAATCCCATATACCGCGATATTCCACCTTGAAGTGGAATTGGTATTGTGCTAACGTCTGTGAATGCAGGGAAACAGGTTGGAGGGATCCAACTAGATTCCTCGCAAATATTTATTTGTTTATAGATATTGTGTTGATTGTTAACTATCATATTGATATATGATGTTTATTCCCGTGATTGACCATTCGGTGCTGTTGCATCATCGGATTCATTTTTTTAAAAAAAAGTTAAAAATAACGATTTTGAATTTAAAAGGATTTTTAAATAATTTTCCAAGTATATGTTTTATTAAATTTTGAACTTGATTCATTTTAAATAAATTAAGATTTTAAATACTAAAGTTATAAAACTATGATTTTTATGAAATATAACCAAAAGGAAAATTTTAAAATAAATAGATTTATAAAATAGTTAAATTGGGATTTTTTTGAATAATTTTTATAAACAGTTGTATAAAAGATTTTATAAATTGGTATCTATAAATAAAAAAATTTGGAATTATGAAACGAGTCGATTAAGTGTTAAGTTGACGTATGAAATGAATTTCATTAAAATTTATAGATTTATAAATTGTGAAAGTTGTAAAATGAATTGATATTAAAAATAAAAGTTTTATAAGTAATTAACTTATAAAATGGTTTTTTTCCATTTAAAGGGGATACTTTTAGAAATTGTTAATAAAGGAGAATTTTTTTCTATAAGTTGAAAACTATTATAAAGTATAAAGGAATCTTATCAGTGATAAGATTTAAAATTTGTGAAATTTAAAGGAACGGTTTAGTAAATAAATAGATTTTAAGCTCTTGACTTATAATATGAACTTTTGGTATAGAAATTGGGTTTATAAATTGAATTGGCTTAATAAAAGAGATTTCTAAACCGAAGTTATTAATAGAAATAGAATTTATAAACGTTGTTTATAAATTTGAAATCAATGGAATTTGGTAAATTGAATTTAGAATTTGTTAAAGGAGTTATATTCACTCTTTTAAACGATGAATATATTATTAAGTCAAATGGGCATGTTTTGGGAGAAGAATGTTTTAAAGGGAATTTTAAAACGATTTTAAGATGCTCTAAAATGCATTAAGTATCGAATACTTGGATTTCAACATTCATTGTTGAAATAGACGTTTTCGAGAAATAAAAGGAAATGAATACGTAGATTTCAACATTCATTGTTGAAATAGGCGTTTTCGAGAAAATGAGGAAATGGTGGACTATAACACTGTTGTTATAGTAAATGGTTTCCAAATGGAAATATTTTGTGTAGTATTGGAATTTATGTTTCTATTTTTATTTTGAATCCCTATTCTAGTGATTTTGGGTTGTCGTGACGGTGTTTTACGCAACATTCGTTTTGACCCAAGTAAAAGTGAATAAAAGAATGTTTTCCTTAAAAGAATGAAATATATACTTAACTATGATTTAAGTGTATTGAATATTTTCAAATTGTTGAAAATAAATAAATTTGTGAATTACTTATTTTTAAATAAGTATGGAAATGCTTTTCCAATATGAAATGGAACGTTTTTGAGGATTCATCTTTAAAGGTAAATTGAAAGCGAATAATTTGAAATCGAGTTGAGAATCGTATATTAGTAAATATTTGGAATTTAAATTCACTATAGAATTTATAAAAGGAAGGGAAATTTATTAAAAATAAATATTGATTTATTTTGAAGTATGGAAATGAATTTACGAATTTGGAACGTAAATTTAAAATAAATCGGTAAAGATTTATTCGATGATTTGAAATTTGTTTTCAAAGGGTATAAAGGATGAAAAATAGTTTGAAATTGGTTTTCAAATGGTTGAAGTGTGAAATTATATCATGTAAAGATATTTTGGTAAAACAAATAATTTGGGCAATTATTTGGAAGGTGTATGTATATATATCTTGTGAAGATATTTTTGGGATTGAATAATTTTGGAAAATTATTTGGAATCTGATAATGTGGTGCATCTTTATTGATAGTTAAATAACCGACTATCAGTATTTACCCTTGGATGGTAATTGTTGTGATTGTTTGAAATTGAATGCTACACTTATTTTAAAATAAGCGCTCGCTATTCGGTTTAGCCGGGAGAGGACCTTTGTGTCGTATATCCCATTCCGAATATGTGATACGTCGTTATGGATAGCATTTGAAGACCGGTGTTGAAGACCGGGTATTTGTGAAAACGATAGGATGACCTATCGATTGTCTCTGCATCGTTAGCTACGGTATGGAGATTTCCTTTGTGATGGGAAATTTTATCGGGATTGTGAATACCCGGATTGCAAGGGCTTCTTTGGAAGTGCCTTCGGTTCTGTTCGAACCTGGAACAGACTGGTATGGTTACGTGTCTGACATTACATTTTGAGAATTAGAGCCGATTTCTTTCAAATACATTTCTGTTGGTGGCGGAGAATTTATTCTTTTAGCTTAACACCCTTCTCTGAGACGTACGAGCTCAGAGGTTATGTAGTTGAAGGTTATCAGCGATATATTCCCAATTTGGTAATGTGACATGCTGAGTGCTGCTGTGTGATGATCATTTGTTGGTCATTTGTGATATGATCATTTGTTTGATCATTTATCTTTGTGATCATTGCTTTGGTCATCTGTTGACCCAAAGCATGGCTTTGTTGCACAAAGCGTAGCTTTGTGGACGAGACTTCGTCAGGACCTCACTCCCCGGAAATGGTCGAAACAGGAATATGCGGCAAGGTTATGAGGGTCGCTCCCTTTAGGGTATGTCATTTCCTTCTGGAAAAGGGTGGTATCATGGTATGGAGCCCAGATACTTACTCATGTTGATACACTATATCTATTACTGTGTGGTGTTGTTGGATCGAGCGCTCGGATAAAGGTCCCAAAGGACCGGGGGATGACATATTCGTGTAGTAGTTACCTAGTTACAGAGGTAACCCGGCCTTGTGTTGGCAGAGATCTAACCGTAACGTTAGTTTCTCGGGACGTCCCGCCAGAGGCGATCCCATGTGGCAGTAGGAAGTTCCTTAGCCTGACCATTTGTTGGAAATCCAATCAAAACAATACGTGCCTTGTACGATTTTAGTTGTATTACCTGCCATGGAATGTGGCGGTAACCTGCTATTGAACATGGTAGCTATAGTAGGCATACGACGAAATGTCGTATGTTGGCTAGGATTTATATTCTACTTTCGAAATTGTTTTTCTACACCATGCACTAATAATAATATCAAAATGATTTAAATTTTGCGTAGTAAGCATCTTTGACTATCATAAGGAGAAATCTCCTCCGATTCTGCGATTGCATTGTGTGTGTGTGCGGGAGGCCTTATGGTAGTTTCATTTTCCAAAAAGCATTGCGGATTTCAAAATTTAAATTTTCTTGTTGCTTGTTTAAAGATAAACTGTTTTGAGTTCTCACACCAGTCCCATGACTGACCTGGAGTTTATTGTTCCTTTCCTAAACTCTGGGTGCCCACTATTTTCCACACGGGCAGTCTAGAGTTAGGTTGTCAGGTTATTCTGGATTCGGGAGTTGCTGTGCAGATGTTGGAGGCGAGCTTGGATAGCGTAGTCTATTATCTATTGTATATAGTATTCTTTTCCACTGTTTTATTGTTGTACACTCTGATGATGTGATGTATGTATAAAATGTATAGTTCTTTTGTTTTAATGATATTCATTTATCTATTATATATTGTTCCGCTGCGATTGTGAGATTCTGATATTATTTCCTGTTCTGTTGTTTGTTTCTGTTTCTTCTCTCTTTTCTCTCTTCTTCTACCTCTTTCTTCTTCTTAAACCCTAAAGATTCGGAAGTTCGTTCCTCTTTGGCTGGATTGTGGTGGAATGTTGCCAGCTCAAGGAAGTACGGATTTTCGGTTCTTTACATTATGAGAATCCCACATCCAAAAGGTCCTGCTGTTTCTGGTGCTCAGTCTTCCTCTACAAATTCCAAGAAGCGTAATCCTAATTTCCAACTGTAGAAGAAGAATTGGCAGAAGCGTTCTAGTTTGGGATCTTCATCATCTTCTCCTGCTCAGAGGCAACCAGTTGATCTCTCCTCCATCACTTGTTTTAGGTGTGATCAGAAGGGGCACTATGCTAATAGCCGTCCTACTTTATCTGGTGCTGCTATTCCTCCACCTGCTCAGTTGGCTAGGCGTGATCTTTGCCATATCTGTCTCCATCCTGGTCATTTTAAGAAGGACTGCCCTACCTAGCAGAGGGGTACTCCTTCTGGTATCTTTGCTGTCACTTCTGCATCATCTCCAATTCCTCCACCTGCTTCCGCTCCTAGTGATGACCAAGGTACTCTTCAGGGTTCATTTACTTTATTCCATCATCCTGTTCGTGTTTTTTTTGATACTGGTGCTTCATATAGTTTTATTTCTGTTGCTTTGTGTGATAAGTTTGAGCATCTCCTATCTCCTGAGTATGCTTATGTTCCATTATGTGTTTCAAATCCTATTGGGGGTCTTGCTAACCTTAATTGGATTTGTCGAGAAGTGAAACTTCTCCATTTTGATCATCGCTTTTGTGGTGATTTTTATGTTTTGGGCTTCGATGCTTTTGATTTCCTGCTTGGTCAGGATCGGTTAGTGCATCATGATGCACATATCTCTTGTAAAGCCCGAACTGTTCATCTTGTTGATGATCAAGGGAATTCATTGATTATTCAGTGCCGCTTGCCTAAGGATTGCTGGCAATTTTATTTATTCTCTGGATTCTTCTCCCAGTGATCTTGGTTCGACTCCTGTAGTTAGATTATATCCCGATGTATTTGGTGAAGTCACTTCATTACCTCCGAAGCGGGAAATTGATTTTCAGATTGATCTTATTCCTGGTGCTCGACCTGTTGTTCTTCCTCCTAGAAGAATGGCACCCCGCAAGAAGGTTGAGTTAGGAAAGCAAATTAAGGACTTGTCTTCCACATGTTTGATTAGGCCTAGTTTTTCAGAATGGGGAGCTGCGGTGGTTTTTGTCACCAAGTCTGATGGTTATCTTCGGATGTGTGTTTATTATAGGGAGCTGAACAAGCTCACTATGAAAAACAGATATCCAATGCCTCCTATCAATGACATGTTTGATCAGCTTTATGGTGCCATAGTTTTCTCTCAGCTTGATCTTGCCACTGGCTTTCATCAGCTCAGGGTTGCTGAGGACAGCATTCCCAAGACTACTTTCCGCACTGAGAATGGTTTTTATGAATGGTTAGTCATGCCTTTCGGTTTGACTAATGCTCCTGCTTTCTTTTTTGAATTGATGAGTCGTGTTTTTCGTGATGTGCTTAATAAATTTTTGCTAGTCTTTGTTGATGATATCCTTGTCTTCTCTAAGACCCAGGAAGAGCATGAGTCACATTTGAAATATATTCTTGAGACTCTGAGAAATCATCAGTAGAAGCCTAAATTCTCTTAATGCCATTTCTGGAAGGATGAAGTCCGATATCTCGGGCATATTATTTCTAGTAATGGAGTTTCTGTTGATCCAGCCAAGATCACTGTGATCAATGTAAGTCTTTCATTCTTTCTCTTTTTCTTTATCATTTTAATAATTATATATTTTATGTTGTCCTTATTTTTCCCTATTCTGTTTCAGGATTGGGAAACTCCAAAGACTCCATCCGATATTCGTAGTTTTCTAGGCCTTGCCGGTTATTACCGGAGATTCATTGAGAATTTTGCTCGGATTGCTGCACCTCTCACAGCTTTGACTCGTAAGAATGCCAAGTTTGTTTGGAGTGATCAGTGTAGGCTGCATTTAATGAGTTAAAGAGCAAGCTAAATTTCGCACCAGTTCTTACTATTCCGAATGGAAGTGAGGGATTTACAGTATATGCTGATGCTAGTCGTGAGGGTTTGGGTGTTGTTCTCATGTAGGATGGTAGGGTCATTGCCTATACCAGCTGTCAGTTGAAAACCCACGAGGAAAATTATGCTGCTCATGATTTAAAGTTGCTTGTTGTCTTTGCTTTGAAGCTTTGGAGGCATCATCTTCTTGGAACCAAGTTTGAGCTTTTCACCGATCATCAATCTCTGAGATATATCATCTCTTAGAAGGATTTGAATCAGAGGCAAGTTTGTTGGCTCGAGTTTCTGTCTTCTTACGACCTTGATATTAGCTATACTCCCGGTAAAGCTAATGTTGTGGCTGATGCTTTGAGTCGGAAGAAGGCTATGTTGTGTTAGCCTGTTGTTTCTTCTTCTCCTCTTCTAGATCATATTATGGCTAAGTAGGATAAGGATGAGATGTTTAGATTGATGAAGGAGAGTGTTCGTAGCAGAGTTGGTGGTAGCAGTGGAGCTCAGATTGAAGAAGAGGAATATCTCTATCTTTGTTTGTCGGTGTGCGAATTGTCAGCAAGTCAAAGCCGATCACCAGAAGACCCCTGGTTTGTTGCAGCCCTTTGAGATTCCCAATTGGAAGTGGAACGGGTTTCCATGGATTTCATCGATGGTTTACCGAGGACTCGGAGGGGTAATGAGAGTATCTGGGTTATTGTGGATAGACTGACCAAGTCCGCTCATTTTATTCCGGTCAATTCTACTCGTTCTGCTTTTAGCTTATCTGAGATCTACATGAGAGAGATCGTTCGTCTCCATGGTGTTCCTATCAGTGTTGTTTGTGATCGTGACCCTATCTTTACCATTCAGTTTTGGAAAGCTTTTTAGGAATCTCTGGGTACTCGTTTGAATCTGAGCACTGCTTACCATCCACAGACCGACGGTCAAACGGAAAGAGTGAATCAGATTCTCGAGGATCTTCTTCGTGCTTGTGTGCTTGATTATGGAAGATCTTGGGAAGATTATCTCCATCTTGCTGAATTTACCTACGATAATAGCTATCAGGTATAATCTTATCTTCTGTTTTTTCAGTCTATTCTTGATCTTTTTACCTATCTCATTCCACATTTGCATTCGGGCCAGTCTCAAAATGTCTCTGTTTGCTGCTCTATACGGGCGACCTTGTAGATCCCCATCTTGTTAGATTGAATCCGGTAATTGTCTGGTTCTTGGTCCTGATGTGATTTTGGAAGCTTCTGAGAAAGTTGAGGAGATTAAGAAGAGGTTGAGAGCCGCTCAGGATAGGCAAAAGAAGTATGCTGATAGGCATAGGCGGAATTTGGAATTTTCTGTTGGCGATCAGGTGTTCCTTAAGGTTTCTCCCTCGAGGAATGTCATTCGCTTTGGTTGTAGAGGGAAGCTTTCTCCTAGGTTCATTGGTCCTTTCCGCATTGTGGAAAGAGTTGGTTCTTTGGCTTACATCTGGATTTTCCCGAGAAGCTTTCTGGAGTGCACGATGTATTCCATGTCTCACATCTTCGTCGTCATCTTCATGATCCATCTCTTATTGTTCAGCCTTCTATTCTTGATAGTTTGGATATTGGGCCTAATCTGACTACTGAGAGGAAGCCACTTCTTATTGTCGACAGAGGTACGAAGAAGCTCAAAAGGAAATCTATTAATCTGGTCAAAGTACAATGGAGTACTGACGGTCGAGATTGTACTTGGGAAATGGAGGAGAGCATTCGTGCTTCTAATCATGAATTATTTGTTCCAGGTACTATTTTTTTTCTATCTTGTTCTCTTTATTTTCCTTTCCGTTCTTTTCGAGGACGAAAAGATTTGAGTGGGGAGAGTGTAACACCCTAGATTTTTGAGTATAAAATTAAATTTCACTTTATTTCATTTTGAAATTATTTTGAATTTTTTTATTTGTGAGATTTCATTTCTAAATATTTTTAAAGTGATAATTGAATTTTTCCAAAATTTATTGCATTTATTTCCTATTTTGAAAGGCTAGTTTCTATTTTTCTGCTATTTTCTTCATTTAAATTATATTTAATTAAAATTTATTTATTTATTTTTGTGAATGCATTTTATTTAATGTTCTTATTTTTATTTATAAATATTTTCCAAGTCCATATAAATTTTCCAAAGTTTATTCTGTTTATTTTCAAATTTTCTAAACTAGTTTTCATTTTTGTGCTATTTTCTTATTTTTATCATATAAAATTAATATTTATTTATTTATAATTTATGTATTTTTGTATTTTTTAATTTTAACTGACATTATATGTATTTTCAGTCATTTAAATTTATAAAAAAGAAAATAGAGAAATTTGAAAAGGCTTGTGACTTTTTATTTTCTATGACCTTTTATATTCTCACCTTTTCACATTTCAACATAACTTTTCATTTTTGGCCATAACTCCTCATTCCTTCAGCCACCTACCTTATTTCTTATTCATATAATTTTTTTCCTCATTCCTGAAACAAAAAATCGGCCATTGCTTTTGTGTAAAATTTGGTAAACTTCATCTCTTTTTTTCATTGTTTATGCTTGAATTCATGTGATCTTGCACTTGTGTCTTCATCTCTAGGTTCGGCCATCCTCCACCACCAGCCCTGCCGCCTCCACCACTACCTGAGCATGTCATCTTCACCTCCTCCTCTCTGGCCAACACCAAGCCAAGCCTCCATTGTTTTATTATCCACCCCAAAATTCACAAGAACTTCAACTATATACCACTAGCCGAGCATACAATGTTGCCACCATTTCATCACCCCCTTAGCCGCCACCTACTCCACCACCACCACCTCCAGTCGACCTGAATCACCCCTGCCAAGTCCCCTCTTGACCACACCTGAAATGGTCGTGCCCCATGTTGCTTTGGCCGAGCCTTGTTTTGGCAAGAAATCATGTGATGTTGTTGTGTAGTGTTGTTTCATGCTTGCTCACCTTTGCACTATCCTCAAACATGTTTGGCCGACCCATATTCACCCACAACCTGATCCAAACCCTTGCCTTAGACCTGTATTCCACCCGTGGCCCAAACTATGGAGTGCTGGAAGCAAGTGCAAAGCATTTCAGCTTTGATTTATGCAGTTATTTCTAGCCTAGTTTAGTCGTTTTTGAATAGAAAGCTTATATTTATTGTATTGTTTGTTTTATTTGTTTTCAAGGAAATTGACCTTTGGCTCTCTCACTCAAATCTATGTCATGTTGTAGTGCTTGTGTGGATCCTAGTTGCGTATTCGTAGTTGTCATCTCCAGCTCATACCAGTGAGTTATTCTCACCAAACAATTTGTACTTATATAACTAGTAAATTGACCACTTGTGAATCTGTAAAATGCATAACCTGATTATATCTGCTATGCTATGATTACATGATGTTCACCCATGCTTAAACACCTGTTATGTCATATGTTACTGTTATATTATGCTGTTCTGTTATTTTTATCAGTTTATCACACTGCAAGTTCCCTTTAGATTAGAATCACTATGGGTTGAAATGATACATACCCGAACGGACTTTAGAATAAGGGAAA
Source organism: Allium cepa (assembly GCA_030765085.1). Taxonomy (NCBI): domain Eukaryota; kingdom Viridiplantae; phylum Streptophyta; class Magnoliopsida; order Asparagales; family Amaryllidaceae; genus Allium; species Allium cepa. Next base: position 347,819,348 of record CM060939.1, on the reverse strand, counting down.
ATCGTTATGGGCTGAAATGATAGGCCTGAGCGGTTGTCAAATTATTTCATTTACTTGGGACTGCAGGTTTGAAATGGTGAAACCCAAGTTTTCTTTGTAAATTACGGGTTGAAATGTTATATTATCTGTATCACTTTTCCTAGAGTAGAAAATTATATACAGACCCGTAGTTACAATATGTTTTTCTAAAAAATTTAAAATATATTAGATATGTGAATATTATAATATTTTGATTTAAACTTAATTAAAAATTAATTTTTGTAAAATATCATTGATTTTCTGGAAACTTATAAGTGAAATAAATTATGGAAAAGTTAGAAAATTTGAATATAAGTTATTTAGGAAACTTAAATTTGGTGATTATTGGAATTTAAATTAAATAGGAAAATATGATAAACATATGATAATTTGGATTAAAAATGAATTTAAAATGATTTTATAATATTTTAATGATTTTTTAATAAAGTTAAAATGTGAAATGAATGAATATTTAAGTTGAAATTTGAAATATAACTAAAATTGGGAATTTGTGAATTTGGCTTAAAAGTGAATTTTAAGTTATGTAAAAAAAATGAAAATAAGTTATATTTGAAAATTTAAACTTAAGTGTTAAGTTAAAATTTAATTTAATGAATTTAAAATTGAATGTTGAAATACAATAAGTGAATTATTATAAAATATTGATTTTGAATGGAAATTTAACTTTATAAAATCATGAATTTAAGGAAATTAATGATGGTTATAAAAGTGAAAATATGTTATTTTGTAAGTTTAAAATGATTTAAATAAAAATATAATTGTTTGTGAAATTTTATTGAATATATGAAGTTAATTAACTGTATTTTTGAAATGCTATTATTACTAATGTAAACCTATTACAGCAATTTTAAATGCTGTCTTTTGTTAAATTGAACTGTTTTGAATGTAACTTTCCGTAGCATTTTCTAAATGCTACGAAAGGTGGATTTTCACTGTTTGGTAAAATTAAGTAAATGAATGAACTTTGAAAAGTTTAAAATTTTAGAAATTTAATAATTTAATTATTAATTGTAAAAACTTCATTTTTAATGATTTAAATGAAGTAATTCGACTTGAAATATAAACTATTTTTGAAATGTGAGTTGAAATGGTAATTTATTTAAATAAAATGAAACTGGTTTGAAATGAAATGATAAGTTTGATATTTTGAAATTGATTTTTAAATGATATTGAATTGTTAAATGATATTTGATTTTTGATATAAATACCATTTTTAAAATTATAACTACGGGTTATAATAACGATTGGTTGTTAAAGAGACCGGGATCGGATATGGACATACTCTCCGTCGATACCGAAAACCACTATAACAACTGTGTACACGGTGGATATTCCTGGATGAAGTAGGATGGTGGCGACGTTCCTAAGGTACTTTACGTGGACCTAACTCCCGTGAGTTAGCTTAAGGTGGCTAAAACAGGAGCGATCTCGGGCCAAAGGAGGTAGCACCTCTGGCTGGACACACTTCTTCGATGCCATTCTATTACTGTTGTGATTGATTGGGTGCACCCCTTGATTTTGAGTGTTGTTCGGGGTGGGCGTATGTGGCTGCTGCGTTACCACCAGCCATTGTGCGTAATTGGTATATCTACCCTGGCATTGCCTTGTGTGCCGTGTCACCTACCATACCGAGCCTATACTACGAGTTTATTTTTCTTCCGTAGCCCATGGAGTATTTAAGGTAGTCTCCCGATCTGGAGATATGAAGATACTGGATGGACTACTCGGACTATTATGTGTGAAGGGTGATATGGGTAGCCCGGAACGCTATTTAAAAGTATGTTTATTTTACTGTAGAAATTATTATAATAGCGCAATATTACTACATAGTAAATAGTTTGATGAATCCTTAGAGGATGGGCGGTCCTAGGCATCCTTTAAGTTACTTGTTCTTTATTACAGTTCACTTGAGTTGGTTTACATTATATAAGTATATATTGTCTTGTCTCAAGTATTTTGTGTTTTGATTTACGCTTGGGTCAGCCTGAGTATTCACAGCTTTGGATTTTGTTCTGGAGCTGGTCTTTGCTGGAGTTTCTGCTTATCTACATTTATATCTACTTCTGTTTCAGCTGTTCTAGTTTATCTCATGTATTAGTGAACTTCTATGTATTTGGGATTTCTATTATGTTGTTTTCAGACTGTATTATGTATTTGGTTTGAGACTCTGTTATAGTAGCTTTATGAACTACTAAGTTATTATTATATTCCACTACGAGTTATTCTGTATATGTGATTCTATGTATTTAATTTCATTTGCTCCAAATTTATTTAAAATCTGTTATTTCGCATCATTCAAGTCTGACATGTGTGGATTATTGTCGATTTGAATGGTACGAAATGGTAGGCCGTTATAGTAACGCCTTGACACTATTTCAATACTTTACTTTACTGTAGACACTATTATAATAGCATATTGTACTACATAGTAGATAGTTTAACGGATCCTTAGGAGATGGTTATCCCGAACAACTCTTAAGTTACTGCATTCACGTTAAACACTGAATAGGGGATGTCAAACCCCGTATATGAAATGACCCTGACCCGAACTTCATAAATCAACACCAAATACATCACCCATATTCGATTGCTGTAGATTCAAACGTCGAATCTGGTTCGTTGGAGCTTATAACACGTTAAGTATAACAACACAGCGGAAAAAGAAATGAATAATATTATTAGCACAATATTCGATACAACAATGATACAATTGAATATCAATATCAGAGGCAAAAGATATACAACAGCGGAAAGAACAATAGCGGAAAGATAGCACCAAATGGTCTTCCAAACGATGACCCAACTTATGAATCTTCACTCCCAAATTCCAAAGCTCCAAACGCGAAGCGAGAACCCCCCATCACGGTGTATTAAGAAAGTCCAGAATGTTGAAGAGAAGCACAATGCGATAGCCAAAATCCAAAGTCTCCAAAGATCCATATCTGCTATCTATTAATAACCTAACTCTAGGCTGTCTGTGTGGAAAATTGTGGGCACCTAGAGTTTAGAAAGGGAAGAATAAACTCCAGGTCAGTCATGGGATTGGTGTGAGCAAACAAAAACAGTTTTACTTGAATAAAAACAAACAAAAAGAATTTGAAAGAAATTATCTTGCTTTTTGGAAAATGAAACTACCATAAGGCCTCCCGGCACACACGCAATGCAATTGCACACTTAGGGAAGATTTCTCCTTATGATAGTCAAATATGCTTGATACGCAAAAACCTATTGATATTATTATTAGTGCATAGTGTAGAAAACATTTGCAAGTATAATATTAATCTTAGCCAGCATGCGTACCATTATAGTATGCCTACTAGAGCTACCATGTTAAATGGCTGTTTCTACAACTAAAATCTACAAGGCGCATATTGGATGGTTGGATTTCCAACAAATGATCACGCTAACGAACTTCCTATGCCACATGGGTTTGCTTCTGGAGGGACGCACCGAGAACCAAACCAGATCTCTGCCAACACAAGGCCGGGAAACCATCTATAACTAGGTAAACTAACACGAGTATGCCATCCCCCTATCGTTACCGACCTTTATCCGAGGATCCATACCACAAAGCAACAACCACATAAGTTAAATATCTGGGCTCCATACCATGATATCACTTTTCATCCAGAAGGAAATGGACATACCCTAAGGGGCGCGACTGTCGATAACCTTGCCGCATCCTTTTCTGTTTCGACCCCGTGTTGTGAGGTCCTGATGACGTCTCATCCCACAAAGCTACGCTTTTCACAAAAGCCATGCTTTGATCATCAAATGTTTAGCAACACTTAGTATACCACATTACCAAATTGGGAATGTATCACTAGTAAGCATCAACTACATAACTTCTGAGCTCGTACATCTTAGAGAAGGGTGTTAAGCTAAGAGAATAAATTCCCCGCCACCAAACAGAAATGTATTTGATAGAAACCAGCTTTACATCTCAAAGTGTAATGTCAGAAATACATCCATACAAGTCCATTCCGGGTTCGAACGAAACAGAAGGCACTTCGCAAAGAAGCCCTTGCAATCTAGGTATTCATAATCCTGATCGGGCTCCCCATCACATATGAAGATCTCTATACCGTAGCTACTCAGTGTAGAGTCATTCGACAGGTAATCCTTTCGTTCTCGAAAATACCCGATCTTCACCACCGGTCTTCGAATGCTATCCATTTCGACGTATCATTATTCCGAATGGGTTTTATGACATAAAGTCCTCTCCCGGCTAAACCGAATAATGAGCGCTTAATTTAAAAAAACATATGGATATTGACATCTTAGTTCAGTCACAACTTATTACCCAAAACCTTTCTTTCAAATGGTTTAAACAAATTCCCACTTTTAATCTTTTAAATCAAAAGATTCAGCCTTTAAGATCACTTTCAATTTGAAACATTGTTTACCAAAATCGTTACAAAGATAGCTTTCAATACAATTTCCATTTCAAACTTGAAATCCTTTGAAAAAAAAATTGGAAGTGCTTACTTTAAATGAAAGCCATTATTATTGAAAACAAATGCTTTTCGTTTCGAAAAAATCCGATCAAATATACACAAGTTATAGCCTTTAAAAGTATAAACCAGAAAATCAGCGAACTGCCATATCATCGGCAAATTCTATTAGAATTAAATTAAAATTCCTAAAACAATTTATTTAATATGGTTTAAAATCCATATTTATAATATAACTCTTTCAAACCGTAGGTTCCAAAATGAATTTCAAAACTTATCAAGATATATTATATTCGAACTAAATTTGAATTTCAAAACTTCCATTTTAAAAGTTTCCATATTCAACCCAATTCCATTTCCAAAACCATTCGGATTTAAAATTCAACTTTTTAAACAAAATAATATTTAAATCCAAAATATCCGTGACTTAACCAATTACTTGTGAAATCCATATTTGTGTGTGTGTGGTGTAGTCTAGGGGTTTTACTCACAACAACATATCACAACCATTATTAATTCAAGCATAACAGTATAGATAAGCGGTATACTTATATAATGCTTATCTTCATTCACAGATTCACAAATAAATATGTAAATTCATCACAGATAAATAAATAAATCACAGTTCACAGCTCAATCATAGCACAGAACATCACATATCAGGGATATCAAACAATTCAACATTCAATAGAATCCAAATATTCATAAGTAAGATCAATTAACATCTGATTATAATTAATTTAAACCAGATTATTTACTTATGAACAAATTACAAATTCTGTTAATTAACGTTAATTAATTACAAACCATTTTAATTAATTATCCTTTAATCATTTATTAATTAACCTTTAACAATAAATTAATTAACCTTTAATTATTAATCAATCAACCATAACTAATAAATCAATTAACCTTTAACCATTAAGTAATTAACCTTTAATTATTTAATTATCCTTTAATTAATTATCCCTAATTAATTATATTAATTAGTTAACCCTTAATTAATAAATCAACCCTTAATCACTTTTATTAATTAATTAACCTTTAATAATTACACAAAGTAAATAGCTTTAATTTAATTATAGAAAGTAATTATCTTTTAATTACACAAAGTAATTAGCCTTAAATTTAGTTACATAAAGTAATTATACCTTAATTACATTAAGTAAGAATCTTTTATTAATTACATTTGAAAACAATCAAAGATTTAATAAGATAATTGACTCAATACAAAATTATATAAACCAAACAAGTTTAAAACAATTTAACTTTAAAATTTAAATCCTTGAAAGCTTGCTTAATGCTTTACTTTAGGAAACTTTGTTTATATTTCTTAAAAACTTCGTTTTAAAACTCGTTTAAAATTTTCCATTTGTACTTGAAACATATTTGAGAATCTTGTTTAAAAATTCATTTTAGCCTCAAAAACTTTGATAACTTGTTTTCCTTTTCAATATACTTTCAACTCGATTTTATTTTCTATAACTTGGTGAAACATTTATCTTTTGTTTAAAATTTAGACGGGTTTTCATTTTAATTTTTTTTGAAACCAGGTTATGCATACAGAAACCCGAGCATCGGAACAAAACCCCCAAACAAAATCTCGAGCAACACAACACTACTACAATACTACGAGTCAAACACGCTTTACCTCGAACAGAAACCCGAGAATATCTTCATCTTCCTCAACATCATTAAACATCCAGATATACATATGATACGCGTGCGCGTGTACGATCGTTCGCCGGTGATTTGATCATTGCTGAGACCTTTGGCATGTCACCGCTGACCACTCCACCTCAGGCAAACACTCGGGTCGACGATTTGGACTGCAATTCGAAATTGAACTTGTTCGAACGAATACTGGAACACATCTTCGACGAAAAAACCCTCTTATTTCGATAATCCAGGTAACCTTACGCCATGCCACCACAAATACAGCCTCGGGATCGACCCATGCATTATTTCCCCTAGGATGGGACAACTCAGATCAACCCACGACATCGGAAACATCCCAGCAAACCCCTCGGCCATTATTGGGTATAAAACCCAAAAACTCCATCGCCCGCCTCAGCCACCTTAAAATCTTTTTATTATATTTTTGAGGATCCCCTAGCCTCCAGCCACCTCCGGCTATAAGCCCAATGACAATCACTGCCTTGATCGTCAAGAATCGTTAAAAAACCTAAATCTGATCATCTCGAAAATTATCACTAATTACATTCTTAAAAATCTTGCAATTTACATTAGAATTCATCGATTTGCAACGCGAATCCATTCATATAATTAGAACTTGAAATCCAGATACATGATTTTGAACAAATTTTAGATTATCACTGTAGATTTTAAATTTTGAAATGATTACTTAATATAAAATCTTGAAACAATTTTTAGAATTAAGATTATACACTTACAATCATTTTTAATTTATACATCTAAGCTTACAAGTGAATGATTGAGGAGATTTTGATTTTTTTTAACTTAACAAATGCCTTTAAACTATAAACAAAGGCATGTACAGACAAGCAAACACAGAAACTACATATATACACAACATGCAAGCATCTTTACACAAGCGTACAAGCATATTCACATCATAACTTGAACCACTAATCCAAACACCAAGACATACAATAGGTTCAAGGGGTTTGCTCACCTGGAAGAAGACAGAGAAGCCAGAGTATAGCCGGGAAATGGATTTTGAAAAAAAAACAATCTTTGAACTTTGATCCGTTGCTTGATTTTTTTTTTGAATTTGATCTGGAACTTATACTTTTTTTTGAATAATCTGTAGCTTGCTTGCTTTGGAAACTGAAACTTGAATTGATTTTGAACTCTGACCTGCTACTTTGAATTTTATTGAATTTAGCCTACTCAAAGCTAAGATGATCTTTGCTTTTGTTTAACAGGTTTTGATTCTAGAAAATTGACTGCTGTTTGAACTTAATCTAATCTGGAAGTTGATCTTTGAATGCTTGCTTGATTAATCTTAATTTGCTAGATCCTGACTTGATTTCAGGCTTTTGAATTTTTTGAAGGGAGGTTGTTGTTTTCTTTTGATTTTTATTTCAATTTTTCCTTTTGATTTTTTTTGTTCTCTTTGCTGGTTTTTATTTTTGGTCACCAGGTTTTGGCTTTTGAAAAAATTTGAAGAAGAAGAAATAAGGTGTAGGAGTATAGTGATATTTATAAACTTGTTTTTCATTTTATTCATTATTTTGGAAAAATAAAGACACTTGTATTTTGCATGGTGAATCACCTAACACTTGTTAATTTCTTTATTGAAATGCTTACACTTGTGAATGTATACTAATTTATCTACACCTGTTAAACTACATATTTAAAAGAGTTACATTTGTTGGATGTTATTTTATAATGTTTACACTTGTATTTTTTTCTTATTATAATGTTTACACATGTTATCTTTTATAATACTTATACATGTACTTAAATTTATATGTTTTTAAATTCATATTAACATTTGTTAAAATCAAATATACATATATTCTTATGTTTTAATATTTATTTATATATATTTTCTATCATCTATATATTTATATTATCTTCAGAAAAATGATTTTAAAACAAATTATACATTAATAAATAAACACTCATATATATTATGCTTTAAGTTTATTTTTAAAATATATAATTTAACTTTCAAATATCGATTCAAAAATTATTATATTAATTTCAAAATATAACTTCCAAATATATATATATATAATATAATTAGAAAACAAATTTCTATTAATATTAAATTATAGAGTTTTAAACCCAATTCATTTTCAAAATAAATTTATTTTTGAATTTCAAACCCACAATTCAATTCAAAAATCAATTTATATAAATAAACAAACAAATAACTTATTTAATTTGGAAATTTTTAAATTTATTCATAATTTAATTCAAAATTTTATTTTAATTACCAATTAATTCATAAATAAATCCAAATTTAATATTAATTACCAAATTAAATTTGACTTAAAAACCGAGGTCGTTACAGATTCCCTCCTTAGGAAAATTTCACCCTCGAAATTTGCTAGACAGGGAGACAACAAAGAACAGATGGACACACAGAGAAATGATTTACCAGATCAAACTGAATAGTTATATATATGTGGCTTACCAAATCAGAATATAATAAAAATTATGAGAACGAACTCATTCAATACTTTACGAAATATTCGAGTCATCTGATGTACGAAATATGCAGCGGCATTTCTTAGTCCGAAGGGATAACTAATCGTTCGTAGAATATATCTAGACCCCAAAGAACAGATAAACAGATACAATTTAATTCAAATTCTTATTTTATTAACCAATTTATTTCAATTAAAATTTCAAATTTGTTAAAGTTAAAAATGAAAAACTAATAAGAAACTGATGAAGAGAACACGAAATAGGAACCTTTCTACAACGATTCGCAGGGCCATCATCACACCAAAGCTTCTTTTTGTAGCTGCCAGTAAGCCATCAAAGAATGGAAAGTAAATGATTATCAAAAGAGACTAATGGGAAAAGACTGTTCCTTGTTGTTACAGGGTATTGACCATTTGTAGTGGTATTTCCCTATCCCCTATCTCGCCCTCTTCTTGCACTCTACCCAATATTAGTGAATAGTAAGAGAATTTACTGAGGCATACGGATAGAAATCTTAGGGATATACTCATTCTAGGATATTTGTAACCCTATCTCTAATGAGTTACCTAATGTGTTATACTCCTAAGATAAAGTTCTTACTCAACCTTCGGTTCTGATACCAATTGAAACGATCCTGACTCGACCTTCGAAAATCGACACCAAATATATCACCCTATTTGAATGCCGTAGATTCAAACGTCGAATCTGGTTCGCCGAAGCTTATAACACAATAAGTACAACAACACAGTGGAAAAAGAAATGAATAATATTATTGATACACAATATTGGATATAACAATGATAAATTGAATATCAATATCAGAGCCAAAAGGTATACAACAGCAGAAAGAACAATAGTAGAAAGATAGCACCAAATGGTCTTCCAAACGATGATCCAACATATGAATCTTCATTGCCAAATTCCAAAGCTCTAAACGTGAAGCGAGAATCCCCCACCATGTTATATTAACAAGTCCGGAATGTTGAAGAGAAGCACAATGCGAAATCCAAAATCCAAAGTCTCCAAAGATCCATATCTACTATCTATTAATAACCTGAATCTAGGTTGTCCATCTGGAAAATTATGGGCACCTAGAGTTTAGAAAGGAAACAATAAACTACAGGTCAGTCGTGGGACTGGTGTGAGCAAACAAACATAGTTTTATCTTGAATAAAAACAAACAAAAAGAATTTGAAAGAAATTCGCTATGCTTTTTGGAAAATAAAACTACCATAAGGCCTCCCGGCACACACACATTGCAATCGCACACTTGGGGGAGATTTCTCCTTATGATAGTCAAACATGCTTGATACCCAAAATCCTTTTGATATCATTATTAGTGCATAGTGCATAAAACATTTGCAAGTATAATATTAATCTTAGCCAGCATACGTACCATTATAGTATGCCTACTATAGCTACCATGTTAAATGGCAGGTCCTACAACTAAATCAGTACGAGGCACGTATTGGATGATTGGATTTCCAACAAATGGTGAAGCTAAGGAACTTCCTATGCTACATGGGTACGCCTCTGGAGGGACGTCCCGAGAAGCTAACCGTATCTCTGCCAACACAAGGCCGAGTTGCCACCTGTAACTAGTAACTATTGACACAAGTATGCCATCCCCCAATCGTTACCGACCTTTATCTTAGGATCCTCAACCACAAATCAACAACCACAAAAAAACAACCACATAAGTTAAATATCCGGGATCCATGCCATGATATCACTTTTTATCCAGAAGCAAATGGACATACCCTAAGGGGCGCGACCCCCGATAACCTTGCCGCATCCTTCCTGTTTCGACCATTTTCGGGTTGTGAAGTCCTGATTTAATCTCGTCCTACAAAGCTACACTTTTCCCAAAAGCCATGCTTTGATCAAAAAATGATCACCAGCACTTAGTATGCCACATTACCAAAATGGGAATGTATCACTAGTAACCATCAACTACATAACCTCTGAGCTCGTACGTCTCGGAGAAGGGTGTTAAGCTAAGAGAATAAATTCTCCACCACCAAACAAAAATGTATTTGATAGAAACCAGCTTTACATCTCAAAGTGTAATGTCAGACATACATCCATACAAGTCCGTTCTGGGTTCAAACGGAACCAAAGGCACTTCACAAAGAATCCCTTGCAATCCGGGTATTCACAATCCCGATCGTACTCCCCATCACATATGGAGATCTCTATACATAGCTACTCAGTGCAGAGTCATTCGACGGGTAATCCTTTCGTTCTCGAAAATACCCGGTCTTCACCACCGGTCTTCAAATGCTATCCATTTCGACATATCATTATTCTGAATGGGTTATATGACATAAAGTCCTCTTCCGGCTAAACCGAATAATGGGCGCTTAATTTTAAAAAAAACATATGGATATTGGGACCTTAGTTAAGTCACAACTTATTAGCCAAAACATTTCTTTAAATTGGTTTAAACAAATTTCCACTTTTAATCTTTTAAACCAAAAGATTCACCCTTTAAGATCACTTTCAATTTGAAACAATGTTCACCAAAATCTTTACGAAGATAGATTTCAATACAATTTCCATTTCAAACTTGAAATCCTTTCAACAAAAACTGGAAGTTCTTACTCTTAATGAAGGCCATTATTATTGAAAGCGAATGCTTTTCTTTTCGAAAAAATCCGATCAAATATACACAAGTTGTAGCCATTTAAAGTATAAACCAGAAAATCAACGATCTGCCGTATCATCGGCAAGTTCTATTTGAATTAAATTCAAATTCCCGAAACAATTTATTTAATATGGTTTAAAATCCATATTTATAATATAACTTGCATAACCCTTTCAAACCATAGGTTCCAAAATGAATTTCAAAACGTAACTAGATATATGATATTTAACCTAAATTTCAATTTCAAAACTTCCATTTCTAAAGCTTTCCGTATCCAACCCAATTCCATTTCCAAAACCATTTGGATTCAAAATTCAAATTTTTTGAAAAATATTTAAATCCAAAATATCTATGACTTAACCAATTCCTTGAGAAATCAATATTTGTGTGTGTGCGGTGTAGTCTAGTGGTTTTACTCACAACAACAACATATCAAAACCACTATTAATTCAAGCACAACAATATTGATAAACGCTATAATTATATAACGCTTATCTTCATTCATAGATTCATCAATAAATATGTAAATTCATCACAGATAAATAAATAAATCATAGTTCACAGCTCAATCATAACACAGAACATCACACATCAGGGATATCAAACAATTCAACATTCAATAGAATTCAAACATTCATAAGTAAAATCAATTAACATCTGATTATAATTAATTTAAACCAGATTAATACTTATGAATAAATTACTAATCCTGGTTAATTAAGATAAATTAATTACAAACCATTTTAATTAACTATCCTTTAATCATTTATTAATTAACCTTTAATAATAAATTAATTAACCTTTAATTATTAATCAACAAACCTTAATTAATAAATCAATTACCTTTAATCAGTAAGTAATTAACCTTTAATTATTTAATTATCCTTTAATTAATTTTCCCTAATTAATTATATTAATTAATTAATCATTAATTAAAAAATCAACCCTTAATCTCTTTTATTAATTAGTTAACCTTTAATAATTACACAAAATAAATAGCTTTAATTTAACTGCACAAAGTAATTAAAAGCTAATTACACAAAGTAATTAGCTTTTAATTACACAAAGTAATTAGCTTTTAATTACATAAAGTAACTAGCTTTAAATTTAATTACACAAAGTAATTATTCCTTAATTACATTAAGTAAGAATCTTTTATTAATTACATTTGAAAACAATCAAAGATTTAATAAGATAACTAACTTAACACAAAATTATATAAACCAAACAAATTTAAAACAATTTACCTTTAAAATTAAAATCCTTGAAAGCTTGCTTAATACTTTACTTTTGGAAACTTAGTTTATATTTCTTAAAAATGTTGTTTTAAAACTTGTTTAAAATTTTCCATTTGTACTTGAAACTTATTCGAGAATCTTGTTTAAAAATTAATTTTAGCCTCAAAAACATTGAAAACTTGTTTTCCTTTTCAATATACTTTCAACTTGATTTTATTTTTCTATAACCTGGTGAAGAATTTGTCTTTTGTTTAAAATTTAGATGGGTTTTCAATTTAATTTTTTTTAAAACCATGCTATGCATACAAAAACCCGAGCCTCGGACCAAAACCCCGAACAAAATCTCGAGCAACATAACCCTGCTACAACATTTCGAGTCAAACACACTTTACCCCAAAGGGAAACCCAAGAATATCTTCATCTTCCTCAACCTCACGAAACACCCAGATATACAGATGATACACATGCACGTGTACGATTGTTCGCTGACGATCTGATCCTCGCTGCGATCTCTGGCATGACGCCGTTGACCACACCACCTCTGGCAAACACTTAGGTCGACGATTTCGACTGGAATTCAAAATTTAACTTGTTCGAACGAATACTGGAACACCTCTCCGATGACAAAACCCCCTTGTTCCAACGATCCTGGCAACCTCATGCCTCGCCACCACGACTACAGCCTCGTCATCGACCCATACATTATTCCTCCAGGACCGGACAACTCTGATCAAGTCCGATCAACCCACGACGTCGGAAACAACTCAGAAAGCCCTTGACCATTATTGGGTATAAAACCCTAAAACTCCACAGTGCCGCCGCCTCAGCCACCTTAAAATCCTTTTATTATTTTTTCGAGGATCCCCTAGCATCCAGCCAACTCCAGCTACAAGCCCGACGACCATCACTGCCTTGATCGTCGAGAATTGATAAAAAACCCAAATCTGATCATCTCGAAAATTCTTACTAATTACATTCTTAAAAATCTTGCAATTTACATCAAAATTCATTGATTTGCAATACGAACCATTCACATAATTAGAACTTGAAATCCAGATGCATAATTTTGAATTTTTTTTAGATTATCACTATAAACTTTAAATTTTGAAATGATTACTTAATATAAAATATCGAAACCATTTTTAAAAATGAGATTATATACTTACAATCATTTTTCATTAATACATCTAAGCTTACAAGTGAATGATCAAGGAGATTTTGATTTTTTTTAACTTAACAAATGCCTATAAACTATAAACAAAGGCATTACAGACATGCACACATAGAAATTACATATATATACACAACATCCATGCATTTTTACATAAGCATACAAGCATATTCACATCATTACTTCAAGTACTAATCCAAAAACCAAGATATATAATAGGTTCAAGGGGTTTGCTCACCTATAAGATGATAGAGAAGCCAGAGTAATGCCTGGAAATGGATTTTGAAAAATATTGGAAAATGATTTCACTCTTTGAACTTTGATATGTTGCTTAATTTTTTTCTGAGTTTGATTTGGAACTTATACTTTTTTTTGAATAATATGTAGCTTGCTTGCTTTTGAAAACTGAAACTTGAATTGATTTTGAACTCTGACCTGCTACTTTGATTTTTGTTAAATTTAACCTGCTCAAAGCTAAGATGATCTTTGCTTTGGTTTTCCATGTTTTGATTCTAGAAAATTGATTGTTGTTTGAACTTAATCTGATCTGGAAATTGATCTTTGAATGCTTACTTAATTGATCTTGATTTGCTTGATCCTGACTTTGTTTCAGGCTTTTGAATATTTTGAAAGGAGGTTGCTATTTTCTTTTGAATTTTATTTCTAGTTTTCCTTTTGATTTTTTTTCTTTCTCTTTGCTGGTTTGTATTTTTGGTCACCAGGTTTTGGCTTTTGAAATAAATTTGAAGAAGAAGAAATAAGGTGTAGGAGTATAGTGATATTTATAAACCTTTTTTTAATTTTATCTAATATTTTGGAAAAATAAAGACACTTGTATTTTGCATGGCGAATCACCTAACACTTGTTAATTTCTTTATTGAAATGCTTACACTTGTGAATGTATACTAATTTATCTACACTTGTTAAACTACATATTTAAAAGAGTTACATTTGTTGGATGTTATTTTAAAATGTTTACACTTGTACTTTTTCTTATTATAATGTTTACACGTGTTATCTTTTATAATAGTTACACTTGTACTTATATGTTTTTAAATTCATATTAACATTTGTCCAAATCAAATATACATATATGCTTATGTTTTTAATATTTATTTATATATGTTTTCTCTCATCTATATATTTATATTATCTTAAGAGAAATGATTTTAAAACAAATTATACATTAATAAATAAACATACATACATATTATACTTTAAGTTTATTTTTAAAATATAGAATTTAACTTTCAAATAGCAATTCAAAATTATTATATTAATTTCAAAATAAAAATTCCAAATATATATATATATATATATTATAATTAGAAAAAAATTCTGTTAATATTAAATTATAAAGGTTTAAACCCAATTCATTTTCAAATAAATTTATTTTTGAATTTCAAACCCACAATTTAATTTAAAATCAGCTTATATAAATAAACAAACAAATAGTATATTTAATTAGGAAAAATTCAAATTTATTCACAATTTAATTCAAAAATTTATTTTAATTACCAATTAATTCACAAATAAATCCAAATTTAATATTGATTATCAAATTAAGTTTGACTCAAAAACCGTGATCGTTACAGTACATATCTCCGACCCCGTTGAACTTATATTTATTTACTGTTGATTTAATGTACATAAGATCTTTTAATTCTCATTCGAGTGTTTTGTCTTTTCAATTCGCTCGGGTCAGTTTGAGCCTTTCATAGTATCGTAGACTGCTTTCTAGAGGATGGAGGCGAAGATTTGTACTATTACTATTTATTATATTCATACTACTACATCATGTTATTCCACTGCATTTGTTATTTACTTACGTTGAATGTAACCCGATTCTGGAAAAAAATTGTGTAATCAAATGTTATTTGTAAAACAGCTTTATAAACTGTTTATTTGATTATCATATTTTTATCATTCTGCTGTGAGATTCTGTGTTTGGTTTCTTTCTTTCTTTTCTTTTTCTTGTTTACCATAATAATCTGCCATTTTAAATGGTTTGAGCCTGAATGTGTGATTCATCGTCGATTTAAACCGTCTAAAAAGGCAGGTCGTTACAAGTGGTATCAAAGCTTTGGTTTAGCGATAACTTTAGTTTTGTGGGATCTGACTCATATAGAAGAGGGCAACAATACACTGGAAGAAGTTGCCGAGTGTATATATGTGAGAGCGTATTCGTTATTATTATAAATGGTTTTGTATTGTGTTAATTTGTTATGTTTTTTATTTATAAATCCTAGTAGGTACATAGGATGTTATGGCATCGATAGGAATTTCTAAACGCTCAATAGGACATACCAACACAATATTGTTTTGAAATATAGGTAAATGATATAATTTTGCCGTTGGAAAATACTTTCGATGATGAGTGCACGCATCATCGACATTCATTTTCGAGTTTCAAAGTGGAAAGGCTGCCATAATAATTTTACTGCACATTTGTTTCGATTACAAATCTTAAAATTTTCTAAATATGATTTGGATATATAAAAGATATTATTATATTTATTATTTTAAATTGATTGAGATGGAATAGGTATTTAGTTCTTAAGTTTTTGTAAATTAAATTTTTTAATTATTATAATGAAATGAAATTTTGTCTATTTTAATAACTAGAAGCTTTTAATATGTGATTTTATAATGTAATTAATTGGATTTTTGTGAAATTTTAAATAATAAAATTTTGAAATGAAAATTTAATATTTGGAATACGTCTAACTAAACATTGCAACTAGTAAATTTTCATCTGATAATATGGAACTTTATTTTTCTTATGTAATTCTATTTCAATATAAATCAGTTAATATTTGATGATAATAAAAAAAATTCCAAACCTGAATATTTTTACATAATAAATTTGTAAATCATCTTCTAAGTGAGACGTCATATTTCGTTTCACCAAATTTGGATTTCTATTGCTCTGTTTATCTTATTTTCGAAAAATTTGTAGTATTTTCGGTACCGAATATCGACTTTTGATAGGATGATCGTGCCACTAATATTTGTATACCATTTTGATCGTCTCGTCGTGCGGATCTCCGTGGAATATTCGTTCGCGTGTTTCAAAGTTTAGGACACAACAAAATTTGTAAACCAATCAGTTGCATCGGCTCCGCCTTTGAGTCGTTTAGCCTTTCCTTTGTCCTTTCATATGGCAAACAGTTTAAGCTAGTAGCCGCTAGCTATTAACCTTCCTATCAACAGTTGCTAGCCTTTCCATATTCCCCAAATTTTTGGCCTTTACTATTCTCTATATACATATTTTTCTCTGTCACTATCAATTGAAGAAAGGAAAAAAATAAATAAAAACTGTTGCTCTTCGTTTATCTCCTTCTTCTCCTACCTGCTAGCGCAGATCACCCCACAATTCACGTGACCTGCACCACTTTCTCTGACGCAAGTACCATCCACCATCGCACAGGACTTCCACCTCATGTGGAGCCTACCACATCTCGACCTGCAATCCAATGCCGCACGACATCTCCACTTTTTCCCTTCTTATTCGACCTGCCCTTTTTCTTTAGCCTGTAACCTCTTCCTTCACAATTGTACACCCTCCACCGAACTTGCCCCCACCTCCGGCTGATGCAGCAGCTCCTCATCAGCCAAGCTTGGCCTCATCGACTAGTCCCCTCATCTTGCTTTTTTAGTCAAAGTATTATATATAATTTTTAGTTCATATAAATATATGTGAAACGACCCGCAAATCCGTACCCCTTGAGTTTACACTATTCTACAACAATCAACTCAAGTTGCATAGAAATACGAACCATTTGGGTTTAAGAAGAAGAGGTAGAAGAAGAGAAAACAAAAATCAACATCAGAATCTAACCATCGCAGCGGAATAAAGTATAATAGGTAGTAAATAATCTTTACTCAAAATCAAATATATCAGTTTACATATATTACATCATCAGAGTACATCAGTCACAACTCACATCAATAACATCCAATGGGTACACAACAACTCAACAGCGGAAATATATGTATATACAAGTACGAGAATACGTGTCGTCATCCAGCTCGTCTCCTGAGCTCCACAGCATCATATCCTGTATTCTATAATACTCGGTCTGACCCGAGCATTACAGTTAAATAATACCCGAGTCAGTCTGGAATACCAGCGTGAGAAAATCACACCCAATTGATTTTTAAAGTTCAAAAATCCTTTGAAAACAAAAGCATCTCGTAAGACCACGCCACAAATAAACATGTCGGGTTTTTACCTTACGATAGCTAAAATAATTTTTATAGAAATCCTCTGATATTATAATAGGGTCTATTTACAAATACTTATAAAATAGCCGAAATTGTTACATTCATTAAATTCCAGCTACTAGCCACCGAAGTGGGTAATACAAACAAAACTCGTACAAGGCTCGTAGGGAGAATGGATTTCCAACAATGACTAGGCACTGGGGTACCACGTGTCACAGTACGGGGCCTAGATCACCGTACCGAGGACTACTCCCTTCATCCCCTGCAACACAAGGCCGGAACCATTCCTTACTGAACAGTCCCGAACAAGATAAACCCCATGGTTGGCGCGACCAACCACCCACTAAGCCGAAATATATAAAAAGGGACATCTAGACAGGGGAATTATCTTGTCCTGCTTGGGCATGACCCACCTAACCTTGCTGCATATCCCCTGATTTTCAGTCATTCCCATTTGATGAGGCTTGAGGCTAAGCGTTACCTTTTAGAACGTTTTCACTTAGAATGCCCATCGTCCCCCTGACGATGTTTCGCTAGCATTCGTCCATACAAGTCCGTCCCGGGTTCGAACGGAACCGAAGGCACTATTCCTACTACATCCATTTTGGAAATATCCTCAGGATTAGTAGCGACTAGCCCTTGCACTTCACTGCTCCATCTTCGACTCCGAACACGTTTTTCGCGCGAAACGTACAAACCGGATCGAAGTGGTTTTCGAGAAATAAATCTCGATCCCGGTCTCTTCGAAACGATCAACGCAGTTGGCCAATATTGATAGTCGGTTATTTAACTATCAATTAATATTCACAAACAACCATCAACCAATAAATAAATTCCCAAATTATTTATTTATCTCAAAATATCCTCAAAGATATATTTCTATTTTCAATCCTTTGAAAACAGTTTCAAAATCATCTTCCTTTCAGAATAAACTTTCCCAAATATATTATTATTATTTTTATACGTCCTCTGAAATTACCAAGCACAAAACTAGATTTTTTTTTGTTTTTATATAATTTTTAAATACTTTACTTTGAACTATATATATATATACTTTAAAACACTTAGAATAAAACTACTTAGATAATATGTTAAAATACACATTATATGAATTTTGAAAATAAGGTTACTTAATAAAATATAAAATCTAGATTTCTCCTTTTAAAACAACATACTAAGTTACTTCTTATAATTACTTCTAAAACAGATTAAAAGACAATACTTACTTTATACTTTACATATTAGAAATAATAAATTTTACAAAACTTGCTTCCTTTAAAAACAACTTTAAAACATTTAATTTTTATTTAAAAATTTAATTTAAAAACGTACTTGGTTATTCGGGGAGAAATTTCAATCTCAATCACTTAAATCAATTTTCCCAAATTGATTCCCAATTTATTTCCATTGAAATAAATTTCTTTAATTACTGAATTCATTTTAAAATCCATTAAGTATGGACTTAATTATTGTTGTTATTATTTTTCATTTGATTTTAACTTTCAACTGAAATATACAAATTCCAGTTTTCCCCAATAATTTAAATCTCAACTTTTAAATAAATGCTTGTTCTTCTGTACAATAACACTGAATTTTTTTTAAAATTCATTAATTTCCTGTTTATTCAAATTTTCCTTTCTATACTCGCAATTCATTTATTAAAAATTTAAATCACTTTATTTCTTCTCCAATTCTTTCTTAAATTTATTCAAATTTCCCTATAGTTATTTTACTTGCAATTTTACTTCTTTTATATATTTTTTTCAAAATCCAATTTATATATTTTGGTAGTTCATTATACCCAATTATATCCAATTGAATCATAACATTCAATATTCTAATATAACTCATCACAGAATATCCAATAATCACAACAGAGAATGCTAAATAATTTAAATAAATGTTGAGGGACCCAGTTGGATCCCTCCAGCCTGTTTTCACTGCATCCACAGACGTTAGCATCACATAATATGCCAATTACAAATTATACTATACTATATCACATCAGTCAATTCAACCATACAATCAATTATTTAAATTCAATCATTTTAAATTTAAATTTAAACTGAGTGAGATTAACTCACCTTTTCCTTTTCGTTTGGCAATTCAATTCCATCTCGTCTATTATCTCCCAATTTTGGACCTTGTATAAATATTTATATAATTTTATTAATATACGAGCCAATCGAACAAATAAATAAAATTTCATTGGAGATTTTATTTAACCAATAATTTATCTCGGTTAATAATTTGATTATAAGTAAATTTTCTTTAATATTTCCATGGACTAAAATTTTGAATAGGTTAATTTAACAAGTTAACCATCATAATATTTTATTCTAAGACAACTAATACCTTAAAACATATACATGTATTTATTCCCTTTTATAGCTACACATATCTATACATATATAGTTTTCATAAAACCCTAGCTTATATGAATTTTATCAATATTTAAAATTACTATTGGTGTGTTATTTAAGGTGTATAAATTATCTCTATCTCGGTTATTTACTCAAACATATTTAAAATCTGCATAACCAGTCTATCAATATTTAAAATTACCACTGATGTGTTATTTAAGGTGTATAAATTATCTATATCTCGGTTATATACCTTAAATAAAATTAAAGACAGAAGAGGAAATCAATACCTCGCTCAAACAACGACCGCCACTACCTCAAAAACCCTAAAGCCCTAACATCCTTCGATCGACACCCACCAGTCCCTACTGCACACTAGCGAAACTGCCATCATCAAACCCAACTCAAACTCCTCGCGCACAAACGCGACTCCAAGTTATTCAACTTGCCACAACTCACACTGCCATGACGAGCCGATACATGCCCTAGATTGTTCGCCACCCCATGAGCTGCTCAACACAAAATCGCCAATCCATTCCCTGCCGTAGTCACGCACGCTCGAGCTATTGACTTCGCTAATTCGAACAAGAAGTAGCGCCGACCTAATTGAATTTGAAGAAGAGGGAGAACGGCTTGGGTTTGAGATTCGATTGGAATGAATTCAAGAGGATGCAAACGCGATTTTTAATTGAAGGAGACGGCATTAATTTTAATTTTTTTCTTTTTTTTTATTAGAAGGAAGTGCGATTTGTATTTGATCGGCCAACATACTTAAGTGGAAATGGATTAAGCTTGCGCTAGAAGATAGAAAAATGTAGCTTCTATGGAAAGGTTTGACCATGTAACTTAAAGTTAATTAATTTTTTCTACGCATTAACGGGGTGTACGATCAAACGTTAACTCCAAATGTTGCGAAAATTGAAACCCGATAATAATTCAATATTACAGACCCAATGGAACAGGTTTTGTCAAATTCCGAGACTGTGCCTCGGAAGGCTATTTTTAAAGTCAATTTAAACGATATATTTTTTTAAAACTGAACAAACCACTTTTAATTTCAATTTTACAACTTCTATTATCCTCAGTGTTATCAATACAAATTTTGTAAGCCTTCAAATTATTTTTAATAGGCTTAAAATCTTAGATTTCATATTTTATTCAATTTCAAATTATTTAATTCAATAATTTAATTATCAAATAAATCATGATATTCGTAATTCAAATTAAAATTACTCTATTGAATATTCAAAATCAACTAAATATTCCGATTTAAAAGGCTTAAAAATTCCGGGTCGTCACATTCCTCCCCCCTTAAAAGAATTTCGTCCCCGAAATTACTAGTTAGGATGAATAGTCCAATACCCGTTTACTTATCTCCAAAACCAAACAAATCAACATCTAACCAACAATCTTTTTTTTTTTTTTATAGAAGACCCATTTCCATTCCTATTAAATTTTCAACTCTCCCATAGTTTCAAACTATACTATTTGTTTAACCATTCGAGTTTCAATTTAAAACCAAATTTTTGAATTATCAAAAAGTTCTCAAAAATTTTCTAACTCCCTAAATTCCCATAAAATTTTGCCAGCGTCTCCTTTGCGCGGCTAGCTCGGTACAACTACAAAAGGGCTCTACGGCCTCCCAAATCCAAAAAGAAAACAAAAAGCCAAGTGGCTCAATCCAAATCCAAATCCAAATCTCAATCAAATTCCATACCAAATTTAAATACATACCTTTTTGTCGGGCAATTCAAATTTTATCTCTTGAAATCCATCCAATTCTATTTATTTATTTATTTTCTTTAGATTACCTGCATATCCTGCTTAATACTACTATCCAATCACAATATCCCAAAACAATTCATCGACTTTTCACAAAATGCCAATATCTAATTATCCAAATATAAACTTGGAATATATTTATATTATCAACTTCCAATTAATAACATAAGCATGTTATATGTTTCTTATATTTCTTTTCATCTTACCATCTTAGTTTATATCTAATTCTCTAATTCTATTCAAGTTGATTCCTCATTCACATATGAGTTCAATTCATCTTAAACTCTAAATTTTAAAACTTTATTTCCTATTAATAACTAATTCATATCATTACTTTAAGTTGGTTTCCTTTACTAACTTATTTTAGTTTCCAATTTGAATTTGTTTGTCGATAACAAAATTTTCAAAATTTTCAAAAAATTTCTAACTCCCAAAATTTTTGAAAATTTTTGGCAGAGTCCACTTTGTACGGAGGAGCTTTTGCAATTTGACAAAAGAGATAAATATATATACATCGACCCACACGGTCGGAAAAACCAAAAACAGTTCATATTTCCTATTTTTATTGCGTAGGCGTACCTTATTTAGCATATTAAGCAAGCGGCTTATTATTTTTAGCAAATAGCACAACCAAATCCAGCCACACGGCTTCCAGGTACCTGTACTTACTCAATTTAAACATGTAAGTGCCAAATATATGCAGTTTAACTATATTTCATTTGGTTGCAAGGGTTAAATATATGAATGCTAAAGAAATGCACATCAAATATTTTTCCGTAAGCAATTTAAATATTCCCATATTATTTTAATTGTTTACAACCAATTTAAATGGATTCCAACTCAAGTTATACTCAATTATATTCCGTTTTTAAATTTATTCACGATCCATATATTCTCATTTTCATTGCATTTCGGATTTGAATCCATTCACTTGCATTTCATTCCAGGTTAGTTTATTCCAAACTATTTTATTTAGCTCGGAAACAATCCAAGCTATTTCATTCCATAACCATTTCTCAACCTATTTAAACCACATTGCATTTGATTCTTATTTATTTCATCATTTATTTATTCAATATAATTAGTTTACCCACTCAATCCATTTAAATTTTCATTCCCTTAAATATTACCTATAACCCACAAAACCATATCTCAAATTCCGATTAGAATTTATTTTCATTTGATTTAAAACCAATCCATTATTATTAAACTTTGTTTAAGTTGAACTCAATTCAACTCTCCTTCATTCATTTAGCTTAAGTCAATTTTCTTCAATTTATTCAAATTTTACACTTAAGCTCATTCCCATTTTGCAAACAAAGTTCGCTTTTCAATTTAACTTGATTCTATTTTGATCCAATCCCATTTCAGACTTCTAATTTATTTGATTAGTTATTATAAAAATTAACTTTCCAGATTTAACTCATTCAATTTATTACAATGCCATTTCCAATTTATTTCCACTTATTCGGATTTTTATTTGCAATCCCTACCATTACTATTCTAATCCATTTTATTTTTATTCTATACTTTCAAATTATATTTATTTTGTTAACACTTCAAGTCTAATTTTAATTAATAACTCAAGTTCTGATTCTATTATTCACCTTTAATTTACCATCCAATTTATTAACTCACAATTCAGCTTCATTCTCAATTACTTCCACTTCATCAACAATTTGAATAAATTTTAATTTATAACTTGAGTTTATTTCTAACTTCATCATAAACTCACAATTCAATTTCATTAACTAATTCATTACCTAATTAGTTCTTCCCTTGTTTATAATCCAACACTTGAATTCCAATTCCAAATATCACTCCATTTAATTTTCTTAAGTTTAATATGCTTTATAATTCAAGTTTGGATTTTCTTATCATTTCTCAATTCATCAAAATATTTATTTTGGATTTGTATTCCATTTTCAATTTCATAAGTCACAACTTATTATTTTATACAATTCCATTCATCATAAGTTGGAATATATTCATCTTTTATTTTTAACTCAAGCCTTCTATTTATTCATAGCCCAAGCATATTTTATTCCCAAGGATTTTTAATTCTTTTATAAGTTATTCTGATTTATCTATTTCAACCCAATTCTTATCCAACTTATTTTCCATTTATTCAAGTAAGGATTTAATTCCATTCAATATCACCCATAACTCAACTGAATTTTATTCCAATTTAATTCTATTTTAACTCAAATTTAATTAACTCAATTCAATTTCAACTGGATAGTATTTCAGCCTATCCAATTAATTTCAGTCCAGTACAATCTTTATTTCCCACACTCTAAGTTAATTTCATTTCTAATTTTTCCCTTTAAGTTCAAATTCCAACATTCAAAGCTTATATTTCTTACATGATTTAAAAATCACCTCAATTTATAAGCTTACAATCATCTCATCAGGAATTTAAAATCACCGGCTTTTTGCTTCAAATCATTTTGAAATCCCCAATATCTCAAACCACATTTCTCAAAAATTTTAATCCAATCCTGGCTTTTATTTCCAACAAATTTCCTTTGAAATTTTCAAAAACATCTGCTTTCCTAAACAAATCAATTTAGTAGCAATTCTTCACTTAGAAATTCGAAAATGAATACTGATGATGCGGCCGTCATCATCAGAATTATTTTCCAATAATCCAAGTGATTTCAATGCTATATTACTTCCAAAATCCATTTATAACAAATTTCCTTTCAGAAATATCTCCAAAACAATTGGGCTATTATTTATCTTCAAAACACTTCCAAAATCTCCGGGATTTAAATTTCCAATTCCTGCTTAAATCAATTTTACTATAATTCATCTGCATAGCTTATGCGCATACAAATTCTTATTTGATTATATTTCAATTTATAAATTTCATTTATGACTCATACTTATGAATTTCATTTTATAATGAATTTATTCCCTTCAAACTTTGGTTATTTTTTTTTTATTGTTTTTTTTCAATTTCTAGTTAAATTTTTACTTAACAATGATAATACTTTAACATTAGTCTTTCTAACATTCAAGCAACCATATATTAGCTAAATAGTTTTCAAAAACTATCCTTTATATCAAAATATGTTTTTGGGTAGAATTATTTCATTCACCCATATTGAAAACAATACCGTGTCGATTGTTCTATTCAAGTGTTTAGAAACCCCTTCGATGCACTTGTACGGACTGTGCCGACGAAGGTTCATATGCCACTCAATAAACCAATCAACGCAATATTAAAACAATTTATATTCACTAACAAATACGCGCTCATATTTATTAATACGCTCAAACTCATTATAGAGTACCATAGACTCTATTTTAAATGAGTAATTCCCACCAGAGCCAAGGTTATCACCAACCCAAAGCTCTGATACCAAGTGAAACGACCCGCAAATCCGTACCCCTTGAGTTTACACTATTCTACAACAATCAACTCAAGTTGCACAGAAATACGAACCATTTGGGTTTAAGAAGAAGAGGTAGAAGAAGAGAAAACAAAAATCAACATCAGAATCTAACCATCGCAGCGGAATAAAGTATAATAGGTAGTAAATAATCTTTACTCAAAATCAAATATATCAGTTTACATATATTACATCATCAGAGTACATCAGTCACAACTCACATCAATAACATCCAATGGGTACACAACAACTCAACAGCGGAAATATATGTATATACAAGTACGAGAATACGTATCGTCATCCAGCTCGTCTCCTGAGCTCCACAGCATCATATCCTGTATTCTATAATACTCGGTCTGACCCGAGCATTACAGTTAAATAATACCCGAGTCAATCTGGAATACCAGCGTGAGAAAATCACACCCAATTGATTTTTAAAGTTCAAAAATCCTTTGAAAACAAAAGCATCTCGTAAGACCACGCCACAAATAAACATGTCAGGTTTTTACCTTACGATAGCTAAAACAATTTTTATAGAAATCCTCTGATATTATAATAGGGTCTATTTACAAATACTTATAAAATAGCCGAAATTGTTACATTCATTAAATTCCAGCTACTAGCCACCGAAGTGGGTAATACAAACAAAACTCGTACAAGGCTCGTAGGGAGAATGGATTTCCAACAATGACTAGGCACTGGGGTACCACCTGTCATAGTACGGGGCCTAGATCACCGTACCGAGGACTACTCCCTTCATCCCCTGCAACACAAGGCCGGAACCATTCCTTACTGAACAGTCCCGAACAAGATAAACCCCGTGGTTGGCGCGACCAACCACCCACTAAGCCAAAATATATAAAAAGGGACATCTAGACAGGGGAATTATCTTGTCCTGCTTGGGCATGACCCACCTAACCTTGCTGCATATCCCCTGATTTTCAGTCATTCCCATTTGATAAGGCTTGAGGCTAAGCGTTACCTTTTAGAACGTTTTCACTTAGAATGCCCATCGTCCCCCTGACAATGTTTCGCAAGCATTCGTCCATACAAGTCCGTCCCGGGTTCGAACGGAACCGAAGGCACTATTCCTACTACATCCATTTTGGAAATATCCTCAGGATTAGTAGCGACTAGCCCTTGCACTTCACTGCTCCATCTTCGACTCTGAACACGTTTTTCGCGCGAAACGTACAAACCGGATCGAAGTGGTTTTCGAGAAATAAATCTCGATCCCGGTCTCTTCGAAACGATCAACGCAGTTGGCCAATATTGATAGTCGGTTATTTAACTATCAATTAATATTCACAAACAACCATCAACCAATAAATAAATTCCCAAATTATTTATTTATCTCAAAATATCCTCAAAGATATATTTCTATTTTCAATCCTTTGAAAACAGTTTCAAAATCATCTTCCTTTCAGAATAAACTTTCCCAAATTTTTTTTTTTATATCTCCTCTGAAATTACCAAGCACAAAACTAGATTTTTTTTTTTGTTTTTATATAATTTTTAAATACTTTACTTTGAACTATATATATATACTTTAAAACACTTAGAATAAAACTTCTTAGATAATATGTTAAAATACACATTATATGAATTTTGAAAATAAGGTTACTTAATAAAATATAAAATCTAGATTTCTCCTTTTAAAACAACATACTAAGTTACTTCTTATAATTACTTCTAAAACAGATTAAAAGACAATACTTACTTTATACTTTACATATTAGAAATAATAAATTTTACAAAACTTGCTTCCTTTAAAAACAACTTTAAAACATTTAATTTTTATTTAAAAATTTACTTTAAAAACGTACTTGGTTATTCGGGGAGAAATTTCAATCTCAATCACTTAAATCAATTTTCCCAAATTGATTCCAAATTTATTTCCATTGAAATAAATTTCTTTAATTACTGAATTCATTTTAAAATCCATTAAGTATGGACTTAATTATTGTTGTTATTATTTTTCATTTGATTTTAACTTTCAACTGAAATATACAAATTCCAGTTTTCCCCAATAATTTAAATCTCAACTTTTAAATAAATGCTTGTTCTTCTGTACAATAACACTGAATTTTTTTTAAAATTCATTAATTTCCTGTTTATTCAAATTTTCCTTTCTATACTCGCAATTCATTTATTAAAAATTTAAATCACTTTATTTCTTCTCCAATTCATTCTTAAATTTATTCAAATTTCACTATAGTTATTTTACTTGCAATTTTACTTCTTTTATATATATTTTTTTCAAAATCCAATTTATATATTTTGGTAGTTCATTATACCCAATTATATCCAATTGAATCATAACATTCAATATTCTAATATAACTCATCACAGAATATCCAATAATCACAGCAGAGAATGCTAAATAATTTAAATAAATGTTGAGGGACCCAGTTGGATCCCTCCAACCTGTTTTCCCTGCATCCACAGACGTTAGCATCACATAATATGCCAATTACAAATTATACTATACTATATCACATCAGTCAATTCAACCGTACAATCAATTATTTAAATTCAATCATTTTAAATTTAAATTTAAACTGAGTGAGATTAACTCACCTTTTCCTTTCCTTTTGGCAATTCAATTCCATCTCGTCTATTATCTCCCAATTTTGGACCTTGTATAAATATTTATATAATTTTATTAATATACGAGCCAATCGAACAAATAAATAAAATTTCATTGGAGATTTTATTTAACCAATAATTTATCTCGGTTAATAATTTGATTATAAGTAAAGTTTCTTTAATATTTCCATGGACTAAAATTTTGAATAGGTTAATTTAACAAGTTAACCATCATAATATTTTATTCTAAGACAACTAATACCTTAAAACATATACATGTATTTATTCCCTTTTATAGCTACACATATCTATACATATATAGTTTTCATAAAACCCTAGCTTATATGAATTTTATCAATATTTAAAATTACTATTGGTGTGTTATTTAAGGTGTTTAAATTATCTCTATCTCGGTTATTTACACAAACATATTTAAAATCTGCATAACCAGTCTATCAATATTTAAAATTACTACTGATGTGTTATTTAAGGTGTATAAATTATCTCTATCTCGGTTATATACCTTAAATAAAATTAAAGACAGAAGAGGAAATCAATACCTCGCTCAAACAACGACCGCCACTACCTCAAAAAACCCTAAAGCCCTAACATCCTTCGATCGACACCCACCAGTCCCTACTGCACACTAGCGAAACTGCCATCATCAAACCCAACTCAAACTCCTCGCGCACGAACGCGACTCCAAGTTATTCAACCTTGCCACAACTCACGCTGCCATGACGAACCGATACATGCCCTAGATTGTTCGCCACCCCATGAGCTGCTCAACACAAAATCGCCAATCCATTCCCTGCCGTAGTCACGCACGCTCGAGCTATTGACTTCGCTAATTCGAACAAGAAGTAGCACCGACCTAATTGAATTTGAAGAAGAGGGAGAACGGCTTGGGTTTGAGATTCGATTGGAATGAATTCAAGAGGATGCAAACGCGATTTTTAATTGAAGGAGACGACATTAATTTTAATTTTTTTTTTATTAGAAGGAAGTGCGATTTGTATTTGATCGGCCAACATACTTAAGTGGAAATGGATTAAGCTTGCGCTAGAAGATAGAAAAATGTAGCTTCTATGGAAAGGTTTGACCATGTAACTTAAAGTTAATTAATTTTTTCTGCGCATTAACGGGGTGTACGATCAAACGTTAACTCCAAATGTTGCGAAAATTGAAACCCGATAATAATTCAATATTACAGACCCAATGGAATAGGTTTTGTCAAATTCCGAGACTGTGCCTCGGAAGGCTATTTTTAAAGTCAATTTAAACGATATATTTTTTTAAAACTGAACAAACCACTTTTAATTTCAATTTTACAACTTCTATTATCCTCAGTGTTATCAATACAAATTTTGTAAGCCTTCAAATTATTTTTAATAGGCTTAAAATCTTAGATTTCATATTTTATTCAATTTCAAATTATTTAATTCAATAATTTAATTATCAAATAAATCATGATATTCGTAATTCAAATTAAAATTACTCTATTGAATATTCAAAATCAATTAAATATTCCGATTTAAAAGGCTTAAAAATTCCGGGTCGTCACAATATGTCAGTGAATGAAGTTTTGTTATAGTATTATATCTATAGTTTATATCTAATATTTTATCTGGTTATATATATATATATATATATATATCAGTTTATTATAAAATTATATGTTTAGTTATATAAGATTTTTAATTAATAAAGCTATAGTGTTATACAGTTTATGTATATATAAGCTATATAAGTATATTTTGTAAGTAACCTGTTGGAAGCATTTATGCATTTGGTTTAAGCATGTATAACAGTTTAATTATATTCTAAGCATGTAGATAACTGATTGTTTATATTGTTAGTATATATGACCATGTATTAGTCTTCTGGATATAGTATAATTAAGTTTTAAAGGATATGTTGTTTTTTATATATATAAAGACTATATATATAAATTTTGTAAAGTTATTTTGGTTTTGGAAAGAATGTCAAAGAGGAGTTTGTTGGTTTTACAGTGCATGTATATAAAGATATATAAGACGCAGATATTTCGATTGTTATTTTATCTCATATATATATATATATATATAAAATATATAATTATTCCAATAAGTTCATATATATATATATATTTATAGTTATAATATGTTAATCATATATATATATAGTTATTTGTTCATATCAAAGTATATTTGCGGAGCTAAAATTTCTGTTCGTATACATATATGTTATGATTACGTGCACTTTAATGATATAATGTTTATAGTATATTTTACTATTTTTGCTATAATATATTTTGTAACATGTTACAGTGTATATATTGTACGGTTTCAATATAAAGGTTATACATAATATGTTTTAAAGTATCATATACGTTATATTATAAAGTTTGCCTCAGTATGAAAGTATAAATTTATTTATGTACATTTTGTTTGTATATTGTTTAACTATATGTAATATATATGTTGTTCACATCAATTCCCATTTATCAGTTTGTCCGTCGAATTCGTGCCAATGTAGCATTGCTTTGGAATTCGTGCTTGGATCCGTAACCCATTTCGTTGTCTATTCTCTCTAACCTCGAAAGGTGAGCAATCACTCACGATTAACGTTCTTATATTTATTAAATTTGATTTCAATTGAAACGACAATTGAAATATGCTATTATTAGTTATTTACATTGCTATATATATGTTGTCTGTTCACCTGTGACATCTGACACCATTATCTGTTATTATATTGATGATGTATGCATGTTATATTATTATCATATCTGTTATCACTCTATAAGTTCCCTGTTGGTATAGAATTCCCTATAGGTTGAAATGATACACACCCGAACGATCTGTAGAATAGGAGAAAATCGTTATGGGTTGAAATTGTAGACTGAAACGATTCCATTGAATTGAATTTGGGATTGTAGGTTACAATGATATATACCCATATATTTAAATTGCGGATTGAAATGTTAAATATCTATGTCACTTGACCATAGGATAGAATATTTTATAGACACCGTTGGTCTATATATAAATATTTTGAAAATGATTTCTATGATTTTTGGGAAAAATATATGATTTTAGATATAAATATTCCGATAAAAATGTGTGATCCTCTAACGAGAGAGGAGAGCACACATGGAATACTATATATAACAAAAAGATGGAGCTACCAACATGCCTGACAGGTGGCTAGAATAAAAACAAGAAAAATAAAGAAGAAGATACCCCCCAAATGTGCTCCGGCAAAGCCACCGCCCATTACACACTAATATCGAGCTCCGGCAAGGCCACCGCCCAATACTAGGGTTTTAGAGGTATCTAAAAAACCAGACTCTCAAGAAAAAAAAGTCCAAAGAGAAGAACTCCAATAAAAGAACCAAAAAGAAGAGCTCCACACCGAAGACCTGGAGTAGCCGAAGAGAAAAGACAGATGCAATCCGAATCCCTGAGAAGAGCTATCCAGAAAACCTGAAAAAAGCTAAAAGCTATCCAGCAAACCAGATAAGAGAAAAACCAGCAACCAACCTAAACCATACCTGGAACAAAACTAGGAAAACTAGTTAGAATGAAACACATATATGTATATAAATAGAATTTATATACATATATGTGAGAATAAAAACCAAAGAGAAAACTAAAGCAAGGATAACCTAGAAACAAAAACAAACAAGAAACAATTTAGGAGCCTAAAATAGAAAAAGAATTATGATTTATCAAGTGAACATTATTAAAATCAGAGTAGGGATTAATAAAAGAATTATTAGAAACAATATAATTGAAGTTAAGATTAAATATGTTAATATTATTTCTAACCTTATTAAGATAATCCTTGAAGCAATTATTTTTGGCTAATTTATAATTAGGATTAGAAATCCACTTTAAGCAGAAATTTGAGATTAAAATTATCAATTTATTATTATGTTGATATTTATTATTAAAAATTCTTTGATTTCTTTCAAACCAAATGTACCAACAAGAAATAGTGAATAAAGTATCAAGAAAATATCTAAAATCCTTATTGAAAATAAATCTAAAAGAGTTCCAATAGAATAAACAATCAGAAACTCTAGAGTTAATATGAAACTCAAAAATATTAACGGTCTTAATAAGAATAAAATGAGTATCCAAGCATTCGTAATAAATATGATTAATATCTTCAAAAAATGTGTTGCAAAAGAAACATTTATTATCAATACTAATATTTTTCTTTTTTAAAAATTCAATAGTGTTTAACTTACCATGAATGATGAGCCACATATGAATCTTTGATTTTGGAGGAGCATTAGACTTCCAAATAAATTTAAAACAATTGATAGAAACCCCCGAAAAGTTGATAAATTTGTAAAAGGAATTAGAAGAATATTTCTTACTCATATCCCATTCCCAACTAATAAAGTCATTATCATTGTCAATGTTATAAAGATTAAGTTTAGCATAAAGCAAGAAAAGATGTCTAAGAGTAGGGCCTACTAAAATACAATTAAAATTGAAAATCCAAGGAGGATCACTTTCAGAGTTGAAAACATCGGAAATTAACGCAAATTTAAAGTTACAAATATCATATAAATCTTTAAACTCATTCTTAAGAGGAGTAGAGGAAATCCAACTGTCATGCCAAAAAGATGTATTATTACCAGAATGAACAATAATATTTAAACCTAAGTTAAAGATATTACTACATTTTAAGATAGATTTCCAAAGACAAGATAGATTACTAAAACTAGAAGGACTAATTTGATAGAGATTATAACTACCATTGTAATAAAATTTAGAAATAATCTCCTTCCAAATGGCATTATCACTAATATCCCTGAATTTCCATAACCATTTACCAAGAAGAGACAGGTTCATATTATGTAAATTAATGACTCCTAAACCACCCTCTTTTTTAGATTTACAGACAGTATCCCAATTAACTAAACATTTAATACTACTGTTAGGGTTATCACCACTCCAAAGAAAATCCCTTCTAATTTATCTATTTTATCTATCACCCAATCAGGAAAAAGGTGCATAGACATCCAATAGATAAGAAGAGCTGACAGAATTAATCAAAACCAGTCTACCAGCTCTAGATAAAAATCTCACATTCCAATTAGTAATCCTACTTTTAATCTTATCAATAATAATTAACCAATCATCATGTTTAAGTTTCGAAGGTCTGACTACAAAACCAAGATAGTCAAATGGAAAAGTCATAGTTTTACAATTTAAAGTATTAGCAACTAAATTTTCTACATTATCAAAATCATTTAAAATTAAAACGGAACTTTTGTCAAAGTTAATTTTTAAACCCGATAATAGTTCAAAACTATAAAGAATAAACTTGAGAGCAATAATGTGGCTAGGGAGATGAGAGGAAAAAAGCAAAGTATCATCAGCAAATTGAAGGACAGATTGGCCAAAATTAGAAATATCATTACCAATAACACTCAAAAGGTTATTGCTAACAGCATTTTTAATAATCTTAGAAAAGACATCAGGCGCTAAATTGAACAGAAGGGGCGATAAAAGATCCCCTTGCCTTAATCCTCTCTTAGATTGAATCTTATTACCTAAAACACCATTAACCATAATACTAGAGTTACCCGTTTTAAGCAAGTTAATAATCCAATTAATCCATCTATTACTAAAGCCTCTGGCAAGGAAAATCTCTATAAGAAAATCCCAATCAACCGAGTCAAAAGCTTTAGCAAAATCTAATTTTAAAATAGCACAGGTTATATTATTTTTACAACAAAAATTAATATATTCTTGAACAACTGCTACACTATCAGTAATATTCCTTCCTTTAATGAAAGCTGATTGCGAACAGTCAATGAGATCATTCATTTTTAAACTAAGTCTATTAGCTAAAACTTTAGAAATAATTTTAACATAGCAGTTCATCAAAGAGATGGGCCTAAAATCTTTTAAAGTATTAGCACCCACTTTTTTATGTAATAAAATAACGTTAGCAAAATTAAAACGACCTAATTGGAGATTACCATTATAAAATTCATTGAACATACAAATTAAGTCTAGTTTTAAAACCTCCCAAAAAATTGATAAAAGAAAATAGGAAATCCATCCGGGCCCGGAGATTTGTCTCCTGGTAAATCAAAGATGGCTTTTCGAGTTTCCTCTTCAGAAAAAGGAGCATCTAAATCAGAAAGATTAATGTTAGAGGTGGATGGGTAAAGATCGTTCCATCTAGTATAAATATTGATTTAGATATTATATAAACGTTATTTTATATATAGAAAAATTCTTGATTTTAAGCCATGTATAAATTTGTTTTAATATAAATAGGTTTAATAATAAAATTTTGATTTTATTAAAATATAATATGGTTAATTATTTAATTAAATTATATTTAATATAGAGTTTAAAATTATTTTAATAAATTAAGGTTGAGAAGATGGATTTTGAATTGATATCAAATTGTATTTAATTAAGAATTATATTTAATTAAAATCAATTTGGAACTTTTTGAGTTTGAGATTTTTAAAGGATATGATTTTATAACTTGAGGTTGGTTTAAAGTGATTAATGAATATTTCAAATGGTTTAAAGTGATTAATGAATATTTCAAATAAAGGATATTAGATTTATTAAGTGAATACTTTCAAAGCTAAATAATATTAAAGTGAATTTGAGGTATATATGAAGTTATCAAATTTAGTTTTGAATATGTGGAATATTTAATGCTTTGAAATATATTGAAATTGAAATGTTTTACTGTGGTTCAAATCATTATTTTAAATTGACATAATTTGAAATGGGTTATTTGAATTGAAATTGAAATGAATTTTGGAATTCGAGTTGATTTGGAATTGACTTGTAAAATTTAAGGATGTTATTTTATTATATAAGTATTTTAAATTTATATTTAAAAACTATTTATATATTTTACTTTATATATTATTTTAATATAAATCATTTTAATGTAAACTATTTTAGTATAAACTACTTTAACTTATAACTCTTTTATATAAACTACTTTACTTTATAAACTATTTTATTATATATACTATTGAATATCTAAATTGTTTAAGCGGTGGAAGTTATGTTTTCAAAGTTATGAATTTCAAAGTATTATGTTTTGAAAGTGTTATAATTTCAAGTGTTTGGTTTCGAAAAGTGATATAAATTTGGAAGTGATATGATTTTTGGAAATGGATATATTTGAAATGGAAATGATAACGTATTTGGTTTTGAAATGGAAATGATAACGTATTGATTTGGTTTTTGTAATGGAAATGATATTTTGGTTTTGAAGTATAAACTATTTTGAAATGACCACAGAGTTATAATAAGGTTTGGTTATTAAAGAGACCGGAATCGGAAGTCATACTCTCTAACAACTCTGAAAACCACTTTAACAACTGTGTACACGGTGGATATTCCAGAATGAAGTAGGAAGGTGGCAACGATCCTATATATTTACATGGGCCCGACTCCCATGAGTTGGCATAAGGTGGCTAAAACAGGAGCAATTGACAGGCCAATGAGGTAGCTCCTCTGATCGAACACACTAATTCGATACTATATTCTGACTTTGTGATTGATTTGGTGGCCACTTTTGATTTTTGATTTTAGGAGTGTGGCTCGAGAGGGGCGGTAGCTGCGGTTATGCGTAACCACTAGTCCGGAAGTGCAATTGGTATATCTACCCTGGCATTGCCTAGTTGTACCGTGTCACCTACCCTAGCGTGCTTTACTAAAGCTTGATTTGTGTCGTACCTATGGAGTATCCTATGGTGGCCTTCCGATTAGGAGGGACTACGGTACTGTATAGACTATTGTCACTATAAAATGTGTTAAGGGGGATATGGGTAATGCCTTAATGCTATTTTATATACATTATATTTTACTTTAGACATTATTATCATAACGTATATTACTACATAGTAGATAGTTTAATGGATCCTTAGAGGATGGTTATCCCAAACATCCTTTGAGTTACTTGTATTTCAGTTGTTGTTTCACTTGAGTTGGATTTACTGATATAAGAATATTAATCCTGACTTGAGTGTTTTGTGTTTTTCTTTACTCTCGGTCAGACCGAGTGATACAGCTTTTGAGACTCACCTTTGGAGTTGGAGCTTCGTTTGAAGATCCATCTACATCTTTTCAGCTTGGAGTTATTCATTTAATTTCAGTGTTGTATTTTGATCTTGTATTTGACTATTGTATTTGAAACTTCTATTGTAACTTATTTAACTCTAATATATAGTAGCTTCATGAACTACTATTCATTTTGTTCCATTGCGTATTGTGTATTACTCTGTGTCTGTGATTCTGTGATTATATATCTACCGCATATGTTGAGTTTTGCCGAATATAAATTAATAATCTAGTATTTTGAGAAATTCAAATCCGACATGTGTGGATGCGAATGGTTGAAAATATCAGGCTATTACAGTTGGTATCAGAGCTTTGGTTTTTGGCAAAACTTAGCATATAAAGTAAATGTTGTTACAGAATTACTTTCGTTCGAGCTTGAATTCTTTCCTTTTGATTCGGTTTCCTTTGGATTTTTGGACGTTCCCTTCAGTTTCAAAATCCATTCTTGTCTCTCCCTATTCGTGTTTTCTTGATTCTGGAGTATCACATAGCTCCACTGTATGACATGTAAAAGGGCGAAACTCCTTTACAATAAGCATTGATTCACCGAAGATTTCTGTATCCTCGGTTTACGATGTTATCTATCTCTTGCTATGCCTGAATTCTATCTCTTGCGATCGAATGTCGATTTGCCTCAGAATTCTGCATTAATCTTATTCTTGAAGTCACGGTTGACCCGGTTAAGGTCTCCTACGATTAATATCAGCATATCCATCTTCCTATTTTGAAATTTAATTATTTTTTCTCCCACTCAAGCCTATCTTCTTAGCTAGAATTTGCTTTGATTAGGATCCTCTTGAATTTGAATCTCTAATTTTGTTTTGAAATCCATTTTTGAATTATCGAGTGAGGGAGTGTATTTGTAATTAATATTTAAATATTTTATATATTTTTTGTTTGAGTTGTTGATATTGATTTGGATTTTCAATCGATTCATTCGATCAACGCTATCGATAGGATTTCCAAAACACTTGAACAAAACAAACTGACACAATACAGTTTTCAAATTTAGAAAACGAACTAATTTTGTATAATTATATATTTAAGTATAAAAAAAATTTGAAATTGAATAGTTAACCGAATTGATTGTTAAAATGATAATATTTAATTTATTTTGTACATCATTGACTACTTTAACATAAATAAACAAAATTTATTGAACTTAGTTTACAAATAGGTTTGGAATTTAAATGAACTTAAAATTAAGAATTTGAGAATTTAATATTCGATGATTTCAAACTTTGGTTTTAGAGCATTAAGTGTATATTATTTAAAGAATTTTCAAATATAAATTGTTTCCAAAGAATTTTTTTAAAAAAGTTTAAATCAATTACTCTTCTCTTTTGTTGCTAGAAAATAATTTTAGCGATGGCGGCCGCATCATCGGCATTCATTTTCGAGTTTCGAAGGGGAGAGACCATTATGTAGCTTTGCTACACTTTTGTTTTGGAAAATTTAAATCGATTTGGATTTCTAAGGTATGACTTGATTTATAATATATATTGGTATAGATTATAGATTTGATATGTATAGTGTATGTATATATTTATATCAATAAATGGTTTTAATTGAAATCGAAAATTTAATTCTTAAATTTATGATTAAAGATGATTTCAATTATAAAATGAAACCAAAATCTTTGAATAAATATTTAAACTTCAAATAATTGAATTGGGAAAAAAATCTTCTTGTATAATACTCAATTAATTCCAATACAACTTACCTAAAATATTCAGAAGTTGAATATGTAATCGGATAATATGCAATATAAAATGATTTTATAAATAAAATTTGAGTGGTTATAATAAATGTTACTCAAATTTTAGTTATAAAATGCTAATAGAGATAAATAGAATGAAAAGTGAAATTGAATAATTGGATAATGAATAAATAAGATAAATGAAAATTTTATTTTGAAGGAATTTATAAACTAAAATCAAATTAACTTAATAAAATACCTTGAATTTATAATCAATTGCCGAATATTAATTAATTTAAACTGATATTTTTATGGTCTTAAATTAATAGTTTTATCTTGTTTTCCAATCTATTTCCTTTATGGTTGTTTCCATTCTCCTACCTCCTTCTTCTCGGGGAAGAAAAGTTTTGAGTGGGGGGAGTGTAACGACCCGTATATTTTAATAATGTAATTAATTGGATTTTATAAAATTTTAAATAATAAAATTTGAAATGAAAATTTAATATTTGGAATACATCTAATTAAACATGGCAACAGGTAAATTTTCGTCTGATAATATGAAACTTTATTTTTCTTATGTAATTCTATTTCAATATAAATCCGTTAATATTTGATGATAATAAAATGTTTTTCAAACCTGAATAATTTTACACAATAAATTTGTAAATCATCTTCTGAGCAAGATGTCATATTTCATTTCCCCGAATTTGGAATGTTATTGCTCCGTTTATCTTATTTTCGGCAAATTAGTAGCAATTTTTGTACCGAATCTACTTTTGATAGGATCATCATGTCATTGATATCTGTATACCATTTTGATCGTCTTGTCATGCTGATCTCCGTGGTATATTCATTCGCGTGTTTCAAAGTTCAGGACACGACAAAATTTGTAAACCGATCAGTCGCATCGGCTCCGCGTTTGAGTCGTTTAGCCTTTCCTTTGTCCTTTCGTATGGCAAACGGTTTAAGCTAGTAGCCACTGGCTATTAATCTTCCTATCAACAGTTGCTAGCCTTTCCATATTCCCCATTATTTGGCCTTTACTATTCTCTATACACATATTTTTCTCTATCACTATCAGTTGAAGTAAGAAAAAAACAAAATAAATAAAAACTGATGCTCTTCGTTTATCTCCTTTCTTCTCCAACCTGCTAGCGTAGATCACCCCACCATTCATGTGCACCTGCACATCTTTCTCTAACGCAAGCACCATCCACCATCGCACAGCACTTCCACCTGCATGAAGCCTGCCACAACCACCTACAATCCAATGCCGCACGGCCTCTCCACTTTTTCCCTTCTCCTTGTTCGACCTGCTCTTTTTCTTTAGCCTGCAACCTCTTCCTTAGCAACCGTACACCCCTCCACCAAAGTCGCCTCCACCTCCGGCCGATGCAGTAGCTCCTCATCAGCCAAGCACGGCCTCGTCGACTGCCTCCCTCAGCTTGCATGTTTAAGTCAAGGTATTATATATAATTTTTAGTTCATATAATATATGTTAGTGAATGCAGTTTTGTTACAGTATTATATCTATATTATATATCTAATATTTTATCTAGTTATATATATATATATATCAGTTTATTATAAAATTATATGCTTAGTTATATAAGATTTTTAGTTTATAAAGTTATTAAAGTTGTACTACTATACAGTTTATGTATATATAACCTATATAAGTATATTTTGTAAGTAATCTATTGGAAGCATTTATGCATTTGGTATAAGCATATATAACAGTTTAATTATATTCTAAGCATGCAGATAACTGATTGTTTATATTGTTGGTATATATGACTACATGTTAGTCTTCTGGATATAGTATAAATAACTTTTAAAGGATGTGTTGTTTTATATATATAAAGATAAGATCTATAAAGTTATTTTGGTTTTGGAAAGAAAGTCAGAGAGGAGTTTGTTGGTTTTAAAGTGCAGGTAAATAAAGATATATAAGGCGTAGATATTTCGATTGTTATTTTATTTCATATATATATATATATAATATAATGATTTTGATAAGTTCATATATATATATATATATATGTTTGTAGTTATAATATGTTAATCATATATATATAGTTGTTCGTTCATGTCTGAGTATATTTGCAGGTCTAAAATTTCTTTTCGTGTGTGTGTATATATATATATATATATATATATATATATATATTGTAACGACCCGCCGCCCTGACCGCCTCTAGTCGGTAATTAAACCAACTTGAGACGTTCAAAATGGCGGATTGTTATTCAGTTTATAGAGTTTAAACAGAAATAGCCACAGAATCACAGAATAATCATAATATTTTACATAAATGAATTTTTATACATATATCAGAGTTTGTACAATGCATTAAATTTTTATACAGCGGAATATTTCTTTTAATTACAAAAATTCTTTGAAAAGCTAAAGTGAAGCAATTTCCCCAACTCTCTCTAACTTCGCGGCCTGAAAATCTTCAAGCTGTAAAAATACTCGGTCTGACCCGAACGTTTATTGCAAAACACAAAAACACTCGAGTCAGGATTAATCTTAATTCAAGTAATTAAATTTGCAATGAATTGAAGTAAATGGTAACAGAGATGACGAATCACATGAATCAATTTAAATCTATTATGGATTTTCATATTAACAACTTCAATTTTTAAAATCTGTAATCCTGTGTGGCTGCAGTACACACGTATATTTACACACATGTGCACTGCCTCGCCAATACGTGTGCACAGCCAACAAGAGCAAGTGTGCAAGTGCAAATCACAAAGACCATAAAGAAATGCTCAAGGCAAAACCAGTGCCAACTTGAACAAAAACAGTAAGCAAACAAGATTCAACTTCAAAAATGAAACAAGTCAAAGTCTGCAACTCAACTAAACAGGCAAGCCCAACTCAAATACACCAGTGACAACCAAAGTACTAACAACCAATATGCAGACAAAATGCAAATACCAGTGATACAAGTGCAACACAGTTGCAAACAACATGGTGAACAACACAGTGAAGATACCAGTGAAACAAAGCAAATGATCAAATCAAAACAAATGAAACTGGGTTCAAAATTTTCTTAACATTAAAAGCTTCAAGTCATGCAACCAGATTCTAGTGAAAACAAGTTAGACTTTACTCACAGTATTATAATTTTTTCTAGTGAAAACAAGTTAGACTTTACTCATAACAGAGGTGGCATATATATACATATACACGAGCATGCATCCATCACATGCAGCAACACAAACAAGTAAAATTTTTTGTATAGCATCTGTTCTTATCAATTTGAAACAAATTACAAATAGCAATTGTTCTTATCGGTTTAAAAGCAAATTTCGAGTAGCATCTGTTCTTATCAAAAACAAAATTTATTAGCATCTGTTCTCATCAGTTTAAAAAAAACAATATCATATAGCATCTGTTCTTAACAGTTTAAAACAAAAATTTGGTAACATCTATTCTTATCAGTTTAAGAGCAAAAATTTGTTAACAACTGTTCTTATAAGTTCAAATTAAATTTTAAATAGCATCTGTTTCTCATCAGTTTAAAACGAATTATCAGAGCAATTGATAGCAAATATCACCCAAAACATAGCATGCAACCAAGCATTCAATTCAAACAAATTTAAAAACTTGAATTAAAACCAATCGTGAGCAAAGAACTCACCTTTATAATCGAAACAGCCGAAGAGAGTACTGAGCACAATTGAACGAAGATCGAAGCTGAAGCCCTAATTGTTGAAGCACGGAATTGAAGAGACGAGGACGAGCGAAGATTCGTGGCCGCCATTATTTTCTGTTTCTTTTTTTTTTCTATCGTATGAACTGATGGAGGAAGGAGGTAGGGTTTTCGAATGAATATAAAAGAGGGGAGACGTGATTTTGCAGAGGAGATCGTGATTTTGGGGAGTGATGAAAGGCGTATGTAACGGCGTGTTTGTAGCTGATGATAGTAAGGCCGTGTATACTTATTTTTTTTATTTTTTTATTTTTTTATATATATTATTATATATATATATATATTTTTTTTCTTTTCAATTTATTTTGTAGATATTTTCTTTAGTAAATATAGAGAAGTTTTGAAGTTCAACTATCAATTTTAATTTATAAATTTACATAAAAATAATTCGTAAATCCAGACTATTTTTTCTAAGTCATTAGTTTGAATTTAAAATACAAATTCAATATTCAATTTCAACTCCAAAGTCAAATTCAAATTTTATTCAACTTTTCACTAGATTAAATTCCTAAATTTAATCGCCAATTTATTCTGATAATTTGAAATTCAATCTAAATTCTCATTTAAATATTTAAAATAAATTAAATATTTACAAATTAAATTGTTCAAAAATTCTGGATCGTTACAATCTCCCCTACTTAAAAGAATTTCGTCCCGAAATTATAAGTTAGGAAAAACGATTGCTAAAATCTCACCGATATTTATATCCTACACAATTTTTTAAGTTCGAATCTTATAAATAAATATAGGATTCATTCCATTTATTTTATCTCAGCAGTTTTGTTCATCGATTTCTATAATCAAGACACAAAAGTCTTTTACCAAAATTTTTTGACTTACAAAACTCAGATTTTTAAACTTGAAATCTTTCATGCTAAATATTTGCATATTACATCATTTCCAAAGCTGTGTGCTTTCAAGATATTTTAAAAAAAAATCTTCTTCCTTAATTCATTAAGTTAGAATTATGTAATTCTAATTTCAGATTATTGATTTTCTATTCAAAGTTTTGAAAATACTTGCTAACTCGAAGTTTAACAAGTCCACCGTCGTTCTTACAGACATTAGGCATACGCTAGCCAGGCGCAAGACTAAAAATCTCCAAGTACTAAACATACTTGCTTCAACTCCCAGTGAAAATACTTTTTAAAAATTCTTTTAAAAATGGATATGGAAAGCACGTTCCCCCATGGATCACAGTTTACCCGGCGGTTACGCTACTATCCTAGTAGAATCGCTTGTAACCTTAGATTTCTCATCTCTCTTGAATTTCGCCATGGTTGTCGCCTTAGATCGCGGTCCACACGGCGGTTACGCTACTATCCCAGTAGAATCGCTCGTGGCCGTAGGCATCACGCCCCTCGAATTACGCTACGGTTTCTAGATCGCAGTTTACTCGGCGGTTGCGCCACTATCCCAGTGGAATCGCTTGTAACTGTAGGCATCACGCCCCACGAATTACGCCAGCATCAATTCACCTAATCCCAAACACGATGATCCATCGTGGGGGATCCTAGTCAGTCCCAATGGACATTCCACTAATGGAAATTCTACGTAGCTACGATTTCCAATGGACACTCCACCGAGTTCCAATCACCTTCACAAATAATAAATGGAAGGTACATTTCCATATCCTCATTTTTTTTAGAAAACATATGTCATATACATATAGTACTTCATTTCACATTTCGTACATATCATACCTATGTAAACTTGCATAGGACTTTTCATAATAATGACTTTCCAAACTGATGGTTTTCGATTTATTATATTCACATATATAAGTTACGAAAACTCAATTCACATTCATAACAAATAGAGGATTCCAAAATTTTCCATTTCATTTAAAATTTTCCTCCAAATCGATTTGAAAATTTAAGGTTATCTCAAACCTAATTCACATTCATAATCCAATTCATTATCGACTTCACAT
Organism: Allium cepa; assembly: GCA_030765085.1. Taxonomy (NCBI): domain Eukaryota; kingdom Viridiplantae; phylum Streptophyta; class Magnoliopsida; order Asparagales; family Amaryllidaceae; genus Allium; species Allium cepa. The sequence continues at coordinate 347,775,835 of CM060939.1, read as the reverse complement.
TCGATTTGGATTTCACGTTACATCGTCAATTCTCAACACATAATTGATGTCTATCGATATATAACCTCTAAGCTCGTACGTCTCAGAGAAGGGTGTTAATGCTAAAAGAATAAATTCTCCGCCAGCAACAGATATATATTTAATAGAGATCAATTGATATGTCATCAATTCACAATGCTAGACATACAATCCAAATCGACTATCCAAAATTCAAAGCTCAACTTATATTGTTTTTGGTGTCAAAGTTAAACTCAATTTAACTCAAGATTCAATCTTTTTTTTTGAAAAATTCAAGGTGAGCTAATTGTTCATATTTCTCAAAATAATATCTTTACAAGATATATAATTTTCCAACTTAACCATTTGAAATAAATTTCAAATATTCATTTCTTTCAATTTATCTTTAAAAGATAAAATTTCAAACCTTTCATTTCATATTGGAAAACATTTCCATACTTATTTAATAATAAGTAATTCACAAGTTCATTTATTTTCAACTCTTGGAAAATATTCAATATACTTGAATCAAAATTAAGTATATATTCCATTCTTTAAGGAAGGCGTTCTTTTAAACACATTTATTTGAGTTAAAACGAATGTTACGTAAAACATTGTTACGACAACTCAAAAATCACAAGTATAGGGATTCGAATTTAAGATAGATATATAAATCCCAATACTATAAACAACATTTCCTTCCGGAAACCATTTACTATAACAATAGTGTTATAGTCCACCATTTCCTTATTTCTCGAAAACGCCTATTTCAACAATGAATGTTGAAATCTATGTATTCGATACTTAATGCATTTTAAAACATCTTTAAAACCATTAACTTTTTCAACTTCAACTTCAACTTAATTCTTAGTTTGAATTCCTCATACATTTCACAATATTAATTTTAAACCAATTTCAAACTTTTCAATATTAAATTTTTCACTTGATTTAATTTTCCGCACGTTTAAATTCAAATTCATCACTGAATTTATTAAACCTATAATGGATTATCATGTTGACAACTTCAAATTTGAAATTTAAATTTCGCATTTGCTTTCTATTTCAAAAATAATCAACTAGTTCTTTAGTAAGCCATTCATCAACTTGGTTCCATTAAATTTATATTTCCACATTAACCTTATTTCATAATATCACTTCCCTAAAATATATCTGTTTTATTCAATAATATATTCACTGTCCAAAATCGTGAATATACTTATCTATTCAATTCAGTGTTTCTACACTTTTTATTTAAAAGATTATCCACTGTCCAAAATCATGAATAAAATTCCCAACCAACATTTACTATCACAATATTTAACTTAAAGGATAATTCGCTGTCCAAAATCACGAATGTATCTCCTTTAATAACTTCTATTTTTCATTTATCAAATTCAATTGGTTTCGAATTTATAAACAATCTTTACAAATTCCATTTCTATTTATAAAACTTCGATTTATAAATCTTCTTTAATAATTCAATTCAATTTATATAACTCAATTATATAACAAAAGTTCATATTATAAGTTAAATACTTATAAACCATTTATTTATTAAATCGTTCTTCAAAACATTTGAAATAAATTTTTCAGAAGAATTCAGAATCAAATTCTCAAGTTATAGTTTAATTATCCTCTTGGCTATAACTAAATTGAAATATCATTTTATTACCCAATTTATTATTTTGGAGATATTCAAAATATTGGATTTAAACCAATTCATTAATTCACTTCACTTATACTTTATTTACCATAAGTCTCAATAATTTGATAATGGATTTTCGAATGAGAAACTATCGCAATCCTAAATTTAGAGAGGGGAATTTTCGAAAAAATTTGAATTTTCAAAATACCTTTTATTTTTCAAAGAAAACAATTTCATACTTCTTTAGATTTTAAAACATTTTCTTTAAAGTGATTCTAGTAACTATTCATATTAAACATCATAAACTGGGCTTTGAGTAAACCAAAGCTCTGATACCACTTTTGTAACGACCCGCCGCCCTGACCGCCTCTAGTCGGTAATTAAACCAACTTGAGACGTTCAAAATGACGGATTGTTATTCAGTTTATAGAGTTTAAACAGAAACAGCCACAGAATCACAGAATAATCATAATATTTTACATAAATGAATTTTTATACATATATCAGAGTTTGTACAATGCATTAAATTTTTATACAGCGGAATATTTCTTTTAATTACAAAAATTCTTTGAAAAGCTAAAGTGAAGCAATTTCCCCAACTCTCTCTAACTTCGCGGCCTGAAAATCTTCAAGCTGTAAAAATACTCGGTCTGACCCGAACGTTTATTGCAAAACACAAAAACACTCGAGTCAGGATTAATCTTAATTCAAGTAATTAAATTTGCAATGAATTGAAGTAAATGGTAACAGAGATGACGAATCACATGAATCAATTTAAATCTATTATGGATTTTCATATTAACAACTTGAATTTTTAAAATCTGTAATCCTGTGTGGCTGCAGTACACACGTATATTTACACACATGTGCACTGCCTCGCCAACACGTGTGCACAGCCAACAAGAGCAAGTGTGCAAGTGCAAATCACAAAGACCACAAAGAAATGCTCAAGGCAAAACCAGTGCCAACTTGAACAAAAGCAGTAAGCAAACAAGATTCAACTTCAAAAATGAAACAAGTCAAAGTCTGCAACTCAACTAAACAGGCAAGCCCAACTCAAATACACCAGTGACAACCAAAGAACTAACAACCAATATGCAGACAAAATGCAAATACCAGTGATACAAGTGCAACACAGTTGCAAACAACATGGTGAACAACACAGTGAAGATACCAGTGAAACAAAGCAAAGGATCAAATCAAAACAAATGAAACTGGGTTCAAAATTTTCTTAACATTAAAAGCTTCAAGTCATGCAACCAGATTCTAGTGAAAACAAGTTAGACTTTACTCACAGTATTATAATTTTTTCTAGTGAAAACAAGTTAGACTTTACTCATAACAGAGGTGGCATATATATACATATACACGAGCATGCATCCATCACATGCAGCAACACAAACAAGTAAAGTTTTTTTGTATAGCATCTGTTCTTATCAATTTAAAACAAATTACAAATAGCAATTGTTCTTATCGGTTTAAAAGAAAATTTCGAGTAGCATCTGTTCTTATCAAAAACAAAATTTATTAGCATCTATTCTCATCAGTTTAAAAAAACCAATATCATATAGCATCTGTTCTTAACAGTTTAAAACAAAAATTTGGTAACATCTATTCTTATCAGTTTAAGAGCAAAAATTTGTTAACAACTGTTCTTATCAGTTCAAATTAAATTTTAAATAGCATCTGTTTCTCATCAGTTTAAAACGAATTATTAGAGCAATTGATAGCAAATATCACCCAAAACATAGCATGCAACCAAGCATTCGATTCAAACAAATTTGAAAACTTGAATTAAAACCAATCGTGAGCAAAGAACTCACCTTTATAATCGAAACAGCCGAAGAGAGTACTGAGCACAATTGAACGAAGATTGAAGCTGAAGCCCTAATTGTTGAAGCACGGAATCGAAGAGACGAGGACGAGCGAAGATTCGTGGCCGCCATTATTTTCTGTTTCTTTTTTTTTTCTATCGTATGAACTGATGGAGGAAGGAGGTAGGGTTTTCGAATGAATATAAAAGAGGGGGGACGTGATTTTACAGAGGAGATCGTGATTTTGGGGCATGATGAAAGGCGTATGTAACGGCGTGTTTGTAGCTGATGATAGTAAGGCCGTGTATACTTATTTATTATATTTTTATTATTATTTTTTTATATATATTATTATATTTTTATTTTTATTTATTTTTTTTCTTTTCAATTTATTTTGTAGATATTTTCTTTAGTAAATATAGAGAAGTTTTGAAGTTCAACTATCAATTTAAATTTATAAATTTACATAAAAATAATTCGTAAATCCAGACTATTTTTTCTAAGTCATTAGTTTGAATTTAAAATAAAAATTCAATATTCAATTTCAACTTCAAAGTCAAATTCAAATTTTATTCAACTTTTCACTAGATTAAATTCCTAAATTTAATCGCCAATTTATTCTGATAATTTGAAATTCAATCTAAATTCTCATTTAAATATTTAAAATAAATTAAATATTTACAAATTAAATTGTTCAAAAATTCTGGATTGTTACAGATATATATATATATATATATATATATATATATATATGTTATGATTACATGCATTTTAATGATATAATGTTTACATATTTTACTATATTTACTATATTACATTTTATAATATGTTTACAGTGTGTATATTGTACGGTTTCAACATAAAGGGTATATATAGTATGTTTTAAAGTATCATATATATTATATTATAAAGTTTGCCTCAGTATAAAGTATAAATTTATTTATATACATTTTGATTGTATATTGTTTAAATATATGTAATATATATCTTGTTCTCATCGATTCCCATTTATTAATTTGTCCGTCGAATTCGTGCCAATCTAGCATTGCTTTGGAATTCATGCTTGGATCCGTAACCCATTTTATTCTCTATTCACTCTAGCCTCAAAAGGTGAGCAATAACTCACGATTAACATTCTTATATTTATTAAATTTGATTTCAATTGAAACGACAATTGAAATATGCTACTGTTAGTTATTTACATTGCTATATATATGTTATCTGTTCACCTGTGACATATGACACCATTATCTATTATTATATTGATGATATATGCCTGTTATATTACTATCATATCTGTTATCACTTTGCAAGTCCCCTGTTGGTATAGAATTCCCTATGGGTTGAAATGATACATACCCAAACATCTGTCGAATAGGAGAAAATCATTATGGTTTGAAATTGTAGACCCAAACGATTTTCATTGAATTGAATTTGGGATTGCGGGTTGAAATGGTATTCACCCGTATATATTTAAATTGCGGATTGAAATGATAAATATCCATATCACTTGACCATAGGATAGAAAATTTTATACAAACACCGTTGGTCTATATATAAATATTTTGAAAATGATTTCTATGGTTTTTGGGAAGAAATATATGGTTTTATACATAAATATCGATTTAGATATTGTATAAATGTTATTTTATACACAGAAAATTTCTTGATTTTAAGTCATGTATAAATTTGTTTTAATATAAAATAAGTTTAATAATAAACGTTTGATTTTATTAAAATATAATATGCTTAAGTATTTATTTAAATTATATTTTAATATAGAGTTTAAAATGATTTTAATAAATTATGCTTGAGAAGATGGATTTTGAAATTGAATTTAATTCAGAATTATATTTAATTAAAGTTAATTTGTAATTTATTGAATTTGAGATTTTTAAAGGATATGATTTTATAACTTGAGGTTGGTTTAAAGTGATTAATGAATATTTCAAGTTTGAGCCTTATTTAACGGATATTGGATTTATTAAGTGAATATTTTCAAAGCTAAATGATATTATAGTGAATATGAGGTATATATGAAGTTATCAAATTTAGTTTTGAAAATGTGGAATATTTAAAGCGTTAAAATATATCGAAATTGAAATGGTTTATTGTGGTTCAAATCAGTATTTGAAATAGATGTAATTTGAAATGGGTTATTTGAATTGATATTGAAATGAATTTTGAAATTCGAGTTTATTTGGAATTGACTTATGAAATTTAAGGAAGCTATTTTATTATATAAGTATTTTTAAATTATATTTAAAAACTATTTATATATTTTACTTTATAAATTATTTTAATATAAATCATTTTAATATAAACCATTTTAGCATAAACTATTTTAACTTATAACTCTTTTATATAAACTATTTTACTTTATAATTATTTTATTATATACACTATTTAATATCTAAACCGTTCAAGTGGTGGAAGCTATGTTTTCAAAGTTATGAATTTCAAAGTATTATGTTTTGAAAGTGTTATAATTTCAAGTGTTTGGTTTCAGAAAGTGATATAGCTTTGGAAGTGATATGATTTTTGGAAATGGATATATTTGAAATGGAAATGATATCGTATTTGGTTTTGAAATGAAAATAATATCGTATTGATTTGGTTTTCGTAATGGAAATGATATTTTGGTTTCGAAGTATAAACTATTTTGAAATGACCACGGTGTTATAATAAAGTTTGGTTGTTAAAGAGACCGGGATCAGAAGTTGTCATACTCTCAACCAACTCCGAAAAGCACTTTAATAACTGTGTACGCGGTGGAGATTTTAGAACGAAGTAGGATGGTGGCGAAGATCCTATATGAAGTATATACGTGGACCCGACGCCCATGAGCTGGCATAAGGTGGCTAAAACAAGAGCAATTGACGGGCTAGTGAGGTTGCTCCTCTAATCAGACACCCTCCTTCGATACTATATTCTGACTTTGCGATTGATTTGGTAGCCACTTTTGGTTTTTGATTTTGGGAGTGTGGATCAAGGTGGGCGGTAGCTATGGTTATGCGTTGCCACTAGTCCGTAAGTGCAATTGGTATATCTACCCTAGCATTGCCTAGTTGCACCGTGTCACCTACCGTAGCTTGCTTTACTACGAGTTTGATTTGTGTAGTACCTAAGGAGTATCCTCTGGTGGCCTTCCAATCAGGAGGGACTACGGTACTGTATAGACTATTGGCACTATAAAATGTGTTAATGGGGATATAGGTAACGCCTTAACGCTAGTTTTAAATATATTATACTTTACTTTAGACTTTATTATCATAGCATATATTACTATATAATAGATAGTTTAACGAATCCCAAGAGGATAGTTATCCCAAATATCCTTTGAGTTACTTGTATTTCAGTTGTTATTTCACTTGAGTTAGATTCATTGATATAAGAATGTTAATCCTGACTCGAGTTTTTCGTGTTTTGCTTTATGTTTAGGTCAGACTGAGTGATAGAGATTTTGAGACTCACCTTTGGAGTTGGAGCTTCGTTTGGAGATCTATCTACATCTTTTCAGTTTGGAGTTATTCAGTTGATTTCAGTGATGTACTGATCTTGTATTTGACTATTGTTTTTGAAATTTCTATTGTAACTTGTTTAACTCTGCTATATAGTAGCTTCATGAACTACTATTCATTTTGTTTCCACTGCATATTGTATGTTACTCTGTATCTTGATTCTATGATCATTTATTTAATGTATATGTTGATTTTTGCCGAGTATAAGCTAACAATCTGGTATTTCGAGCAATTAAAATCCGGCATGTGTGGATGCGAATGGTTGAAAATATCAGGCTGTTACAAGATGCTGAGTGATTAATGAAAATATAAGAAATTTTAATTTTGTAAACTGTAAATAAAAATGACATGAAAAAAAAAGTGAAATGATAACTACTGAACATTCTATTTACTAAATGAATAAGATAAACTTGTGTGACATTCAATTTCATTCTTAAGACATATGTATAACTTACCAAAACATTATAAGCTGAAATGTAATAAGAATACGTAATAGAATATTATACAAGTAAACATAAAAAATGAAAGTGTTTAATGTAACTTCTTCTGTAAATAAGAACTATGATATTATAAACTTAAGTTAATAATTTAAAATGCTACTGGATAAACGAATTGAAAAAGTGAATACTGTAAGTGAATAATTACAAAATTAAGTGATGTTTGAAACCAAATATAATTGGAGTAAATAGTAAAAAGTAATACTATATATGAAATGAATAAATGTGAAGGGAAAGGAATTAAAATTGAAGTATGAATTTATTCACAAATAAAGATTTATATTTAGAAGGGAATTAAGTATATAATCTAATTATGAATGTGAAGTAAATTGAAATAAAATGTATGGAATGCTTAAATAATGAATTCACTGATCATTTTAAATAATTGAAATAAAAATAACGTATATAAGCAATGAATGCAAAGTAACAAAAAGAAAAGAAACATTGTATGAATAAACGAGGAATGAAATTTTATATTAATGAATGAAAATTTAAGAGAAAGGTCATCGTATGAAGAAAAATGATGAACAATGAATAATGTGAGAGAGCAAATAGGAAAAATATAAGCAATACTTGTAATCTTTGTTTGTTTTGGCTTATGGGATGTTTGAGATGCGATACTTTAAATTGTTTAAGATGTATAAATAATCTATTGAGTTTATCTAAGACTGTTGAGTGTATGGTATACTTAGTAATTACTGATCATTTTAAACGATTAAAAGTTTCTAACCCGAACAAATCATTTGTTGGTTGCTATGGATGAATAATTGATTTCTTTGACTGCATATGTTGACTGTATGATTTGTGTACAAGTAATTGTCGTTATGTTGTGTTGATTTGTTGTTATTGTATGAAAAAACGTAAATATTTCTCTTTGCATTATCCTAGCTCTTTTGGATTATATAAGTTTGCAGAAGCAATGGCTACTGCTTTTGGTTTCATATATTAAGCGTTTTTTGCTCGACAAATAGGTACGTTCTTGGATTACAGTTTTCAAGTGGTATTATATTGTTTTTCCTTTGTTTGGGATATAATATTTTGAAATATGTGATATATATTGTTATGATTGATATTATTATTTTCCCCAGACCTCTCCATACAAAGGAAACTCTACCGAAATTCTCTATGAATTTTTGACTTAGAAAAATTTTATGAAATGTTTTTCAAACTTTTATTTACTTAAATGTAAAGGATTTAATTGTTATAAATTGACATATTTTATTTAAATTATTTAATTATGTAAATTAATTGTTTATAAATTTAATATTTTGAATAAGATATATTAATTTACGGATTGCTTCTTTCCCTTTTCGAGGACGAAAAGTTTTGAGTGGGGGAGAGTGTAACAACCCGTAATTTGCGATAATTAAAAATAGTTGATGTAGTAAGATTTTGTAGTTTAATATTGGAAGAAATGAAAAATTGTGATTTATTGATGAGAATATAATTGGAATGAAATGTAGTAGTATTAATTTAAGATAATTGATAACTACTTTAAATGTAATTCCAATTAATTAAAATGATTAAAAAGTTATAATTGGTTATAGATTGTAAATAAATTGTAATAATGTGTGTATTAATTGATAATTGGATTAAAAGAGAAATTAATAATTTAAATGTTGTATTAATTAATGAGATAATGTGTAATAAATTGTAATGGGATATAATTAGTATTGTGCAAGTTGTTATAACATATGTTTGCAAATAATAAACGTATAAATGCGATTAAAAGTTAATGGTGACAATTATTATATGTTACCTATTTATTTAGTCTGTTAAGTTAAATGGAAAATCGATTGCAATTAAATGTAATCAAATACTACGTTAATGGAAATTTAGATGAAATTGGAGAATATTATGTTAGGAACTGAGTTGATGATGTTTTGATGACAACAACCTTATATAGTTATTATACATTACTTTATAAAATATATACTAACATTTCCATATAGATACATATATATGTATATAGGAAGTATATGCAGGTATCATCGAAGATTGATCAGTATAAAGACTCAAGCATCAAGATGAAGATTAGAGATTCAAGATTCAAGACTCTAGGGAGTCAAGATTTCAAGATCTCAAGATAAGTGTCTAGTATTTTGTTAAAACTTCATAATAGCACTCTCATCTTTCTTCCAATTTTCTTTTGGGATGGAACCCAATTTCTATCGAAAGCAGTGGCTTACAAACCCGCGACAAGTAGCTTACAAACCTACGACAAGTGGCTTATAAACCCATGAAAATCAAAATCATTTGAACTACTTTTACAAGTTCTCGAGTCCTATGGAGGAGCTCTGTAGGAAGGTTCTTGCAATTTCAGTTTGAATAGATTTTTCAAAATGTTTTTAAATATGTTTTCAAAATTTTTTAGCTTTCAAAATCATGTTTTCAAAAATGTTTTCAAAACTTTGTTTTAGCCTTGAAATATTCCTCTATTCTGATTTTAAAAACTTCTATTTTAAAACATCAAAACTTATTCTGATTTTAAATATTACTTATATAATTGACGGTCTATATCAATTATATATATATTTAAAATAATGTTTTATATTCATTCTCTATCTCAAAATGTTGTTTAAACACTTTACTTTGCTCCAGAAAAGTTTCAACTTGTTTTAAATTCAAATGCTTTTACAAAACAACATCTCTACAATTTTGAACTGAGGGATGTCGACATAAGGGGATACCCCATGTCGACATGGTGACAGTTGGATTCAAAATTCAATTTTCAAAAGAAGTGTCAATTCGTTCAAAAACCTTTCGCCAATGGTTATGAATGTTGTGCATCTATATAAAGGCTTCCAAAACGAATTTTTTTAACAACTACTTTCTTATTTTCTTCACTCTTTCTTCTCCACCATTCCATATCCATAAAACTTCATATTTTCAAGATCGTGCCATCATTCTACCAAATTCTCAGTAGGAAATCATTTAGATACTCTCTCTATTTGATTCTCCATCATTCTACTAAAGATCAAAGTTCTATTCAGAGTTATAGGATTAATTTGTATTCAAAAAGTCCATAGAGTCTATCCATTCAAAAGGATTGTTATTAGAAAGTATTAGGGTGATCTTGTGTCCCGTAAATACAGAGAGTTTACCCCAGACTCGGAGATAGGAGGGTTCCTCAAGGCCTTAGAAATTTAGGGTTGTAATTTAGATATTGGCTTATAAAAATCTGTACAATGATATTGCCTTGGTGCAGGACTGGATGTAGAAGTATTCCAAACCAGTATAAAATCCGGTGTGTTCTTTCCTTTTACTTGCTTTACTTTACTATTTGCATTTGTTATATGTTCTGTGATCATTCTGTGTTAGAATTCTGTTTAGATTTGTGTTGAAAGTTTTAATTTAGTCATATAGTTCATATATTCTTTAAAACACTATTCACCCCCCTCTAGTGTTATTTCTGCCTTAAGATCCTTAATCCGCATCCCTAACAATTGGTATCAAAGCATTGGTTTTCATTGTTTTCATAATCTGAAACTTGAAAAATATAAAAATGGCATTTTTGGAAAATTGTGTTAAAACTGTTTTGAATCTATGCATTTCATCAAAGTATCATAAGTCTGCATATAGTTATTTTGAAAAATCCAGTTATCTGCCGAATTGGTGTGTTATGCAGGGACAGACATGTTATATGGCTTTTGACGAATCAACACCCAATGGACAAACTGTGCAAATTGAGAAAGATAAATGGATACTTGATAGTGGCTGTTCGAGGCACATGACTGGAAATCCCGAGATACTCAAGGACATTACTTATCAAGATGGTGGATTAGTCAATTTTGGTGACAACTCTAAAGGATATGTGGTTGGCGTCGACAATTAGTTAATAGTTTTTGTTGATGAAAAAGGGGGAGAAAGTTATAAAAATAAATGTGCTTGGTGTAAGGGGGAGTCATGGAGTAAGGGGGAGTTGTAGTTTTAAGAAGAAGTCATGGAGTAAGGGGGAGTTATGGAGGGTTATGGTATGGTAAGAATATTTTATAAATAAAGGTTGTCATCATCAAAAAGGGGGAGATTGTTAGGAACTGAGTTGATGATGTTTTGATGACAACAACCTTATATAGTTATTGTACTTTACTTTATAAAATATATACTAACATTTCCATATAGATAGATATATATGTATATAGGAAGTATATGCAGGTATCATCGAAGACTGATCAGTATAAAGACTCAAGCATCAAGATGAAGATTAGAGATTCAAGATTTAAGACTCTAGAGAATCAAGATTTCAAGATCTCAAGATAAGTGTCTAGTATTTCTTTAAAACTTCATAATAGCACTCTCATCTTTCTTCCAATTTTCTTTTATGATGGAACCCAATTTCTATCGAAACCAGTGGCTTACAAACCCACGACAAGTAGCTTACAAACCTACGACAAGTGGCTTACAAACCCACGAAAATCAAAATCATTTAAACTACTTTGCACAAGTTCTCGAGTCCTATGGAGGAGCTCTATAGGAAGGTTCTTGCAATTTCAGTTTGAATAGATTTTTCAAAATGTTTTTAAATCTGTTTTCAAAATGTTTTAGCTTTCAAAATCATGTTTTCAAAAAAGTTTTCAAAACTTTGTTTTAGCCTTGAAATATTCCTCCATTCTGATTTTAAAAACTTCTATTTTAAAACATCAAAACTTATTCTGATTTTAAATATTACTTATATAATTGACGGTCTATATCAATTATACATATATATATATATATTTAAAATAATGTTTTATATTCATTCTCTATCTCAAAATATTGTTTAAACACTTTACTTTGCTCCAGAAAAGTTTCAACTTGTTTTAAATTCAAATTCTTCTACAAAATAACATCTCTACAATTTTGAACTGAGGGATGTCGACATAAGGGGATACCCCATGTCGACATGGTGATAGTTGGATTCAAAATTCAATTTTCAAAAGAAGTGTCCATTCGTTCAAAAACCTTTCGCCAATGGTTATGACTGTTGTGCATCTATATAAAGGCTTCCAAAATGAATTTTTTTAACAACTACTTTCTTATTTTCTTCACTCTTTCTTCTCCACCATTCCATATCCATAAAACTTCATATTTTCAAGATCGTGCCATCATTCTACCAAATTCTCAATAGGAAATCATTTAGATACTCTCTCTATTTGATTCTCCATCATTCTACTAAAGATCAAAGTGCTATTCAGAGTTATAGGATTAATTTGTATTCAAAAAGTTCATAGAGTCTATCCATTCAAAACGATTGTTATTAGAAAGTATTAGGGTGATCTTGTGTCCCGTAAATCAAGAGAGTTTACCCCAGACTCGGAGATAGGAGGGTTCCTCAAGGCCTTAGAAATTGAGGGTTGTAATTTGGATATTGGCTTATAAAAGTCTGTATAAGGATACTGCCTTGGTGCAGGACTGGATATAGGAGGATTCCGAACCAGTATAAAATCCGGTGTGTTCTTTCCTTTTACTTGCTTTACTTTACTATTTGCATTTGTTATATGTTTTGATCATTCTGTGTTAGAATTCTGTTTAGATTTGTGTTGAAAGTTTTAATTTAGTCATATAGTTCATATATTCTTTAAAACACTATTCACCCCCCCTCTAGTGTTATTTCTGCCTTAAGATCCTTAATCCGCATCCCTAACATATTAATGTAATAGGGTATAAACCATTGTTAACTAATGTCCTTAGAGAAATGCTTAATTAATAAAATGATAGAAATTGTAAGGACCCGATTCTTCGTCTTTCGAAAATTCAACATCGATACTCACTTTATCGACTGCCGAGCAATCGAACGACGGAAAACCGAACACTTAGGGTTTTAAGAAAAAGAAAGAGACGGAAGAAGAGAGAAAAAGATAGAAAAGGAGAATAGAAAATAGAACGGAACAGAACAGAACACAACAATATCAGAATCTCACAATTCGCAGCGGAACAACATATAATAATAAATGAATAAACTTTAAACAAAGAACTATATCAGTTATTACATTTTATACATTACATTACATCATATCATCAGAGTGTACAACATCATACAACAACAAACAGCGGAAAAAGAAATACTATATACTAGTAATACGCCATGCCATCCATCTTGCCTCCAGCAACTCCAGAATATCCAGAATATCCTGATAAACCTTAACTCTTGACTGCCCGTGTGAAAATTGGTAGGCACCCAGAGTTTAGGAAGGAAAACAATAAAATCCGAGTCAGTCATGTGACTGGTGTGAGAACTCAAAACAGTTTATTTATCTTTAAAATCAAAATAGAGGAATATTTTCTTAAGATAGATTCGCAATGCTTTTAAAAATGAGACTACCATTAGACCTCCCGCCACACACACAATGCAAACGCAGACTTGGAGGAGATTTCTTCTTATGTTAGTCAAAGATGCTTGATACGCATTAAAAAGAACATTTGATATTATTACTAGTGCATAGTGTAGAGAAAATCATTTCGAAAGTAGAATATAAATCTTAGCCAGCATAGGTACCATTATATTATGCTTACTATAGCTACCATATTAGATGGCAGGTTCTACAACTAAAACCGTACAAGTCTCGTATTGTTTCTTTGGATTTCCAACGAATGATCAGGCCAAGGAACTTCCCATTGCCACATGAGACTGCCTCTGGATGGACATCCCCGAGAACCAAACCGGATCTCTACCAACACAAGGCCGGGTTACCCCTAACTGAGTAACAACTGACCGAATATGCCATCCCCCGGTCCTTTGGGACCTTTCACCGAGCGCTCGTAATCAATTCACACAATCATAAAGTGTTTTCAACATGAGTAAGTATCTGGGCTCCATACCATGATACCACCCTTTTCCAGAAGGAAATGCACATATCCTAAAGGGCGCTACCCCTCATAACCTTGCCGCATCTTTCCTGTTTTGACCATTCACGGGGTGTGAGGCTCGACGAAGTCACGTCCACAAAAACATACTTTATACAAAAGCCATGCTTTGGGTCAACAAATGATCATAGAAATGATCACCAGGATAGACGATCAAATAAATGATCCTATCACAAATAATCAACACAATGATCATTTACAGCAACACTCAGCATGTCACATTACCAAATTGGGAATATATCGCTGATAACCTTCAACTACATAACCTCTGAGCTCGTACGTCTCAGAGAAGGGTGTTAAGCTAAAAGAATAAATTCTCCGCCACCAACAGAAATATATTTGAATGAAATCTGCTTTATATCTCAATTTGTAATGTCAGACATACAATCCATACAAGTCTGTTCCGGGCTCGAACAAAACCGAAGGCACTTCTCACGAAGCCCTTGCAATCCGGGTATTCACAATCCCGATCGAATTTCCCATCACTTAGGGAATCTCTATACCAGGAGCTATTCAGTGCAGAGACAATCGATAGGTCATCCTATCGCTTTCGCAAATACTCGGTCTTCAACACCGGTCATCAAATGCAATTCATAACGACGTATCACATATTCGGAATGGGTTATACGACCCCATGGTCCTTTCCCGGTTAACCCGAATAGCGTGCGCTTATTCAAAAATAAGTGTGGCATTCAAATTCAAACAATTCACATCAATTACCCATTCAAAGGGAAATATTGATAGTCGGTTATTGAACTATCAATGGATATGCACACATCACCAGTTTCCAAATAATTTTCCAAATTATTTATTTTCCACAATATCTTTACTAGATATATAATTTTCACACTTCAAAAATAAATCAATATTTATCTTTAAACAAATTTCCTTTCTATTCATAAATTCCATAGTGAATTTATATTTTCAAAATATCCATGCATATACGATTTCAATTATTCATTTCAATTTATCTTCAAAAAGATAAATTCTCAAAATATTCACTTTATATTGGAAAACATTTCCATACTTATTTATTCATAAGTAATTCACAAATTTTATTTATTTTCAACACTTGGAAAATATTCAATATACTTAAATCGAGATTAAGTATATATTTCATTCTTTAAGGAAATCATTCTCTTAAACATATTTATTTGGGCCAAAACGAATGTTACGTAAAACATCGTTACGACAACCCAAAATCACTAGTATAGGGATTCGAAATTAAAATAGATATATAAATCCCAATACTGTACAAAACATTTCCTTTCGGAAATCATTTACTATAACAACAGTGTTATAGTCCACCATTTCCTTCTATTTCTCGAAAACGTCTATTTCAACAATCAATGTTGAAATCTATGGTTTCGAATCTCAACCCAATTAAAACATCGTTAACTTGTTTTAATTCTATTTAAAACATCACATTCAAAACAATTTCTTTAACATATTATTCACTATTCAAAAACGTGAATATACTACGTTAACCAATTTCATCATTTCTATTCATTTTATTTTAAAGGATTATTCACTATCTAAAATGTGAATATAACTCCATCAATAGGTTTCAACAATTTACTTATCAAAATAAGTCATTTGCGGATTTATAAAACAACGTTTATAAATTCCTTTTATTAACCTATTCAATTCATAATTCAATTATAAAACAAAAGTTCATATCATAAGTGAAATACTTATAATTTATTTGTTTGCAAAAATCGTTCCTTTGAACTTCATAATTATAAATCTTATAACTTATAAGATTCAATTATTTATCCAAATCTATTCTTCAAATAACTTTATAAATTTTATAAACCTACGGCTTATCAAATCCCATTTATAACTTCACCGTTTATAATTCTATGAATTTCATTCATTTATGAAATTCATTCACAATTCATTCTAACACTTATAAAAACTCGTTTTATAATCTCAATATTTCAATTTATAAATATTCATTTATAAATCCTTTAAAAAAATCAATTTATACTATTATTTTAAAACATCTTTAATCTCCTTTAAAAACTTCATCATTTTGATTTATAAAATAATCAAATTTTATAAATCCTATATTTAAACTTTTTATAATAAATCCAAAAATCCCGATTAAACTCTTTTATAAAATCATTAATCCATATTTCTCAAAAATCAACTTTAACCATATTTATCAAAAATCATAGTTTTTATAACTTTTAAAATTATAACGTTTATTTATTTAAAATGGATCAATTCCAAAAATATTTTATAAACGTATACTTTCAAAAATCACTTTGAAATCATTTTAAAATTTCAAATTTGGTCCAATGATGCTACACACCAAATAGTCAATCACGACTACAACGATATCATATATCGATATGATAATCCATCAAATATCAAAATATCTGAAATCAAAAAAAAGCTGTTGAGGAATCCAGTTGGATCCCCCCAACCTGTTTCCTGCATCCACAAACATTAGCACAATACCAATTCCGCTCCAGTACGGAATTATCGCGGTATATTGGATTTAAAATATTATCCGCTTAATAACGGCGCAATAGGGTCTAATCCGCTATACAAATGCGGGAAATCAATAACTCCAATATATACATATGCCAATATATATATATATATATTGCTATCATATATAATACCAATTTCACTATTTATGAAATATTCGCGGTATATGTTTTTAATAAATAACATCCGCTTACTAACGGCGCATAATGTCCATTTTAACAATCAATAGATAACAGTCATCATTCAAACATGTATTCAAATATTTTAAATCTAACTATTTAAAATAAAATCGAAACTGATTCGATTGAGTGAGAAGTTCTCACCTTGATTTCAATTTTGTTTTAGCGATTTATTTCGAATAAAATTAAACGGACGTTTAATTTTACCCAAAATTTTCACTAACTCCAAACGACTCCAATCCAATTCGATCGCGTAGTGCTCGTCCATACGATTCCAACGCAACTGGTTTCACGCGTTTTCGACCTCGTATGAAAAAGTTATGCATTTTTGAAGTTTACACGAATTTTATATAACTTAATTTTATAATTATAAACCTACAACCATTCCTAGCCACAGGATCTCACCCAAAATCATCATGACCGTGCGTGCTTCTCCTTCCCCATCTCACGTTAATCTCCAGTAAACCAAACGTAACATGAACCCATCTCTTAGCAACTAGGGTTCCATTTTACAGCCACCACACTCCCTTCTAGCTCGATCAGAGAGTGCCATTCCCTCCGCCTACGTGAGAGCTACCCACAGCCATGAACACATGAAGCTCGGCCAGCCCAGGCACCTCAAAATACGTGCCGACCTGATGGTAAACGCGGGTACGTAGCCCCCTTCCCGTCGCTCCAATTCCGATCATCACCGTATAGAATCAAAGCTCTCGTCGAGCTCTTCGACTTTCGTGTTGAACACTTCGCGTAATTCCTTGTAGATTGAGAGTGATTGAGGAGAGAAGAACACAAATTTCTGGCCATTGAATGATAAGGGGGTGGCGGCTGCAGAAATTTGCCCTAGGGTTTGATAATTTGTGAAAAAATGAATAAATGAGGGGCTTTTATAGAAAATCGCCCAATTTACTATTCATCGAAAATTTTCGAACTCCAAACGAAGCGTGCCGGTTGGCGTTTCTAAGGTTTACCCCGCGTTTCGAACACAATGAAACGTGTTTCGGGAGCTAATTCGGTCATCTGTGCGAGTTATGGCAATAAACGTTCAATTTAAATTTAAACCGATTAAACGATTTTCTAGGCGTTTTAGCTTGCACCGGACAAACGGTAAATCCGATTGACACGAAATTTGAAACCTTACAATAATATCACATTACGGATCCGATGAAACTGGTTTCGTCGAAATCTGAGACTTTTTGAAAAATGGCTATTTTAACTCGCCAAATTAATATTAAAAATAATTCGATGCGTTTCGAGCTGCCACGATCAAACGATAACTCCGATTGACACGAAAATTGAAATCCGGTAATAACTAACTATTATGGATCCAATGGAACTGGTTTCGTTCAATTCAGAGACTGTTTAAAAATTGGCTATTTTCACTAGTCGATTTAATATTAAAATATTCAGTTTTCACAAATAAACTTTTAATTCGATTTTAAAAGTTCTAAAATATCATTCTAACTCCAATATGATAAAATAAAATTTCACAAATCATTTTCAATCATATTTAACTCAATTTTCAATTATTTCCATAATTTCACATATTAAATTATCGATTTAATTATCCAATTAAATCCAATAATTCGAATTAAACTTTATTCGACTTATAAATTCCACTTATTAATATTTAAAATTAATTAAATATTCAAATTTTTATTAATTAAAATTCTTGGTCGTTACAATCTTCACCCCTTAAAAGAATTTCGTCCTCGAAATTAACAAGTAAGAAAAGTTATAGAATTCATTAACTTTTCAAAACAAGTTTAAACTTCTTACCATACTTTACTAAGTTTTCAAATCATACTTAGTTATCTTTCAAAAACAATTACTATTGTTTAACTTTCAACTTCAAAAATCAAAGTTAAAGTTTTCAAAATTTTCCAAATTTTCTCAAATTTTTCTAACTCCTTAAATTTCCGAAAAAATTCGCCATAGTCTCCTTTGCGCGGCTCGATCCAAAAAAAAAATGACAGTATACATATCACAAATATACATCTCATCAAGTAATGAGGCATCCCGAAGGGAAAAAGTATAAAAGTACGATATTTAATCCGAGATATGTACCTTATATTTTATTAGCAAGCATATACGGCTAATATAGCGCGAAAGCGAGCTCCAAATGCGAAGCAAACGCGATCCGCACCTACTAATCACTCAACAAACAACATGAGAATCGTGCATATGTGAAAATAGTATCAATATACAACATATAGCAATATTTATATATGCCCATATAGCAAATGTAACTAAAGCAACAAATGAAACCATCAACCAACTAAATATTCATTCATATTCTCATTAATATTCAATGAATTGGTTTTCAATTTGAATCACATTTAATTCATTTACATTAGAATTTTACTAACATTCATTTTCAATTAGTTTATATTCACTAATTCATATTCAAGTTGGTTCACTTCCAATATCAAATTCAATTCTATTTAAGATTCACTTAACTTCCAATCGAATTCCAATTACTTTAGCTTCCAATTTCATTAACTCTTAATGAATTATATACAATCAATCAACAATCATATAACAATCAATGTATATCTATTACAACCAAATTCCTTTGCATATATTCATTCAATCCATTCATTCAATTCAAAATATCACTTAAGTTATATTCCATTTATAAAACTCAAGTTCACATTCATCACTTAACTTTATTATTTTACTTTGATACTAATATCAACTTCATTCAACATCTCTTAAGTTATACTTCATTTCAAACATTATCTGTTTTTCTTAACTTAAATTCATTTTTATTTACAACTCATATTCATAAATATATTCATATAATTTCACTTGTTATATATATAAGTTTATTTCATAATTGTAAATCACTTTAATTATAATTCAATTCTTATAATTCATTTTACTTATACAATTTTTCTTTTATTTAGATTATTCAAACAACTAAACAATCAACAATCTACTTATATACACTTTAATAATTCTGAAAAATTATCCCTTTATATATAAAATATAATTAAGGTAAAATTATTTCATTCACCCAATTTTAAAATCAATATTATGCCTAATTGTTCTATTCAAGTGTTTATAAACCCCTTCGGCATAGTTGTACAGACCGTGCTGACGAAGGTTCATATGCCACTCAATAAACCAATCATCACAATATAAAACAATTTTATATACACTAACAAATACGCACTCATAGCTATTATTACACTCAAACTCAATCTAGAGTACTACTGACTCCATCTCTAATGAGTAATACCCAACAGAACCATGGTTGTCGCTTAACCATATGCTCCGATACCAGATGTAACGAGACGTACCGTCAGCGGTCACAACCGGTAGGCTTTTCAACCATTCCAGCCCCACCGTGGCTCACAAAGGTATCCCAAACTTGCTTTTACGGCCACCCTTTCGAATGTCACGGCTTCGCCTAACCAACCCCGTAAAGAGGACGTATGGGGGTAAGAGTCTCCCGTTCGCCACCAAACTGCGAAGCGAGAACCCCCCATCACATATCACCTAGCATAAGCAAGACTGGTGTGAGAACTCAAAACAGTTTATTTATCTTTAAAAGCAAAATAGAGGAATATTTTCTTAAGATGGATTCGCAATGCTTTTAAAAATGAGACTACCATAAGACCTCCCGCCACACACACAATGCAAATGCAGACTTGGAGGAGATTTCTTCTTATGTTAGTCAAAGATGCTTGATACGCATTAAAAAGAACATTTGATATTATTACTAGTGCATAGTGTAGAGAAAATCATTTCGAAAGTAGAATATAAATCTTAGCCAGCATAGGTACCATTATATTATGCTTACCATAGCTACCATATTAGATGGCAGGTTCTACAACTAAAACCGTACAAGTCTCGTATTGTTTCTTTGGATTTCCAACGAATGATCAGGCCAAGGAACTTCCCATTGCCACATGAGACTGCCTCTGGATGGACATCCCCGAGAACCAAACCGGATCTCTACCAACACAAGGCCGGGTTACCCCTAACTGAGTAACAACTGACCGAATATGCCATCCCCCGGTCCTTTGGGACCTTTCACCGAGCGCTCGTAATCAATTCACACAATCATAAAGTGTTTTCAACATGAGTAAGTATCTGGGCTCCATACCATGATACCACCCTTTTCCAGAAGGAAATGCACATATCCTAAAGGGCGCTACCCCTCATAACCTTGCCGCATCTTTCCTGTTTTGACCATTCACGGGGTGTGAGGCTCGACGAAGTCACGTCCACAAAAACATACTTTATACAAAAGCCATGCTTTGGGTCAACAAATGATCATAGAAATGATCACCAGGATAGACGATCAAATAAATGATCCTATCACAAATAATCAACACAATGATCATTTACAGCAACACTCAGCATGTCACATTACCAAATTGGGAATATATCGCTGATAACCTTCAACTACATAACCTCTGAGCTCGTACGTCTCAGAGAAGGGTGTTAAGCTAAAAGAATAAATTCTCCGCCACCAACAGAAATATATTTGAATGAAATCTGCTTTATATCTCAATTTGTAATGTCAGACATACAATCCATACAAGTCTGTTCCGGGCTCGAACAAAACCGAAGGCACTTCTCACGAAGCCCTTGATATCCGGGTATTCACAATCCCGATCGAATTTCCCATCACTTAGGGAATCTCTATACCAGGAGCTATTCAGTGCAGAGACAATCGATAGGTCATCCTATCGCTTTCGCAAATACTCGGTCTTCAACACCGGTCATCAAATGCAATTCATAACGACGTATCACATATTCGGAATGGGTTATACGACCCCATGGTCCTTTCCCGGTTAACCCGAATAGTGAGCGCTTATTCAAAAATAAGTGTGGCATTCAAATTCAAACAATTCACATCAATTACCCATTCAAAGGGAAATATTGATAGTCGGTTATTGAACTATCAATGGATATGCACACATCACCAGTTTCCAAATAATTTTCCAAATTATTTATTTTCCAAAATATCTTTACTAGATATATAATTTTCACACTTCAAAAATAAATCAATATTTATCTTTAAACAAATTTCCTTTCTATTCATAAATTCCATAGTGAATTTATATTTTCAAAATATCCATGCATATACGATTTCAATTATTCATTTCAATTTATCTTCAAAAAGATAAATTCTCAAAATATTCACTTTATATTGGAAAACATTTCCATACTTATTTATTCATAAGTAATTCACAAATTTTATTTATTTTCAACACTTGGAAAATATTCAATATACTTAAATCGAGATTAAGTATATATTTCATTCTTTAAGGAAATCATTCTCTTAAACATATTTATTTGGGCCAAAACGAATGTTACGTAAAACATCGTTACGACAACCCAAAATCACTAGTATAGGGATTCGAAATTAAAATAGATATATAAATCCCAATACTATACAAAACATTTCCTTTCGGAAATCATTTACTATAACAACAGTGTTATAGTCCACCATTTCCTTCTATTTCTCGAAAACGTCTATTTCAACAATCAATGTTGAAATCTATGGTTTCGAATCTCAACCCAATTAAAACATCGTTAACTTGTTTTAATTCTATTTAAAACATCACATTCAAAACAATTTCTTTAACATATTATTCACTATTCAAAAACGTGAATATACTACGTTAACCAATTTCATCATTTCTATTCATTTTATTTTAAAGGATTATTCACTATCTAAAATGTGAATATAACTCCATCAATAGGTTTCAACAATTTACTTATCAAAATAAGTCGTTTGCGGATTTATAAAACAACGTTTATAAATTCCTTTTATTAACCTATTAAATTCATAATTCAATTATAAAACAAAAGTTCATATCATAAGTGAAATACTTATAATTTATTTGTTTGCAAAAATCGTTCCTTTGAACTTCATAATTATAAATCTTATAACTTATAAGATTCAATTATTTATCCAAATCTATTCTTCAAATAACTTTATAAATTTTATAAACCTACTGCTTATAAAATCCCATTTATAACTTCACCGTTTATAATTCTATGAATTTCATTCATTTATGAAATTCATTCACAATTCATTCTAACACTTATAAAAACTCGTTTTATAATCTCAATATTTCAATTTATAAATATTCATTTATAAATCCTTTAAAAAAATCAATTTATACTATTATTTTAAAACATCTTTAATCTCCTTTAAAAACTTCATCATTTTGATTTATAAAATAATCAAATTTTATAAATCCTATATTTAAACTTTTTATAATAAATCCAAAAATCCCGATTAAACTCTTTTATAAAATCATTAATCCATATTTCTCAAAAATCAACTTTAACCGTATTTATTAAAAATCATAGTTTTTATAACTTTTAAAATTATAACGTTTATTTATTTAAAATGGATCAATTCCAAAAACATTTTATAAACGTATACTTTCAAAAATCACTTTGAAATCATTTTAAAATTCCAAATTTGGTCCAATGATGCTACACACCAAATAGTCAATCACGACTACAACGATATCATATATCGATATGATAATCCATCAAATATCAAAATATCTGAAATCAAATAAAAGCTGTTGAGGAATCCAGTTGGATCCCCCAACCTGATTCCTGCATCCACAAACATTAGCACAATACCAATTCCGCTCCAGTACGGAATTATCGCGGTATATGGGATTTAAAATATTATCCGCTTAATAACGGCGCAATAGGGTCTCATCCGCTATACAAATGCGGGAAATCAATAACTCCAATATATACATATGCCAATATATATATATATATTGCTATCATATATAATACCAATTTCACTGTTTATGAAATATTCGCGGTATATGTTTTTAATAAATAACATCCGCTTACTAACGGCGCATAATGTCCATTTTAACAATCAATAGATAACAGTCATCATTCAAACATGCATTCAAATATTTTAAATCTAACTATTTAAAATAAAATCAAAACTGATTCGATTGAGTGAGAAGTTCTCACCTTGATTTCAATTTTGTTTTAGCGATTTATTTCGAATAAAATTAAACGGACGTTTAATTTTACCCAAAATTTTCACTAACTCCAAACGACTCCAATCTAATTCGATCGCGTAGTGCTCGTCCATACGATTCCAACGCAACTGGTTTTGCGCGTTTTCGACCTCGTATGAAAAAGTTATGCATTTTTGAAGTTTACACGAATTTTGTATAACTTAATTTTATAATTATAAACCTACAACCATTCCTAGCCACAGGATCTCACCCAAAATCATCATGACCGTGCGTGCTTCTCCTTCCCCATCTCACGTTAATCTCCAGTAAACCAAACGTAACATGAACCCATCTCTTAGCAACTAGGGTTCCATTTTACGGCCACCACACTCCCTTCTAGCTCGATCAGAGAGTGCCATTCCCTCCGCCTACGTGAGAGCTACCCACAGCCATGAACACATGAAGCTCGGCCAGCCCAGGCACCTCGAAATACGTGCCGACCTGGTGGTAAACGCGGGTACGTAGCCTCATTCCCGTCGCTCTAATTCCGATCATCACCGTATAGAATCAAAGCTCTCGTCGAGCTTTTCGACTTTCGTGTTGAACACTTCGCGTAATTCCTTGTAGATTGAGAGTGATTAAGGAGAGAAGAACACAAATTTCTGGCCATTGAATGATAAGGGGGTGGCGGCTGCAGAAATTTGCCCTAGGGTTTGATAATTTGTGAAAAAATGAATAAATGAGGGGCTTTTATAGAAAATCGCCCAATTTACTATTCATCGAAAATTTTCGAACTCCAAACGAAGCGTGCCGGTTGGCGTTTCTAAGGTTTACCCCGCGTTTCGAACACAATGAAACGTGTTTCGGGAGCTAATTCGGTCATCTGTGCGAGTTATGGCAATAAACGTTCAATTTAAATTTAAACCGATTAAACGAATTTCTAGGCGTTTTAGCTTGCACCGGACAAACGGTAAATCCGATTGACACGAAATTTGAAACCTTACAATAATATCACATTACGGATCCGATGAAACTGGTTTCGTCGAAATCTAAGACTTTTTGAAAAATGGCTATTTTAAGTCGCCAAATTAATATTAAAAATAATTCGATGCGTTTCGAGCTGCCACGATCAAACGATAACTCCGATTGACACGAAAATTGAAATCCGGTAATAACTAACTATTACGGATCCAATGGAACTGGTTTCGTTCAATTCTGAGACTGTTCAAAAATTGGCTATTTTCACTAGTCGATTTAATATTAAAATATTCAATTTTCACAAATAAACTTTTAATTCGATTTTAAAAGTTCTAAAATATCATTCTAACTCCAATATGATAAAATAAAATTTTACAAATCATTTTCAATCATATTTAACTCAATTTTCAATTATTTCCATAATTTCACATATTAAATTATCGATTTAATTATCCAATTAAATCCAATAATTCGAATTAAAGTTTATTCGACTTATAAATTCCACTTATTAATATTTAAAATTAATTAAATATTCAAATTTTTATTAATTAAAATTCTGGGTCGTTACAATCTTCCCCCCTTAAAAGAATTTCGTCCTCGAAATTAACAAGTAAGAAAAGTTATAGAATTCATTAACTTTTCAAAACAAGTTTAAACTTCTTACCATACTTTACTAAGTTTTCAAATCATACTTAGTTATCTTTCAAAAACAATTACTATTGTTTAACTTTCAACTTCAAAAATCAAAGTTAAAGTTTTCAAAATTTTCCAAATTTTCTCAAATTTTTCTAACTCCTTAAATTTCCGAAAAAATTCGCCATAGTCTCCTTTGCGCGGCTCGATCCGAAAAAAAATGACAGTATACATATCACAAATATACATCTCATCAAGTAATGAGGCATCCCGAAGGGAAAAAGTATAAAAGTACGATATTTAATCCAAGATATGTACCTTATATTTTATTAGCAAGCATATACGGCTAATATAGCGCGAAAGCGAGCTCCAAATGCGAAGCAAACGCGATCCGCACCTACTAATCACTCAACAAACAACATGAGAATCATGCATATGTGAAATAGTATCAATATACAACATATAGCAACATTTATATATGCCCATATAGCAAATGTAACTAAAGCAACAAATGAAACCATCAACCAACTAAATATTCATTCATATTCTCATTAATATTCAATGAATTGGTTTTCAATTTGAATCACATTTAATTCATTTACATTAGAATTTTACTAACATTCATTTTCAATTAGTTTATATTCACTAATTCATATTCAAGTTGGTTCACTTCCAATATCAAATTCAATTCTATTTAAGATTCACTTAACTTCCAATCGAATTCCAATTACTTTAGCTTCCAATTTCATTAACTCTTAATGAATTATATACAATCAATCAACAATCATATAACAATCAATGTATATCTATTACAACCAAATTCCTTTGCATATATTCATTCAATCCATTCATTCAATTCAAAATATCACTTAAGTTATATTCCATTTATAAAACTCAAGTTCACATTCATCACTTAACTTTATTATTTTACTTTGATACTAATATCAACTTCATTCAACATCTCTTAAGTTATACTTCATTTCAAACATTATCTGTTTTTCTTAACTTAAATTCATTTTTATTTACAACTCATATTCATAAATATATTCATATAATTTCACTTGTTATATATATAAGTTTATTTCATAATTGTAAATCACTTTAATTATAATTCAATTCTTATAATTCATTTTACTTATACAATTTTTCTTTTATTTAGATTATTCAAACAACTAAACAATCAACAATCTACTTATATACACTTTAATAATTCTGAAAAATTATCCCTTTATATATAAAATATAATTAAGGTAAAATTATTTCATTCACCCAATTTTAAAATCAATATTATGCCGAATTGTTCTACTCAAGTGTTTATAAACCCCTTCGGCATAGTTGTACAGACCGTGCTGACGAAGGTTCATATGCCACTCAATAAACCAATCATCACAATATAAAACAATTTTATATACACTAACAAATACGCACTCATAGCTATTATTACACTCAAACTCAATCTAGAGTACTACTGACTCCATCTCTAATGAGTAATACCCAACAGAACCATGGTTGTCGCTTAACCATATGCTCCGATACCAGATGTAACGAGACGTACCGTCAGCGGTCACAACCGGTAGGCTTTTCAACCATCCCAGCCCCACCGTGGCTCACAAAGGTATCCCAAACTTGCTTTTACGGCCACCCTTTCGAATGTCACGGCTTCGCCTAACCAACCCCGTAAAGAGGACGTATGGGGGTAAGAGTCTCCCGTTCGCCACCAAACTGCGAAGCGAGAACCCCCCATCACATATCACCTAGCATAAGCAAGACTGGTGTGAGAACTCAAAACATTTTATTTATCTTTAAAATCAAAATAGAGGAATATTTTCTTAAGATAGATTCGCAATGCTTTTAAAAATGAGACTACCATAAGACCTCCCGCCACACACACAATGCAAACGCAGACTTGGAGGAGATTTCTTCTTATGTTAGTCAAAGATGCTTGATACGCATTAAAAAGAACATTTGATATTATTACTAGTGCATAGTGTAGAGAAAATCATTTCGAAAGTAGAATATAAATCTTAGCCAGCATAGGTACCATTATATTATGCTTACTATAGCTACCATATTAGATGGCAGGTTCTACAACTAAAACCGTACAAGTCTCGTATTGTTTCTTTGGATTTCCAACGAATGATCAGGCCAAGGAACTTCCCATTGCCACATGAGACTGCCTCTGGATGGACATCCCCGAGAACCAAACCGGATCTCTACCA
Organism: Allium cepa; assembly: GCA_030765085.1. Lineage (NCBI taxonomy): Eukaryota > Viridiplantae > Streptophyta > Magnoliopsida > Asparagales > Amaryllidaceae > Allium > Allium cepa. Next base: position 347,748,045 of record CM060939.1, on the reverse strand, counting down.
ACACAAGGCCGGGTTACCCCTAACTGAGTAACAACTGACCGAATATGCCATCCCCCGGTCCTTTGGGACCTTTCACCGAGCGCTCGTAATCAATTCACACAATCATAAAGTGTTTTCAACATGAGTAAGTATCTGGGCTCCATACCATGATACCACCCTTTTGCAGAAGGAAATGCACATATCCTAAAGGGCGCTACCCCTCATAACCTTGCCGCATCTTTCCTGTTTTGACCATTCACGGGGTGTGAGGCTCGACGAAGTCACGTCCACAAAAACATACTTTATACAAAAGCCATGCTTTGGGTCAACAAATGATCATAGAAATGATCACCAGGATAGACGATCAAATAAATGATCCTATCACAAATAATCAACACAATGATCATTTACAGCAACACTCAGCATGTCACATTACCAAATTGGGAATATATCGCTGATAACCTTCAACTACATAACCTCTGAGCTCGTACGTCTCAGAGAAGGGTGTTAAGCTAAAAGAATAAATTCTCCGCCACCAACAGAAATATATTTGAATGAAATCTGCTTTATATCTCAATTTGTAATGTCAGACATACAATCCATACAAGTCTGTTCCGGGCTCGAACAAAACCGAAGGCACTTCTCACGAAGCCCTTGATATCCGGGTATTCACAATCCCGATCGAATTTCCCATCACTTAGGGAATCTCTATACCAGGAGCTATTCAGTGCAGAGACAATCGATAGGTCATCCTATCGCATTCGCAAATACTCGGTCTTCAACACCGGTCATCAAATGCAATTCATAACGACGTATCACATATTCGGAATGGGTTATACGACCCCATGGTCCTTTCCCGGTTAACCCGAATAGTGAGCGCTTATTCAAAAATAAGTGTGGCATTCAAATTCAAACAATTCACATCAATTACCCATTCAAAGGGAAATATTGATAGTCGGTTATTGAACTATCAATGGATATGCACACATCACCAGTTTCCAAATAATTTTCCAAATTGTTTATTTTCCAAAATATCTTTACTAGATATATAATTTTCACACTTCAAAAATAAATCAATATTTATCTTTAAACAAATTTCCTTTCTATTCATAAATTCCATAGTGAATTTATATTTTCAAAATATCCATGCATATACGATTTCAATTATTCATTTCAATTTATCTTCAAAAAGATAAATTCTCAAAATATTCACTTTATATTGGAAAACATTTCCATACTTATTTATTCATAAGTAATTCACAAATTTTATTTATTTTCAACACTTGGAAAATATTCAATATACTTAAATCGAGATTAAGTATATATTTCATTCTTTAAGGAAATCATTCTCTTAAACATATTTATTTGGGCCAAAACGAATGTTACGTAAAACATCGTTACGACAACCCAAAATCACTAGTATAGGGATTCGAAATTAAAATAGATATATAAATCCCAATACTATACAAAACATTTCCTTTCGGAAATCATTTACTATAACAACAGTGTTATAGTCCACCATTTCCTTCTATTTCTCGAAAACGTCTATTTCAACAATCAATGTTGAAATCTATGGTTTCGAATCTCAACCCAATTAAAACATCGTTAACTTGTTTTAATTCTATTTAAAACATCACATTCAAAACAATTTCTTTAACATATTATTCACTATTCAAAAACGTGAATATACTACGTTAACCAATTTCATCATTTCTATTCATTTTATTTTAAAGGATTATTCACTATCTAAAATGTGAATATAACTCCATCAATAGGTTTCAACAATTTACTTATCAAAATAAGTCGTTTGCGGATTTATAAAACAACGTTTATAAATTCCTTTTATTAACCTATTCAATTCATAATTCAATTATAAAACAAAAGTTCATATCATAAGTGAAATACTTATAATTTATTTGTTTGCAAAAATCGTTCCTTTGAACTTCATAATTATAAATCTTATAACTTATAAGATTCAATTATTTATCCAAATCTATTCTTCAAATAACTTTATAAATTTTATAAACCTACTGCTTATAAAATCCCATTTATAACTTCACCGTTTATAATTCTATGAATTTCATTCATTTATGAAATTCATTCACAATTCATTCTAACACTTATAAAAACTCGTTTTATAATCTCAATATTTCAATTTATAAATATTCATTTATAAATCCTTTAAAAAATCAATTTATACTATTATTTTAAAACATCTTTAATCTCCTTTAAAAACTTCATCATTTTGATTTATAAAATAATCAAATTTTATAAATCCTATATTTAAACTTTTTATAATAAATCCAAAAATCCCGATTAAACTCTTTTATAAAATCATTAATCCATATTTCTCAAAAATCAACTTTAACCGTATTTATCAAAAATCATAGTTTTTATAACTTTTAAAATTATAACGTTTATTTATTTAAAATGGATCAATTCCAAAAATATTTTATAAACGTATACTTTCAAAAATCACTTTGAAATCATTTTAAAATTCCAAATTTGGTCCAATGATGCTACACACCAAATAGTCAATCACGACTACAACGATATCATATATCGATATGATAATCCATCAAATATCAAAATATCGGAAATCAAATAAAAGCTGTTGAGGAATCCAGTTGGATCCCCCCAACCTGTTTCCTGCATCCACAAACATTAGCACAATACCAATTCCGCTCCAGTACGGAATTATCGCGGTATATGGGATTTAAAATATTATCCGCTTAATAACGGCGCAATAGGGTCTTATCCGCTATACAAATGCGGGAAATCAATAACTCCAATATATACATATGCCAATATATATATATATTGCTATCATATATAATACCAATTTCACTGTTTATGAAATATTCGCGGTATATGTTTTTAATAAATAACATCCGCTTACTAACGGCGCATAATGTCCATTTTAACAATCAATAGATAACAATCATCATTCAAACATGCATTCAAATATTTTAAATCTAACTATTTAAAATAAAATCGAAACTGATTCGATTGAGTGAGAAGTTCTCACCTTGATTTCAATTTTGTTTTAGCGATTTATTTCGAATAAAATTAAACGGACGTTTAATTTTACCCAAAATTTTCACTAACTCCAAACGACTCCAATCCAATTCGATCGCGTATTGCTCGTCCATACGATTCCAACGCAACTGGTTTCGCGCGTTTTCGACCTCGTATGAAAAAGTTATGCATTTTTGAAGTTTACACGAATTTTATATAACTTAATTTTATAATTATAAACTTACAACCATTCCTAGCCACAGGATCTCACCCAAAATCATCATGACCGTGCGTGCTTCTCCTTCCCCATCTCACGTTAATCTCCAGTAAACCAAACGTAACATGAACCCATCTCTTAGCAACTAGGGTTCCATTTTACGGCCACCACACTCCCTTCTAGCTCGATCAGAGAGTGCCATTCCCTCCGCCTACGTGAGAGCTACCCACAGCCATGAACACATGAAGCTCGGCCAGCCCAGGCACCTCGAAATACGTGCCGACCTTATGGTAAACGCGGGTACGTAGCCTCATTCCCGTCGCTCTAATTCCGATCATCACCGTATAGAATCAAAGCTCTCGTCGAGCTTTTCGACTTTCGTGTTGAACACTTCGCGTAATTCCTTGTAGATTGAGAGTGATTGAGGAGAGAAGAACACAAATTTCTGGCCATTGAATGATAAGGGGGTGGCGGCTGCAGAAATTTGCCCTAGGGTTTGATAATTTGTGAAAAAATGAATAAATGAGGGGCTTTTATAGAAAATCGCCCAATTTACTATTCATCGAAAATTTTCGAGCTCCAAACGAAGCGTGCCGTTTGGCGTTTCTAAGGTTTACCCCGCGTTCCGAACACAATGGAACGTGTTTCGGGAGCTAATTCGGTCATCTGTGCGAGTTATGGCAATAAACGTTCAATTTAAATTTAAACCGATTAAACGATTTTCTAGGCGTTTTAGCTTGCACCGGACAAACGGTAAATCCGATTGACACGAAATTTGAAACCTTACAATAATATCACATTACGGATCCGATGAAACTGGTTTCGTCGAAATCTGAGACTTTTTGAAACATGGCTATTTTAAGTCGCCAAATTAATATTAAAAATAATTCGATGCGTTTCGAGCTGCCACGATCAAACGATAACTCCGATTGACACGAAAATTGAAATCCGGTAATAACTAACTATTACGGATCCAATGGAACTGGTTTCGTTCAATTCTGAGACTGTTCAAAAATTGGCTATTTTCACTAGTCGATTTAATATTAAAATATTCAATTTTCACAAATAAACTTTTAATTCGATTTTAAAAGTTCTAAAATATCATTCTAACTCCAATATGATAAAATAAAATTTTACAAATCATTTTCAATCATATTTAACTCAATTTTCAATTATTTCCATAATTTCACATATTAAATTATCGATTTAATTATCCAATTAAATCCAATAATTCGAATTAAAGTTTATTCGACTTATAAATTCCACTTATTAATATTTAAAATTAATTAAATATTCAAATTTTTATTAATTAAAATTCTGGGTCGTTACAATCTTCCCCCCTTAAAAGAATTTCGTCCTCGAAATTAACAAGTAAGAAAAGTTATAGAATTCATTAACTTTTCAAAACAAGTTTAAACTTCTTACCATACTTTACTAAGTTTTCAAATCATACTTAGTTATCTTTTAAAAACAATTACTATTGTTTAACTTTCAACTTCAAAAATCAAAGTTAAAGTTTTCAAAATTTTCCAAATTTTCTCAAATTTTTCTAACTCCTTAAATTTCCGAAAAAATTCGCCATAGTCTCCTTTGCGCGGCTCGATCCGAAAAAAAATGACAGTATACATATCACAAATATACATCTCATCAAGTAATGAGGCATCCCGAAGGGAAAAAGTATAAAAGTACGATATTTAATCCGAGATATGTACCTTATATTTTATTAGCAAGCATATACGGCTAATATAGCGCGAAAGCGAGCTCCAAATGCGAAGCAAACGCGATCCGCACCTACTAATCACTCAACAAACAACATGAGAATCATGCATATGTGAAAATAGTATCAATATACAACATATAGCAACATTTATATATGCCCATATAGCAAATGTAACTAAAGCAACAAATGAAACCATCAACCAACTAAATATTCATTCATATTCTCATTAATATTCAATGAATTGGTTTTCAATTTGAATCACATTTAATTCATTTACATTAGAATTTTACTAATATTCATTTTCAATTAGTTTATATTCACTAATTCATATTCAAGTTGGTTCACTTCCAATATCAAATTCAATTCTATTTAAGATTCACTTAACTTCCAATCGAATTCCAATTACTTTAGCTTCCAATTTCATTAACTCTTAATGAATTATATACAATCAATCAACAATCATATAACAATCAATGTATATCTATTACAACCAAATTCCTTTGCATATATTCATTCAATCCATTCATTCAATTCAAAATATCACTTAAGTTATATTCCATTTATAAAACTCAAGTTCACATTCATCACTTAACTTTATTATTTTACTTTGATACTAATATCAACTTCATTCAACATCTCTTAAGTTATACTTCATTTCAAACATTATCTGTTTTTCTTAACTTAAATTCATTTTTATTTACAACTCATATTCATAAATATATTCATATAATTTCACTTGTTATATATATAAGTTTATTTCATAATTGTAAATCACTTTAATTATAATTCAATTCTTATAATTCATTTTACTTATACAATTTTTCTTTTATTTAGATTATTCAAACAACTAAACAATCAACAATCTACTTATATACACTTTAATAATTCTGAAAAATTATCCCTTTATATATAAAATATAATTAAGGTAAAATTATTTCATTCACCCAATTTTAAAATCAATATTATGCCGAATTGTTCTATTCAAGTGTTTATAAACCCCTTCGGCATAGTTGTACAGACCGTGCTGACGAAGGTTCATATGCCACTCAATAAACCAATCATCACAATATAAAACAATTTTATATACACTAACAAATACGCACTCATAGCTATTATTACACTCAAACTCAATCTAGAGTACTACTGACTCCATCTCTAATGAGTAATACCCAACAGAACCATGGTTGTCGCTTAACCATATGCTCCGATACCAGATGTAACGAGACGTACCGTCAGCGGTCACAACCGGTAGGCTTTTCAACCATCCCAGCCCCACCGTGGCTCACAAAGGTATCCCAAACTTGCTTTTACGGCCACCCTTTCGAATGTCACGGCTTCGCCTAACCAACCCCGTAAAGAGGACGTATGGGGGTAAGAGTCTCCCGTTCGCCACCAAACTGCGAAGCGAGAACCCCGCATCACATATCACCTAGCATAAGCAAGACTGGTGTGAGAACTCAAAACAGTTTATTTATCTTTAAAATCAAAATAGAGGAATATTTTCTTAAGATAGATTCGCAATGCTTTTAAAAATGAGACTACCATAAGACCTCCCGCCACACACACAATGCAAACGCAGACTTGGAGGAGATTTCTTCTTATGTTAGTCAAAGATGCTTGATACGCATTAAAAAGAACATTTGATATTATTACTAGTGCATAGTGTAGAGAAAATCATTTCGAAAGTAGAATATAAATCTTAGCCAGCATAGGTACCATTATATTATGCTTACTATAGCTACCATATTAGATGGCAGGTTCTACAACTAAAACCGTACAAGTCTCGTATTGTTTCTTTGGATTTCCAACGAATGATCAGGCCAAGGAACTTCCCATTGCCACATGAGACTGCCTCTGGATGGACATCCCCGAGAACCAAACCGGATCTCTACCAACACAAGGCCGGATTACCCCTAACTGAGTAACAACTGACCGAATATGCCATCCCCCGGTCCTTTGGGACCTTTCACCGAGCGCTCGTAATCAATTCACACAATCATAAAGTGTTTTCAACATGAGTAAGTATCTGGGCTCCATACCATGATATCACCCTTTTCCAGAAGGAAATGCACATATCCTAAAGGGCGCTACCCCTCATAACCTTGCCGCATCTTTCCTGTTTTGACCATTCACGGGGTGTGAGGCTCGACGAAGTCACGTCCACAAAAACATACTTTATACAAAAGCCATGCTTTGGGTCAACAAATGATCATAGAAATGATCACCAGGATAGACGATCAAATAAATGATCCTATCACAAATAATCAACACAATGATCATTTACAGCAACACTCAGCATGTTACATTACCAAATTGGGAATATATCGCTGATAACCTTCAACTACATAACCTCTGAGCTCGTACGTCTCAGAGAAGGGTGTTAAGCTAAAAGAATAAATTCTCCGCCACCAACAGAAATATATTTGAATGAAATCTGCTTTATATCTCAATTTGTAATGTCAGACATACAATCCATACAAGTCTGTTCCGGGCTCGAACAAAACCGAAGGCACTTCTCACGAAGCCCTTGCAATCCGGGTATTCACAATCCCGATCGAATTTCCCATCACTTAGGGAATCTCTATACCAGGAGCTACCCAGTGCAGAGACAATCGATAGGTCATCCTATCGCTTTCGCAAATACTCGGTCTTCAACACCGGTCATCAAATGCAATTCATAACGACGTATCACATATTCGGAATGGGTTATACGACCCCATGGTCCTTTCCCGGTTAACCCGAATAGTGAGCGCTTATTCAAAAATAAGTGTGGCATTCAAATTCAAACAATTCACATCAATTACCCATTCAAAGGGAAATATTGATAGTCGGTTATTGAACTATCAATGGATATGCACACATCACCAGTTTCCAAATAATTTTCCAAATTATTTATTTTCCAAAATATCTTTACTAGATATATAATTTTCACACTTCAAAAATAAATCAATATTTATCTTTAAACAAATTTCCTTTCTATTCATAAATTCCATAGTGAATTTATATTTTCAAAATATCCATGCATATACGATTTCAATTATTCATTTCAATTTATCTTCAAAAAGATAAATTCTCAAAATATTCACTTTATATTGGAAAACATTTCCATACTTATTTATTCATAAGTAATTCAAAAATTTTATTTATTTTCAACACTTGGAAAATATTCAATATACTTAAATCGAGATTAAGTATATATTTCATTCTTTAAGGAAATCATTCTCTTAAACATATTTATTTGGGCCAAAACGAATGTTACGTAAAACATCGTTACGGCAACCCAAAATCACTAGTATAGGGATTCGAAATTAAAATAGATATATAAATCCCAATACTATACAAAACATTTCCTTTCGGAAATCATTTACTATAACAACAGTGTTATAGTCCACCATTTCCTTCTATTTCTCGAAAACGTCTATTTCAACAATCAATGTTGAAATCTATGGTTTCGAATCTCAACCCAATTAAAACATCGTTAACTTGTTTTAATTCTATTTAAAACATCACATTCAAAACAATTTCTTTAACATATTATTCACTATTCAAAAACGTGAATATACTACGTTAACCAATTTCATCATTTCTATTCATTTTATTTTAAAGGATTATTCACTATCTAAAATGTGAATATAACTCCATCAATAGGTTTCAACAATTTACTTATCAAAATAAGTCGTTTGCGGATTTATAAAACAACGTTTATAAATTCCTTTTATTAACCTATTCAATTCATAATTCAATTATAAAACAAAAGTTCATATCATAAGTGAAATACTTATAATTTATTTGTTTGCAAAAATCGTTCCTTTGAACTTCATAATTATAAATCTTATAACTTATAAGATTCAATTATTTATCCAAATCTATTCTTCAAATAACTTTATAAATTTTATAAACCTACTGCTTATAAAATCTCATTTATAACTTCACCGTTTATAATTCTATGAATTTCATTCATTTATGAAATTCATTCACAATTCATTCTAACACTTATAAAAACTCGTTTTATAATCTCAATATTTCAATTTATAAATATTCATTTATAAATCCTTCAAAAAGATCAATTTATACTATTATTTTAAAACATCTTTAATCTCCTTTAAAAACTTCATCATTTTGATTGATAAAATAATCAAATTTTATAAATCCTATATTTAAACTTTTTATAATAAATCCAAAAATCCCGATTAAACTCTTTTATAAAATCATTAATCCATATTTGTCAAAAATCAACTTTAACCGTATTTATCAAAAATCATAGTTTTTATAACTTTTAAAATTATAACGTTTATTTATTTAAAATGGATCAATTCCAAAAATATTTTATAAACGTATACTTTCAAAAATCACTTTGAAATCATTTTAAAATTCCAAATTTGGTCCAATGATGCTACACACCAAATAGTCAATCACGACTACAACGATATCATATATCGATATGATAATCCATCAAATATCAAAATATCTGAAATCAAATAAAAACTGTTGAGAAATCCAGTTGGATCCCCTCAACCTGTTTCCTGCATCCACAAACATTAGCACAATACCAATTCTGCTCCAGTACGGAATTATCGCGGTATATGGATTTAAAATATTATCCTCTTAATAACGGCGCAATAGGGTCTCATCCGCTATACAAATGCGGGAAATCAATAACTCCAATATATACATATGCCAATATATATATATATATTGCTATCATATATAATACCAATTTCACTGTTTATGAAATATTCACGGTATATGTTTTTAATAAATAACATCCGCTTACTAACGGCGCATAATGTCCATTTTAACAATCAATAGATAACAATCATCATTAAAACATGCATTCAAATATTTTAAATCTAACTATTTAAAATAAAATCGAAACTGATTCGATTGAGTGAGAAGTTCTCACCTTGATTTCAATTTTGTTTTAGCGATTTATTTCGAATAAAATTAAACGGACGTTTAATTTTACCCAAAATTTTCACTAACTCCAAATGACTCCAATCTAATTCCATCGCGTAATGCTCGTCCATAGGATTCCAACGCAACTGGTTTCGCGCGTTTTCGACCTCGTATGAAAAAGTTATGCATTTTTGAAGTTTACACGAATTTTATATAACTTAATTTTATAATTATAAACCTACAACCATTCCTAGCCACAGGATCTCACCCAAAATCATCATGACCGTGCGTGCTTCTCCTTCCCCATCTCACGTTAATCTCCAGTAAACCAAACGTAACATGAACCCATCTCTTAGCAACTAGGGTTCCATTTTACGGCCACCACACTCCCTTCTAGCTCGATCAGAGAGTGCCATTCCCTCCGCCTACGTGAGAGCTACCCACAGCCATGAACACATGAAGCTCGGCCAGCCCAGGCACCTCGAAATACGTGCCGACCTGATGGTAAACGCGGGTACGTAGCCCCCTTCCCGTCGCTCCAATTCCGATCATCACCGTATAGAATCAAAGCTCTCGTCGAGCTCTTCGACTTTCGTGTTGAACACTTCGCGTAATTCCTTGTAGATTAAGAGTGATTGAGGAGAGAAGAAGACAAATTTCTGGCCATTGAATGATAAGGGGGTGGCGGCTGCATAAATTTGCCCTAGGGTTTGATAATTTGTGAAAAAATGAATAAATGAGGGGCTTTTATAGAAAATCGCCCAATTTACTATTCATCGAAATTTTTCGAACTCCAAACGAAGCGTGCCGGTTGGCGTTTCTAAGGTTTACCCCGCGTTCCGAACACAATGGAACGTGTTTCGGGAGCTAATTCGGTCATCTGTGCAAGTTATGGCAATAAACGTTCAATTTAAATTTAAACCGATTAAACGATTTTCTAGGCGTTTTAGCTTGCACCGGACAAACGGTAAATCCGATTGACATGAAATTTGAAACCTTACAATAATATCACATTACGGATCCGATGAAACTGGTTTCGTCGAAATCCGAGACTTTTTGAAAAATGGCTATTTTAACTCGCCAAATTAATATTAAAAATAATTCGATGCGTTTCGAGCTGCCACGATCAAACGATAACTCCGATTGACACGAAAATTGAAATCCGGTAATAACTAACTATTACGGATCCAATGGAACTGGTTTCGTTCAATTCTGAGAATGTTCAAAAATTGGCTATTTTCACTAGTCGATTTAATATTAAAATATTCAATTTTCACAAATAAACTTTTAATTCGATTTTAAAAGTTCTAAAATATCATTCTAACTCCAATATGATAAAATAAAATTTTACAAATCATTTTCAATCATATTTAACTCAATTTTCAATTATTTCCATAATTTCACATATTAAATTATCGATTTAATTATCCAATTAAATCCAATAATTCGAATTAAACTTTATTCGACTTATAAATTCCACTTATTAATATTTAAAATTAATTAAATATTCAAATTTTTATCAATTAAAATTCTGGGTCGTTACAGAAATCAAATTAAATCAATTCAGAATTTAATTATAATTAATTGGATGTAATTACAGTCGAATCTGAACCTTGTAATCGATGTAATAGTTAACACTAAATTGATATGCAAATTAGTCTTAAATTATTATAAATGTCTACGAAAACAAAATTGATGAAAATTGTTGGCTAATAATTTTGAAATTAAAAATTCATTTAATCAATATAATAATAATTTATCTAATTAACGTGAGAATAGCCTTTTTGGTAACTGTCTCGGATTTCGACGAAACCAGTTTCATCGGATCCATAACTGTAATTATTATTGGATTTCAAGTTTCGTAGCAATTGGACTTGTCTTTTGATTGTACGGTCTCAAAACGCGTAGAAATCAATTTAATTAAATTTAATTGAAATCAATTTGAAATAGCATATTTTAAAGCTAACTTCTTCATACGATGGAGTTAAAACTTGAAACATGTTCCATTGAATTCATAAATATCGAAAACATCTATTTAGATATATGGGCGACCCATTTTTGTTCCGGAGACAGAACGGGCTTTTGGGTCGCTATTCATCGTTTGTACAAATTCGATATGGGTTAATTTCATTGTCGGGCTTTGTTAATATAATAGTTCTGTTACAAACCCTAGCAGCCTTTCATTTCTGATTTCTATACGTAGAATTCTCTTGCCTCTTCTTCCCAATGGCAGCCAAATTCATATATCCAAACCCTAGTTCCAAAATTTCAAATCAATTTCAAAAATTCAAACACCTCCAAACCCTAACAAATTATATACCATCTCGAAGCTCTCGACGAGCATAATCCAGTGGTATAATTTGTTTCTCAAATCGAATCACCTTTTTTCCAAAAACCGTCGAATTGATTTCGACTATCTATATGAAGTGTTGACGATCCAACGGTGGATCGTCATCCTATCGACGATCGAGGAGTGGCGTTGGGAAGAGGAGGTCGAGCAGGTTGTAGATCAGGTGTTAGTTCATGCTAGAGGCTCTCAACTTCGCCGTGATTGTCCATTGGAGGTCGCGGCGGTGCTAAGCACCTAGAAGCTTAGTGGATGGTTGCGCGACTGTGACGCCCCACCTCTATACCCACGCTAGCCAAGAACACTACGGTGTAGTGCTGTCAACTAGCGCGGAGAATAAGGCTGTTGAGGAGCGACCATACGTGTAATTTCTTATCACACGGTGGCTATAAAATGATCTTCGGAAACAAATATAGAAGTAAGCATAACATGCGAATCAATCACAGATATCCATATCACAAAGGCGGAAAGAGATATGAATATATATCACATAAAAGTGTACATCAGAGTAGTGGTCAATAAGATCCACGATAATACAAAAGAATAGCAACACGTGCTATACAAAAGAATACAACTATGAGTCTATATCTCAAGTGTATACAACAAAAACTGCTAATCTAAACAGTTAGCCAAAAGTCAGAGTGATGAATCCCTGGGAAGAAGTCAAGCAGAAGCACCTGTAACATCTCGGTCTGACCCGAGTATTATTTAAGAAAATAATAAACGGATCAGTCTAGCTATAAATATCAGATGACATGATATAACATAAAAGATATGGCATAAACATAAACATCCATAACGACATACCACTATAAGTATGTAAATAATGATCAACAGAAGATCAATCAATAAGAGATAATCAATATCACAAGAATCTTCTCAAAGATTCGAAGAGGGCATCATACCCTAAACTTGTACTCATAACAAGTCAATGACATAAATTCCAGAAATCAACACGAGAAATCCAGAAATCATAAAAAGGGAAAGAGGCCTATCACATGACGGTCCGAAGACCAAGGGGAGCTACCCCGCATGTGTGAATGGAATCACACAGATTGAGGTCAAGACTAACCAAAAAGCAGAAAGGTATGTGTGAATGGAATCACACAAGTGGTGTCTAGTCTAACCTTGCAATGAAAGAGACATCGCGCAATTGCTAGTCTAATTCATAAAGCGATCATCAAGATCAACGAGAAGTGTCAATTACACTAAGCTAGTAAATATAGAAGTTTAGCCTCATGTCCCATAACCACTTGCTTAACTTAAATATTTACGAACAAACTGTAAATCTTCACTAATAAAATTGTCACAAGAGGTTCAATCGAACAAGTCCAAGAATTAACCGACGAAGTGAACGCAAGCGTTTCATACCACTTGTTTTACTAAGTCGTTTAATTAGATTTCTCATCCGAGTGAGGTAAAGGCTTGTATATACTAATAGATTGGAAAACGGTTTTAAGAAAAGAGCTTTGTTATTAAAAATAGAGTTGAAATTGTTTGTTAAAAGAGTTTTGATATTTACTACTAGTATTGAAACCTTTATATTATAAAGTGACAAAACACATAAGCAAGTGTAGAAACAATCAGTCACAAAGATCGCATACGGAGATGCGAATAAAATCCAAGGAAATCAACTCAATGTTTTTCAGATAAGATCCCCTACGGAGGGGGGGTCCAGGGGGGGTGGCAACCCCCCAAGGTGGGGGTGCGGGGGCAACGCCACCGCCTACGGGGTTCGACCTGCCCGGTCAGGTCGCGGGGGTCCGGGGGGGCAGCGCCCCGACCAAAACGGTACGACCTAGTGAAGACAAAATGAGGTCTAACGACCTAAGGGGAATAGGGTCGAGCGACCTAAGGGTTGCGACCTAGGGGTCCAAGGGGTCAAGCGACCTATCGGGATAAGGTCCAACGACCTATAGGGTTATAATGTCATGTGACCTATCGGTTTATAAGGTCATGCGACCTAACGAGCTATGGCCAAACGACCTAGTAATGGTAGTAGGGTTGAGCGACCTAAAGGTTTAACCGGTCAAATGACCTAAGGAAGGTAAGGTCTAACGACCTAACGCTCGCGACCTAACGGTCTAAAGGCCATGCGACCTAGAGGAAAACAAGGTCAAGCGACCTAAAAATGGAAGGCAAAGCCGAGCGACCTAACGAAGAGGGGGTGAGCGACCTATGGTCATAAATGAGGTCGAGCGACCTATAGAGGCATAGGATGCAGCGACCTAAAACGTCGCGACCTAGCGACCTAAAACGTCGCGACCTAGCGACCTAAGGGGATAGGGGCCGAGCGACCTAACGTTCGAACGACCTACGACCTAAGAGTCGAACGACCTAAGTGTTACGACCTAAGAGTCGAACGACCTAGCGTGGAAGCGGCCTAAAAGCCAAACGACCTAACGACCTAAGGTCATACGACCTAGCGACCTAAAGCCATAGGACCTAACGACCTAAGGTCCATACGACCTACGACCTAAGGTCTATACGACCTAACTCCGAAGACGTTAGAAATGGCCAGGACGACCTACGACCTAAGGTCCATACGACCTACGACCTAAGACTCAACGACCTAATTCCGAGGCTAACGACCTAACGCTGCAGGGGGAATTTAAGGCCAGAAATGACCTACGACCTAAGGGTTAGGTCGCGAGCGACCTAACTCCGAACACACGAAAATGGCCAGAACGACCTAAGTGCAGAAAATTCACCAAAACGCTAAAAATTGGAGTTTTTCGCCAATCCAATCCAAACCAAATGCTAATATGCATGCAAAAGTGATAGGGAATCATTCCCAACAGTCCAATATGGTTATAGACTAGAATTGTGAGATAAAAATCTCACCTTTGCTCCAAAACCCAATGAAAATGAAGAACAAAGCTTGAAGGCAAATGGAGAAGCAAACACAAGCTTGAATCCGATGTCTTCTTCTTGAATTTGGAGTTGAATGTTGGAGTTGCAATAAAACAAAGACTTTGGAGTTTTAATTTCTCATTCCATTCACCATTTTTGTTGAAGCTTTAGTGTTAGGAAATGAAATGAAGCAATGAAGAAGAAGGGGGGGTGGAACTTGGGCCTAATGGGCTAAAAGACCAAACCAAAGGCTCGAGTGAAAAAGTGGTGAAATTCCACTAACCCCAAACATATCAATGTTTATACTTAGAAGATTGCAAACGACGTTTCGAACTCAATGGAAGTGGTCTCGAGTCCTAATTTGACCGTTTGCAAAAAGTAGCTTCGGACCAAAATCCGATTAACGATAAAATATTTAAATAAAATATTTAAATATAAAAATCGATAAATATGCGGGTTGTTACAGACTCCCTTCCTTAAAGAAATTGCGTCCTCGCAATATATAAGGTGGAAATAAGAAGTAACAACCATAAAAGCATATTAATACTAAAGAAATTTGATATTAGAAGTTCACCTCAAAGAGTAGGAGTAAGCAAGTCCGGATGTGTTCGCTCGATGAATTCTCTGGATTCCCAAGAGCAATCCTTAGGATTTGTGGACCATTGAACCCTCACAAGCGGAACATCTTTATTTCGAAGCCGTTTACCCTCCGAAGCAATAATTCGAATAGGATGCTGCTCATAAGTTAAATTCGGCGAAACTTCAATTTCTTCCACAACAGCAGGCTCAAGAATGGAATCGGAATCCCGAAGGCATTTCCGTAATTGAGAAACGTGAAACATGTCGTGCATAGCAGAAAACTGAGCCGGTAATGCAAGGCGACAAGCCATGGAATCTATACGTACGGTGATAGGGAATGGCCCAATATATTGAGGCGCTAATCTTTCCCTATCAACGGGAACGTACAACACCTATCATAGGTGAAACACGAGTAAAAATTCTGGACCTAAAACCAGCTTCTCACCGACCTTAAGCCAACAAGAAGGAGATTGGCATAGCATTCCCTAGAGTGCCTCGAAGAATGCCATACCAATACTAGATTGGAAGCTATGATTATAGGAAAATTCAATAAGAGAAATATGATTTTCCCAACTTCCACAAAAATCAAGCCCACAACACGAAGAAGGTCTTCCAGAGTTTGGTTCACACGCTCTACTTGTCCATCGGACTGGGGTAATAAGCGGTGCTTAAATTAAGCTTCGTTTCTAAAGCTTTTTGAAGACACTTCCAAAAATCCACTAGTAAACAATGGATCACTATCGCTATCGATAGAAGTAGGAACTCCATGTAATTTAACATCTCCTTTAACAAAGAGTTTGGGCCAAAAGAGGAACGGTTCGGTTAATCCGAACGGGGAATAAAATGGACGGATTTAGTAAGTCTATTTACTATAACCCATAAGCTATCATGACCCGAACGGGAACGGGGAAAGACATCTATAAAATCCATGGGGATTTGGTCTTACTTCCAAATTGGAATTTCTAAAGGTTGCACTAACCCACCAGGCCTTTAGTGTAGGGCCTTGACAAGATGGCGAGTCATACAACACTTAACAAAGTTAGCGATATCAGATTTCATTCACTCCAAATAATAAAGTCGCTTCATATCTACGTACACTTTACTACTTCTAGGATGAATGGTAAGTTTAGAACGATGTGAATCTTCAAAAATATATTGACGAAGATCACAAATATTTGGTACGATAAGTCTACCAAACTTTTAAATGTCGCCACGAAAATCAATATCGAAGTCTTTCTAACTTTCAATAATAATTTTATCCCTACAACATTGGCTAAAAAGAGCCAATTCAGAATCTAGCCCTTTGAGCTACAAGGATGCAGTCTAAAAAGAATAAGGAACCTCTAGACTACATAAAACAAGGGATGCATATAAACCGGATTTCGCGATCTCGAATCTCTCAAGTGAATAGAGTCTCGAGATCGTTCCATTCGGATATCACCATAGAAAACAACTACTTGTTGCTTACGACTAGTGCATTGGCAACAAGATTTCCCCTTTCAGGGAGTATATATAGAATATCAAGATCATAAGATGCAAGAAATTCGAGCCAACATGGTTGACGCAACTTAATTATGAGAAATAGATATCCCAATGATTTATAATTGAGGTAGAGAACAAATTTCTCCACCAAAGACGATGATGCCAAATATTGAAAGCAAAATCAATAGCCGCGAGTACCAGATCATAAGTGGCATTCCTAGTCTCCATCGGCTTTAAAGATTTAGAAGCAAAAGTGATTGCACGTTCTCTTCGGGAATCACAAGAATAAGAATATTGAAAAGAAGGAATTTTGTCCTCTTTCCCAAAAAGCTAAAACTTTAAAAATCACAATTACCTTTATAGAAAAATTTATAATTTACAAGTCAATTTATTGTGTCTGATTGTCTCATCAAAGCGTTTAGGAAATCCCTATCGATAGCGTTGATCAAGTGCATCGACCAGAAATCTTAAAACACTAAATGGGCAATACAACACAAAATTATTTTCTTCTTAAAAAGATTTGCAAAATTTTAAATTTCTATTCTCATTCAAAATTAATAAATATAAGATTGGAATTATTTGAGATATTCATAGAATACTCGATTTATAAAATGGATGAAATAGACTGGATAAATTGAATGACACAATATGTCATTCATATAAATCATAATGAGTGCGGAATGCGGTATGTGGAAGGCTAACTTCCGCAACTCGTAGTGATTGAAATTCGGTGGCAAGGTCAAACTAGAAAGACCTTAACACCACTTAAAAGGTTGCTTAGGTAATGATCCTAAGACAAACTCAAAAATATCGGAGAATTCTCAACCGATATGAATGAGAGAGATATCTCTTTATTCAACATGTGAGCTTAAAGAATAAAATGATGCCATTGATTTGAAATCGAAATCACAAAGGAAAAATATGAATCTGCTTAACAGATTGAAAATATCGAAAATGAATAATCCTTTCGGAAAAATTGGATATGGGCTTTACAATAAGCCAATCCTTTTACGCAAATCAATTCCGAAACCAAAGCAATGCCTAACATGCAAATTGGTTCGGAAAGAAAAATCACATGAAATAATTTTCGATATCAATAACAAGCAAGTAGAGTGTTGCAAATCCACTAATCTGGATTCGCAATCCTCATAGAAGTCATCAAGCCCAAAACATAAAAAGAAAGAAAATCATCAAGTTCTTTTGATATAAAAATAATGAGACGAACCTATATCAAAAAGAATTCGAATCGGATAATCGAAAACAAATGAAATCAAGGATTAAATAAGAAATACCTTGACCCAGAGAAGTTTCGTTAGAAGCATTTAGTTTTCCTTCTCTCCTGCTAGGTCGCCTGGGACATGTAGACAAGTAATGGCCCGAGACTTTACAATAGCGGCAATAGAGAGGTTCTGGGCAATTGATTACATAATGGTCTGTGGAACCACAATTGTAACATCGTTTACGACTAGAGGTAGGTCGCTTGGCTACTGAAGTTCCTGGTTCCACCCTCTTCTTTCTTAAAAGTATGGGGCAGACAGAAATATGATGACTGGCATCTTTGCAATAGCGACAAAAGAGTGGCTCAGGACATTCCTTTGCATAGTGGTCCTTAGAATTACAATTGTAGCATCCTCCACAATTAAGGATTGGAGTCTTTGCTCCAAAAATAGGTTGCTTCACCTTCTTATCGGGATGAGGGCTTTTGAATTTAATACGCCTCTTCTTGGAAATCCCAATATCACTATCAATCCCTCTATCAGCCTCTTTTTCTTGTAGCATGATATCTACAAGTTGGTCGAAAGGAACTTCTAGTTTCAGAGGTAAAACCATTTCGGGATCCTTATCCAAAGCACAGATAAACCTTTGATTCTGGGCAAGATCCAAAAGTTGTTGGGCAGACATGAATGCGCCATCCAGAGAAGGGCAACTGGATTGACCAGTGCTAGGACTGCTAGAACTAACCATTTCTCTTCCTTAAGAAAGAAAGAAGGAAGAAGAAGAAGGTTATTCACAAAATGAATATCAAGCAATCTTGATAGATAAAACAAGGAATCATAAAGAAAATAGGATGAATTGGTACGAAGACTCGAATTAAATCCTAAGGCACAACTCCTAAGAAAGACTTAGGACATGATCCTTGTTAAATTATTCTACAATGTTCCGAAGTTTGGCTCTGATACCAAGCTGTGACGCCCCACCTCTATACCCACGCTAGCCAAGAACACTACGGTGTAGTGCTGTCAACTAGCGCGGAGAATAAGGCTGTTGAGGAGCGACCATCCGTGTAATTTCTTATCACACGGTGGCTATAAAATGATCTTCAGAAACAAATATAGAAGTAAGCATAACATGCGAATCAATCACAGATATCCATATCACAAAGGCGGAAAGAGATATGAATATATATCACATAAAAGTGTACATCAGAGTAGTGGTCAATAAGATCCACGATAATACAAAAGAATAGCAACACGTGCTATACAAAAGAATACAACTATGAGTCTATATCTCAAGTGTATACAACAAAAACTGCTAATCTAAACAGTTAGCCAAAAGTCAGAGTGATGAATCCCTGGGAAGAAGTCAAGCAGAAGCACCTGTAACATCTCGGTCTGACCCGAGTATTATTTAAGAAAATAATAAACGGATCAGTCTAGCTATAAATATCAGATGACATGATATAACATAAAAGATATGGCATAAACATAAACATCCATAACAACATACCACTATAAGTATATAAATAATGATCAACAGAAGATCAATCAATAAGAGATAATCAATATCACAAGAATCTTCTCAAAGATTCGAAGAGGGCATCATACCCTAAACTTGTACTCATAACAAGTCAATGACATAAATTCCAGAAATCAACACGAGAAATCCAGAAATCATAAAAAGGGAAAGAGGCCTATCACATGACGGTCCGAAGACCAAGGGGAGCTACCCCGCATGTGTGAATGGAATCACACAGATTGAGGTCAAGACTAACCAAAAAGCAGAAAGGTATGTGTGAATGGAATCACACAAGTGGTGTCTAGTCTAACCTTGCAATGAAAGAGACATCGCGCAATTGCTAGTCTAATTCATAAAGCGATCATCAAGATCAACGAGAAGTGTCAATTACACTAAGCTAGTAAATATAGAAGTTTAGCCTCATGTCCCATAACCACTTGCTTAACTTAAATATTTACGAACAAACTGTAAATCTTCACTAATAAAATTGTCACAAGAGGTTCAATCGAACAAGTCCAAGAATTAACCGACGAAGTGAACGCAAGCGTTTCATACCACTTGTTTTACTAAGTCGTTTAATTAGATTTCTCATCCGAGTGAGGTAAAGGCTTGTATATACTAATAGATTGGAAAACGGTTTTAAGAAAAGAGCTTTGTTATTAAAAATAGAGTTGAAATTGTTTGTTAAAAGAGTTTTGATATTTACTACTAGTATTGAAACCTTTATATTATAATGTGACAAAACACATAAGCAAGTGTAGAAACAATCAGTCACAAAGATCGCATACGGAGATGCGAATAAAATCTAAGGAAATCAGCTCAATGTTTTTCAGATAAGATCCCCTACGGAGGGGGGGTCCAGGGGGGGTGGCAACCCCCCAAGGTGGGAGTGAGGGGGCAACGCCACCGCCTACGGGGTTCGACCTGCCCGGTCAGGTCGCGGGGGTCCGGGGGGGCAGCGCCCCGACCAAAACGGTACGACCTAGTGAAGACAAAATGAGGTCTAACGACCTAAGGGGAATAGGGTCGAGCGACCTAAGGGTTGCGACCTAGGGGTCCAAGGGGTCAAGCGACCTATCGGGATAAGGTCCAACGACCTATAGGGTTATAATGTCATGTGACCTATCGGTTTATAAGGTCATGCGACCTAACGAGCTATGGCCAAACGACCTAGTAATGGTAGTAGGGTTGAGCGACCTAAAGGTTTAACCGGTCAAATGACCTAAGGAAGGTAAGGTCTAACGACCTAACGCTCGCGACCTAACGGTCTAAAGGCCATGCGACCTAGAGGAAAACAAGGTCAAGCGACCTAAAAATGGAAGGCAAAGCCGAGCGACCTAACGAAGAGGGGGTGAGCGACCTATGGTCATAAACGAGGTCGAGCGACCTATAGAGGCATAGGATGCAGCGACCTAAAACGTCGCGACCTAGCGACCTAAAACGTCGCGACCTAGCGACCTAAGGGGATAGGGGCCGAGCGACCTAACGTTCGAACGACCTACGACCTAAGAGTCGAACGACCTAAGTGTTACGACCTAAGATTCGAACGACCTAGCGTGGAAGCGACCTAAAAGCCAAACGACCTAACGACCTAAGGTCATACGACCTAGCGACCTAAAGCCATACGACCTAACGACCTAAGGTCCATACGACCTACGACCTAAGGTCTATACGACCTAACTCCGAAGACGTTAGAAATGGCCAGGACGACCTACGACCTAAGGTCCATACGACCTACGACCTAAGACTCAACGACCTAATTCCGAGGCTAACGACCTAACGCTGCAGGGGGAATTTAAGGCCAGAAACGACCTACGACCTAAGGGTTAGGTCGCGAGCGACCTAACTCCGAACACACGAAAATGGCCAGAACGACCTAAGTGCAGAAAATTCACCAAAACGCTAAAAATTGGAGTTTTTCGCCAATCCAATCCAAACCAAATGCTAATATGCATGCAAAAGTGATAGGGAATCATTCCCAACAGTCCAATATGGTTATAGACTAGAATTGTGAGATAAAAATCTCACCTTTGCTCCAAAACCCAATGAAAATGAAGAACAAAGCTTGAAGGCAAATGGAGAAGCAAACACAAGCTTGAATCCGATGTCTTCTTCTTGAATTTGGAGTTGAATGTTGGAGTTGCAATAAAACAAAGACTTTGGAGTTTTAATTTCTCATTCCATTCACCATTTTTGTTGAAGCTTTAGTGTTAGGAAATGAAATGAAGCAATGAAGAAGAAGGGGGGTGGAACTTAGGCCTAATGGGCTAAAAGTCCAAACCAAAGGCTCGAGTGAAAAAGTGGTGAAATTCCACTAACCCCAAACATATCAATGTTTATACTTAGAAGATTGCAAACGACGTTTCGAACTCAATGGAAGTGGTCTCGAGTCCTAATTTGACCGTTTGCAAAAAGTAGCTTCGGACCAAAATCCGATTAACGATAAAATATTTAAATAAAATATTTAAATATAAAAATCGATAAATATGCGGGTTGTTACAGCGACCATCCAAGGGGGAGGCAGGTGGAGGGGAGATGATCGGCGATGTCTGATCGTTGCCATGGTGATGGAGGCGGCGGCAAAATTGAACGGCGTGGTGGCGGATGTCACTGTTTTAGCTCGATCGCGATTGTCAGGAATTTGGGTTCGCCTGTGGTAAAGTGCTGACACGTTAGGTTTTAGTTGTTTATATTTTAATTTATTTATAATTTGAATTTCAATGTTCTAATATACATAACTTCCACATACGAGGTCGGATTTAGGCGCGGTTAATTCCGCTGCGATCGTATTGAAATTCCAAACTTATTGAAACTAGTTTGGACGAATTCCGAGACTGTTGAATTTTAGGTCTTATTTTGTATTTCAAATCGATTTGAAATCAAAGGTGAGTGTTTTAACCCACTCACAACTTCTAGATTATCTTATGTTAGTTAAATTAAATTTATGATGTAATTAGAAATTGATAGGTTCTTTTTCGGTATATTTAAAATTTTCATTCCAATTAAATACGACTTTTATTGCATTTAATCATCATTTTATTTATTATTAATTTAATTATCAATTGAATATCTGCTAATGATAATCATTTATCGATTAATGTTTATCGGTTAATTTGGATGATGATGTGATGTATGTTTGATTTGCTGATATTGGATGACTGAATGTTATATTTTATGATGTTAAAACACTACAAGTTCCATGTGGGTTGAAATGATACATACCCGAACGATCATACAGAATATGGGGAAATCATTATGGTTTGAAATGATAAACTCATACGATTTTCATTGAAATAAATTTGGGATTGCAGGTTGAAATGATATATACCCATAAATTTTAATATTTGCGGATTGAAATGATAAATATTCGAATCACTGTGTCATAGGGTAGAGAATTATATACGGACACCGGATTGGTTAATTTTAATGATTTTAAATCTTTAAACTTTGAATCCAGTTAAACGTTAATTGAAATAGAATTTGACTGATATAAATTGAGTTGTTTTAAGTAATTATTTAAAGGATTTAAATTCGAATTCTAAATTTAAATTTGAAGCATAAAAAAATTATCAAAATTGAGTTATTGAAATGTTTAGAACTGTAATTCTAAAAATCTATTCAAAAATAGTTAAATATGACGTTAATTTCAAAATTTATTATCTCAATATAAACTGTAAATGTTCCTTTAAACTCTAATTTTAAGATTTTCAACTACTGAAATAAGTTAATCTATTTTGAACCAACTTAATCAACTTAAACTATTTAATTTATTTTAATCTAATTTAACCTATTTTAAACTAATTAGCCTATTTAATCTATCTTAATCTATTTTAATATTTATTTAATCTATTTTATTATTTTTTAATCTATTTTAAACCATTTAAACTTTATAAAACTATATTACACTAATTAATTCATTTTAAACTATTTAATCTATATTAATTTATTTAATTTATTTTACTATATTCTAATCTATTTTAAACCATTTAAACTTTATTAAACGATTTTATTTATTTAAAACTATTTTAATTTTATTTAATCTATTTTAAATTCATTTAGTCTACTTTACATATAATTAATCCATAGTAAACATATTTATCTATTTTAAACCATTTAAACTATTTTAAAATCTTTTTAAAGTATTTTAATCTACTTTAATTTATTTAATCTATTTTAAACCTAATTAACCTAATTTATAACCATTTTAAAACTATGTCAAACTAATTAAACTATTTGTAACTATCTAAATTATTTTCTAAATTTCAGATCGTGTAGAGTAGAAATGTTTATAATTAAAGCTTTGATTTTTAAAGCAAATAAGGTTTAAAAATGTTATGACATAAGTTAGGATTTGAGATGATATTTGCTGGTGAAATGGCATATTTAAGTAAATATGATTTTGAAACTAATAATGATTTTGAAAGAGATATGGTTTGAACTGAATATGACATTTTTATACCAATATGAAATGGTTTTGAAAATGTTAAAGAACCATCCGGTGTGTAATAAGCGTTTGGTTGTTAAAGAGACCGGGATCGGATATTGTCATACTCTCTGCTAATACCGAAAACCACTATAACAATTGTACACGTAGTGGAGATTCCAGAAATGAAGTAGGATGGTTTGGTGTACGATTCTATATGAAGTGTAACGATCTTCTATTTTGTGCCATTTGCATCCACACATGTCGAACTTGAATTGCTCAAAATATGAAATTGTTAATTTATACTTCACAAAACTCATCATATACAGTAAATAAATCAATCACAGACACAGAGTATTATAACAATAAGCAGCGGAATAGAATAAATAATAGTTCATGAAGCTACTATATAAACATCAAAGTTTGAAATAAAATATAGCAGAATATATTAAATACAATGTAGTCTCGAATACAAGCAGATGACAAGTTTGAATAAAACAACTGGTTATTTGAAAGATGAATAGATATAGATGGATCTCCAAGTGAAGCTCCAACTCCAAAGGTGAGTCTCATATGTTGTGACACTCAGTCTGACCTGAGCGTAAAGGATGTTTGGGATTTCCATCCTTTAAGGATCCATGGAACTATCTACTATGTAGTAATATACGCTATTATAATATGTCTATAGTAAAGTAAAATATTAAAATAGCGTTAAGGCGTTACCCATATCCTCCTTAACACGTTTATATATTCCCATAGTCTATATAGTACCATAACTCCCCCCATAAACTGGAGGGCTATCAGAGGGCATTCCATAGGTACGTAGAAGGCGTGATAGGGCATGCACAAAGGCACTCGAGGCAATGCCAGGGTAGATGTACCGTTTGCGGATCTGGACTGGTGGTAATGCATAGCAGCGACTACCGCCCACCTCGTGACACTCCCCCAAATCAAAGGTGCACCCAATCAAATCACAAAAGCAATAGAATGATATCGAAGAAATGTGTTCGATAGGAGGAATGACATTACTTGTCCCGGCGTGGCTCCTGTTTTAGCTGCATCAAGCTTATTGATGGGAGTCAGGGCAATGTAAATACCATATAGAATCGTCACCAAACCATCGTACTTCATTCTGGAATCTCCACCATGTGCATAGTGGTTAAAGTGGTTTTCGGTATTGGCAGAGAATATGACAATATCCGATCCCAGTCTCTTTAATAACCAAACGCTTATTTCACACCATAGTCATTTCATTTCAAATAATTCATACTTCAAATCAAAATATCATATTCATTTCAAAAGCATATCAAATTTGATATCATTATTCACTTTAAATAATAATCATTTTCCGAGTCGTAACACTCTCAAAATTATACCCTTTCGAAATCATAATACTCAGGAAATTATAGCACTTTTGAAATCATAACACTTTGGGAATCATAACACTTTTGCTTAAACAGTTTAGATATTGAAAATAGTGTACATTAAAATATTTATAAATTAAAATAGTTTATATATTGAAATAATTTATATATTAAAATAGTTTATATATATTAAAAGACTTTATATAATAATATTAGTTTCCTCTAATTTCACAAATCGATTCAAATCATTATATATTCCAAAATTCAATTCAAATCCATTCCAGTTTAACCATTTCAATTTAAAGTTCAAAGATTTAAGTTTATATATTCAAACGTTTACAATATAAATTTCATTTATATTTCAACATTTGACTTTAAATTTGTTCAAATTGGAAAGTATTCACTTAATCTTTTCAATAACAATTTATTAAATTCCCAACTTATAAATTTAAATAAATATTAAATATTAATCTCAATTTTAAAATTAAGAATATTCATTTAATCACTTTTTATCAAATCAAGTTATAAATCATATTTTAGCATCTAAGAATCAATAAGTTCAAATAAATTCTTATTTAAATTCAATTATTAACCAATTTAAATTACAAGTCAACTATCTTCCCAACCTTTATTATTAAAGTTATAAAAATTCATTTTAAAATATTAATATAAATTAAATAAATACTTAAACATATTATATACTAAATAAATAATTTTTTATTAAATTAAATTTTATTATTAAAAGTATAATTTTTAATTAAACCTTATTTTATAATTTTAAAATAAATAAAATATAAATAAAATCTTAAAATTTACATTTTTTAAAGCTAACTTATAAGTTAAAATTTCCAAACATATTATTTTAAACATCTAAATTTTATATAATATTTTAAAGTCAATATCTATTAAAACCCATTTATTTCATTTCAAACATTGGGAATCATTTTAAAAATATAGATCAACGTTGTCCGTATATAATTTTCTATCCTATGGTCAAGTGATACAGATATTTATCATTTCAATTCGCAATTTATATATTTACGGGTATATCGTTTCAAACCGCAATCCTAAAATTTAATGAAAATCGCTTGGGTTTACCAATCAACCCATAATGATTTTCCCTTAATCTATAATATCATTTGGGTATGTTTCATTTCAACCCATAAGGAATTTCTAAATTAAAAGGAACTTACAGAGTGAGAACAAATATGATAATAATATAACATATCAACAATAAGCATACATCATCGGTGATAAATAAAATATAAACAACAGAATATGGTGTCATATATCACAGGTGAGAAGTTACAGATAATAGCATATCATATATAGCAATTAAATGATTAACAGTTCAATTTAGCAGCATATTTCACTTGACGTTTCAAATGAAATCAAATTTAATAAATATAAGAATGTTAATCGGGAGTGATTGCTCACCTTTTGAGGCTAGAGTAATATGATATACAACAAGCTACGAATTGGATCGTGATCTAGAAAAATCGACCAGTATAAACTACAATCACAAAGCAAAGTAAGCTGAACACCGATTTGATGGACAAACCTGATAAATAGGAATCGATGAGAAAATATATATATATAATTTTATGTCTAATATTAACTCATATTAAAATAAGATAAAATAAAAATCTTTATAATATATTGCAAAATCAATATTCAACTAACACCCATATTAAACAAAATAAACCTTTATAGTATATTTGAAAAAATCAAACATTAACAAAAATCAAAATCTATATCATTTCTTTAAATCAATGCTTAATTCATAAATAAGCTTGTATATGTAAACTGCAAAATCACAATATATATGTTACATTTTTAACCTTATTCAGGATAATTATTCAATAAAATCCACCTTTAAATATATTAAAATCAATATAAATCAGTAAGCAAAGATCAAGATGTAATACCGATATAAGATTGCATACGTAATAGATTATAGATAATATAATACAAGCTTATACATACTATATATATAAAATAACATATATATATATATACACACACTCTTATATGATCTAATAGATATAACTAGCATATTATCCAAACTGCAAACTATTGAAAAGAACACGGTATATAGATATAACTAACAAATATATATAATAAATAAGCTCCGCATATAACATATTATATATATATATATATATATCATCGGTTTATTTACTTAGATTTTTATTAATAGTTTGTACGGGATATGTTAAGATAAATATATTCTATAAAGTAAGTTTTTATATATATGCATGTGTGTTTAAAAGTATATATATATATATATATATATATATATGTATGTATGTATGTATGTATGTATACTAAATAACCAACAAAAGACAGAACACTTCATGCTGCAAAGTAGTGCCAAAAGTGTTGTATTGAAGGGTTGAAGAAGTAAAGCAGTAGATTTGGGTGCATATATACCCAACATCATACAGAACTGGCAAAACTACAAAGGCATTAGTGCCAAAACATGAAACCAGAAAGCACCAATCTACTGAAGCAGCCAATACCAGCAATTGGAAATGCCGCAAAAGAGATATGACTACCAAAAAGACTTCCAAACCCAAAATATAACACAACAATCAAATTAAAAGCCCTACTTTCGTTGCAAGAAATCTCCATAAGCTGGAATGGATGCCCTTATATCTAGACATGACTGGTGAAAGAGGCTTCAAGAAATAACTCAGTAGCCAAAATAGCCAAAGCTCGATAGACAAAATGTTCCTCAAGAAAAATAACACAGATATATAACTTTCATAACATACAGATTTCAGAAAATCAAAACATATATACTTTAAACAAATGAAATAATAATACTTAAAATCATGTGTATGAATATAACCCAAAGAGAGGGCTGCTGTACTCGAGTGGCAGCAGCGTGGCGAAGAGTGGGGCAAGCTCTGGTTATGGAGGCGCTCGGAGATGGTGAGAGGTGCATGAGGCTGACAGTAGCCAAGATCTAGGAGGTGGTCGGACTGTGCTACTCGGTGGCGATGTGATGGAGGGCTCGACACGTGGCGATGAAGTGTGTACATGTGTGTTTTAGTAAAGAGACAAAGCTGCGGCGGCGGACTAAGGTGCACGTGCTGTCAGAGCCTTCGAGAATGGAAGGGTTGTTTGTTGCGCGGTTCGACCGAGGGTGATGTGGTGAGTTGGCTGAGGCACGGCTGAAAGTGGTGGTCAGCGGATTTTTATGTGGTGAATGTGGATGGAAGCGAAGCGGGTACTGTTGACGGTTGGACATGGAAGGGCTAGTCTTAGTAGGGCATGCTGGGTTTGAGTTGGAGAGGCGGTGGGGCCTGATAGTGGTGAGCATGGGTTTGCGTGGGTGGAGGCAATGTAGAAGGGTGGGATTGTTTGTTTGGAGCAGGAGAGAGATGGCGGACGAGTTGATGGGGAACAGGCGGATGGACGTGATGGTGCGGCGAGCAAGCTTCACACCCTATATAAACTTATATTATTATTATTATCGAAGGAGGACAAGCGAACAAAATTTCTGCAGCTTTCGTATTATAATATTACAATCTTTTTCGAAAAACAGAATTGAAGATAGGAAACGAAAGAGAGAGAATGAGAGCATAACTAAAATGAAGTCAGGGTACCAGAATATAAATTGCCATAATAGGAACAGAAAAAGTCAGGGCATGAGAATTCAGGCAGTATTATAGGGGATGACTGCAACCATTAGAAAATTTGAGTGGACACAAGAAACTAAAAGGTTCCAAATGCATAAAATTTACGGCTAACCATTTCTCAGATTTCGCCGTGTTTCGGATGCCGAATTGCACAAATGAATATATTATGGAGACTAACAAGACGAGACGAATAGAATGATACACAAATATCAGCGATACGACTAACCTATCAAAAGTAGATATTCGCTACCAAACGGTTGCAAATTTACTAAAAATAAGATAAATGAAGCTAAAGAACTCCAAATTTGATGAAATGAAAGACGAGTCTCACTCGGGAAATATTTAACATTTTTATTGTATAAAAATATTCAGATTTTCGAAACTTTTAATTTCCATCAATTTCAACTAATTTAAACAAAAATTGAAAATTTACACAACCGGACTAACTTTCAATTTTTCAGTAAAAATTTACCAGTTGCTGTGTTGAAATAAATGTATTGCAAATATCCAATTTTCATTGTTAAATTCTATAATTTAATTTCAAGTAAAATGTCAGTTAATTATGTTATAAAAACCGTTATAAATTACCAGTCGTTACACTCTCCTCCACTCAAATTTTTTCGTCCCTGATAAAGAAGGAGATAGGAGAGTAGAAACAACCGGAAAGAAAAATATATTTGAAACATAAAATAAAACAATTAACTGAAAACCATATAAACTACGTTTATTTTAAAATTGGTTTATATTCAATTAGTTGATTCCAATTCATTTTATTTAATCAATCAAATTTATTGTGTTACATTTTGATTGATTTCGTTTCGATATATTTTTATTCAATTGATTTGTTTTAATTTATTAACATTTATTGCAAAAATTTCACAACAAAATTGATTTTATTTTACTCATGTATTAAATCTATTTAATTAACCATAGTAAATTCCACCTTAACATTCAACTTTAAGTATTCGAAACCATATAGATTTCAATTTTAAATAAATTAATATTCAACAATTTGATTTAATCCATTTTATTCAACTAATAAATAGCCATTCAATTTAAAATTGATTTTCTTTCATTTTATCAACATTTCTTTCAAACAAATTCATTTTTAAATTAACTTATTTATTTTATCCATTTATCTTCAGCTAAGTTGATTCCACTAAAATTCAAGTTCACTATTCTTAAGTTCATACTTATCTGCTGAAATAGTATTCTCTTTTATTTATTTTTAATTTATTTCACTTAACATATTTTGCAACATATATTAGGTGTATACATTTTTTAACCATATTTTATTCGACAAATAAATTTTCCTTTTGTTATCCAATTTATTGTCAGTAAATTCCCTTAACAAAATATCAATTTTGATATCCTATTACTTATATCATAGTGTATATTATCCAGTTACATTCTAATTACATTTAAACTTTCTAGGTAAGTTATATTAATGTTTTTGAGTGTAATTAATCACTATACAAATTTTCCCTTTATTTACAACTTTATATTAAGCCAAAATTTAGTTTGAGCAATTTATTACTTATTTTTCCAATTGTATAACCTTTAATTATCTATTCACCCTAACATTTTAACTTTTCGAACAATTTAGGTCAGTTATATATATTAGAATGCAATTTTCTATTATAAAAATAAGTTTTTATTCAAATTCAACTATTTCAAGTTGGTTAAATTTCATTTATCATTTTAGATATAACACTTATTCAAAGATTTCACTTTATTTCAATAATTGAAATAATTTCTTAATATAAAAATGAAGATCCAAATTTTCGGTTTCAATTCTAACTATTTTGAAATAATTGTATACATATATATTTTATACATCAAATCATACTCAAGGAATTCAAATCAAATCCATTTTCCAAAACTAAAGTTTAGCAAAGCTACTAAGGGGCCTCACCACTTCGAAACTCGAAAATGAATGTCGATGATGCTGCAGTCATTACTGAAATTATTTTCCAACGACAGAAGAAGTGAGTATTGATTTTCTGCTTTAAAAGTTCTTTGAAAACAATTTATATTCGAAAATACTTTCAAATAATGTATTCTTTCAAACTACGAATCCAAATTTAGAAAATCTCGAAAATTGAATTCTCAAATTCTCAATTTAAATTCATTTCAATTCCAAATCAATTTATAAACCATGTTGTATCATTTCATTTATCCATATCATGTTGCAATAGTCAATGGTTTACAAAACAATAAATGATAGTCAAATATTATCATTCTAACAATTAATTCATTTAACCATTTAATTTCAGAAAATTATACCTTCATAGATAAAAATATAATCATACAAAATGTACAAAATTTGGAAACAATATTGTGTCAATTTGCTCTGTTCAAGTGTTTTGGAATTTCTATTGATAGCGTTGATAAGACAAATCGATCGAAACCCAAATTCAAACTTAACAACTCAAAAAACCCATTGTAAAACACTTTTATTTTAAATACAAATACACTTCCTTACTCGATGATTCAAGAATGGATAGAGTTCTATATATAGAGGAATCCTAATCAAAGAGAATTCTAACTAACGAGATAGACTCGAAAGGAAGATAAAATAATTAAATTACAAAAGAGGATAGATAGGTAGACTTATATTAATTGTGGCGACCTTAACCGATTAACCGAGATTCCAGGAATAAAATCGATGCGGAAATTCAATTTCCTGCTTGAAGGGAAGAGAGGCGACTTCATCCAACATGAGGATAATTTTCGATTATCGGAGTGGAGTCAAGAATATAAGGGAATTACCCTGATCGTCTACTAGAGACGGTTCGGGCTTTGCAGGAAAAAATAGCATCTAAACTGAGGACGTAGAAGTCTTCGGTGAATCTACGCATGTTGTAATGGAGTTTCACCCCTTCACAGATTGTACTAAGGTTGTCAGAATAGAAATAGAGTTATGGGATGCTCCAGTATCAAGAAGAACACGAACAGGAAGGAACGGAAGTTAATTTAAGAACAAGGGGAGAGTTCGAAAATTCAAAGGGAATTCAAATCAAAGAGGAAGAGATTTACGCTCAAACGAATGTGCTTCTATAATTAAATTTACTCTATATGCTAAGTTTGCCTAAATCTGAGCTCTAATATCAACGTAATAACCTGTTATTTCATGCCATTCGCATCCGCACATGTCGTACTTGAATTACTCAAAATGTCAGATTGTTGGTTTATACTTGGAAAAATTCAGCATATATAGTAAATAATCAATCATAGAATCACAGACACAGAGTATTATAACAATAAGCAGCGGAATAGAATAAATAATAGCTCATGAAGCTACTATATAAACATCAAAGTTTGAAATAAAGTACAACATAATATATTAAATACAATATAGTCTTGAATACAAACAGATGACAAGTCTGTGCAAAAACACTGGATAGTTGAAAGCTGAATAGATATAGATGGATCTTCGAGTGAAGCTTCAACTCCAAAGGTGAGTCTCAAATGCTATGACACTCAGTCTGACCCAAGTGTAAAGAAAAACACAAAACACTCGAGTCAGGAATAACATTCTTATATTAATAAATTCAACTCAAATGAAATGTCAATTGAAATACAAGTAACTCAAAGGATGTTTGGGATTTCTATCCTCTAAGGATCCGTGGAACTATCTACTATGTAGTAATATAAGCTATTATAATATGTCAATAGTAAAGTAAAATATTAAAATAGCATTAAGGCGTTACCCATATCCCCCTTAACACATTTTATTTATTCCCATAGTCTACAAAGTACCGTAACTCCTCCATAAACTGAAGGGCTATTAGAGGGCACTCCATAGGCATAGTACAAACCAAACTCGTAGAAGGCGTTATAAGGCATGCGACAAGGCACTCGAGGCAATGCTAGGGTAGATATACCGTTTGCGGATCCGGACTGGTGGTAACGCATAGCAGCTACTATCGTCCACCTCTTGACACACTCTCAAATAAAAGGTGCTCCCAATTAAATCACAAAAGCAATAGAATTGTATCAAAAAATGTGTCTGATAGGAGGAATGACATAACTTGGCCCGGTGTGGCTTCTGTTTTAGCCGCATCAAGCTGACTGACGGGAGTCAGGGTTACGTAAATACCATATAGAATCATCACTAAACCATCCTACTTCATTCTGGAAGCTCCACCACGTGCACAGTTATTAAAGTGGTTTTCGGTATTAGGTCTCTTTAGCAACCAAACGCTTATTTCACACCGTAGTCATTTCATTTCAAACAATTCATACTTCAAATCAAAATATCATATTTATTTCAAAACCATATCAAATTCGATATCATTATTCACTAAATAATATTCATTTTTAGATTCGTAACACTTTCAAAATTATGCCCTTTCGAAATCATAACACATAGGAAATTATAACACTTTTGAAATCATAACACTTTTGGCTTAGCCAGTTTAGATATTGAAAATAGTATACATTAAATTAATTATAAATTAAAATAGTTTATGTATTAAAATAATTTATATTTAATAGTTTATATATATTAAATTAACTTATCTAATAAAATTAGTTTCCTCTAATTTCACAAATCAATTCAGATCATTTTATATTCCAAATTTCAATTCAAATCAATTACAGTTTAACCATTTCAATTTAAAGTTCAAAGATTTAAGTTTATATATTCAAACATCTACAATATAAATTTCAATTGTATTTTAGTATTTAACTTTAAATTTATTCAAATTGGAAAGTATTCACTTAATCTTTACAACTACAATTGATTAAATTCCCAACTTATAAATTTAAATGAATATTAAATACTCAATCTCAATTTTAAAATTGATAATATTCATTAATCACTTTTTATCAAATCAAGTTATAAATCATATTTCAACATCTAAGAATTAATAAGTTCAAATAAATTCTTATTTAAATTCAATTATTAACCAATTTGAATTACAAATCAACATTAATTTATCTTCCCAACCTTTATTATTAACGTTATAAAAATCCATTTTAAAATATTAATATAAATTTAAATAAATACTTAAACATATTACATATTAAATAAATTAAATTTTTATTAAATTAAATTGTGTTTAAAAGTATAATTTTTAATTAAATTTTATATTATAATTTTGGAAAAAATAAAATATAAATAAAATCATAAAATTTACATTTTTTCAAAACTAAATTATAACTAAAATTTCCGAATAAATTATTTTAAAAATATAAATTTATATAATATTTTAAAATCAATATCTATTAAAACCCATATATTTCATTTAAACTTTGGAAATCATACTAAAAATATAGACAAACGGTGTCCATATATAATTTTCTATCCTATGGTCAAGTGATACGGATATTATCATTTCAATTTGCAATTTGTATATTCACAGGTATATCATTTCAACCCGCAATCCCAAAATTTAATGAAAATCGCTTTGGTTTATCATTTCAACCCATAACAATTTTCTCTTAATCTACAATATCATTCGAGTATGTATCATTTCAACCTACAAGGAATTTTTAAATTAATAGGGTACTTGTAGAGTGAGAACAAATATGATAATAATATAACATATTGACAATAGGCATGCATCATCAGTGATAGATAAAATATAAACAATAGAATATGGTGTCATATATCATAGGTGAGTAGTTATAGATAATAGCATATCATATATAGCAATTAAATGATTAACAGTTCAATTTAGCAGCATATTTCAATTGTCGTTTCAAATGAAATCAAATTTAATAAATATAATAATGTTAATCGGAGTGATTGCTCACCTTTCGAGACTAAAGTAATTTGATACACAACAAGCTACGAATTAGATCATGACCTAGACAAATCGACCAATCCAAACAACAATCTCAAAGCAAAGTAAGCTAAACACCGATTTGACGGGAAAAGCTGATAAATAGGAATCGATGAGAACAAATATATATAAAATTTAAAGTCTAATATTAACTCATATTAAAATAAGATAAAATAAAAATCTTTATAATATATTTCAAAATCAATATTTAACTTACACCCATATTAAACAAAATAAAACTTTATAGTATATTTGGAAAAATCAAATATTAACAAAAATCAATATCTATATCATTTCTCTAAATCAATACCTAATACATAAATAAGCTTATATATGTAAGCTACAAAATCACAATATATATATTACATTTTTAGACCTTATCTAAAATAATTATTCATTAAAATCCACCTTTATATATATATTGAAATCAATACAAATCAGTAAGCAAAGATCAAGATATAATACCGATATAAGCTTGCATACATAACAGATTATATATAATATAATATAAGCTTATACATAATAACTGTACAAATATATATAAACTAACATATATATACTTTATATGATCTAATATATATAACTAGCATATTATCCAAACTGCAAACTATTAAAAAGAACAATATATATAGATATATACAACATATATATAATAAGCTCCGCATATAACATATTATATATATACATTTAAACACACATACGCATATGTATAAAAAACTTACTTTATTAAATATATTTATCATAACAGATCCCGTACAAACTACTAATAAAAATCTATGTAAATAAACCTATGATATATATATATATAATAAATAACCAACAAAAGACAGAACACTTCATGCTGCAAAGCAGTGCTAAAAGTGTTGTAATGAAGGGTTAAAGAAGTAAAGCATTAGATTTGGGTGCATAGATATCCAAATATCATACAGAAATGGCAAAGCTACAAAGGTTTTAGTACCAAAACATGAAACCAGAGAGCACTAACCTACTAAAGCAGCCAACACCAGCATTTGGAAATGCCACAAAATAGATATGACTACCAAAAAGACTTCCAAAACCCAAAATATAGCACAACAATCAAAACAAATTCCCACTTTCGTTGCAAGAAATCTCCAAAGATGCATTGACATGATGAAAAACATGGATTGAAGGAACATAAGCTGGAATGCATGCCCTTAGATCTAGACATGGCTGGTAAAAGAGGCTTCAACAAATAACTCAGTCGCCAAAATAGCCAAAGCACGATAGACAAAAATTTCCTCAAGAAAAATAACACATACGTGTATATAACTTGCATAACATATAGATTTCATAAAATTAAACATATATACTTTAAACAAATGAAATAATAGTACTTAAAATCATGTGTATGAATATAACCCAAAGAGAGGGCTACTGTGCTCAAGTGGCGGTAGCATGGCGAAGAGTGGGGAGGCTCTGGTTGTGGAGGCGCTTGAAGATGGTGGGAGGTGCGTAAGGATGAGGGTGGCGGAAATTTGGGAGGTGCTCGGACTATGCTACTCGATGGCGATGTGATGGAGGGCTCAACACATAGCGGTGAAGAGTGTACGTGTGTGTTTTGGTGGGGAAATGAAGCTGTGGTGGTAGACTAAAGGCGCACGTGCTATCAGAGCCTTTGGGAATGGAAGGGTTGTTTGCTGTGGGGATTGGCCAAGGGTGGTGTGGTGAGTAGGCTGAGGCACAGCTGAAAGTGGGGGTCGGTGGATTTCCAGGTGGTGAATATCGATAAAAGAGAAGCAACTACCGTTGACGGTTGGACATAGAAGGGCTAGTCTCGGTGGGGCATGCTGGGTTCGAGTTAGAGAGGTCGTGGGGTATGATAGGTGGTGAGGATGGTTTGCGTGGGTGGAGGCATTGTAGAGGGGTGGGACTGTTGGTCTGATGTAGGGGAGAGATGGCGGACGAGTTGACGGGGAACAGGCGGTTGGACGTGATGGTGAGGTGAGCAAGATTTACACCCTATATAAACTTATTTTATTATAATTATCAAAGGAGGATAAGCGAACAAAATTTCTGCAGCTTTCGTATTATAATATTATAAAATTTTTCGAGAAACAAAATTGAAAATAGGAAACAAAAGAGTGAGAATGAGAGCAGAACTAAAATAAAGTCAAGGTACCAGAATATAAATTACCACAATAGGAATAGCAAAAGTCAGGGCACGAGAATTCAGGCAATATTACAGGCAATGACTGTTTGATTCTCAACTATTGGAACATTTTAATGGACACAGAAAACCAAAAGGTTCTAAATGCATAACGTTTATGGCTAACCATTTCTCAGATTTCGCCGTGTTTCAGATTCCAAATTGCACAAATGAATATACCGTGGAGACCAGCATGACGAGACAAACAGAATGGTACACAGAAATCAGCGATACGACTATCCAATCAAAAGTCAATATCCAAATCCACAACTTCTCTTTGTAGATGGTCTTTCTGTACCACGAACCTCTTTAGGAGGCCTAATCAAAGCATCATTTTCAGCAGCAACTGGCTTATCAAAATCTATAATTGGATTGATAGCATTAGCATACGAAGATGTTAAAGAATTAACAGTAAAATAGTCCTCCACATAATCATAAACTGATAAACTAAACTTATTAATACACTTAATTGCTTGGGCACATGGAAAACTAGTAACTCTCCATTGAATACAACTGCATAAACAATTTTTAAGATCAACAAACTGTGATTTAGGATATTTAACTTCAAACACAAATTCCAAAGACTTATAAACATCCCAATCAGAGCCATCATCTACTAACTTAGACAAATGTTCCTCCATAACAGGATTAAGATTCGTTGTCCACAAACAACATTCCTCTCTTCATCTAGCCATTTGCTTCATAACTTTCACTCAAATACCGTCCGAACAAGAAGTTACAGGCATAACTCTATCTTCCAAAATCCATGAGTTGAAACTTTCTGCAACATTCGAAGAATATTCGTCATAGGGCTTTCCTTGAAAAAACAAATCTGCCCAATGGTCAAAAGGTTTATCTCTTCGACAATTTTCTACAGGCATACCCCCAATATCATTTAATTTAGAAAGATATCGCTCAAAATTATACATATTAGAAGCTCTAGCACAAAGTTTGAACAATTCCACAACAGATGAATTACCTTTAGCCGCCTTGACAATAGTATCAATATTATGTTCCATGTGAAGTAAACAATAACTATGATATGAAGAAGGAAATATTTTCGGAACACCTAAAATGAGACCCCATTGACCATCAAACATAAGAACTAAAGATCGATCTTCATTAAGAATTTCTTTCAAATGGAAAAAAGGCCAAGACCAACTTGCTTCATTTTCATGTGAAACAATACCCATAGCAAGAGGAAAGAAACTTACAAAATAAATAATTAATGATGCTCACTAGTATGAAACATGAATTATATTAAACATCAAAACCTGTATTAAATGTTAATAATTTCTATCATACACAATTGAATTAGGTTCAAAATGATATATGAATATAGTATATGTTATTTTAAAGTCTTTTAGGTACAGTCGCACGAAATTTTAGTTCTTTTTTTGTAAGCATTTCTACTGTAGACATTTCTAGTGTAACCATCTCGATCATCGAATAAAATAAAGCAAACAATTCTAATGTAAACATGGCCGCATTAAAAATTATGTACTGCTTTGAACAATGATAGTTTAATATATCATTACCAGAAAAATAAATAAGTAAATAAAACAAAACTAAAATGAAATCATACCTTGGTTACCATTATTAAAAGTAGCAGCTAACAAAACACCTGGTCTTCCCTTCAAAACAGCTGCGTCTAAAAATATTAATGGCCGATGGTGTTTAAATCCGAGTAGACAAGCACCAAAACCAATACAAACTCTCTCAAACTGATTGGTTGAAGCATTAATGAGACGACCTAACTACTCAATACTTAAAAACTAACAATTTATACATCCTCGGTATTTACGTATCGTAAATCCAAGTACCGGAGAGGCAGATTATCATGGGGTAAAGAAAAACATAAAGAGAGAAGACAAGACAATAATAAAATCTCACATCGTATTCAACTCATAATCATACATGTCATAACTTCAAATTTCTCGATAAGAATTAATACAAATCCAGCGGGGATAGTTATAACTGCCTATCCTTACATATGCTGGTAACTACCTAATACATAACACAGCGGAATAAATAGGTGGCTTCTACAAAAGATCCAAAATGCTCCAGGCTCTATGCTATATTCCAAAATGCTCCAAGCTTTCCTAACTGCTTGGCTGGCAGGAAAAAAATAGGGCACCCAAATTTTAAAGGGAAAAAAATAAACTTCGGGTTAGTCATCGCACTGGTGTGAGAACTCAAAATATAATGTTTGAAAACAAAAAGGCATCTCATACGACCACGCTGTTTGAAAATATTTGCAAATAAACTTATTTATCTTATCCGAAATTGTTACCATTATTAAATTTCGGACACTAGGCTCTACAAACAAATCCAAAGGCACT
Organism: Allium cepa; assembly: GCA_030765085.1. NCBI lineage: Eukaryota > Viridiplantae > Streptophyta > Magnoliopsida > Asparagales > Amaryllidaceae > Allium > Allium cepa. The sequence goes on along the minus strand of CM060939.1, from coordinate 347,708,483 downwards.
TACGAAAAATGGATTCCATACAAATGACAAGCTAAGGGACTACCTTCCGATAGTACACCTCTAAAGGGATGCACCTAAGGTCCAGATACTGAACGCCTAAACCAACACAAGACCGGCCTACCCATCACGCTGGATAGTACCGAATAAGTCATCATCCCGGCCTTTACCGACCTTTAACGGGATCCTGAGTCATACGTTCATCAAATACTTAGACATGTGTAGAGTAATCTAGAAGGATGATGATATCTCCTAATTGGGAGCGACCCATTTAGCTTTGCTGCTTCTACCCTATTTTTGTCATTTCCGGATGACTAGGCCTAGGGTAAACGATTACCTTTTCACATAGCACATTTTCTTTTACCTTGAATGCCACATTGACATTCCACATTCATATGACAAATTTATACAAACGTATAACTTTCTGAGCTCATATGTCACAGGAAAGGGTGTTAATCTAAGAGAAGGTGTCTTCTCCGCCACCGATAGATGTACTTTTATAGAGATCAGTCATTGTGATTTGGAATGCAATGTCAGACATTCATCCATACAAGTTCATTCTAGGACTGAACGAAACATAAGGTACTTTCCTATGCCATTACTAGGCGAGAAGCCCTTGTGGTTTTGAGATTTTTCATAACAAAGAGACCGCTGCTAAAAAGTAAATCAAGATCTTATCCCCAATTAATCTACGAGTAGTCCTACGTTATTATTTGCCTCAATATCTCCATCTTTAAACATCTTCAATCTTCGGACACGTAAATTGGTTCGAAGTGGTTTTTGGATAGGAATCACTCAAATCCTACCCCGGTTCCTTCAAAATCCAATCATCGACAAAAGTGATGTAAGTAGATGATTGTTTTTCGATTCATTCATTTTTCTTTACAAAAATATCATCGAGAGACATATATTTTCAAAATCTTCTTCATTCAATATGGAATCATTTAAACCACTCTTTTGAATATTTTTCAAATCTTTTTTAAAGAGTATCTTCTGAGAAAATAGGACTATAAGAATCACTCTACTTTTATTCAATATCAACTTCCGTATTCAACAAGTGCTATAAGTGGAATAATGGTGAGATCACCTTTTAAATTTCACGAACAAGACAAGTTCCCGCTTCTCATTTTAATAATGAGAATAAGAATATTATTTCTATAAAATCCAAGTTGAGCATCCGGGCTTTCCCTTTGATCTATTCCCCCCCCCGGTCTAAAAGATAAAGCAAAAGCCAAGTAAGTTCAGAGCCTTGGTTGCTCCATTTCTAACCTTAGTTACATACCTTATTTTAACATTTAGTTCTCACAGGCGGGACAAATGTACTAGTCATTTATGCATACTCATGTTTCCCTTTTTAAATCACTTAACTACTTGTTTAACCACCTTTAAAATAATTTCGTTTGAATCTCTTTTTAATATACTTTATTATTTACTTAAAAATGTTTACATAAGATTTTGAAAAGAGTTATTTAGTTCAAAGCTTTGTTTCAAAAGCTATTGAAAAGCGCTGCGAAAAAGTGTTGCCAATAGTGTTTTAAAAACTATATTCTTCAAAATAACTTTTATCTCATTTAGAAATTCATCTTCTCAACTTAAATAACTTTTAAAACATTATAAAATAATTTTAAAATTTATTTCATATTTTTAAGTGATTATTTTATCAATTTTCAACTTTGATCATTTGGTGCAAAAAATGGATTTTTCTTGAAAATTGAATTTGCCATTTTTCAAAATCATGTGTATGAATATAACCCAAAGAGAGGACTGTTGTGTTCAAGTGGTAGCAGTGTGGCAAAGAGTAGGGCAGGATCTGGCTATGGAGGCGCTCAGAGATGGTGAGAGGTGCACGAGGCTAATGGTAGCTGAGATGTGGGAGGAGGTTGGACTGTGCTACTCAGTGGCGATGTGATGGAGGGCTTGACATGTGGCGGTGAAGTGTGCACTTGTGTGTTTTGGTAGAGAGATGAAGCTATGGAAGCGGACTAAAGGCGCACATGCTGTCAGAGACTTCGGGAATGGAAGGGTTGTTTGCTGTGGGGTTCGACCGAGCATGGTGTGGTGAGTAGGCTAGGCGCGTCTGAAAGTGGTGGTAGGTGGATTTCTAAGTGGCAAATGTGGATGGAAGCAAAGTAGGTATTGTTGACGGTTGGACATGGAAGGGCTAGTCACAGTGGGGCATGCTGGGTTGAGTTGGAGAGGCCGTGGGGCCTGATAGGTGGTGAGGATGGGTTTGCGTGGGTGGAGGCAATGTAGAGGGCTGGGATTGTTGGTTTGATGCAGGGGAGAGATGGCGAACGAGTTGATGGGGAACAAGCGATTTGACGTGATGGTACGGCGAGCAAGCTTTACACCCTATATAAACTCATATTATTATTATTATCGAAGGAGGATAAGCGAACAAATTTTTTGTAGCTTTCTTGTTACTATATTATAAATTTTTCGAAAAATAGAATTAAAGATAGGAAACGAAAGAGAAAGAATGAGAGCATAACTAAAATGAAGTCAAGGTACTAGAATATAAATTGCCATAATAGCAAAAGTCAGGGCATGAGAATTCATGCAGTATTACAGGAAATGACTGTTTGGTTCTCAACCGCTGGAAAATTTGAATGGACATAGGAAACTAAAAGGTTCCAAATGCATATCGTTTACGGCTAACCATTTCTTAGATTTCGCTGTGTTTTGAATGCCGAATTTCACAAATGAATATACTGTGGAGACCAACACAACGAGATGAACAAAATGGTATATAGATATCAGCGATACGACTTTCCCATCAAAAGTCGATATTCGCTGCAAACGGCTGCAAATTCGCTGAAAATAAGATAAATGAAGCTAGAGAACTCCAAATTTGATGAAATTAAAGATGAGTGTCACTCAGAAAATATTAAACATTTTTGTTGTACAAAAATAATTAGATTTTGGTAACATTTAATTTCCATCAATTTCAACTGATTTATGTCTATCAGTAATATAAAGTAATAATGTCTATCAGTAATAGATAATGTCTACCAGTAATATAAAGTAATAATGTCTATCAGTAATAGATAATGTCTATCAGTAATGTAGTAGTATACGCTAAATAGATAATGTCTATCAGTAATATAAAGTATCAAAATAGTGTTAAGGCTTTACCATTATCCCCCTTAACACGTTTTTATAAGCGTCATAGTCTATACAGCACTGTAAACTCCACCGTAAACTGGCGGGATATCAGGAAGTACTCCATAGGTATAACACAAAATAAATTCTTAGTGGTCGCGTATATCGGGATACAAGTATGACAAGGCACATAAGGAAATACCCAAGGTAGTGAAACTACCATTCGCTTGATCCGGACTGGTGAGAACGCATCGCCGCAGCGATCGCAACACCGCGAAACAACACTCCTGAAATTCCGAGGGTGCACCAATCAATCACAAGTAATGAGTAGTAGTTACGAAGAAGTGTGTTCGCTCGAGGTGGCTAACCCCATTTGGCCCGGCACGGCTCCTGATTTTAGTCATTTCCAATATGACACAAGTGTCAAGGCTATCCATTATCGTTCTCTTTCTTCAGTCATCACGTACATCATTCCAACCACTTCATTCTGGATCATCACCCCGCGTATAGTTATTAAAGTGGTTTTCGGTTTAGACAGAGAGTATGCCCATAATCGATTCCGGTCTCTTTAATAACTTCCGTAATTATCAAACCGATTGGTCGTTTAATAAATTTCAAACCAAATAAAATTAAATTTCAATTAGAATTTGTATATCAACATTTCAGTTGTCTTTCTAAAAAAATTTCCAAAATTTACGTTTCAGAACTTCCAAATTACCATTTCGAAATCTTATAATCCAATTTCAAATTTTATATAAACAATTCAAATATTGATTCAAGTTCGTACATAAGTTTCATTTCATAATCATTTAATTTAATTAAATTTACATTCAAATCAATTTAAATTCACTTATCGATTTCATTCAATATTTGTTAAGTTAATTTATCACTCCAAACAATTCGTATTTAATTTCCAATTCATTACATCAATTACTTACGTTCAACTCCATTATCTCAAAACCTACAAATTTGAATTAAATTAAATTTGTCAAATCAAATTCTTTAAAATCCCAAGTCTTTCATTAATTCCAATAAACACAATTTTATTTCTTATTAAAGAAATTCAATTTCAATTATTTATTTACTTAGTTACAAATTTCAAAACTCAAATAAACAAAGAACTCGATTTCACTTATTCAAGAAGTTCAATTTTACTTATTAACTTACTTAAATAATTTTCCAAAACTTAATAAATTAATAAACTCAATTTTATTTATTAACTAAGTTCAAATTCACTTAATCAAAGGTTCAATTTCTCTTATCAAAGAATTCAATTTTTATTTAATTATCAAATAATTCAATTTTATTTAATAATTAAATAATTTCAAACTTAATTATTCAATAATTTCAAACTTAATAATTTCAAACTAAATTATTAAATAATTTAATTATTAATTCATTTCCACTTAATTATGAATTCAAACTTAATCATCAAATCATTTCAACTTAATTATAAATTCAACTTAATAATTTCAAACTTAATTATAATTCCGAACTTAATTATAATTTCAAATTTAATTATTAAATGATTTCAAACTTAATAATTTCGAAACTCAATTATTACTAATTCCAAATTATTTATTAATAATTCCAAATTTAATTATTAAATAATTAAATTTCAAACAACGTTCTTTCATCGGTTATTACATTAATATTTTGTTTCAAATTTCAATATTAACATTTTCCTTTTATAAAAATTTACGTTCCAATTTCATTTCGAAACCTTATTATTCAAATAAAATCTTTATTTTATTTTCAAATCAAATTATTGACCAATCGGGTTTATTTAATTCTCTATCCTAGGTCAAATTCATTTGGGTATTTATCATTTCAACCCAATTCCAATTCAATTCACAAATCAAAGCATAGCAAAGGGAACTTGCAGTGTGATAATAGGGATGGTGTCAAAGTAAATAAACAAGCAATAATAACAATCAATAACAATCCAATAATTGATTCAAATAATCCCGAAATAATCGAATTAATTTGCATTGCTGTTCGTGCGAATTAATATAATTATCTCTAGAATCTACACTATCATTTCATGTAGATTAAAGATTATTACACCAATATTTATACGGTTCTTCAATTAACATCAATTATTCAATTTCATACTTAAATCAATTAATACAACATAAATTCAAATTGTTCAAGGGTAATTAACTACTTCTACGTGTCAAATAATTAAACATTTAAGGGTCATATTATACAAATTTACTAATCAATTTCAATACATATGTCGATTCAAATTTTTTAACGATCCTATATTAGATTCAATTGCATAATATTTATTACTTTATACAATACAATTTTTACGTCCAATATAAACAACAAACAATCAAACAATTATCAACCAAATTGTATATCGTCGCATAAATAATTAACAGATAATGGTGTCAGATATCATAGGTGAACAGATACAGGTAATAACAGTGTACAAAACTAACAACAGCATATTTCAATTGTTGTTTCAATTGAAATCAAATTTAATAAATAAAAGAACATTAATCGTGAGTGATTGCTCACCTTTCGAGGTTAGAGATTTTGATGACGGAATAAGCTACGAATCTAAGCATGAATTTCGAAGCAAAGTACGACGGAGAGGAGGTCGATGGACAAGCTGCTAAATATAAGATCGACAAGAGCAGATCAGAATCAGATTTTGATATAAAGTGAAAGTGGATATATTATTATTATTACGTATATTTTTTTTTTAAAATCAACGAAACTGCATGTTCCAATTTCACGAAACAATCTCTATTACCAACAGCCCCGAAATCAAATCCGTGTGCGAACTTAAATATATAATAATATATATAAACAACCCATAATAAACTTATACTGACATAACTTTTTAACATATGCAGGCTTAAATTATAAAGTAGTAAATATAGGAGTAGCCTAGAACTTACAGTACTAACATACAACTATATGAAACAATATACCGGTACATATATAGCTTAAAATATATATGCGGCTAACACGCGTACCCAAAAAATGCAAACACTTTATGGGAAAATATACTGCTATGCAACACTATAACTGCCACTAGAACATATGCAGACCAAAAAATATATACGCAGACTAAAGCCTATATATATACTAATATATAAAAGTATAGCTAGACACCACTTATATACACTATCTGTACAAATATATAGAAGTTGACGTGTGTATGATTAACAGTGTATAAAAATGTATGTATTAACAAAATCAAATAACCCATACTTGTAAATGAACAATGACACTGCAATTTCTTATAAAAATATAAAATAGCAACCTATACTAACTATAACTTATACACTTTCGCCACTAATTTATTATATAATCAAATGCATATAACAGGTTTCATAAAACTTATAAAATCATCTGTCAAAATATACATGCTGTAAGCATTAGTTATCAAGTTCAAAATATATATAAAGTGTAACATATCAGTATTTGTATAAACAAAATATTAATAACCGATATTTACCAACGTTTAATATATAAGTAAAATATCAGTATAAACAAATATATGGAGTTAATATACTTTTAAAACAAACAAACTTGTAGCTTTTATTTCAAATAGATATATACAACAAAGTCATATTTAACCAAATTTACCCATAGAGTTTTATATGAAAACAAAATCTATGAACAACATTGAATACATAAAATGAAGATAGCATATATATACCGTTTGAACAAATTGGTTGCAAGCTCGAGCTAGGAAACAACAAGGCGGTGTTCGACTGAGACAGGCGGAGAACGACAAGAGAGAGAGAAGGCTGTAGAGGAGGTGCATATGGCGTGCGCATGGTCTGCTTCGGCCAAGGCTGCCAGATTTTGAAGGGGTGGCCGAGCTTGATTAGTGTAGCCTTGGTCGGAGGCGGGTTGGAGAGAGTGTTTGATGGCCTCAGGGCAGAGGCGTGGTGAGGCGGAGGAGATGCGTGTATGCGTACGACCGCGGTGGTGCAAGGCGGAGGAGGCGGCCGAAGGTGGACACGTGTGAACAGTAGGCTTTGGTGTATGCTTGCATGCTACTGTACTTCAGGAAGTAGGTGATTCGGCAACCATGAATATAAGGGAGGAATGGGGAGAAGAAGAGGGTGGGTGGAAAAATGACTACAGCCATGAGCAAGGAAAAAAAAGAACAGGGGAAAAATATAATGAGGGATGGGTTTCTGGAGAGAATGGAAGGAATAAGAGGAGGAAAGAATTAAATGTAGTAGATGGGTAAATGAAAATGAATTGGGAACAGAAGAATGCATGGGTACATGGGAAGAGGCAGCATGCTTCTGGGAAAACAAACGAAAATAAAGGTATGAAAAAAAAATCAGAAAATGTAAAGGCCGTATGAACAGTAAAAATGTGAAACAATAGAAAGCGCACGGTCACGAAAATTTTATTCCAAGGAATACTAAAAGTTAAATGGCCGTTAGCTTAAACACGTTAAGAAATAAATAGTTTCCAGAAATAAAAAGGGCAATTCGAAACCGATACGGTCATCCGTTTCTACAGATTTCGCCATACACCGGATGCCAAAACACACAATTAAATATACCATGGCGATCAGCACGATGAGACGATCAAAACAGTATATAAATATCAGTGGTACGATTGAACTATAAAAATTTGAAATTTTATACTCGTGGAAAATGCAAGAAAAACGCAGGAAAATAAGATCGACGGAGCTAAAGAAGTCCGAATTTGGAAAAACGACAAACTGACATCTTGCTCGGAAGATGGTTTAGAATTTTTCTATGTAAAAATATTTAGGTTTCGAAAACGTTTTATTTCCATCGCTTTTTAACTGATTAAATTGAAGTAATTTTACGCACGAAAAAAAACTTTCATATTTTCGGACGAAAATCTACCAGTTGCTATGTTTAACTAGACGCATTTCAAATATAAAATTTATATTTCAAAATTTTATCGTTTAAAATTCCATAAAATTTCAATTAATAACGTTATTAAAACCGGTTAAATTTACGGGTCGTTACAAAAATTCTTTGAAAACAATTTATATTCGAAAATACTTTCAAATAATGTATTCTTTCAAACTATGAAACCAAATTTAGAAAATCTCGAAAAGTGAATTCTCAAATTCTCAATTTAAATTCATTTCAATTCCAAATAAATTTGTAAAGCATGTTGTATCATTTCAATTATTTATATCATGTTGCAATAGTCAATGGTTTACAAAACAATAAATGATAATCAAATATTATCATTTCCACCAACTAAATCATTTAACTATTTAATTTCAAAAAACTATACCTTTATAGATAAAAATATAATCATACAAAATGTACAAAATTTGGAAACAATATTGTGTCAGTTTGCTCTGTTCAAGTGTTTTGGAATTCCTATCGATAGCATTGATAAGACAAATCGATCGAAGACCAAAATCAAATTTAACAACTCAAACGGCCCAATGTGAAGCATTTTTATTTTAAATACAAATACACTTTCTTACTTGATGATTCAAGAATGGACAGATTTTCATACATAGATGAATCCTAATCAAAGAGAATTCTAACTAACGAGTTAGACTTGAAAGGAAGACAAAATAATTAAATTACAAAAGAGGAAAGATGGAAAACTTATATTAATTCCGGCGGTCTTAACCTGTCAACCGAGATTTCAGGAATAAAATCAATGTGGAAATTCAATTTCCCGCTTGAAGGGAAGAGAGGTGACTTCACCCAACATGAGGATAATTTTCGATTATCGGAGTGGAGTCAAGAATAGAAGGGAATTACCCTGATCATCTACTAGAGACGGTTCGGGCTTTGTAGGAAATAATAGCATCTAAACCGAGGACGTATAAGTCTCCGGTGAATCTACGCCTGTTGTAAAGGAGTTTCACCCCTTCACAGATAGTACTAAGATTGTCGGAACAGAAATGAGTTATGGAATGCTCCAGTATCAAGAAGAACACGAACAGGAAGGAACGGAAATTGATTTTAGAATAGGAGGAGAGTTCCAAAATTCAAAGGGAATTCGAATCAAAGAGGAAGAGATTTAAGCTCGAACGAATGTACTTCTGTAATTAAATTTACTCTATATGCTAAGTTTGCCTAAACCTGAGCTCTAGTACCAACTGTAACAACCTTCTCTTTTATACCATTCGCATCTGCATATGTCGGACTTGAATTGCTCAAAACATCAAATTGTTAATTTGTACTTCGCAAAACTTAGCATATATAGTAAATAAATCAATCACAAAATCACAGACATAGAGTATTATAATAATAAGCAGCGGAATAGAATAAATAATAGTTCATGAAGCTACTATATAAACATCAAAGTTTGAAATAAAATATAGCAAAATTTATTAAATACAATGTAGTCTCGAATACAAACAGATGACAAGTCTGAATAAAACAACTGGTTATTTGAAAAATGAATAGACATAGATGGATCTCCAAATGAAGCTCCAACTCCAAAGGTGAGTCTCATATGCTGTGACACTCAGCCTGACCTGAGCGTTAAGAAAAACACGAAACACTCGAGTCAGGAATAACATTCTTTTATTAATAAATTCAACTCAAATGAAATGTCAACTGAAATACAAGTAACTCAAAGGATGTTTGGGATTTCCATCCTCTAAGGATCCGTGGAACTATCTACTATGTGTAATATATGCTATTATAATATGTCTATAGTAAAGTAAAATATTAAAATAGCATTAAGGCATTACCCATATCTCCTTTAACACATTTTATTCATTTCCATAGTCTATAAAGTACCGTAACTGTGATAACCCAAATTTTGGTCATCTGATAATTGGATAATTATCTAGATATGTATATAAATGAATCTGAATCTATAAATTTAAATATTTGAAAATGATAATCTTGTAGGAAATTAACATATATATAAATTTAGGCAAACTTTATAATGTTAGAAAAATTCAAATATGTATACATACAAGTATATGTAAGTATATATAGATATATGTTTGTATATGTACAAAAATTAAGAGGGCATTGTTTTGAATTCAATAATTTTTCAAAGGGTAATTAAAGTTAAATTCTATTTAAAAATATAGAAACTAATTTTAAGATCTATTTAAAATACACATCACATATGGAAATATAAAATAAATAATTTATAAACAAATAAGAATTAAGAAGGAATTTAAACATAAATTATAAATAAATTAAAGGCAAGGTTTTATACACTTGTAACAAATTTAGCATGCTTAAACAACAAGTGTGAGATAATAATAATGGAGATAAACAAGTGGCAAGATGATTGCATTTAAAGAAATTAAAAAAAATATAGGCTGCTCATTTTTTCTCTACACACTTTTATTCAAAAGAAAATTTTCTTCATCTAAAATCCTGTAAATAAATTTTCAAAACAGAAAAGAAAAGTCCCTAAAGCATTTTTACAATCTGCAGCTAAGTCAATCATCAACAATACTTCATTCTTAATCAAACCTATAGCTGTAACCTGTAATCTTTTCAACCTGAGTTTTAAAGCAAGTGGAATCTGAAGCAAGATCAGGCCTGCGTGCAAAATCTAAAAAACAAGCAACATTTAGTTCTAAATCAAAAACAAAAGGCTGGGGGTATTTCAATTTAAATTTTTTAAAGGGAAAGGACATTTCCAGCAGCTTCAAATTGAAGCTTTGTTCTTCATCATCTTTTAAAGTGAGCAAACTTCTCTTTTATAAGACTTTAAACCTACATATCATGATCTCTGAAGTATGATATGAGATGTCCTTGAATGATTGAGTAAATTTGGTTTGCATGCTTATGAATGTGCAGATATAAAAGATATGTATGTCTGTATACATATATATCTCTGTCTATAACAGTACAGGCTTTAGATTTTATTAGAAAAATCCTATCTTCCCATCCATTTGATTTTAGTCTAGGATTTGTAAATGAAAATGGTTTCTAACAATGTGTTTTAAATTTTAAAAATAGTTTCAGGGACATGTAATAAGTATTTAACTCAAAATTCAAAAATTTACAGTGGGAATCAAAGAAATAGGTAAAAATTAGGCATGATAAATTTAAACTTTGATTATGTGATCTAGTTCATGAAGCAAAATCATGAATTTAGGTGTGTGAATTAAATTTTTTAGTTTGGAATAAATGAGATAATCTGGTTTGAATAAATTTGGGTTTAACGCCAATTTTTGGCGATTGGAACAATGGATGACTTCGGGGTTATGACCATAGATTACTTTTTGATCAATGATTAGGGGAAAAATGGTGGCTGAGTTTCTCATAGGTCGTGGTGGTCGGAAATGGGAATAGTAGGGTTTCCAGTTGATCAGGGTAGCCGTGTTTTTGCGAGGCGAATGTGTCGTCATGATGTGACCGGAGGTTATCGCAAGGATGGGAAACGACGCCGGGGTTCGTAGTTGTGACGACCCGCCCTTCTACTACTAGAAAGACGTATCATCATGAAGAAAGAAAGGGATAGAAAGTAGAAAAGAAAGAGAAAGAAAGAACATCAACATCAGAATCTCACAGCGGAACCGAACAAAATATAATATATCACATAAATATTTCATAGTTTTACATATATCAGAGTTATACAATATCAATACACATGACAGTCATATACATACATCTGTCACCATACACATCAGAGATACAGTACACATCAACTAATACAGCGGAACAAGATAGATAGCTACATTCGTCTGGAAACTCCTGCTCCAAGCTCCTCCAGAAATCAAAGTCCAAAACCTATCACTTGGCTACTCATAGAAATTTGAGTACCCAAGAGTTTATGAAAAACAAAATATAAACTACGGGTCAGACATGGGTCTGGTATGAGTAAACGGTTTAAATTTGTTTAACTTTGAAAAACATTTGAAAATAAAGGTACCACGTAAGACTCCCCACAAATAAATACGGGTAAGTTTTTACCGTACGCTAACCAAAACATTTTATAGGAAATCCAGTGATATTATAATAGTGTCTAGGGTTTTCAAGTAAATAAAAAATAGCCGAAATTGTTACATCTATTAAATTCCAGCTACTAGCCACAAAAGTGGGTAATACAAATCAAAATCATAGGGTTTCGTAGGGAAAATGGATTTCCAACAATGGCAGGGATACTGGGGTACCGCCCGTCGTAGTACGGGGCCTAGATCACCGTACCGAGGATCACTCCCGACCCCCTACAACGCAAGGCCGGAATCATTCCTTACTGAACAGTCTCGAAGAAGATAAACCCCGCGGTTGTAGCTAGCAACCGCCCACACAGCCGAAATATAAAGGGACATCTAGACAGGGGAAATGTCTTGTCCTGCTTGGGCATGACCCTCCTAACCTTGCTGCATCTCCCCTGTTTTAGCCATTCCCGGTTGATGAGGCTGGAGGCTGCGATTACCTTTATAGGACATATATCTTAGAATGCTCATCGTCCGCCTGACGATGTGCTGAAAGCATTCAATCCATAAAAGTTCGTTCAGGGTTTGAATGAAACCGAAGGCATTATCTCGTCACACTCATTTTGGAATCACCCTCAGAGTCAACGACGATAACCCTTGCATTCTGAAAACACCATCTCGATCTTCGTTTCAGAATTCACGACCTAACATTTAAATTGGATCGATGTGGTTTTCGGAATATCAATTGGATACCCGATCCCGGTCTCATCAAAATCCAAACGCCATTTTAAGGGCCAAGTTGTCTAATTAACTTAAACAGTTTAAATAATTTAAATTAAACAATTGAATTAACATAGCATTTATCACAGATAAAACATATACAAGCATCATAGATATAACATAACATATCACAGAGCATCATAGAATATCATCACATAAATATCACAATCAGATATTCAATATAACAATTCCGCAAGCAGTCAACTTTAAGTCTTATTTGTAACTAATTCAATTTAGATTTAATTACTTGAGAGTTAATCACTTAACTCTGCTTAATTGATCATTAATTAACAATTAATTACTTATTTCATTTCAACTTGTTTAATTAATGATTTCTTAATTAATCATTAAGTCTTAATTACATAATTATTTTATTTCAAACTATAAATTACTTAATTACTTCTTAACCCAGTTATTTACTTTAATTAATCATTTAATTAATAGTCTTAATTATTAATCAAACTTAATTACCTATTTAATTACTGCTAATTACTTACTTAATCATTTATTTATTCTTAATTAAATTACTCGATTAATTAACTATTAATCATTCATAAATTGACTTTAAGTAATTAATTTTAAATTTACCCCTTTCCTTAATTATTACTCGATCTTTGATTATAAAGTAATTACTCTCAACCACTTTTCAAAAATAATTAATTAATATTAATTATTCATCTTAATTAACATTTAAAAAGAAATTTTTCTTAACTTGAAATTCAATTTATTATTAACTACACCACTTAAATGTTAATTATCTTATACTTAACTTAGATTAAGTGCTTAATTAAAATAATAATTAAGTGTTTCAAAACATTGTTATGTATTAAATAAAATCATCATAACCTAAATCCAAAGTCTTCACAATACTTAAAAAAATTTATGGAAACAAACTTTAATTAACTTTAACACTAATGCAAAACTGCATTTTGTTAAACCCGAGACTCCCCTTTCTTAAACTCGAGTATTATTTCGAGTTATCCTCAAAATCACCGTGCCCTTCCTGTACGCACACCCTTCCTCTTCCCCCTTTCTTATATTCTTAAATTTCTGTAAGTTAAAACCAAATTAAAGGTTAAGCATCAGGAAACTCCATGCGTACGACAGGGAAACTCGAAGAAAAACCCATTTTCACTCAAGCTCGACACGAGGCAGACCCCTTCACGTCATCACCGACATGACACCCCCACCCCAACGCCACCGTGCACGTGCACGGTGGTTCGCCGCACCTCCAGCGGCCCTCGTCAGCACCCACGAACCACGATTCCTCTCCTCACCCACAATCGAAACCCAGAAATTCGAAATAGGATCAAAATCGAAATATCACCTGAAACTTGAACTCGAAACACCAGCACCTCACCGAAAACCACCCCGTCCCGCAATCCCACATCGCCAGAGGCTAAGCCACACCACCCACGCTAAGTCCGGCCCCTCAACAACTCCCTCCTCGAAGATAAGGAAGCTCGATCTCACTATGATGCCGAGATCAAAAATTTACAGTGAACAGGCAACACCTAAACTAAAACCCTATTTTTCGTTCGTTTGATTAATTCATGAATTAGAAAAATTATCTTACATTTTTCTCAACATCTTTTATGTTCGAACTACCTCCAAAACAAATTCCAACAATTTAAATTGAATCAATAACTAGGAATTTGCAAAAATACAAATTTTGTCTATTTACAAACTGCTATTTAAATATCAATCTATAAATCTTGATTTTTGTTGTAAAAACTTTGATTTGCAGTATATATTCAATATACAATCTTCAATCAACATTTTGCAACATTCGAATATTATCAATGATCACTTAATCTACCTGTACATCAATATTACAGTGAAGTACTTGATGAAAATGACTGTAATCACCCTTTAGAAATCTTAGTTTAAGTTTGCATCTTGTTTGCTAAGGGAATCAAAGTTTATCAATGATCAAATAAGAATATCTTTAAGTTAATGATTCAAATATGAACCCTGTACCAATTTACAGAAAACAAGTGCATCTCAACATATGCAAACTGAAGCATATACAAATCAGTTCATCAGATGAATTTGAATTATTTAAGTTAGCTTAAAACTTTTAAAAATTTAGTTTACTCACCAGAACATTCCTGTGAATCAATAAGCATGAATGTTTTGAAGCTTAGTTGCTTGAAAAGTTTTAAAACTGCAAACTTTGAATCTGTTTTTGTTTGAACTTAAATGGGATTTTCAAAAGCAAGATGCTACCAAATTTTCTTCTTCTCGGGTTTGCTTTACAGGTTTTATAAATGAACATCATAATGTGAAGTTTGTATATATAAAAAGCTTTGAACAGTATAGGCATTAACAGGACCAGTTTTTACTTGTTTGACCTACAAGTTAAATAATTGTATTTGATATGCTAAAATGTGAAATGATGTTACAAAATTTCGGTTGAAGATTTCTTGACAAGGAGGGGTGCTAATTAATGCATATGTCTTTATTTATGCTAACACAATCATCATCTGATTTGCTGTAAAGATATTACATGCAAACATGTACTTATGCAGGTAAACTTAAGGCTTTTGGCTTGTGAAAGAAGGCATGTTCATATATACATTTGTCTTATTATTTTTATTTGAACACTATACACATATGTTTTTGTGTAAATACATACTTGCAGAAAACATTGTCATATATATATATATATATATATATATATATATATATATATATATATATATGAAGATACTTAAGTACAAATGTTTATTGTATCTTACTTAAGGCTGAATTTCCAATATACATATATACATATACATATACATACATACATACATACATATATATATATATATATATATATATATCAGGTTTATATTTTACAAACTTAGTCCAGAATGAAAATATTTGTTTCATAAATATTTGTGTTCTTGCTTCATTTTATCCTATACTTGGCTTTTAAATTTTATTATGTATTTTGACTATGACTAACAATATTTAAGTTATATTCAATATGGTCATATGGTTTATTTACATTTATATTTATATTTCATTCTTAACTATCAATATTTAAATTATGTACAATATGATTTAGTTACATTTTATACTTATTATATTTTTTTTATTTATTTATTCTATGGTCTTGCAAATTTAAAGTGATATGTAAGTATTAACTACTTATTTCTTGTTTTGATTTATATTTTTATTTTGATTTGTGTTTTATATTTGACTATTAATATTAAACTTAGATTCATGTGTTTACTTATTTATTTATATTTATGTTTCAATTATCAATTATTAAATAAGATTCACATGTTTCACTTATATTTTATATTAGTAGAATTATATTTTAATTTAAACATTATCATTCATACGTATATTTTTATCACATGATGACAAGACAAAGTAATTTAATTTAATGGTATAAGATAAATATTATAAAGAGATTTATTTTAAATTTCACACATTATTATTCATATGTATATTTATCCAATGTAAACAAAGTAAAGTATTTTAATTTAGTTATATAAGACAAATTTTATTATAAATATTATCAAGAGATTTTATTTTAAATTTCCGAAGCCCAATTTCCTTTTTAAGATACCAATCCATATGCACAAATAGCAGTTATTTCCAAAATCATATTCATTTTAAATATGTTCAGTTTACATTTCATCTAATTAGATTAAATATTTATTAAAATAAACGGGGCCAAAATCCAGGGTCGTTTCTTTCCTCCCCCCTTAAAAGAATTTCGTCCCCGAAATTTAAAACATAGATAATTTAAAAAGCTATTATACCAACCATTCAAACATACATATCATTTATATATATACAAACAACCAAACAGTCAATCCTAACAAACATCACTAGTTATCCGATCACAAATCCGGATAAGCTTTCCCAAAACTATCTAGAGTTGTCTCTCGATGATCAACAATCCAAACTGGATTCCTGACCATAGATAAATTCGACTCAACTTCCAAATTCCTGAATTACTGGTTTAACAACTAATGATG
This sequence comes from Allium cepa, assembly GCA_030765085.1. NCBI lineage: Eukaryota > Viridiplantae > Streptophyta > Magnoliopsida > Asparagales > Amaryllidaceae > Allium > Allium cepa. The sequence continues at coordinate 347,691,776 of CM060939.1, read as the reverse complement.
AATCATGAACAAATTTCTAAGAAGGGATATAAGGAATACATTATGAATTCCAGATTTCCGTTCTAGCAATTCAATATTGAAATCTACAGTATTAACTCTTTCCAAATTTTATTGACTTCTTTATAGAATTTCAATATTTATTCAATCAATCCCGTACGATGTACATATACCATTCGTACGCAATATCAAATTTGATCGCCTGCTCGATCTCACAATTTCACTTCCGAACTAGTATCGTCCATCCGACTTCCTAGTGCGGACTCAGAACTAGTTTCTTGATCAGAAACTGCCATTCTCCTTGCATAGTCACAACTATGATAGAGAATTTCTAGAACCAATCAAAATCCATATCCATGGTTCGTCGTCGAAAATCGAGTGAAAAATCCTAACTCGGATCGATATAACTATCTCGAAATTCTGTGCTCGAATCTAGATCAAATTGCTATGTGAATAAAATAATATACGTACATCCTACGTATTTATATCCATTGATTGTCAACTATATTAATTTCTTTTACTCGCATTATTCTGATTTTTATCCACTTGGAATAATTTTCTCAATATCAAATTTACTTAAGAATTTCAACTCTTTTCTTAAGTTTAATATAAGCATTATATATATATATATATATATATATATATATCTTATATTATTACCTATCACTATAGCCTTTATATCTTCTTATTTAAATATAAATTTCCAATTTCTTGTGAATTCAATTTATCTTTAACTCTGAATATTTAAATTTTTATTGACTGTCTTCCATTTATAACTGATCCTTATCATTATTTTAAATTAATTTCATCCACTAATTTATTTCAATCTCCAATTTGAAATTGTTTTGTTGCTAATTTTTTTTTCGTTTTTAAATTTTAAAAAGTTTTGACAGAGTCTCCATTAGTTTAGCATTACATTTTTCCATAAGCACATATGTAAGGTTTCAACACTTATTACAATTATTTCCAACCAATTTCCAAATCATTCCCTTCAGTTTAAGTGATTTACAACTTACTTGCTTAAGCAAAACAAACTTATATTCATTTCAATTGATTTCAAAATCATCCTATTTCGCTTCTAATAATTCATAGAATTTTATCTAATCTTGTTTACTTCGAATGATCCATTTTCTTATGCAATTTGACAATATCATTGTGAATAAATAATTGCTTAAGCTTTATGACAAATCTTAAATTGGTTCCAGCTCAATTTACACTTGATCCCATCTCATTTCATTTATTCACAATCCTTTTACTGCATTTTCTTTCATCTCAAAATGTTTGATTCCCGACCATTTTATTAAACTGGACAATACGTATTTTAAATTAACCATCTTACAATTTACCTAAGTTATTTATTTTCTCCAAACTGTTCCACCCAATAACTTAAGTTAATTCTATTCCACCAATTTTCATTCAAATCTTTGATTTGATTTTCCTTTAATCAAATTCCACCTATTTTCTAATTTATTCGATTAGTTTATTCTTTTATCTATTCTTAAATTTTAATTTACATTAACAATTCATTATTAAATTTATTTATAATAAGGTTATTCAATTTATGCTTGAATTAGATTTATTTACAACTCACACCAATTCTACTTTAACCAAATTCAATCAACACTTACTTGGTTTATATTTACTTATTTTCTTAAGAATTTTATTCCATTCAATATTATCTGTAACTCGATTGAATTCATTTGAATTCAATTTTATTCCAACTCAACTTTCAGTTAAATTTAGCTACTTACCATTCTTTAAATTTATTTCTCAATATATGAGCTCAAAACATATTTATCTACTTAACAGCTTATATTACTCATTTGGGTTATTTCATCTTATAATCACAATTTCAGATTATATATATATAACACTTACTATCTTAAGGTATAAATTTTCATTTCACCATTACAATCATTTTCCCTTCCAGTTTAGTTCATTTTCAACTTAAATTTTATTCAACTTATCTCAGGTTGAATTCAAATATATTTTCTTCACTTTCATTTACTTAAGTTAAATTTTAATTCTCGGATTAAAATTCTCAATTTTCTTTTATTAATATCAAACTTAATTTATAAGTTCAATAGTTGATCCATTTAAACTTCCACATTATCTAAATAGAATTTCTTAGAATTCAATTGCCCGGTTTTAATTTCCAAAACCATTTTGAAATGATAACTACACATACCCACTTGGTATGTCAAATCAAATTTTCAAATTCCAAACACTTGTTTTCACCAAAACAAATTTTCTCTTTTTGAAAATTTCTAAAACAACTTGTATACCCAACAAGCCCAAACAATTATCATGACCAATTATCCTGGTAGCAATTCATCACTTTAGAAACTCGAAAATGAATACTGATGATGTGGCCATCATCATCAGGATTATTTTCCAGCGACCGAAGTGAGTTCAGTGCTTCCTTACTTTCACAATTTCCTCCCAAAACAATTTCCATTCAACAATATTTTCCAAAACAATACTCCATTATTGCCTTCAAATCTTTGGAAAAACATTTCAAACATTCCCAAAATTTTTAAATTCCCCAAATCCTTTTGTTTAAATTCATTGAAGCACCTTTCAAATTTCCGGGACTTAAATTCTGGTTTAATCAAATTTTAGTTATATTCCCTTTATTAAAGATCATACTTAGATAATTTTATTTAGTTATAAAGCACTCAAAATTTTAATTGTAGTATTAACAACCAAATATTCAAATATATATATAATAATTTCAGAAAATATTTCTTTTATGTCAAAATATAATTTTTGGTAAAATTATTTCATTTACCCTACTTTAAAAACAATACTGTGTCGGTCTACCTTGTTTAAGAGTTTAGAAATTCCTATCGATGAAATGGCGTCCCACACATCGACCAGAATTCATAAACACTCAACAGATAAATCAACACAATATAAAAACAATTTTATATCCACTAACAAATACGCGCTCATATCTATTAATACACTCAAACTCATTTTAGAGTTATGCTGACTCTATTCTATGAGTAATTCCTACCAGAGCCAAGGTTATCATCAACTTCGCTCTGATACCAACTGTGACGACCCGCCCTTCTACTACTAGAAAGACGTATCATCATGAAGAAAGCAAGGGATAGAAAGTAGAAAAGAAAGAGAAAGAAAGAACATCAACATCAGAATCTCACAGCGGAACGGAACAAAATATAATATATCACATAAATATTTCATAGTTTTACATATATCCGAGTTATACAATATCAATACACATGACAGTCATATACATACATCTATCACCATACACATCAGAGATACAGTACACATCAACTAATACAGCGGAACAAGATAGATAGCTACATACGTCTGGAAACTCCTGCTCCAAGCTCCTCCATAAATCAAAGTCCAAAACCTATCACTTGGTTACTCATAAAAATTTGAGTACCCAAGAGTTTATGAAAAACAAAATATAAACTCCGGGTCAGACATGGGTCTGGTATGAGTAAACAGTTTAAATTTGTTTAACTTTGAAAAACATTTGAAAATAAAGGTATCACGTAAGACTCCCCACAAATAAATACGGGTAAGTTTTTACCTTACGCTAACCAAAACATTTTATAGGAAATCCAGTGATATTATAATAATGTCTAGGGTTTTCAAGTAAATAGAAAATAGCCGAAATTGTTACATCTATTAAATTCCAGCTACTAGCCACAAAAGTGGGTAATACAAATCAAAACCGTAGGGTTTCGTAGGGAAAATGGATTTCCAACAATGGTAGGGATACTGGGGTACCGCCCGTCACAGTACGGGGCCTAGATCACCGTACCGAGGATCACTCCCGACCCCCTACAACACAAGGCCGGAACCGTTCCTTACTGAACAGTCTCGAACAAGATAAACCCCGCGGTTGTAACTAGCAACCGCCCACACAGCCGAAATATAAAGGGACATCTAGACAGGGGAAATATCTTGTCCTGCTTGGGCATGACCCACCTAACCTTGCTGCATCTCCCCTGTTTTAGCCATTCCCGGTTGATGAGGCTGGAGGCTGTGATTACCTTTATAGGACATATATCTTAGAATGTTCTTCGTCCGCCTGACGATGTGCTGAAAGCATTCAATCCATAAAAGTTCGTTCAGGGTTCGAACGAAACCGAAGGCATTATCTCGTCACACTCATTTTGGAATCACCCTCAGAGTCAACGACGATAACCCTTGCATTCTAAAAACACCATCTCGATCTTCGTTTCAGAATTCACGACCTAACGTTTAAATTGGATCGATGTGGTTTTCGGAATATCAATTGGATACCCGAGCCCGGTCTCATCGAAATCCAAACGCCATTTTGAGGGCCAAGTTGCCTAATTAACTTAAACAGTTTAAATAATTTAAATTCAACAATTGAATTAACATAGCATTTATCACAGATAAAACATATACAAGCATCATAGATATAACATAACATATCACCGAGCATCACAGAATATCATCACATAAATATCACAATCAGATATTTAATATAACAATTCCGCAAGCAGACATCTTTAAGTCTTATTTGTAATTAATTCAATTTAGATTTAATTACTTGAGAGTTAATCACTTAACTCTGTTTAATTGATCATTAGTTAACAATTAATTACTTATTTCATTTCAACTTGTTTAATTAATGATTTCTTAATTAATCATTAAGTCTTAATTACATAATTATTTCATATCACACTATCAATTACTTAATTACTTCTTAACCCAGTTATTTACTTTAATTAATAATTTAATTAATAGTCTTAATTATTAATCAAACTTAATTACCTATTTAATTACTGCTAATTACTTACTTAACCATTTATTTATTCTTATTTAAATTACTCGATTAATTAACTATTAATCATTCATAAATTGACTTTAAGTAATTAATTTCAAATTTACCCCTTTCCTTAATTGTTACTCAATCTCTGATTATAAAGTAATTACTCTCGACCACTTTTCAAAAATAATTAATTAATATTAATTATTCATCTTAATGAACATTTGAAAAGAAATTTTTCTTAACTTGAAATTCAATTTATTATTAACTACACCACTTAAATGTTAATTATCTTATACTTAACTTTGATTAAGTGCTTAATTAAAATAATAATTAAGTGTTTCAAAACATCATTATGTATTAAATAAAATCATCTTAACCTAAATCCAAAGTCTTCACAATACTTAAAAAAATTTATGGAAACAAACTTTAATTAACTTTAACACTAATGCAAAACTGCATTTTGTTAAACCCGAGACTCCCCTTTCTTAAACTCGAGTATTATTTCGAGTTATCCTCAAAATCACCGTGCCCTTCCTGTACGCACACCCTTCCTCTTCCCCCTTTCTTATATTCTTAAATTTCTGTAAGTTAAAACCAAATTAAAGGTTAAGCATCAGGAAACTCCACTTGAACGACAGGAAACTCGAAGACAAACCCATTTTCACTCGAGCTCGACACGAGGCAGACCCCTTCACGTCATCAACGACACGACACCCCCACCCCAACGCCACCGTGCACGTGCACGGTGGTTCGCTGCACCTCCAGCGGCCCTCGTCAGTACCCACAAACCACGATTCCCCTCCTTACCCACAATCGAAACCCAGAAATTCGAAATAGGATCAAAATCGAAATATCACCTAAAACTTGAACTCGAAACACCAGCACCTCACCGAAAACCACCCCGTCCTGCAATCCCACATCTCCAGAGGCTAAGCCACACCACCCACGCCAAGTCCTGCCCCTCAACAACTACCTCCTCGAAGCTCAGGAAGCTCGATCTCACTATGATGCAAAAATTTACAGTGAACAGGCAACACCTAAACTAAAACCCTATTTTTCGTTTGTTTGATTAATTCATGAATTAGAAAAATTATCTGACATTTTTCTCAACATTTTGTATGTTCGAACTACCTCCAAAACAAATTCCAACAATTTAAATTGAATCAATAAATAGGAATTTGCAAAAATACAAATTTTGTCTATTTACAAACTGCTATTTAAATATCAATCTATAAATCTTGATTTTTGTTGTAAAAACTTTGATTTGCAGTATATATTCAATATACAATCTTGAATCAACATTTTGCAACATTCGAATATTATCAATGATCACTTAATCTACCTGTACATCAATATTACAGTGAAGTACTTGATGAAAATGATTGTAATCACACTTTACAAATCCTAGTTTAAGATTGCATCTTAGTTGCTAAGGGAATCAAAGTTTATCAATGATCAAATAAGAATATCTTTAAGTTAATGATTCAAATATGAACCTTGTACCAATTTACAGAAAACATAGTGCATCTCAACATGTGCAAACTGAAGCATATACAAATCAGTTCATCGGATGAATTTGAACTATTTAAATTAGCTTAAAACTTTTAAAAATTTAGTTTACTCACCAGAACATTCCTGTGAATCAATAAGCATGAATGTTTTGAAGCTTAGTTGCTTGAAAAGTATTAAAACTGCAAACTTTGAATCTGTTTTTGTTTGAACTTAAATGGGGTTTTCAAAAGAAAGATGCTACCAAATTTTCTTCTTCTCGGGTTTGCTTTACAGGTTTTATAAATGAACATCATAATGTGAAGTTTGTATATATAAAAAGCTTTAAACAGTATAGGCATTAACTGGACCAATTTTTACTTGTTTGACCTGCAAGTTAAATAATTCTGTTTGATATGCTAAAATGTGAAATGATGTTACAAAATTTCGGCTGAAGATTTCTTGACAAAGAGGGGTGATAATTAATGCATATGTATTTATTTATGCTAACACAATCATCATCTGATTTGCTGTAAAGATATTACGCAAACATGTACTTATGCAGGTAAACTTAAGGCTTATGGCTTGTGAAAGAAGGCATGTTCATATATACATTTGTCTTATTATTTTTATTTGAACACTATACACATATGTTTTTTTGTAAATACATACTTGCAGGAAACACTGTCATATATATATATATATATATATATATATATATATATAAAGGTACTTAGGTACAAATGTTTATTGTATCTAACTCCAGGCTGAATTTCCAATATACATATATATATATATATATATATATATATCAGGTTTATATTTTACAAACTTAGTCCAGAATGAAAATATTTGTTTCATAAATATTTGTGTTCTTGCTTCATTTTATCCTATACTTGGCTTTTAAATTTTATTATGTATTTTGACTATGACTAACAATATTTAAGTTATATTCAATATGGGTCATATGGTTTATTTACATTTATATTTATATTTCATTCTTAACTATCAATATTTAAATTATGTACAATATGATTTAGTTACATTTTATACTTATTATATTTTTTTCTATGGTCTTGCAAATTTAAAATGATATTGTAAGTATTAACTACTTATTTGTTGTTTTGATTTATATTTCTATTTCTATTTTTGTTTTATATTTGACTATTAATATTAAACTTAGATTCATGTGTTTACTTATTAATTTATATTTATGTTTCAATTATCAATAATTAAATAAGATTCACATGTTTCACTTATATTTTATATTAACAGAATTAGATTTTAATTTAAACATTATCATTCATACGTTTATTTTTATCACATGATAACAAGACAAAGTAATTTAATTTAATGGTATAAGATAAATATTATAAAGAGATTTATTTTAAATTTCACACATTATTATTCATATGTATATTTATCCGATGTAAACAAAGTAAAGTATTTTTTAGTTATATAAGACAAATTTTATTATAAATATTATCAAGAGATTTTATTTTAAATTTCCGAAGCCCAATTTCCTTTTTAAAATACCAATCCATATGCACAAATAGCAGTTATTTCCAAAATCATATTCATTTTAAATATGTTCAGTTTACATTTCATCCAATTAGATTAAATATTTATTAAAAAAAACGGGGCCAAAATCTAGGGTCGTTACAGTAGTGGTGCTCTGGACAAAGCGGCAGGAATTCTGGTGTCGTGGTTCGTCGTCCGCGAGGTGGTTAGTCAATCGGTGTTGGGTTCCAGCTTAGTTCAAACATGCTCGATTTCAAATCTTAGGCAATTCGATGGTTCTGGATGGTTGAGGGGACTTAGGGAAGGATGGATGATCTATCGATGATCGAAGCATAAACTGGAGGTGGTCAGGTTGTTTGTGCACATGCATGCAGTTATGGGTGTGTCTGGCTTTGCTCGAGTTTGGGAAGACGAGGGTATTATCAAGTAATTGCTAGGCGAATATAAGTGATGGCTCGGGTTGGTGATCGAAGCAAGCGTGTGTGTTGTTTTAAACAGATTAAAATTTAAACAAAGTTAAAAGAAAGGGAAGGAGAAGAAGTTTACTCGGGGGGGGGGGGGGGCGACTCGAAGTAAATTAAAGGGTCGCTCGGGTATTTCTCTTTGTTTCTGTTTTTTTTTAAAAAAAACAGAAACAGTTTAAATTTAATTTGTTTAATTACTTTAAAAATGGGTAAATGATTTGAATTTAAATGGAGTCTAAAATATTTTTTTTTTTTAAGTATTAAGTTTAAATCTGGAATAAAAAAATTCAAGCTGCATTTCAGGTTTGAAACTAAAAGATATTTTCAAAATTGAATTTATTTTTAAAATAAATTTGGAATGTTTTGAAGTGTATTTTGAACTAATTTGAATTTAAAGATAAATTTGGTTTAAATTCTTGCAAATTTATTTTATATAATGGATGTTTCTTGAGCATGTAAGATAAAAGATTTTAGATTGTTTTGAACCTTGTCTAAATAAATTGTATTCATTTTAAAATCTTAAAATGAAATGTAGAGTGAAATTTGAAGTAGATTTGAAACAAAGTGTTTTTAAATACTTTAAATAAGTAAGAAATGTTTTCTTAAATTAAGTTAGAATTTAAGAATTTGGATTCATTTAAATTATTAAGTTAATTTAATGGGTAATTAATTATTTAATTAAGTAATAATATGGATAATTAATTAAGTAATTAAGAATTTTTAATTAATTAATTAAAGTCTTAAGATTAATTAATTAAAGTTAATTAATTTATAATTAGGGATTGTTAATTAAATTTTAATTAATGATTAAGGATTAATTAATTGAGTAATTAAGGATTAATTAAGTTTCAGTTAGCAATTAATTAATTTAATAATTAGAAATTAATTAATTGGTAATTAAATATTAATTTGTAATTAATGAATTAATTAGTTGATGTAATTAATTGGTTTAATGTGATTAGTTTGGATTAATTAATTAAGTTTAATTAATTTAAACACTCGATGATTTGATGAATAATTACTTAACGTAATTAATGAGATTGTAATTACTTAGGGAAGTAATTGATTGATAATTACTGAATGTAATTAAAGGTGTTAATGATGAAAGTAATTTAGATTAAATTACTTTTTAACTAATCAAGGGAATTAATTAGATGATTAGTTTTGTAACCAATGGTTATATAAGCAGGATTTATAGATTGAAGTAATTTATTTAATATACTCCAAATTAATTAGAGATGATAAACTATTGACAATTAAGGGAAGTTAATTACTAATGTTATTAATCAAGGGTGATTAATAATATGGTTAGTAATTAACAAATGTAGTAATTAAAGGTTAATTACTGTATTTGGGTTAAGAATAATTTATTTTGTGAAATTAATTTAGGTTTAATTACTTAAATGTAATTAAAGGATACATAGAATGATATTGGAAGCCTTTGATTAATTGTTATTCCTAATATGTGGTTTGTGATGTTATGCGATAAGAGATGTTTGATTTAAATTTTGATGGTGTGGTTATCTATTGATGATGAATTATGTGACATTCTGTATTTAAAATTGAATTGTATTTCACTTGAATAATTTAAGTTAAGATGATATTGGTTTCGAAGAGACCGGGGTCGGCTATTAGTAAATACCCGAAACCACTTCGATTCTTCATAAATTGCTAGGTGAAATCAATAGACTGGAATGGAATGACTTAAGTGAATATGACTATTTAATCTAAGTTTTGGTACTTATAAATTGATGTGTGAAATGAGTAATGTCTTTAACGTCTTGTGAACTTGTAAATTGATATAAGTTACCCCAGGTTCATACCAGTTGTATTCTTTTGTATTCCATGTTAGATGGGTTTTCTCATGCTGGTTTCCAGCCTGACACAGGTGTTACTTTGATGTAATGCTCGGGTCAGACCGAGTACTACAGATTTTCAGGTAAGGACGTTCTGGAGCTCAGGAGGCGAGCTGAATGGCAGGAACGCATGTAGAGTTTTCCGCTGTGTTTATTTGTAGCTTATCTGGGGCATGTTGAATTAAACTGCTCAGTGTTGTGTAATTATTGTAACTCTGATATATTAAAGTGTAATTTGACCAGTATAGTTTTCCTTTGTATAACTGCTATTTATTTAATATTATATTTTAATCCACTGCGAATGTGAGAGTCAGTGTTTTGGTGTTTCTATTTTCTTATTTTTTCTTCTTTTCATAACTATCTGGAGTTTTCGGGATCAAAAATTCCAAGTTGTTACATTTGGTATCAGAGGTGAAGGTTAAGCGAGAACCTTGGCTCTGGTGGGATTACTCATTAAGAATAGGGTAAGTGATACCCTAGAATGAGTAGAGTGTGTGTGTGTGTGTGTGTGTGTGTGTGTGTGTGTGTGTGTGTGTATATATATATATGAGAGCGTACTTGTTATTTTCTTATATAAAGATTTTGAATGATTTTTATACAAGATTATATTTAATATATAAAGCAATATTTTTCTAATATTAAGTTAATTTGTTGTAAACAATTAAAATTTTTAAGTGGGAACCCTATAAGAATTTAAGTGGTAAATTTATGTATCCGAGTAGGAATTTAGTAGATTGTACCATTCATATTAGGAACATTAGAATTAAGTTTGGATTTAAATCGTTCTGAATGGTTCTGAAAGGTAATCCAATTTCAAAATAAGAAGTTGATTGAAACTTTATTTGAAATTAAAAACCAAAGATGTTAAAACATAAGGTATAACTTAGTAATCTAATTTATAGGTTAGGGAGCTCCTCTAGAATTCATCCTTGAGAGGGATGACTAAGAGTGAAGAAGGGAAGGTTAGGCGCAGAGAGCAAAGAGCAGCTGCATATAGGGATCGAGAAGAAGGAATTCGAGAGTATGAAAAACAAGTTAAGGAAAAGGCTGAACCAGGACCTTATGATAATGTCACCTGCTACAGATGTTTCAGTAGGGGACATTACGCAGCCAAGTGCAGTAAAGCGAGGAAGGAATTGAAGGGTACATTCCACCAGTTTCGCTCTGGGATCTTGTGCTTTAAGTGTCATAAGAAAGGACATTTTCTAAATCATTGCCCTAAAGTGAGAAAGGCGAAGCGTTGTGTAACTGGTCAATGAGTCGACTATCTGGTATCATTGTAAGAAGACAGGACACATTGCTAGGAATTGTTCCGAGAGGCAGAAGAGGAGTAAGACTGTAGAACCTGTTGGAGGCGTGAAGGTTATCCAGATTGGTAACAGGGTAGAAACATTTTGTGATAAATGTTATAAGTGGGGACACCCTGTTGAGAAGTGTATGTTTGGGCTTTGCCCTTTGGAAGGAAGTCCATAGGAAGGATACTTGAAGGAGTATTAGGGCTCTGTTCTTTCCAAACCTCTAGGCAATTGAAAGATATCTAGATTTATGACTTTTGTAAAACTCTTATTTCGGATTAATGTATGTAATGTAAGAACTATTAATATGTAGTGAATTAATGTATGAAATCATTTTGGACTTAAGACTGAAATGTTTAACGTAAAACTTCAAGGGTTGGGTTATAAAAATTTAAGTTTTGTGATAAATTGAATTTCAAAGATTTAGTTGTTTAAAAAGGATTTGAATTATTATTATTTGAACTTTGAAATAGAAATTGGATTCAGAATTAAATGGTTTAAAGATATAAGTTGATTTGATTTAAAGGACTGAATCAATATTTAAAAATTTAACTCGAATTTATATAATTCGGGATGGCTTAAATTTGAAATTTGAATTGAATTAGTTCAAATTAAATTTGATTTGAATTAATCAGAATTGTGATTGAAGATGGATAATTTAAAAAAAATTCAAATGGAAATTTTGAATCGGATTGATTTGAAATGAAATGGAGGTTGAATAAAGTTAAATTTGAAAAGAAACTGAGGTTAATTCAACTTGAATTGGGGTTGAATCAATTTCAATAGAAATTGAAGTTATTTAAAATTTGAATTGGGTCAATTTAAATGAAAGTGAAAATTTAAATTGAATTGATGAGAATGGAGATTGGGAAAGTGAGCAGTTTTAACTCTGGACTATTTTTAATATAAATTGTTTTAACATAAACCTATTTTTCCAAGCTATTCATTATATATACAACCTTTCTTTAAAAAAGCCAAACCATCTTATACTTGTTTTACAATTATTTTTGAAACTGTTTAACGATTTTCCAACTGTTTTATTTAACTAATTACTATATTCCAACTATTTTGCAAAACTAATTATTATCTTGCAATTATCTAAAATTTCTATAATTGTTTTAACTATTTTCTAACTATTTTACACATATTTTACAAATTAGTAATTATTTTCCAACTACTTTTCTATTTTTAATTTTTTTTAAGCTATTTTCTAAATAAACTGGTCGGAGTTCAAACTATTATTGGTTAAGTACCCAATCAAGATAAGAATTAAAGGAATAATCCAAATGGGGATTAAGGCAAATATGAGTAAGTGGATAGAATCTAAAGGAAATGTGAATAGAAAGAGAAATTGATTTATAATCAATGAAGTTAATTACGTAAGGTGTACGTATGTTATTCTATACGCATAATGATTTGATCCAGATTCGAGTACAGAATTTCGAGATAGTATGTCGATCCGAGTTGGGATTTTTCACTCGATTTTTGACGGCGAACCTGGATATGGATTGTTGATTGGTTCTGAATATTCTCCATCATAGTTATGACTATGCTAGGAGAATGACGGTTTCTGATCAAGAAACCAGATCTTTGTCCGCACTAGGAAGTCGGGTGGACGATACTAATTCGGAAGTGAAATTGTGTGGTCGAGTGAGCGATAAGATTGGTATAGCGTACGGATGATATGTGTACATCGTACGGATTGGAATGAAAATGATATTGAAAGGAGTAATCAAATTTGAATATTTGATTTTGAGTAAACAAAGTTGAATATCTTTGTTTTATAAAATGAAACTCCCCTTGTTGAATCTTTTGCCAAAAGAAAAGGGTTTTTGAAAATGTTTGAAATATAAAAGGAGTTTTATACAAGTTTGAAATGATCCAAAGTTTTAAAAATTATATACATATATTTGTGTATATATAAAGGATCTTATTAGGATTTTAGAAAAGGTTTTAGGAACCTTTGGATTTGGAAAGCCTTTTGATTTTTGGGTAAAATCAATATGAGAATTTGGAAAGCCTAGTTTGAGAATTATCGATTTTGGAATAATCGATTTTGTGTAAAGGAGCCTTGTATGAGATCATACTAGGTGTATGATTTGAAAGATAATATATGTGTATAGTATAAAGTGTTTTGATGATGGCTCTGGGGAAAAGGACGCTCCCTTGAAATGAACTTCTCAGGAGTGCCACCGGGTGGTACTGCCTTGATCCCCAAGGGGGGGTTCTAAAGTTGATACTGTGAGGAGTCCGGACAAAACTAGTTCTTGGGGATTAGGAGTAGTATACCATAGCAAAAGTCGTGTGTGCCGCTGAGAGCCAACAGTCTGCGTTTGATTTTATATCGGTAGACTGCGACCTATGGTAACATAGCGAAAGTCGTGTATGCCGCTGAGAGCCAACAGTCTGCGTTTGATTTTATATCGGTAGACTACGACCTATGTAAAAGTGGAGAAGTTTCATTTCGACAGCGAAAATCAGAGGCCGCTGAGAGCCTGCAGTTACATGGACTTTTGCTGTGATGGCAACGTAACCCTGGAATGTAACTGCGATCTGTTGTGGGTTCCATGGCGTAATCGAGAGGCCGCGGAGAACCTACAGTTACATGGACTTTTGCTGTGATGGCAACGTAACCCTAGAATGTAACTGCGACCATGGATGGGGGTGATGATTTCCAGAGCATTCTCACCAAAGATATATCCTCTATTTTCAAAAACTGTTTTCTATATCTTCAATAAAATTATTTTTCAAGTATTTTCACTGGATGTTGAAAATGGATCAGCTAAGTACTTATAGATTTTCAGTCATACGACTGATCAACGTATGACCGAATTTCTGTAAAAATGAGGATGGACTTATTGAGACATTGAGCTATAAAAAGTATCTTTATAAAAACCATTTTATAATATTATATAGATTTTAAAGGCGTTTAAAATGACCAAGAATTAAGAATATGTAAATATAAAATAAATAATTTATAAACAAATAAGAATTAAGAAGGAATTTAAACATAAATTATAAATAAATTAGAGGCAAGGTTTTATACACTCGTAACAAATTTAGCGTGCTTAAACAACAAGTGTGAGATAATAATAATGGAGGTAAACAATTGGCAAGATGATTGCATTTAAAGAATTTTTTTAAAAAAAAATATAGGTTGCTCATTTTTTCTCTACACGCTTTTGTTCAAAAGAAAATTTTCTTCATCTAAAATCCTGTAAACAAATTTTCAAAACAGAAAAGCAAAGTCTCTAAAGCATTTTTACAATCTGCAGCTAAGTCAATCATCAACAATACTTCATTCTTAATCAAACCTGTAGCTGTAAACTATAATCTTTTCAACCTGAGTTTTAAAGCAAGTGGAATCTGAAGCAAGATCAGGCCTGCATGCAAAATCTAAACAACAAGCAACATTTAGTTCTAAATCAAAAACAAGAAGCTGGAGGCATTTCAATTTAAAGTTTTTAAAGGGAAAAGACATTTCCAGCAGCTTCAAATTTGAAGCTCTGTTCTTCATCATTTTTAAGGTGAGCAAACTTCTCTTTTATAAGACTTTAAACCTACATATCATGATCTCTGAAGTATGATATGAGATGTCCTTGAATGATTGAGTAAATTTGGTTTGCATGCTTATGAATGTGCAGATATAAAAGATATGTATGTCTGTATACATATACATATATATATATATATATATATATATATATATATATATATCTCTGTTTATAACAGTACAGGCTTTAGATTTTATTAGAAAAATCCTGTCTTCCCATCCATTTGATTTTAGTCTACGGTTTGTAAATGAAAATGGTTTCTAACAATGTGTTTTAAATTTTAAAATAGTTTCAGGGACATGTAATAAGTATTTAACTCAAAATTCAAAAATTTACAGTGGGAATCAAAGAAATAGGTAAAAATCGAGCATGATAAATTTAAACTTTGATTATGTAATCTAGGTCGTGAAGCAAAATCATGAATTTAGGTGTGTGAATTCAATCGAATCCATTCAGGTAATTAAGGGATCGATTCGAGTTTGATGAAGACCCAACAGGAGATGTTGCAGAATTTCCTCGGACAAATGAGGGCGGAGAATATGCAAAACCTTGGACTAACTACAACAACTGCAAGTGCGGGACAAGGAATCAGGATTACAGAAGCTAACGAAGGACAGGTTCAAGACCAGAACGCAGGAACTGAAGGTGACCGACAAGGACTTGGGGGCAGACCCTCAGGGTCCGATACTGGAAGACCGACAGACGGAGCTTAACAAGCTGGAGTCAATACATATGCTAACGAGCCACCAGAAGAATACGTACCAGAATTCCCTTCAAGGCTCGGGGGGGTAGGATAGGAACTTAACAAGGGGCCAACCCCTAGACGGAGATGAGAGAATGATTGGCCTAATGCGACGAATCATGAGAGGAGGACTGCCTAGCGGAGGGCTGGAAGAAGTTAGTCGGAGTCTGTTCACTCCGAACATTCGAAACGCAAGGAACCCTCCAAAATTCAAACTACCAACGCTGGAAGCTTATGACGGGAGGTCAGACCCGACCATGCATATTACCAGATATATTAGGCACATGGAAGTGCTGGGGGCATCCGAGGAAGTGATGGCACGATGCTTCCCTCTATATTTGTCAGATTTGGCTGCGCTTTGGTTCAGGCAACTAGAGACTGGATCAATCAGAACATGGAGCGAGCTTGTAGACTGCTTCATGAGACAGTTTAGGGTCCAAGTGACGCGACCCAAGAGCGTGATGACTTTAGCTTCGATCAAGCAAAGGGCCGGAGAGTCCATAAAAGATTTCCTACTAAGATTCAATGTAACAGTGACTTCTGTAGATCGCCCGGATCCATCGATGATTCTGATGGCGGCGGTGGCAGGAGTCGCGGAAGGCACCAAATTTAAAGATTCTATGACTAAAGATCCACCACAAGATCTTGGAGATTTCTTTCATAAAGCTGAAAAGTTCATCCGATTAGAAGAATCACGAGCCGAGAGGCTGGAAACAAATGTTGCGCAGAGCGAAGGAACCTCCAGAGAACAGTCCGGAGCGGACAAGGGAAAAAGGAAACAGGATGACAGACATGATGGTCCTGATAAACGGAAGAAATTCCAAGAACCGAGATTTAGGCAGTACACAGATCTGACTGCAGGCCTAGAAAGAATCTACACTGAAACTCGGGGGCAACTCCCCTATCGAAAGCCACCTATAAGGGATCCCACTGAGCGGGAGCGCAGGACTGGAAAATATTGCCTATTCCATGAGCTGGATGGGCACACCACAGATGAATGCTGCCACCTAAAGGATGAGGTGGAAGAACATGCCAGGGGTGGTAGACTGCCGCAATTTGTCAGAGAACAGACAGCGGCAGTAAGGCCTGAACAACTACCGCCTCCACCTAACAGGAACGATCCTGGATCGGGATCACGAGTCATCATCCACTGATGAAAGATGGCAAGGGCCAAGTCCAAGATTTGGACTTTGGTCGAATAGTTTCATTTAGATTTGTTTTTAGAATAAACGGTTACTCCACTTACACATGTACGGGAACCGGAGGGATCCCTAGGCATGCTCTGAGATAGAGATAAACCGATATGCCTGGAGAGGAAATGTTTAGCTTTTTCTGATGTTTGAGATTGAACATCTAGAACTCGAATTTTAATAAATAAATTAGAATCTCTTGCAATAAACCTTTTGACCAGAGAGTCAGAAGATGAACATTAAATACCAATATAAAAATGATCGCTTTATGACCCTACCCGGAGAGGCGGGGTCCGGAGTGCAAGAAGTGAGTTGCTTCGCCGGAGAGCGACAGGATCAACTCACTTAAGCGTTGTTTCCCCTTCACCGAAGAGTGACAGGATGGGATCCAGCAAGAGCCCGGAGAGGCTATGATCGGCCTAGAACGACCATGACATCGCTATACGTCCTAACCAGGACCAGAGTGCAAGGGATACAGAGTGCAATAGGATCTTTCTATTCAATCACTAAGTCTAGAATGGACTTAGTAAGGGTTCAGAGTAGCCATTAATAGTCCGGAGAGACTACGGAACTTCATTCTCAGCTTCTACAGAAAGAATGAATGCTGATTCGGCTTCGAACAGCCATAAACTTGATTGATGATACTGCAGCTATGAATGAAACGTGAATTTACTACATTCGATTTTAGACCGTTCAAAACATACCTTTTACCAAAAGGCATGTTTTGGGGGGCAGAGTGTTATCCCAACTTTTGGCAAACTTAAGATATCCAAAATTTGCTAAGAATCAATGATTATTATTCTTGAGTATCAACTATGTACTACAGGATAACCATGGATATCGATGAATTTTGTCCGAGTCCAGATTGAACTACAATTGATAGGACATGACCAGAAAGATCATAGAAGCCAGTGGTTCAAATATCAAGTCAATCCGAGTTCGTATGCTCAAGTTATGATGGATTCAATTTGAGGGAAACAAACCTTGCTCGGTTCGAATCGATGGGATACCCCCTAGTTCGAATCGATGGACTTCGCATCCATCGGTTCGACTCCATCTACCTCGAATCCATCAAGCAAGCCCCCAGATAGCCATGCTTCGAATCCATCCACGCCTGCCCTGTTCGAACCCAACATGATGAAATCCTTCGAACCCATCACGATGGCCTACCTTCGAATCCATCCACATGTCTCAACTCGACTCCATATAGTTCGCATCCATCAACACCTCGCTCCATGCAAACCCACTAGGTTCGAATCCATCGAGAGTTGGTTGCTTCGAACCGAACTTGTTCGAATCGATCAAGTTCGAACCCATTGAGGTACCTCAGTTCGAATCGGTCGTGTTCGAATCCAGCAAACATTCACTCGCTCGCATCCACCGAGTAAACTAACTTGGATGACGTGTCACTCCACGATGCGATGTCGGCGAGATCCACGGAGACGAAGCGTTCAACCTGGAGAGAAGGCCGGATCGACTCGAAGGGCGCGCGCCACCTCATCAGAAAACCATGTGCGTTGATGGTTTCGAAGGGAGTGGGTTCGAAGGGATCGATTCGACCCAAACAGCCAAACGTAAATCCCCACTTCGAATCGATCATATCTCTCAATCCCTTGATCCGAATGCCATGAAATTTTTACAGGAGTTTTCCTACATGTTGAAGAATGTCCACGCCAAGTTTCATCACAATTGGACAATTTCTTGATCGATTCGAACCAAGGATCGAATCGATCCCAATGTGGGCCCGGATCTCCAGGTTTCGGCCATGTGGGCCCCCTCACGTGCCTGAAGCGGTCTACCGGACTTTTAGGAGAAATATCAGCCTCCTACGCCTATAAATAGAGCCCCAGGTCATTCAGAAAAGGGATAGATCTCTCTCTTGCTGGATTTGGATTCTAAAGCACCGGGACTCTACTAGATTCTACTTTGCACTTTACAGCTACCGTTGTACTCGAATTGCAGAGCTATAATCCATTGTAATCCGCTGTAATCAACTGTAATCAGCGAAGAACATCAATAAAAATTAAAACCTTTGAAGTGGACGTAGGCCGGAGATAGCCGAACCACTATAAATCATGTGTTCTTGTTCGTAATTTCTGTTTTGCTGCATGTTGCTTGCTTAGATCTGTGATTTGTGTTTGGATATTGTTGATTTATATTCATACACTGGTGCTTTCACAACACTTGGGGTTTGTGACCAATTTTGGCTGGTTTGAATAAATTTGGGTTTAACGCCAATTTCTGGCGATTGGCACAGTGGATGACTTCGGGGTTATGATCGTTGATTACTTGTTGATCAATGATTAGGGGAAAAATGGTGGTTGAGTTTCTCATAGGTCGTGGTGGTCGGAAATGGGAGTAGTAGGGTTTCCAGTTGATCAGGGTAGCCGTGTTTTTGCGAGGCGAATGTGTCGTCATGATGTGACTGGAGGTTATCGCGAGGATGGGAAACGACGTCAGGGTTCGTAGTGGTGCTCTGGACGAAGCAGTAGGAATTCTGGTGCCGTGGTTCGTCGTCGGCGAGGTGGTTCGTCAATCAGTGTTGGGTTCCAGCTTAGTTCAACATGTTCGATTTCAAATCTTAGGCAATTCGATGATTCTGGATGGTTGAGGGGACTTAGGGAAGGATGGATGACATATCGATGATCGGAGCATCAACTGGAGGTGGTCAGGTTGTTTGTGCACATGCACGCGGTTATGGGTGTGTCTGACTTTGCTTGAGTTTGGGAAGATGAGGGTATTCTCGAGTAATTGCTAGGGGAATATAAGTGATGGCTCGGGTTGGTGATCAAAGCAAGCGTATGTGTTGTTTTAAACAGTTTAAAATTTAAACAAAGTTAAAAGAAATGGAAGGAGAAGAAGTTTACTCGAGGGGAATGACTCGAAGTAAATTATAGGGTTGCTCGGGTATTTCTCTTTGTTTCGGGTTTTTAAAAAAAAACAGAAATAGTTTAAATTTAAATTGTTTAATTATTTAAAAATTCTTAAATGATTTGATTTAAATGGAGTCTAAAATATAAGAAAGTTTTTTTAAGTATTAAGTTTAAATCGGGACTAAAAAAATTCAAGCTGTATTTCAGGTTTGAAATTAAAAGAAATTTTTAAAATTGAATTTATTTTTAAATAAATTTGGAATGTTTTAAAGTGTAATTGAACTAATTTGAATTTAAAGATAAATTTGGTTTAAATTCTTTCAAATTCATTTTATATAATGGATGTTTCTTGAACATGTAAGATAAAAGATTTTAGATTGTTTTGAACCTTGTCTAAATAAATTGTATTCATTTTAAAATCTTAAAATGAAATGTAGAGTGAAATTTAAAGTAGGTTTGAAACAAAGTGTTTTTAAATACTTTAAATAAGTAAGAAATGTTTTCTTAAATTAAGTTAGAATTTAAGAATTTGGATTCATTTAAATTATTAAGTTAATTTAATGGGTAATTAATTATTTAATTAATTAATAATATGGATGATTAATTAAGTAATTAAGAATTTTTAGTTGATTAATTAAAGTCTTAAGATTAATTAATTAAAGTTAATTAATCTGTAATTAGGGATTGTTAATTAAATTTTAATTAATGATTAAGGATTAATTAATCAAGTAATTAAGGATTAATTAAGTTTCAGTTAGCAATTAATTAATTTAATAATTAGAAATTAATTAATTGGTAATTAAATATTAATTTGTAATTAATGAATTAATTACTTGATGTAATTCATTGGTTTAATGTGATTAGTTTGGATTAATTAATTAAGCTTAATTAATTTAAACACTCGATGATTTGATGAATAATTACTTAACGTAATTAATGAGATTGTAATTACTTAAGGAAGTAATTGATTGATAATTACTGAATGTAATTAAAGGTGTTAATGATGAAAGTAATTTAGATTAAATTACTTTGTAACTAATCAAGGGAATTAATTAGATGATTAGTTTTGTAACCAATGGTTATATAAGCAGGATTTATAGATTGAAGTAATTTATTTAATATACTTTAAATTAATTAGAGATGATAAACTATTGACAATTAAGGGAAGTTAATTACTGATGTTATTAATCAAGGGTGATTAATAATATGGTTAGTAATTAACAAATGTAGTAATTAAAGGTTAATTACTGTATTTCGGTTAAGAATAATTAATTTTGTGAAATTAATTTAGGTTTAATTACTTAAATGTAATTAAAGGATAAATAGAATGATATTGGAAGCCTTTGATTAATTGTTATTCCTAATATGTGGTTTGTGATGTTATGCGATTAGAGATGTTTGATTTATATTGTGATGGTGTGGTTATCTATTGATGATGAATTATGTGACATTCTGTATTTGAAATTGAAATGTATTTCACTTGAATAATTTATGTTAAGATGATATTGGTTTCGAAGAGACCGGGGTCCGGTATTAGTAAATACCTGAAACCACTTCGATTCTTCATAAATTGCTAGGTGAAATCAATAGACTGGAATGGAACGATTTAAGTGAGTACGACTATTTAATCTAAGTTTTGGTACTTAGAAATTGATGTGTGAAATGAGTAATGTCTTTAACGTCTTGTGAACTTGTAAATTGATAGAAGTTACCCCGGGTTCATATCAGTTGTATGCTTTTGTATTCCATGTTAGATGAGTTTTCTCACGGTGGTTTCCAGCCTGACCCGGGTGTTACTTTGATGTAATGCTCGGGTCAGACCGAGAGTTACAGATTTTCAGGTAAGGATGTTCTGGAGCTCAGGAGGCGAGCTGAATGGTAGGAGCGTGTGTAGAGTTTTCCACTGTGTTTATTTGTAGCTTATCTGGGGCATGTTGAATTAAACTGCTTAGTGTTGTGTAATTATTGTAACTCTGATATATTAAAGTGTAATTTGACCAGTATAGTTTTCCTCTGTATAACTGCTATTTATTTAATATTATATTTTAATCCGCTGCGAATGTGGGAATTTGTGTTTTGGTGTTTCTGTTTTCTTCTTCTTTTCTTCTTTCTCTTTCTTCTTTTCATAACTGTCTGGAGTTTTCGGGATCGAAAATTCCGGGTTGTTACAGTAATTCCCCCTTGAACTGGAGGGCTATCAAAGGGCACTCCATAGGTATGGTACAAACCAAACTCGTAGAAGGCGCGATAGGGCATGCGACTAGACACTAGAGGCAATGCCAGTGTAGATATACCGTTCGTGGATCCGAACTGGTGGTAACGCATAGCAGCTACTACTGCCCACCTCGTGACACATTCTCAAATCAAAGGTGCACCCAATCAAATTACAAAATCAATAGAATGATATCAAAGAAATGTTTCTGATAGGTGGAATGACCTCACTTGGCCCGACGTGGCTCTTGTTTTAGCCGCATCAAGCTGACTGACGGGAGTTGGGGCTATGCAAATATCATAAAGAATCATCACCAAACCATCCTACTTCACTCTTGAATCTCGACCACGTGCACAGTTACTATAGTGGTTTTCTGTATTGACAGAGAGTATAACAATATCCAATCCCGGTCTCTTTAACAACCAAACGCTTATTCCATACCGTGGTCATTTTGTTTCAAATAATTCATACTTCGCATCAAAATATCATATTCATTTCAAAACCATATCAAATTTGATATCATTGTTCACTTTAAATAATATTCATTTTTAGATTCGTAACACTTTCAAATTATACCCTTTCGAAATCATAACACATCGGAAACTATAGCACTTTTGAAATCATAACACTTTTGGCTTGAATAGTTTAGATATTGAAAATAGTATACATTAAAATGTTATAAATTAAAATATTTTATATATTAAAATAATTTATATATTAATAGTTTATATATATTAAAATTCTTTATATAATAAATTAGTTTCCTCTAATTTCACAAATCAATTCAAATCATTTAATATTCCAAAGTTCAATTCAAATCAATTCCATTTTAACCATTTCAATTTATAACTTAAAGATTTAATTTTAAATTTATTCAAATTGGAAAGTATTCACTTAACCTTTTCAATAGCAATTTATTAAATTCCCAACTAATAAATTTAAATAAATATTAAATATTTAATCTCGATTTTAAAATTGAGAATATTTATTTAATCACTTTTTATTAAATCAAGTTATAAATCATATTTCAACATCTAAGAATCAACAAGTCAACATTAATTTATCCTCCCAACCTTTATTATAAAAGTTATAAAAATCCATTTTAAAATATTAATATAAATTTAAATAAATATTTAAAATTATTATATACTAAATAAATTAATTTTATATTAAACTAAATTTTGTATTAAAAGTATAGTTTTTAATTAAATCTTATTTCATAATTATAAAATAAATAAAATATAAATAATATCATAAAATTTACATTTTTTCAAAACTAACTTATAATTAAAATTTCCAAACATATTATTTTTAAAATATAAATTTATATAATATTTTAAAATTAATATCTATTAAAACTCATATATTTCATTTCAAACTTTGGAAATCATATTAAAAATATAGACCAACTGTGTCCGTATATAATTTTCTATCCCATGGTTAAGTGATACATATATTTATCATTTCAATTTGCAATTTGTATATTTACGGGTATATCATTTCAATCCGCAATCCCAAAATTTAAAGAAAATCGCTTGGGTTTATCATTTCAACCCAAAACAATTTTTCCTTAATCTACAATATTGTTCGGGTATGTATCATTTCAACCCACAAGGAATTACTAAATTAATGGGGAACTTGCAGAGTGAGAACAAATATGATAATAATATAACATATCAACAATAGCCATGCATCATCAGTGATAGATAAAATACAAACCATAGAATATGGTGTCATATATCATAGGTGAGCAGTTACAAATAATAACATATCATATATAGCAATTAAATGATTAACAATTCAATGTAGCAGCATATTTCAATTGTCATTTCAAATGAAAGCAAATTTAATAAATATAAGAATGTTAATCGGGAGTAATTGCTCGCCTTTAAAGGCTAGAGTAATTTGACACACAACATGCTAGGAATTGGATCACGATATAGACAAATCGACCAATCCAAGCAATAATCTTAGTGCGAAGTAAGCTGAACATGGATTTGACGGACAAAGCTGATAAATAGGAATCGATGAGAACAAATATATAAAATTTAAAGTCTAATATTAACTATTACTAAAATAAGATAAAATAAAAATCTTTATAATATATTTCAAAATCAATATTTTACTTACACCCGTATTAAACAAAATAAACCTTTATAGTATATTTGGAAAAAAGAAACATTAAGAAAAATAAAAATATATATCATTTCTCTAAATCAATACTTAATTCATAAATAAGCTTGTATATGTAAGCTACAAAATCACAATATATGTGTTACATTTTTAAACCTTATCTAAGATAATTATTCATTAAAATCCACCTTTATATATATTGAAATCAACATAAATCAATAAGCAAAGATCAATATATAATACCGATATAAGCTTGCATACTTAACAGATAAAAGATAATATAATATATGCTCATTCATACTAACTGTACTAATATATATAAACTAACATATATATACTTTATATGATCTAATATATATCGGTAGCATATTATCCAAACTGCAAACTATTAGAAAGAACACTTTTTATAGATTTAACCAATATATATATATATATATATATAATAAACTCCGCATATAACATATTATGTATATATATACTTTTAAACACACACGCATATATATAAACTTACTTTATAAAATATATTTATCGTAACAGATCCCGTCAAACTATTAATAAAAATCTAAGTAAATAAACCTATGATATATACATATATAAATACTAAATAACCAACAAAAGACAGAACACTTCATGCCGCAAGCAGTGCCAAAAGTGTTGTATTGAAGGGTTGAAGAAGTAAAGCATTAGATTTGGGTGCATAGATACCCAAATATCATACAGAACTGGCAAACGTACAAAGCCATTAGTACCAAAACATGAAACCAGATGTAACAACCCAGTATTTTGTGATTATTTTAATTATTTAAATTGATACTCCTGATTTAAAAACTTGATTTTTATTTATTAAAATGAACAAATTTTTATTATTTTAAAATTATATTTTGATTTTGTGTAAATTATAATTTCAAACCTAAATAATTAGGATATTTCCAAAAAAGTGGATTTTTGGTCAATTTGGTCAAACTTTGACTTTTAAATTTAAAATTTGAATATTTGAATATTTGAACTTTATACTTTACTATGAAAATATATCAAATTTCAAGAATACTGCTTTTCGTTTCGTTGAAATCCGATTTATATTGTGAAAGTTATACTTTTTACAATATTGTATGTAAATTGATTTATTTAATAAAATTGTCCATTTTAATTTACATAAATAATATTTTTATTTGTCATATTATGTTCTAATGTGTTTAATATTACATGTGAGGTATATATTTTTATTTTACAATATTTTAAAGTAATGTTATAATTTTTCCAAAGTTTATTGCATTTATTTTCAAATTTTTAAGCAAAGTATACAATTTTTGCTATTTTCTTAATTTAATTATATTTAAATAATATTTATTTGTTTATTTACTATATTTTCATGTTTTTATTTGTATTTATACATATTTTACATGTATTTAAAAATTCAAAAAGAACTAAAGAAATATGAAGAGTTTTGTGATCTTTTATATACTTAGGCTTTTTGTATTCTTGCCTTTTTATTTCAACCAACACCTCTTCATTTTTGCTGCCATAACTCTCATGCTTCAGCCGACCTCCACTTCATTTCTCACGTGATTTCTCATCTCAAAACGTTAAAAAAAATTCGGCCTCAACCTGTACAAAAGTTATGGTAAAATCTCCTTTTCTTTTTCACTTTTTCATTGTTTTGTTGTGATTTTTGCACTTGCCTTCATCTATTTTATATTCGGCCTGCCATCTCCAGCCACTTTTCCACCTCCACCACCACCTATTCCAGCCACCATACCCTCCTCTCCACTGCCATTCCTGAGCCGAGCCATCCTATGTTGAAGATCCACTAAAAATGAACAAAAACTCCATTTAAAACACCATAGCCGAGCTACCTTGTTGCCACTACTCCTCCATCATGTTTTGGCCGACCATCCACCACCACCACAAACCTAAGCTTCAGACCTTGCCACATCTGTAGTGGACCTTCCTAGATCTGGCCGTGCCCAAATCCATGCTTGGCCGAAGCATTTGTGCCTTGAAACCACTTGTAGTTGCCTTATTTTGTGAATTCAAGCACATATGTCTTCATCTCCTTTGTAATTGCTTTGGCCGACCCCTACATGAC
This sequence comes from Allium cepa, assembly GCA_030765085.1. Taxonomy (NCBI): domain Eukaryota; kingdom Viridiplantae; phylum Streptophyta; class Magnoliopsida; order Asparagales; family Amaryllidaceae; genus Allium; species Allium cepa. Next base: position 347,665,579 of record CM060939.1, on the reverse strand, counting down.
CATAAACTGATTTAACCTGATCCAAAACCATCCTATTACAGTGCCTTTCTAGTCCATAGCTGAAGCACAAGTGTTTGAAAGCAAGTGCAAATACTTTGGCATTGTGTTGTGCATTCATTTATAACATTGTTTAATTATATGTTGGTTTGAAACTTATGTTGATTATATTTGTTTTGTTTGTTTGAATGTGTTCAAGGAGATTAATTTTGGCTCTCCCAATCTCAAATCTTATTCGTGCTTTCGTGCTTTCGAAGAACATTGTTGTGAGTTTTGGTTGTCATCTCCAGCTTATACTTGCGAGTAATTCTCAGCAGACAAATTTATACTTATATGGCTAGTAAACTGATCATAATTGAATCTGTAAAACATATCACCATGTTATATTTGTTATTATATGATCATATGATGTTCATAAATGCTTATTTACCTTTTATATCATAAGTTACTATTATATAATGTCATTCTGTTATTTACATCAGTTTATCACACTGCAAGTTCCCTTTAGATTAGAATCACTATGGGTTGAAATGATACATACCCGAACGAAATTTAGAATAGGAAAAAATCGTTATGGGCTAAAATGGTAGGCCAGAACGATTTTTATTTATTGCATTTTTACTTGGGATTGCGGGTTTGAAATGATCAAACCCAGGTTTTCTTTGTAAATTACAGATCGAAATGATATAAGATCCGTATCTCTTTACCTAGGCTAGAAAATGATATACAGACCCGTGGTTAAAATATATTTTTCTAATTTTTTTAAAATATCTTAGAAATGTAAATATTTTAATATTTTGATTTAAACTTAATTAAAAATGATTTTTGTAATGTATTATTGATTTTCTAAAAATTTATAAGCGAAATAAATTACTGGTAAAGTTAGAAATTTGAAATATAGGTTATTTTGGAAATTACGATTTGGTTATAAATGGAGTTTAAATTAAGTAGGAAAATATGATAAATAGATTTACATTTTGAACTAAATAAATTTAAAATGATTTCATAAAGTGTTAATGATTTTTGAATAAGTTAAAGGTTAAATAAATGAATATTTAAGTTGAATTTTGAAATATAACTTAGATTTGAAATTTGTGAATTTTGTTTAAAAATGAACTTTAAGTTAAGTAAATAAAATGAAAAATAAGTTATGTTTGGAAATTTAAACTTAAATGTTAAGCTAAAAATTTAATTATAAAGAATTGAAATTGAATGTTGAGTTATGTAAGTATATTATTATTAAATTGATTTCTGACTGAAAATTTTACTTTATAAAATCATGAATATAAGGGTATTTGAAATGATTGTTTTAAAAGTGAAAATATATGATTTTATGTTTAAAATGATTTAAATAAAATTTAATTGTTTCTGAAATTATATTGAATATTTGGAATTTAATTAACAACATTTTGAAATGTTATTATTTCTAATGTAAAGGACATTACAACATTTGTAAATGCTGTAGTTGATAAAAAAGAACTAAATGGCGAGATTGAATTAAGGGCTATTATAGCACTTTGTAAGTGCTGTAGTTGCTGAAATTAACTAAGGTTTTATTTGAACTAAAGTAACCTTATTACAACATTTTTTTAAATGCTGTCTTTTATTAAATTGAATTGTTTTAAAAGTAACTTTCCGTAGCATTTTCTAAATGCTGTGAAAGTTGAATTTTCGTTGTTTTAATAAATTTAAGTGAATAAATGAACTTTGAAAGATTTAAATTTTGGAAATTTAATAGTTTAATTATTGAATATAATACCTTCATTTTAATGATTTAAAATGAAGTAATTTGTTTTGAAATATAAACTATTTGAAATGTGTGTTGAAATGGTATTTTAAATATAAATGAATATGGTTTTGAAAGATATGATATTTCGATATTTTGAAATGGATTTTTGAATGATATTAAATTTTGAATTGATATTTGATTTCAAAGTATAAATTACTATTTTGAAATTTTAACCATGGAATGTATTTAAATTTATGGTTTTACTGATCCTTAGAGGATGGGCGATCCCAAGCATCCTTTAAGTTATAGTGCATTAATTCTACAGTTCACTTGAATTGGTTTACATTATATAAGCATATATGTCCTGACTCGAGTGTTTTGTGTTTTACTTTATGCTCGGGTCAGCCTGAGTATTTTCAGCTGAAAGTGTATAGGACCGTATAATATCGATAAAAGTAACACAGAGTATAAATAGTGAGGAATATAAAAGTACTATAGTAAAATGACACCAGAGATTTTATACTGGTTCGGAGCACCGTACTACGTCCAGTCCCAGACTCCTTCTGGAATTTAACTAACAACAATCCTCACTTAACCCGGAGGAACAGGTATACACAGTCTGAGCAGCAGAACAGACACCTGAGCAGCAGAGTAGGATTTTCGCCTCAGCAGTAGAAGAGGACTTCACTAATATAAAGAATATCTGACACTATATGTTCTTGATAACACTAATTCGTCTCTGATAGTACAAGCCTCCTATAATCAAATCCTCAAGTATATATGAATGTATGTGAAGATATGAAGAGAAGGTAATGCTAAGTATCAAAGATTAAGAAAGTTATTTGTAGATTCAAAGCAGTAGAAAGTATGTTCGTTGTTTGAATACAAATATTATAGCACAAGAAGAGTATTAGATAGTTAGAATGAAAACCGGTAAGTATGAAGTGTTTGGGAGTATCTATATATAGTAGTTGAAGAGTTACTGCCATTGGTGAAGGGTTCTGACGAAAAGAGGCAACTATTTCCGTTCAGAGAAGGGTTGCATCCTTTTGGAGAAGAAGATGTCTTTTCGAAAATATGGCAGTTGGTCTCAGGTCGGTCGACTGTCGTTCTTGGTCAGTCGACTAACTATGCAATATATTTAAAAAATAAATAGTGCATATCGTATATGTACACAGTCAGTCAACTGGTTGGGTTTGGTCAGTCGACTGGCTATGACATTTTTATAAGTATGCTTCTGTTTTGATTTTTGATGTGACATATGAAGTGCGGACTACTTGAGGATAGATTTTAACATAATTCTAAGACTCAATCATACATACTAGACATTGAAAGCATAGATGAAAAGTCTTTGATGATATAACCATAGTCCATTTTCTTTTTGTCGTGAATTCTCCTTTTCTTGCTTTGTCATGAATCAAAAACTAGTGATTCAACATTGTCCCCATTTTTGATTGATGACAAACCTGTATATATTAATGAATCCTAGAGAACAAATATAAAATACTCCCCCTGAATATATGATGCTTCTTGTACCTGAATAAAGATGATTATGACAATTCTTCTCCCCCTTTGTCATCGACAAAATGGAGAGACAGCAAACAAAATATAAATGTAAAGTGCAGAGATAAATATCAAAGAGAGACTATTTAGTACAAGTCTCAATAGAAAAATAAGTTACAAGATTCAATATGTTTAAATTGACAATAAAGTTTTTAGATAAGCAAAAAATTCATACCCAACTCACTCACCAAAAGATCTACTCATCAAGATCCCAATTGTATTCTCCCTCTGGTGCGGGCACCTTTCCTGGTCTAGAAGCTCCTTGAGCACCACTACCTGTGCCACTAGTGTCACTACTAGTATGCTCTTCAGAAGTTGACCATGTAAATCGAGGTATGGGGCATTTTTCTTGAGCAATAGATGTGGCAGCAGTTAAGGAAGAACAAGATAATGCATCCCATAATGTAGAAAAGAAATCTTTGATTTTGCCGAGTTTCTTATCCATTTTCTTTTTTTCTTTAGTGGGACCTACAAAAAATATAATATAATATTGGTACCCACCTTTTTTAATAGGGTCCTAAGAGTTAAATCTTAGGAAACCAAACCCAAGAGGGCTCAGTATCTCATTTAAAAATATAATCTTTATTTTTATGAACAGTTTCTAAAAAGGTGTTTATATATTTCTTCCTAATCAAACTGTTGTTTGTTTTAGGAACCCAAACTTTTATGCTTTTTGAGTAAAAATTCCTTTTTGTCTGAACTGTAATAGGATTAACATTTCTCCTAAATTTCTTAACATATACTAATCCTTTCTTACTTGAAATAGATTGAGAGTTATCAATAATTTATGATATAGTTTCTCTTCCTTAATTCAAGTGTGAAACATTTTTGGTGGTGCTTTCTAACTTAGTTTTGAGACTAGTATTATCCAATTCTACCAATTTTACTTTTGTTTTTAGTTCATGATTTTCAGAAACAAGATCGTCATTCTTCTCTTTTTGAGTTTTAATTTCTTGACTCAAAAGATTGAGTTAAGAATTGATATTAGAGAATGATTCTTGTAAATTTTCAAGTTCTTCCTCTAGTATTTTTTTCTCATCCTTAAGCATATCTCTTTCGAATTCTGCTTTGGTCTGATGTTCACGAGTCTCCTTATATTTTCTTTTGAGATTTTTCAAAGTATCAACTAGTTCTGAATTTATTTCAATCATATCATCAAAAGTAAAATCACTGACCTCGTTTTCAGTAGCCATTAAGCAGACATTTGCTTGCTCGTTTTCACTGTCACTGCTGTTCTCTGATGAAGAAGTATCTGAATCATCCCATGTTACCGAGAATGCTTTCTTTTTCTTGTCTTTTCTTCCTTTGTTGAAATATTTTTTCTTTAATTCTGGGCATTCCTTCTGAATATGACCTTTCTTATGACAATTGAAACATTCTAGAACCGAGGATGATGGTTTGTTTGGAAAATTTCTTTTTCCATTATTTTTGTTATTTTTTCGGAATTTCAAGAATTTTTTGAAATTTTTGGCAATAAATGCTAGATCTTCTTCATCCGAATCTTCATCTTTTTCTTCTTTAGCATGAAAAGCTATGTTTTTTTGTCTTGTGCTTGTACTTGTTTTTCCTGCAAATTCACTTCATAGGACATTAGATTTCCTATTAACTCTTCAGGTTTTATGGTAGAGAGGTCATTAGCTTCTTCAATAGCCAAGACTTTTCTTTCCCATTCATCCGTTAAAGAGTTTAGGATTTTGGATACAATATCAAAATTAGTGTACTTTTCTCCTAATCCTAATAGTGAATGATAGATATCTTGAAATCTAGAGTACATATCATTGATAGATTCATCTTGTTTCATTCTAAAGTTTTGAAACTAATTTTTGAGCATGGAGATTTTTCTTTGTTTGACTTTGTTAGTTCCTTCATGAGTGATTTTAAGCATTCTCTATATTTCATAAGCAGTTTGACACATGCTAACACGATTAAATTCATTTCTATCTAGAGCACAAAATAACATGTTCATAGCTTTAGCACTGGCAATTGCATCTAATTTTTGTGTGTTTGACCAAGTAGAGTATTCTCTAGTAGGAAAAGTATATTCATTCTATGTGATATTCCATGATTCAAAACTATTAGACGACATATAAATTCTCATACGAGTAGACCAATAATTATAATTCAAGCCATTAAAAAATGAAGGTCGGGCAGTGGATTGACCTTCAATAAAACTAGTGTTAGTGGTAGTGCTGGTGTTATTTTCCATATTAGCAAGATATTAGATAACTTTGTGACGGTTATAAGATGCCTTGCTCTGATACCAAATGAAAGTGTATAGGACGGTATAATAAGGATAAAAGTAACACAGAGTATAAATAGTGCGGAATATAAAAGTAGTATAGTAAAATGACACCAGAGATTTTATACTGGTTCGGAGCACCGTCCTACGTCCAGTCTCATACTCCTTATGGAATTTTCCAGTCCCATACTCCTTATGGAATCTAACTAACAACAATCCTCACTTAACCCGGAGGAACAGGTATACACAGTCTGAGCAGCAGAACGGACACCTGAGCAGCAGAACAGGATTTTCGCCTCAGCAACAGAAGAGGACTTCACTAATATAAAGAATATCTGCCACTAAGTGTTCTTGATAACACTAATTCGTCTTTGATAGTACAAGCCTCCTATAATCAAATCCTCAAGTACATATGAAATGTATGTGAAGATATGAAGAGAAGGTAATGCTAAGAATCAAAGATTAAGAAAGTTACTTGTAGATTCAAAGCAGTAGAAATTATGTTCGCTGTTTGAATGCAAAGATTATAGCACAAGAAGAGTATTAGATAGTTAGAATGAAAACCGGTAAGTATGAAGTGTTTGGGAGTATCTATATATAGTAGTTGAAGAGTTACTGCCATTGGTGAAGGGTTCTGACGAAAAGAAGCAACTATTTCCGTTCAGAGAAGGGTTGCATTCTTTCGGAGAAGAAGATGTCTTTTTGAAAATATGGCAGTTGATCTCAGGTCAGTCGACTGGTCGTTCTTGGTCAGTCGACTGACTATGCAATATATTTAAAAAAAATAAACAGTGCATATCGTATATGTACACAGTCAGTCGACTGGTTGGGTTTAGTCAGTCGACTGGCTGTCAAATTTTTATAAGTATGCTTCTGTTTTGATTTTTGATGTGACATATGAAGTGCGGACTACTTGAGGATAGATTTTAACATAATTCTAAGACTCAATCCTACATGCTAGACAGTGAAAGCATAGATGAAAAGTCTTTGATGATATAGCCATAGTCCATTTTCTTTTTGTCATGAATTCTCCTTTTCTTGCTTTGTCATGAATCTAAAACTAGTGATTCAACAACAGCTTAGCTTTGGATTTCTTTTCTGGAGCTAGGAATCACTGGAGATTCTGTTTGTCTAGTTATCCATTCCCTTTCATTTTCAGTTGTTCTATTTCAGCTATGGTATTTATAAACTTCGATGTATTTTTGATTTCTATTGTGTATGGTTTTTCCAGACTGATATTATGTATTATGTTTTGAGAGTTTGTTATAGTAGCTTCATGAACTACTATGGTATTTTAATTTTCGTTGCGAGTTATTCTGATATTTCTGCGTCTGCGATTCTATGATTGTATTTCATTTGCTCCAAATTTATTTACAATGCGGTATTTTGAGCAATTCAAGTCCGGCATGTGTGGATGCGAATGGCTGAAAATATCGGGTTGCTACAGTTGGTATCAGAGCTTTGGTTTTAGGCGAACCATAGCCTGCGGAGCAAAAACTCATTAGAGATAGGGTAGAAACACCATTTAATGAGTGAAATCAATCTCAGAATTCTTTCTTTGTGAGAGAACGTATTTTCGAAGTATAAAATGATTTCAAAATGATTTTTAAAGGATTTTTAAAGATTATATTGGTATAAATAATTTTCCTTATTTTGAAATCAAGATTTTCTAAACTTCATCTCTTCAGTATCCACCTTGTTAGAAATCTCTTGGTTAGAATTCTTATCGATTAGGATTCCTTGAACTTTGGAACACTTCCACTGGTTCTGAAATCCAGTCTTGTCTTCCCTATTTTATCCTTTTGATTTTGGAGCATTCCGTAACTCCATTTTGGAATGACCTCTATAAAGATCGGTGGTTCCGTATCTTTGAATGATTGGTAAAGGGGTGAAACTCCTTTACAATTGGCATTGATTAACCGAAGATTTCTGTATCCTCGGTTTACGATGCTATCTACCTTCTTCTATATCTGGGTTCTGTCTTTGGTGATCGAATGTTGATTTGCCTTAGATTTTCGAATTGATTATATTCATGAAATCACGGTTGATCGGTTAGGGTCGCCCGTGATTTATAAAGGCTTATCCATCTTCTATTTGGTAATTAAATTATCTTATCTCGTTCGAGCTTATCTTCAAACCAGAATTCTATTTGATTAGATTCCTCTAATTTGAATTTCTATTTGTTTTTAAATCCATCCTTGAAAAAAAAATCCCTTGAAAAATTGTGTTTGGTTGTGTTTTGAAATTGTGCATACATCGAAATTATTAATTTGATAAGGATGACTACCTTTTATATAAAAGTAAAATGTTTTCGATAAGGATTATATACCTTTTAAAAATGAAATTTTGAAATTTCCAAAGGGTTTGAAATTATGAAATTTTATAAGAAATTGATTCATATAAAATGATTTATAATTGAAGGGTTTTGAATTTCAAATTTTGAGGAATAGAACTCCGGTGTTTTGAAACCGGTTTTAAGATTTTGGAAAATATATAATAATAATATGATTTAAAGATATTTTATGAGTAAGAAATGTTTCAAATGTATTCGAATGAATTCCAATTATTTCGAAGGGATTTCAAAGAAGTTTCAAGGAAATAAAAGTCCAGAACCTACTTATGTCGCTGGAAAATAGTTTCGGTGATGAATGCATGCACCATCGACATTGATTTTCGAGTTTTTGAGTGGGGGGAGGCCACTCTAGTAGCTTTGCTATGCGAGTGATTTTGTGAAAAAAATTTTTGATTTTTTGATTTTGAAGTATGGTTTGATATTCGAAAGATATAGGTGTGTGTGTGTATATATATTTGAAATGATTTAAAGTAAGCCGGTGTTCAGTCCTCGAAATTCAGATTTGTTTTGGTATAACCCTATCTTTTGAAATTGGCTTACTGATTTGTTGGTGATTTCCAACTCTTGGATTGAAATATGATTTCTTCGACTATTTTGAAGGTTCGAGCACTTCCAAATCAAGGTTAACTTTTCAAGGCTAAGTAATTTTGAAAGGTATAGGGTATTTGATAAAGAATATAAGTTTAGGTTGGTATGATTAAAGTATAAAGTAATATGATTTATGTATGTTTGAAACTGTTTGTTGAGTGAAATAAACATGACTATTTTGAATTATACTAGTATGAAATATAAATTTGAAATGTTTTGAATAAAGTATATATATAGAATAATGATCTTTCCAATGGTAAATTGGATTTTTCATATAGAAATAAATAGTTTGAAGGTTTTAAAAAAAGAGATGGTTTTAAACTTTGTAACCATTTTAGATATTTGATGAAATGGTTTGGAAATGATTTAATCTTATTTTGATAAAGAATGTGAATTTGAAATGATAATTGATTTGGATAAATGAATATTTGAAGTTTATATTTGTATGAAAGGATATTTGGTTACTTGTAATTTGAGTCTATTTAAAATGATGGATTTATGAAATGAATATTTCAAAACTAAGTAATAATCAAGTAAAATTTGAGATATATGAAATTATAAAATTTAGTTTTGGAATATGGTATATTTAAGCTTTGAAATATATTAAAGATTGAATAGTTTATTTTATGGATCAAATCTTTATTTGAAATTTGATAATATTTGAAATGGTTTTGTTGGAAAACTAAATTGGATTAAAACTGATGGTTTGAATTGAATTAAAATGGGAAATTTTAGATTCGGGTTTAATTGAATAAATTTATGAAATGTAAAGAATTAAACTAATGTTTTATGATTTCAAATGTAGGATTTCGAAAGTTATGATTTTCAAAGTGTAACGATTTCAAGTATTTTGGTTCGAAAGATTTATAACTTTAGAAGTATTATGATTTTTGAAAGTGAATATATGTTTGAAATGGAAATGAATTTGTTTGACCTAAAGTTTGTTGATTTGGAAATTTGGAGTATTTTCTAAATCTATTGTTTTTAAGAAACTTTGAAACTAAATATACGTAATTAGGAAGAAATGATTTGGTGAAATCATATATGATTTTTAAACTGAATTGATATTGAAATGGTTTGAAATTGAGAATCTTGTTTATTTAAATACTTTGATTTGAGAGTTATCAAACTTATATAAAATTGATTTGTATAAGTATGTAGTGATTTGAAAACTATTTGTAACAACCCTTTATTTTCTGATTATTGTAATTGTATATTTTAATTATTTTAATTTAAATTCCTAATTTAAATACATTATTCTATTTATTAAAATGAATATATTTTGTTATTTGAAATATAAATGTTGATTTTGATGTGGATTAGAATTTCAAACATGCATAAATTGAATATTTCCAGAAAATGTGAATTTTGGTCAATCTAGTCAAACTTTGACTTTTAAATTTAAATTCTAAAAGTTTGAAAGTTTGAATTTTATCTTTTATTATGAAAGTAAATAAAATATCAAGAACATTTCTTTTCGTTTCGTTGAAATCCGAATAATATTGTGAAAGTTATGCTTTTTACAAAATTGGGTGTAAATTGTTTTATTTAACAATATTGTTTATTTTAAATTATATAAATAATCTCTTTAATTGACATATCTTATTCTAAATTGTATTATATGTTATGTTACATATATTTTTACCTTTTAGATATTTTTAAAGTGATGTTTGAATTTTTCCAAAGCCAATGATGATTTAATTGTAATTTTTGAACCCTGTTTTGGAATTTTAAGCAATTTCTTTAATTCTTTTTCCATTTTCTTTAAAATTTATTATTTATTTTTGTTTTATATTACTTTATTTAGTTTTTAAATTCAAATTACTAAAATTTTAATTTTGTTTATTTGAATAAAAGAAAATAAAAAACAAAGAGTCAAAAACCTTTTCATTTTCTAGTCTTTTCATCTCCTTGTCTTTTCATTTGCCTTGCCTTTTCATTTTTCCTTGTAGCCGTTCACTCTCCTAAGCATTGCGGTGACTTCCCTCTTCATTTCACGTGAAATATTCTTCTCGCAACATAAAACTCACGGCTAGGAAGAAGAGAAAAAAATGGCTTCTTCTTTAATCTTTTTCTCCTCTTTTCACATGATTTTTCATTGATTTTTGTCTCACTCTCTCTTGTGCTTTGCTAGGCACCTACCACCCGCCATCACCACTGTGACGACCGCCCATGACTCCCGCACCAAAACAAGGGAATAGTGCGCTGAAAAGCGTGCCAGGTAGCCATGGACGATAGTCAGGGTAAAATAAAACAGCAAACTCTATCGTACCACTCACAGCGCATGGATAAAATACAATAGGGAAATATGTAGTGAAGCTCCATAACAGAATGTCATCATATAAGCATCATAGTAGTTTTATACAAACATATGAATCGTCATACATCAAAGCCTCACTACATAACACTCAATCAGATACAACAGCGGAACACCCAGTACATATAGTAAGAAAACTAATATGCAAAGCCTCCTGCTCGTCTTCGTCATCATCAGCGTAGATCTCTAAGAATAGCACCTGTCACCTGCTACCTAGCCTGCCCATCCCAACATGGATGAACAGCCCAAGGTAATAAGAGGAGACATAAAACCTTGAGTCAGACAAAGTCTTAGTGAGCAGTAAATCAACTATCAAACATACCAAAAGAGCATAAGGGATAGAAGGAATAGGAACCAAACCATCCCACTCCACCTCTTTCTACAGTGATAGCCCCAGACACATACTAAGAAGAAGCAAGCATAACATAGCAGATAATTAAGGTAAAGCAATAATCACTCGAGCCAAGGACGATGTTTTCCAAATACAAACCCCCAAGGCCTAAACCAAGATCAGATAAGCACCCAGAAAACACCGCTCTTGAGACCGAATGATAATACAACCAAACATCCATGACTCTGGCTATCACTGTTATCCTTGCCTTGATTTCACCGTTAGTTGAATGACCACCTGCCAAGGGCTAATGGCAACCCCGGTTTTAGACATAACTCCGCACGTCATCATGACCCGTGCCTAAGCCGAACGCATCAGCCCAGAGTACTAGCACGTCATCGTGACCCGTGCTTGGAACGTCATCGTGACCCGTTCCAACGTACCCTTGCTTTGAGTATGCTAGAACCTTCAACAACGATGAGATCTTAGCCTCCTAGTCATCCTCCTTGACGACTCTTTCCATACTAGCTCAAGCGCCTCTCAAGCTAACCATTATCCATCCCAACTCGGACCGCATCACTGAGTTATAACTTCGCACGTCGTCATGACCCGTGCTTGGAACGTCATCGTGACCCGTCCCATCTCAACATATGCCTTGCCCCATCACATCATAGCAAAGTCCCATCTCAATATCATGCTTTGCCTTCTCGCATTATGGCAAGGTTCCACATCATCGAATCCATCCATATGAGCTTCCATATCCGCTTCATATGCTACAGGCAACTTTCACCATTCAAGAGCCTTTCCACTTAGCTTTTGAATCACCATCGACCTTACTTGTCCAAGTCAAGTAATAGATCAACTAATCAATCAAATCAAACATTAATCCAAGCAATCAATCATTCAACAAGATCTACATAGAAAATCAAGTAATCAAACATGATCTAAATAGGCATTTATAATTACAATGGCAATTTCGTAAATAAATGAGCATAGATCTAACATACATGAATCATGGGTCTTTAGCATAGATCTAACAAATATAAATCATGGGTTTTGTCTCTACAACTAGATGAATGAACTTGCAAAGGTAAACATCTTCATAAGTAATGGATCTACACTTGGATCTAAGGAAGAATGCATAAAATCACTATCTACAACACTCCAACAAACCACCAATCCAATACACTCCTTTGGGTCCGCGTGAGAGATAACTACCACTCACCAAATCACCCAAACACTTCAAAAACAATCAACTCCAGATCTGGACAGCGAAGATCAAGGCTTGATCCGGCAAAATCTCGCTTCAATCGATGAAATCTCACTCGAACGGATGAAGATCTTCAACTTTGGCTCTTCGATCTTCGATCTTGGATGGATATTAGAACTAGATTGGAATGGAGAAAAGGAAATGAAGAAATGTTGTAGTCGAGCTCTCAAAATGGCAGCACTTCGTTGCTTCGAAATCCGGTGCCAAAAAGTGAGCCAAAGCCCTCTATTTATAGGCTGAATTCTCCTTAGGTCGCCCAGATCTTAACTCGTAGGCTCGCTATTAGGTCGTTGCCGACCTAAAAAGTCTCGACCTAACTATACTACGACCTAAGACCCACAGTATGCACGCTACCTAAAACATAAGCGCGCGACCTAACAATCTATGCAACCTACCTTAGGTCGTCTAATCGACCTAACTGCACCACATAACTACCCAGCGACCTAACTATTGCCGACCTACCATTCCCAACGACCTTCGACTCATCGAACCCAACGACCTACGACCTAACTGGGACGAGGCTTATCACACGACCTAAAAACTCAACGACTCACTTAGGTTGCTCACGACCTAACTGAGTTACGACCTATCAAATCCACTCGACCTAACACACCCCCTATCTTAGGTCGCTTACGACCTATCTATACACAGCAAACTTAGGTCGTTAATCCTCTTAGGTCGGTCAAATACTTATGTAGGTTAAATTCCTTAGGCCGTTAACTACCTCTAACCCATTAACTCATCTAACTGCTAGGTCGTTAACCCTAAGTCGCTCATATCTATAGGTCGGATATCTGCCTTAGGTCGCTCCCATCCTATAGGTCGCTAATCCTATAAGTCGCTTCCCTCGACCTAAACATCACCACGACCTAAGCCTCTACACAAGTTAACTTCTATAACTCGGCAAAACCCTATAAGTCGCTAACTTGCTTAGGTCGGTCAAAGCCTTAACCCGGTCATATCTACTAACTCGTTAACACATTAGGTCGTTCAACACTCCTCAACGACCTAACATCCAAACGACCTAACCCCTTAGGTCGTCAACCCCACTAACTCGTCCATCTCCTAAGTCGCTATCTAACTCATTAACTCATAACTCGCGAAGACCACTAACCCGTTAACTCGCTCCAACACTAACTCGAGTGAACTTTCCAATCTAATTTCCTCACGACTCAAACAACATACAAGTTATCTTCCCCTAAGACTTAGGTTAAGGACGACTTATCAACACTAACGACCTAGAATTCTACGATATATCGACACGTAAAATACGGGTCGTTACATTCTCTCCCCCTTAGGAATTTCGCCCCCGAAATTCCAAGCAAACAACAGCAATCAAAACTATTCCGCATGCCTACCATCCATAGCAATCAACAAACCATGCATCCAATTCTAGCCTAGCATGCAGAATTCTAAGGTTAGAACAAGGTACAAATTCATGAGATGTCACGACACCTTAGGGCCATACCTCGAAGAGTTCGGGATGAGCTGCCTTCATCCTCTCTTCCTCCTCTCACGTACAGTCGTTAACATCATCACTCCATTGTATCTTGAGCAACGTAATCGTCTTCCTCCTAAGCTGTTTCGTGTCGGTTCCAACAACACGAAGTGGCTTACGAGGTCTCGAAACAACTGGATCAACCTCCAAGTCTTCACAGCTATCAGCAGAAACCACCGTAGTTGGGTCGTGCACATACTTCCGTAGATACGATACATGAAAAACATTGTGCACACCCGCCATCTTTTCCGGTAACTCCAACCTATAAGCGAGCTTTCCAATTCGCTCAATAATCGGAAATGGTCCAACAAATCTCGGAGTCAATTTTCCTTTCTTCCCGAATCTAATGACATTCTTCAGTGGAGAAATCTTTACAAAAACCATATCGCCTACGTCGAATTCCAAATCCTTACGGCGATTATCGGCATAACTTTTCTGACGATCTTGGGCTGCTTTCATTCGTTGCCGAATGATCTCTATACAATCTGAAGTCTGTCGAATCATCTCTGGCCCAAGTATCAGCTTTTCTCCAGTTTCTAACCAACATGTCGGAGAGTTACACGGTCTCCCATATAATGCCTCATATGGTGCCATACCAATGCTCGACTGATAACTGTTATTATATGCAAACTCTACCAAATGAAGATGATCTTCCCATGATCCTCCGAAGTCCAGAACACAAGCTCTAAGAAGATCTTCCAAAACTCGATTGACTCTCTCAGTCTGACCATCTGTTTGCGGGTGATAAGCTGTACTCAAACACAACTCAGTTCCCAAAACTTCCTGGAAGCTCTTCCAAAATCCACTAGTGAACAATGGGTCTCGATCGCTCACTATACTCTTCGGAATACCATGGAATCGAACTATCCACTTAACATAAAGCTCAGCCAACTTCGATGCAGTCCTAGTCGATCGAACAGGAATGAATCTTGCACTCTTAGTCAGACGATCTACGATGACCCAAATCCCTTCCTTCTCTGTCCTGGTTCTAGGTAGACCATCGATAAAATCCATCGACACTTGCTCCCACTTCCATGTAGGAACTTCTAATGGCTGAAGTAATCCACTGGGCTTCTTCTGCTCAGCTTTCACCAACTGGCAGTTCATACACTTGGAAATAAAATTTCCAACATCTTTCTTCATGCCTTCCCAGTAGTAAGTTCTCTTCATATCCTGATACATCTTATTTCCACCTGGATGAATTGTCAACTTTGAGTGATGACTTTCCCTCAGAACTTCATCTCTCAATCCATCTATATCGGGAACAACTAGTCGTCCTTGCTTTCGAAGCCAACCCTCTCGATCGACCTCGAATCCTTTATCCTTCTTTGGTTCCAATCCAGATTCCAAATCCCGGATAATCCTGACAAGCTTATCGTCTCGCTTTTGGCTCTCGCCAATCCTTTCCACAAGAGTAGGTCTTATCGATAAGTTTGCCAACATTTCAGGTTCCAATTCACATCTGGGCCTGAAATCAAATCCAGCCAAATACTCGAGACTCTTCCATTCCGAAAACATGGCTCCCAATCCTGCATGTCTTCGACTTAACGCATCTGCCACTGCGTTACCTTTTCCCGGAGTATAGGCTATACCAAAATCATACGATGCTAGAAACTCTAGCCACCGTTGCTGTCGAAGATTCAAATCCTTTTGGGAGAAAAGATACTTCAATGACTTATGATCCGTAAACAACTCGAATCAAACTCCCAATAGATAATGTCTCCACATCTTCAAAGCAAACACAATTGCCGCTACTCCAAATCATGAGTCGGATAATTCCTTTCATGCGGCTTCAGTTGTCGACTTGCATACGCAACAACTTTACCCTTCTGCATTAGCACTGCTCCCAGTCCAGTACCACATGCATCGGTGTAAACCACCATCTCATCATTCCCACTTGGAATAGTCAAAACAGGAGCACTTGTCAGTTGCTCTTTTAGGATTACGAAAGCTTGCTCACACTTGTCATCCCATCTGAACACTTGGTTCTTCTTCGTTAATCCTGTTAATGGTGCAGCTATCTTGGAAAAGTCTTTGATAAACCGACGATAATATCCTGCTAATCCAAGAAAACTTCTCATATCAGATGCATTCTTAGGTCTAACCCAATCCTGGATTGCTGCCACCTTAGCGGGATCAACCGCTATTCCATTTCCAGAGATAACATGGCCTAAGAACCTCACTTCACTCTTCCAGAAGTGACACTTCGAAAACTTAGCCTTCAGCTGATGTTTCCGTAAGATTTCCAAAACAATTCTCAAGTGTGTCTTGTGTTCTTCCTCAGTTCTGGAATAAATCAGAATATCATCCACGAACACAAGCACGAACTTATTCAACTGATCTCTGAACACCCTATTCATAAGATCCACAAAATATGCTGGTGCATTGGTCAATCCAAACGGCATTACCAGCCACTCATAAAACCCGGATGGTGTCCTGAAAGCAGTTTTCGGCACACTATCCTTCGCCACTCTCAACTGGTGAAATCCCATTGCCAAATCCATCTGAGAAAACACCTTAGCCTCGTGGAGCTGATCAAACAAGTCATCTATTCTCGGCAATGGATACTTGTTCTTCTTAGTCACCTTATTCAACTCACGATAATCCACACACAACCTCAACGATCCATCCGCTTTGGTTGCAAACACAACTGGTGCACCCCATTCGGACACACTACGCCGAATGAATCCCTTCCGTAAAAGGTCATCAACTTGCACCCTCAACTCTTGCTGCTCCCTAGGCGTCATCCGCCTAAGAGGCATCACAACAGGTCTGGCTCCCTCAACTAGATCGATACGAAACTCGATCTCCCTATGCGGCGGTAACCCTTTGACCTCGTCAAAGACGTCCTCAAATCCATTCACAATAGGCACCGACGACAGTCCATCCCGTGGAACAACCAGCGAATACATGAAGCTCATGAAGACGCCTTCCTCATGCTTACATCGTATCACAACCTTTCGCCCTTCCACATTTCCGACTGTCACCTCCAGCCTCTCACAATCAATCCTTGCCGCATACTTCCTAAGCCAGTCCATACCCAAAATAATTCCGAACCCCGTAAAGTTCAGAACAAAGCAATCACAAACAAACGAGCAATCATGACTCGACACAACTAGGCCACGGCATATCACACACAAACATGACGAACCCCCAACTGGATTAGTCACAACCAATGGCCTATCAACAATATCCGGTTAACCGGCCTACCAAATCATCACAAACAAAAGAATGCGACGCTCCAGTATCAAACAACACTCTAACTGGAACACCACAAATAGAAAGAGTACCTTGAACCACCACACTCTTCCCCTTCTCTTCAGCAATAGGAGCTTTTGAAGACGACGGCACAGCTCCCAAAGCATAAGCTTGCACAACCTGCCTATCTTTCCTCGGTTCTGGACAGTCCTTCTTGATATGTCCCAGCTTATCACAGTTGTGGCACTTCAACTGCACCTTTGGATTCTTGCAATCCCGAGAGAGATGACCCTTCTGTCGGTAGTTGTAGCAAGTCACTTCGCCTTTCAACTTCTTCTGGCCATCCTTTCCCTTCTGTTGCTGCTGCTTCCTCTTCTTATTTCCACCCTGCTGTGGCTTAGACCCTTCCTTGGTTACAGCGACAACAGAACCTTCCCTGGGAAACAAACTCTCATGCCTAAGAGCTTTTTCCACAAGCTTCTCAAACGGATCGTCCAAATGATCCACTAACTGCCTTCCAAGATAAGCGTCCAAACCGGTCACAAACTTCTCGTTCTTCTGGTAGGGAGAATCAATATACGATCTGGCATACTTGGACAAACCTCTTAAACAAAACAGATTTCTGAGCCGTAGAGATGAACTTGGCTTCAAATCTGACTTGGAATTGCTCCCAAGTGATCCCTTCCTCTGGAGTATCGATGGTGATGGAATTCCACCAATCAGCAGCTCTTCCCTGAAGCTGTCTTGATGCAAGCTTCCTCTTGGTTGCATCCTCAATTCCCAAATCACCAAAAATCCTTCAACAAGCATCAATCCATCTCTGCACTTCAATGGTCGATTCCGTCCCCAAGAAAGCTTTTCCTCCAAGAGAAGTATAGTCCTTGCAAAGCTTAGCAAAATCCACTGTTCTTGGAGCTTGAACTTGAACTCCAACATCTACAGATGGCCCTGGAGCTGGTATCCTTCTCATGATCGAAGTCATCATCGCTTCGAGCATAGTTCCATAATCAACAGCTTCTTCAGCAGCACGTCCTTCCCTTGCAGCTGGTCTCCCTCTTCGACTCATCCTTAACATCTGTAATAAGAATGATTAGAACACCTTAAGAAACAACTGCATAAGGAGTTCAAATCCTTTTAAACTACTATATTATATATAGTAATCATCCATCAAAATACAATTACGTCTCTCATACGCAGTTACGTCAGCGAGCGTTGGCTAAAAATCGATTAACCAAAGCTCTGATACCAAATGTGACGACCGCCCATGACTCCCGCACCAAAACAAGGGAATAGTGCGCTGAAAAGCGTGCCAGGTAGCCATGGACGATAGTCAGGGTAAAATAAAATAGCAAACTCTATCGTACCACTCACAGCGCATGGATAAAATACAATAGGGAAATATGTAGTGAAGCTCCATAACAGAATGTCATCATATAAGCATCATAGTAGTTTTATACAAACATATGAATCGTCATACATCAAAGCCTCACTACATAACACTCAATCAGATACAACAGCGGAACACCCAGTACATATAGTAAGAAAACTAATATGCAAAGCCTCCTGCTCGTCTTCGTCATCATCAGCGTAGATCTCTAAGAACAGCACCTGTCACCTGCTACCTAGTCTGCCCATCCCAACATGGATGAACAGCCCAAGGTAATAAGAGGAGACATAAAACCTTGAGTCAGACAAAGTCTTAGTGAGCAGTAAATCAACTATCAAACATACCAAAAGAGCATAAGGGATAGAAGGAATAGGAACCAAACCATCCCACTCCACCTCTTTCTACAGTGATAGCCCCAGACACATACTAAGAAGAAGCAAGCATAACATAGCAGATAATTAAGGTAAAGCAATAATCACTCGAGCCAAGGACGATGTTTTCCAAATACAAACCCCCAAGGTCTAAACCAAGATCAGATAAGCACCCAGAAAACACCGCTCTTGAGACCGAATGATAATACAACCAAACATCCATGACTCTGGCTATCACTGTTCTCCTTGCCTTGATTTCACCGTTAGTTGAATGACCACCTGTCAAGGGCTAATGGTAACCCCGGTTTTAGACATAACTCCGCACGTCATCATGACCCGTGCCTAAGCCGAACGCATCAGCCCAGAGTACTAGCACGTCATCGTGACCCGTGCTTGGAACGTCATCGTGACCCGTTCCAACGTACCCTTGCTTTGAGTATGCTAGAACCTTCAACAACGATGAGATCTTAGCCTCCTAGTCATCCTCCTTGACGACTCTTTCCATACTAGCTCAAGCGCCTCTCAAGCTAACCATTATCCATCCCAACTCGGACCGCATCACTGAGTTATAACTTCGCACGTCGTCATGACCCGTGCTTGGAACGTCATCGTGACCCGTCCCATCTCAACATATGCCTTGCCCCATCACATCATAGCAAAGTCCCATCTCAATATCATGCTTTGCCTTCTCGCATTATGGCAAGGTTCCACATCATCGAATCCATCCATATGAGCTTCCACATCTGCTTCATATGCTACAGGCAGCTTTCACCATTCAAGAGCCTTTCCACTTAGCTTTTGAATCACCATCGACCTTACTTGTCCAAGTCAAGTAATAGATCAACTAATCAATCAAATCAAACATTAATCCAAGCAATCAATCATTCAACAAGATCTACATAGAAAATCAAGTAATCAAACATGATCTAAATAGGCATTTATAATTACAATGGCAATTTCGTAAATAAATGAGCATAGATCTAACATACATGAATCATGGGTCTTTAGCATAGATCTAACAAATATAAATCATGGGTTTTGTCTCTACAACTAGATGAATGAACTTGCAAAGGTAAACATCTTCATAAGTAATGGATCTACACTTGGATCTAAGGAAGAATGCATAAAATCACTATCTACAACACTCCAACAAACCACCAATCCAATACACTCCTTTGGGTCCGCGTGAGAGATAACTACCACTCACCAAATCACCCAAACACTTCAAAAACAATCAACTCCAGATCTGGACAGCGAAGATCAAGGCTTGATCCGGCAAAATCTCGCTTCAATCGATGAAATCTCACTCGAACGGATGAAGATCTTCAACTTTGGCTCTTCGATCTTCGATCTTGGATGGATGTTAGAACTAGATTGGAATGGAGAAAAGGAAATGAAGAAATGTTGTAGTCGAGCTCTCAAAATGGCAGCACTTCGTTACTTCGAAATCCGGTGCCAAAAAGTGAGCCAAAGCCCTCTATTTATAGGCTGAATTCTCCTTAGGTCGCCCAGATCTTAACTCGTAGGCTCGCTATTAGGTCGTTGCCGATCTAAAAAGTCTCGACCTAACTATACTACGACCTAAGACCCACAGTATGCACGCTACCTAAAACATAAGCGCGCGACCTAACAATCTATGCAACCTACCTTAGGTCGTCTAATCGACCTAACTGCACCATATAACTACCCAGCGACCTAACTATTGCCGACCTACCACTCCCAACGACCTTCGACTCATCGAACCCAACGACCTACGACCTAACTGGGATGAGGCTTATCACACGACCTAAAAACTCAACGACTCACTTAGGTTTCTCACGACCTAACTGAGTTACGACCTATCAAATCCACTCGACCTAACACACCCCCTATCTTAGGTCGCTTACGACCTATCTATACACAGCAAACTTAGGTCGTTAATCCTCTTAGGTCGGTCAAATACTTATGTAGGTTAAATTCCTTAGGCCGTTAACTACCTCTAACCCATTAACTCGTCTAACTGCTAGGTCGTTAACCCTAAGTCGCTCATATCTATAGGTCGGATATCTGCCTTAGGTCGCTCCCATCCTATAGGTCGCTAATCCTATAAGTCGCTTCCCTCGACCTAAACATCACCACGACCTAAGCCTCTACACAAGTTAACTTCTATAACTCGACAAAACCCTATAAGTCGCTAACTTGCTTAGGTCGGTCAAAGCCTTAACCCGGTCATATCTACTAACTCGTTAACACATTAGGTCGTTCAACACTCCTCAACGACCTAACATCCAAACGACCTAACCCCTTAGGTCGTCAACCCCACTAACTCGTCCATCTCCTAAGTCGCTATCTAACTCATTAACTCGTAACTCGCGAAGACCACTAACCCGTTAACTCGCTCCAACACTAACTGGAGTTAACTTTCCAATCTAATTTCCTCGCGACTCAAACAACATACAAGTTATCTTCCCCTACGACTTAGGTTAAGGACGACTTATCAACACTAACGACCTAGAATTCTACGATATATCGACACGTAAAATACGGGTCGTTACAACCACCATCCTCTCCACCATCTACAGCAGCACCAACCCCCTCTCCTCTGACCACCATCTCTGGCCATGACCATTAGATGAGCCACCACCTCAAATTTGCAAAGCACTTCACCAAAACAATGCTAGCCAAGCCTATACTCCACTATTGCCTTCATAGTTGCCTTTGGCCACCCCTTAGCCACCACCACCATCATCTACTTCACCTATGGCTACCCCTTTCACTACTATCCAGATCTGACCTAACATGAAGACCCCATGGCCGAGCCTATATGTGGTCATAGCCGAGTCGGAATGCACCAAAAACTTCACCTAGTTGCCTTGAACCCATGTATGCTTCATGTTGTAACTCTTCCACCACCTTCATCCACTTGTAACATGACCTTTATGGTTGCCATACCTGAGCCTAGTGGGGGTGAGAACAAGCCCATTTGATCATGTGACAAGCTATGTTGTCATGGTTAGGCACTTTTGTGTTAAAGCTGGGTAATGTTCTTTATTGATTCAAAATTTCCATTTCGTTTCAATTAATATTTTTATTGTATATATGTATTTGTATTATCTTGTTTATTTGTTGTATACAAGATCAATATCAAGGCTCTCCATCCATTCGAATCAAATCGTGTGTGTCGTGCCTTTGGAATCGCTCTTGTGTGTGTTGTTTGTCTCTAGTTTTGATAAAGGTGAGTCTTTCTCACTCTGACATATTTACTTATGAAATAGTAAATTGATGGCAAGTGTATAGCAATATAAAATGTTTATGCAAGTTAATGATGATCATATGATATGCTATGCCATGTTATTACCATGTTAAACTATTAATTATCACCTGACATTTGATATATTGCGACATTGACATTGTTTATATTGTTTATGCATATGTTCACACTACAAGTTCCTTGTTAGAATAGAATCACTATGGGTTGAAATGATACATACCTGAACGGACTTTAGAATAAGGAAAAATCATTATGGGCTGAAATGATAGGCCTGAGCGATTTTTATTGTATTTTATTTGACTTGGGATTGCGGGTTTGAAATGATAAAACCCGGTTTTCTTTTTAAATTGCGAATTTAAATGATACATATCCGTATCACTTGACCTAGGTTAGAAAATTATATACAGACCCCGTGGTATATTTTTAAATGATTTTTATTAAAATATGTATTTTTAAAAGTATGAAATTTTGATTTAAAAATATATAATTTTTGGTTTTAAGAAAATTAAATATTAAGTCTTGAAATTGTGAATTTAAGTACGTAAATTTGAAGTAATTGTGATTTTTGACTTTAAATTTTATTTTAAAATGTAAATAAATAATGGAAATTAAATTTAATGTTTTTAAATGATAGTAAAATATTAAATTTTATTAAATTTATAAGTTAATAAACAGTGAATTTTGACTTAATAAATGAATGGAGTTTTTAAATTGAATATTTGATCTTAAAATTTTATTGTGTTAAATCATATGTTAAAATGATTTTAAATGTGAAATTTTGAAGTCTAGAAATATGATTTTCAAGTTATAATAATAAAAATTTGGAGTTTCATTATTATTTTTGAAAAGGTAAAATGAAGTCTGGAATTTTATAGCATTTTCAAAATGCTGTAGTCTTTTGACAGCATTTTTAAATGCTGTTGTTTTGAATCTAACAATGTTTGAAATAACTATATATCTATTACGGCATTTTATAAATGTTTTTATTCTTGAACTAAACAATTTTGGAAACTATAAGCTACGATAGCACTTTATAAATGTTGTCGTTGCTATAATTTGACAATGTTTGAAATGTTATAGGTTTTAACACTGTTTGAGTTATATTTTAAAGTGCTAAATGATTTAACTTTTGAAAATTGATTAATTGTGAAATTTAAGAAGTTTTGAATATATTTTAATATTTAAATTTGAATTTTTAAGGAATCTAAATTTGAGTTTGAATTTAAATAGGGTTTACTTTGTTATGTGTTAAATGGAATGAAATGTAATGAGATAAATGAATTTTTAGATGGAATTTTTAATGTATTTTGTAATGATACTTAAAATAATAAATGAATGACTTATTTGATTTAAAATGATATTTAAATTTGCGTATTTGAATTTGAATTCAAATAATGATCTAATAATGAGGTTTTGAAAGGATATCATAATTTTAATGATTATAAAATGATTTGGAAATGATTTGGTCTTTATTTTAATAAAGAATATAAATGAGGAATAATATTTGATTTTGATTTATTTGATAAAGGAATATATGAAGTTCATATTTGTATCAAAAGATATTTGGTTTAATAGTAATTTAAGTTTATTTAAATAATGTTGGATTTATGAAATGAATATTTCAAAACTAAATAATAATGAAATTAGATTTGAGATATGAATATATGGAATTATAAAGTTTAGTTTTGAAATGTGGGATATTAAAGTTTGGAAATATATTAAAATTGGATTGTTTATTTTGTAGATCAAATTTATATTTGAAATTTATAAGATTTGAAATGTTTTGTTAGAAAACTAAATTGAATTGAAACTGATGGTTTGAATCAAATTAAATTGGAAATTTGAAATTTTGGTTTAATGGAATAAATTTGTAAAGTGTAAAGAATTAAAGGATGATTTCAAATGTATGATTTCGGAATGTTATGATTTTCAAAGTGTAATGTTTTCAAGTATTTTGGTTTCAGAAAAGTTATACTTTGAATGTATTATGGATTTTTTTAAAGGTGAATATATATTTGAAATGGAAATGATATACTATTTCGATTTGAGTATAGTTTTGAAATAAAAAATGGTTTTGGTTTCAAAGTATAAACTATTTTGATTGAATAAAGAGTTTTGAAATAAAATGGTTTTGGTTTCAAAGTACAAACTATTTTGATTAAATGAAGAGTTTTGAAATAAAATGGTTTTGGTTTCGAAGTACAACTATTTTGAAAGGGATATAATTTTGAAATGAAATGATTTGATTTTTGAAGCATAAACTATTTTGAAATGACCACGGCGTTATAATAACGATTAGTTGTTAAAGAGACCGAGATCGGAAGTTGTCATACTCTCTGCCAACTCCGAAAACCACTTTAACAACCGTGTACGCAGTGGAGATTCCAGAATGAAGTAGGATGGTGGCGACGTTTTTGAGGTATATTACGTGGACCCAACTCCCGTGAGTTGGCATAAGGTGGCTAAAACAGGAGCGATCTCGGGCCAAAAGGGGTAGCTCCTCTGGTCGAACACATTCCTTCGATGCTATACTCTTACTTGTGATTGATTAGATGGCTATCCTCCGATTTTGATATGGGAGTGTGTTCCGAGGTGGGCGTATTTGGCTGCTGCGTTACCACCAGCTCGTGTGCGTAATTGGTATATCTACCCTGGCATTGCCTTGTGTGTCGTGTCACCTACCATATTGAGCCTTTACTACGAGTTTGTTTTTCTCCCGAAGCCCGTGTGGTATCCTCTGATAGTCTCCCGATCTGGAGATATCATGATATTGGATGGACTACTGTGTAACAACCCGCATATTTAACGATTTTATATTTAAAAGTTTTATTTAAATATAACGTCGTTAGTCGGATTTTGGTCCGAAAAGCTACTTTCTGCAAATGGCCGAATTGGAACTCGAAACTACCTCCATTGGTTCGAAAATGGCGTTTGCGATCTTTTTGAGTATAATCTTTGATATGTTTGGAGATTGTGAAATTTTGACCCTTTTTCTATTGGGTTTTGGGTTTGGGTTCAACCCACTAGCTTAACTAATACTCTAGCTTAGCCACTTCTCTTCATTCATCTTCATTTCATTTTCATTTCTTAAGCTAAAACTGAAATGGTGGAAGGGAAAGAGAAATAGAAATTGCAAGCCCTAATTTCATTTGCAAACTCCAAATTCTTGCTCCAAAATCAAAGAGAAGCCATTGGTATGCCTCCTCTTCATCTTCTCCAACTCTTCTCCTCTTCAATTTCAGAAAATTTCCTAAACCTAAATTGGGAAATATGTGTTTTATTCTTAGATTGAAGCTTGTTGGGTTGAAGTAGTGTTTGGTTGGTCTTCTCCTTGTTATTGAGCTTCATCTTCTTTGTTTTTGGGTAAAAGGTGAGTTTTGAACTCACATCTACTTCTCTTGATTTCTTTGATGTTGGGTATGAATTTCCTAGCACTTGTTCATATGCTATTGCTTTTGGTTTGGATTGAATTGGTGAATATCCAAATTTTTAGTGTTTGGGTTCAATTCTTTAAAGATCCTAACTTTGATGTTTTGAATATGTTTTGGTTGCGAAACGGAGAGCTAATGGAGCTGGGGTATCTACTAGTTAAAGCTCCTTAGGTCCATTGCTCGAATAGTCGCGGTTTGGAAGAATTTGCATTTCATTGAAATAAGGCAGGAAGTGCAAAAACATCAGGTTCGGCCGACCGAGCCCTGTAGCCGGTCGACCGACCTGCTACCCCGAGCCATGTTCTAATTTCTGCATCTGGCCAGCCGACCGAGCCCTGCAACCGGTCGACCGACCTACTCATGTTTTGCCTGTTTTGCCTATTTTTGCATATTTTGATCGGTTATCTAAATTTTATCGATTCAAGTTTCTTTTTAGTAGTTGTTGTTGCATCTTTGACTTTGATAACTTATTCTTGACTTCATCCACAGGTTTTTATAAAAATAATCTCTCGAATCACATTTAAAAGCTCGTTTCTCCAATTTATAAATTCTATTTAAAACACGCACAATTTCGCACTTTGAGCGAAGTGGAAGGGTGATTAAATGGTTAGGTAAAACACGGACCATGAATCCATGCGTTTATCTTTCCGATTAGTCCCCGACCTATTCGATTGATTGTTTTGAACTTTGTGTCTGGTTTACCGATGAGATGAGGTAGACTTTGCATTGCTTTGAGTGTGAAATTAACTAACGGATAGTAAACCGTTTAGTGCGAACGAGTGGTTTTGGGACTCACGTTACCACTTTTCGGATTCCTTTTTGAGATTTATGACACATTCCGCCAGTTAGTGGTGTCAAGTACTGGGCCTCCGGACCTTCACCACTACGGTTTGTTGCCTTCGGGTATGTGCCTTCGGGTTTGTGCCTTCGGGATTGTTGCCCTTTATTATCGCTTCCGAGGTTGGTCGTTATGAGTCGCATGGGTGATATTGGGTTGCCCTTTAGTATCGCTTTCGATGTTGGTCGTTATGAGCCGCATGGGTGATATTGGGTTTGGAGTCTTCGGGCTCATGGATCCTTGTTTATACAGTACTGAGCTCGAGCAATTTTCTGATGTTTCATTCATATGTATATTCCCTAGGTATCGCCCTTCGATGTTGGTCATTATGAGCCGCATAATGCGTAGCGATTACCTTGCGGAACTTGTATACCTTATTGGTATTTGTTATTTGCCTTTTGGCTTGATTTGGGATATTCGTATCCTTTGTTCTATATGTTGCCGATGATATGAGGCTTGTTATCATATGATTCATCTTTTGTTAGATGATTGTGTTATCTCCTTTAGAGATATTTGTTATGCTTTGTAACCTTGCAGGTTTATTGTTGTTCAGTTTATCTAACTGATTTGTTTAGCTAGACTGACCCGTGTATTTTATACTCGGGTCAGACCGAGATGTTTCAGGTTAGGTGCTTTTGGATTTAGCCTATTTTGCTTCCGCATGGACTATTCAGCTTGTTCCTTTTTGTTAAAGCTTATTGTGTAGTACTTTTATTTGTAACTCTGATATATGTATTCTTTTGACTCGTCTGTATACAGTGGATTGATATACCACTTGATATGTATTATTTTGTAAACTCTGTTATGTATCTGTCTATGTGTATATGATAATTTACTGTTCTGTGATGTATATTACATTTGAGTTGTTATATTCTGTTCTGATAGATCCTTCAACCACCTATGGTTTTGTTTTAAGTATTCATTGAGTATGTCGACCTGCTTGGTATGTTTATTGTCGATGTATTCAATAAATAGTTAGAGCAAGGCTATAGATGGTCGCTCCTAACCAGCCTTATTCTCTGTGTTAGTTGACGACATTACTATGTAGTTTCCTTGGCTAGCGTGGGTATAGAGGTGGGGCGGCACAGCGTGGTATCAGAGCTGAGTTCAGGACAAAATATGATAAACACAGAATAGAGCACATATTACGGTACATCAAAGTGTGCAAGTGATACAAATCTTTGAATCATTGTGTCTCTTTATTCCATCAAGGTTAGATAGAATTTGGGAATACGTCTAGGTATGCATTTTATTTCGTAGTATTCCGTAATGAAGTATCTACCTTGTGAATAATCTTGTTCTTATCTTACTTTCAGCGTATGGCTGGAAGAGGCAGGGGACGACGTTCGGATGCTGGGCAATCCAGTGGCTCACATCCGGATGGCGTTTATATGTCTGCTGATCAGTTTTTGGAATTGTTTAGGAGCACTCAGCCTCCAGTTCCTCCTCAAGTGTCTCCACCTCGCAAGTCTTTCTTTGCACGCCAGTGCAGTGATTTTGCTCACCTTGGAGGAAAACCGTTTAAGGGCTCCGAATCTGTTCTTGAAGTCCAAGCTTGGTTTCGCACATGCGAGCGTATCTTCTCTCGTATGGATCTTTCTGACCATGATAGAGTTCTTGTAACTTCTAGTTTATTAAAAGAGCGTGCTCTTGATTGGTATGAGCTTCTTGTAGCCGAGAATGATGAGTCTACTCTTTCTTGGACTCGGTTTCGGGAGCGATTTGAAGTCAAGTTCGTTCCTGAATCTGAAAAGGTTTTATTGACCCGTTACTTCCTTGAGTTGAAGCAAGGGAAGTCTTATGTTTCTGAGTATGTTGCATCATTCGAGGCTTTATCTAAGTATGGTCTTGAATTCATCAGCACTTCTTATAAGAAGAATTTGAAGTTTGTCTCCGGCCTTAAGAAATATCTTAAGAAATCTTTGTTGCTCCAACTAAACTTTCTTTTGAGGAGTTGGTTGATTCGGCACTTCACCTCGAGACTGTCGAGAAGGAGTGTGATAGTGATGTTGATGTTGAGGTTTCCAAGAACCCCAACAAGAGACCGTTTCCAATTCAGAAGTCCAGGTCTTTTCCTTTTAAGAAGAAGAAGACTGGTGGTCCTAGCTCTCAGCCTCAGTCTTTCGGAAAACCTTTCGTTCGAAAGTGTTTCAATTGTGGTTCTCCTGATCATATTATTCGAGCTTGTCCTAAGCCTCTCTTCTGCCGTTACTGCAAGAAGGAAGGTCACCATGTTTCAGCTTGCCCTACTGTCCCGGCTGCTGCCAATTCTAGCAGGCTTTATGCTGCTAAGGCTTCTGAAGGTCCTTCTCAACCCAAAGGTATATCTCCATCTATTTTGGAAGGTTCTATTTTATTTCGTGATCATAGCATTCGAGTTCTTTTCGATACGGGTGCTTCACATTCTTTCGTATCGAAACAGCTCGTTGATGATTTATCTTTGGATGTTTCTTGTTTGGTTAATTCTTTAAGGATTGCGAATCCTATTGGGGGATCCGCGGCCCTTAGCTTGCTTTGTGATGATATTGAGATTGTTTTATGTGGCTTTTCTTTTCGTGCGAATCTGCACGTTATTTCTTGTCTGGGATTTGATATGATTTTGGGTATGGACTGGCTAGTGAGATATGATGCCAGGATTATTTGTTCGGAGAGAATTTTGTATGTTCGACATCCGGATTCGCCTACTCATCTATCTCTTATTCTTCGGGATGTGGATAATTACGAAATGGCTTTGTGTTCTCTTGATTCGCGAGATGATGAGGATATATCTCGTATTCCTATTGCTTGTGACTTTTCTGATGTTTTTGAGCCTGTCTAGGGGTTTACCACCTAAGAGGGCAATTGAGTTCCGCATTGATCTCATCCCAGGCGCGCAGCCAGTTAGTCGTCCTCCCACGAGGATGTCTACAAAGGAAAATGAGGAACTCAAGAAGCAGCTTTTAGAGCTTGAGTCCAAGCAGTTGATTCAGTCCAGTTTTTCTCCGTGGGATCCGCGGTCGTCTTCTTGAAGAAGTCCGGTGGAACTCTTAGGCTTTGCATTGACTATCGTAAACTTAACGAGTTGACCATCAGGAATAGGTATCCATTGCCTAGGATCGATGATATGTTCGATCTATTGAGTGGTGCTAAGGTCTTTTCTCAGCTTGACCTTGCCACAGGTTTTCATCAATTACGAGTCGCGGAGGATAGCATACCTCTTACCGCTTTCCGCACTCGGTATGGTTCTTTTGAGTGGCTCGTTATGCCGTTCGGTTTGACGAACGCTCCTGCTTTCATTGTTGATCTCATGAATCGGGTATTTCGGGAATATCTCGATAAGTTTGTCCTTGTCTTCGTTGATGATATCCTTATTTATTCTAAGTCTGAAGCCGAGCATGCTAATCACTTGAGAATTGTCTCGAATACTCTCCGTCATCATCAGCTTAGAGCCACATTCTCCAAGTGCCACTTTTGGGAGAATAAGGTTAAGTTCTTAGGCCATGTTGTATCATCCGATGGCATTTCTGTCGATCCCTCAAAGTTCGAAGCCTTCCAGAATTGGAAGAGGCCTGAGAATGTTCATGAGATTCGTAGTTTCCTTGGATTGGCGGGTTATTACTGTCGGTTCATTAAGAATTTTTCCTGTGTTGTGCTTCCTCTCACTTTCCTTACTCGGAAAGGCATTCGTTTTGATTGGTTCGACAAATGTGAAGCTTCCTTTCTGACATTGAAGGAACTTCTCACTAATGCTCCTATCATTGTGGTTCCCGAAGGGAATCATGATCTTGTTGTCTACACTGATGCTTGTCGTAGTGGTCTCGGTGCTGTTCTTATGCAGAAGGATCGGGTAGTTGCTTATGCTTCTAGGCAACTGCGCCCGAATGAAGTTCGCTATGCCACTCATGATCTTGAGTTGGCCGCCATTGTCTTTGCTTTAAAGATTTGGCGACACTATTTATTGGGCGAGCGCTTCATTCTTTATACCGATCACAAATCTTTGAAGTATTTGTTCACTCAGAAGGAACTCAATATGAGACAACAACGTTGGCTCGAGTTTCTTGCTTCCTATGATTTTGATATCCAGTATACCCCTGGAAAGGGTAATCGGTTGCAGATGCGCTTAGTCGCAAACATTCGGCTGTTATTTCTATGATGCTTGCCGAATGGAATATTCTTGAGACTCTATCTTTTTGTGAAATTCGTGATCGAGATTCATCTTCTGATTCTCCTATTCTATTATCTAGTTTGGGAGCTCGACCTATTTTATTGGATCGTATTTCCGATGCCCAACGGCGCGATCCTGATTTGTTGCATCTTATTTAGCTTTGTGAGTCTGGATCTTGTGATGAGGCGTTGCGGGATTTCAGCATTGATTCTCATGGGTGTCTTCGTAAGAAGAACCGTCTTTTTGTGCCTTCTGATTTTGCACTTAGGCATGACATTCTTGATGACTGTCACCGTTCTAAGTATACCATTCATCCTGGTAGTAGTAAGATGTATGCCGATATGCATCGTCTTTATTATTGGGAAGGCATGAAACGCGATGTGGCGAGTTATGTGAGTAATTGCATAACTTGTCAGCGTTTTAAGGCCGAACATCAGCGTCCTTCTGGTCTTCTTCAGCCTTTAGAGATTCCATTGTGGAAATGGGATCAGATTTCTATGGATTTCATTGACGGCCTACCTCGTTCGAGATCAGGCCATTCTAGTATTTGGGTTATTGTTGATCGCCTCACCAAGTCTTCTCATTTTGTCCCTATTAAGTCAAATAGAACTGCTTCGCATTTGGCTAAGTTATATGTCAAGGAAATCGTGAGACTTCACGGTGTTCCTAGTTCTATTGTGAGTGATCGTGATCCTTTATTCACGAGTCATTTTTGGAAGAGTCTTCAGCAAGCTTTGGGAACAAAGCTTAATTTTAGCACAGCTTATCATCCGCAGTCTGATGGACAGACTGAACGGGTGAATCGTATCTTGGAAGATCTTCTTCGCATTTGTATTTTTTATTTTGGTGGTAGTTGGGAGGATCACCTACCTCTTGTAGAGTTCTCCTACAACAATAGTTTTCAGTCTAGTATCGGCATGGCTCCTTTCGAAGCCTTATACGGAAGGTCATGTCGATCGCCTTCTTGTTGGTTGGAATCTGGAGAGTAGCTTATTCTTGGTCCAGATTTTGTTCGTGATTCTTATGAGAAGATTGATCTTATCCGGTTGAGAATGAAAGAGGCACAGAGTCGCCAGAAATCCTACACGGACAACCGTAGGAAGCCTCTCGAGTTCTCGATTGGCGATCTTGTTTTTATTCGTGTTTCTCCTTTGAAAGGGGTGATGCGCTTCAGTACGACTGGGAAATTGGCTCCTCGCTTTATAGGACCATTTTCTATTACTGAACGTATTGGCCCTGTGGCTTATAGAGTTTCACTTCCAACTCATTTATCTGGTATTCATGACGTGTTTCACGTCTCGCAACTTCGAAAGTGTCTTCGGGAGTCGGATTCTGTTATTACTTCTCCTGATTTGCAAGAGCTTGAGGTCTCACCGGACTTATCTATTGTACAGCAACCTATTCGCATGCTTGACACGGAGGTACGACACCTTCGGAACAAGGACGTGCCGCTCGTTAAAGTTCAATGGTCCGCTAATCCCAATGACTGTACTTGGGAAACCAGAGAGTTTATTGAGCGATCTTATCCAGGTTTTCTATCTTAGCTTGTGAACGGTGAGTATGCCTTTTCATCTCAAGCTTATTTCCTTTTCTTTTGAATGTTGTATGTATGTAGTTATTACAAATATCGTCTCTAGGAATTGCGGGGACGCAATTTTGTAAGGAGGGGAGATCTGTAACAACCAACATATTTAACAATTTTATATTTAAAAGTTTTATTTAAATATAACGTCGTTAGTCGGATTTTGGTCCGAAAAGCTACTTTCTGCAAATTGCCGAATTGGAACATGAAACTACCTCCATTGGTTCCAAAATGGCATTTGCGATCTTTTTAAGTATAATCTTTGATATGTTTGGAGATTGTGAAATTTTACCCTTTTTCTATTGGGTTTTGGGTTTGGGTTCAGCCCACTAGCTTAACTAATACTCTAGCTTAGCCACTTCTCTTCATTCATCTTCATTTCATTTTCATTTCTTAAGCTAAAACTGAAATGGTGGAAGGGAATGAGAAATAGAAATTGCAGTCCCTAATTTCATTTGCAAACTCCAAATTCTTGCTCCAAAATCAAAGAGAAGCCATTGGTATGCCTCCTCTTCATCTTCTCCAACTCTTCTCCTCTTCAATTTCAGAAAATTTCCTAAACCTAAATTGGAAAATATGTGTTTTATTCTTAGATTGAAGCTTGTTGGGTTGAAGTAGTGTTTGGTTGGTCTTCTCAATGTTATTGAGCTTCATCTTCTTTGTTTTTGGGTAAAAGGTGAGTTTTGAACTCACATCTACTTCTCTTGATTTCTCTGATGTTGGGTATGAATTTCCTAGCACTTGTTCATATGCTCTTGCTTTTGGTTTGGATTGAATTGGTGAATATCCAAATTTTTAGTGTTTGGGTTCAATTCTTTAAAGATCCTAACTTTGATGTTTTGAATATGTTTTGGTTGCGAATCGGAGAGCTAATGGAGCTGGGGTATCTATTAGTTAAAGATCCTTAGGTCCATTGCTCGAATGGTCGCGGTTTGGAAGAATTTGCATTTCATTGAAATTGGGCAGGAAGTGCAAAATCATCAGGTTCGGCCGACCGAGCCCTATAGCCAGTCGACCGACCTGCTACCCCGAGCCATGTTCTAATTTCTGCATCTGGCCAGCTGACCAAGCCCTGCAACAGGTCGACCGACCTGCTTATGTTTTGCCTGTTTTGCCTATTTTTGCATATTTTGATTGGTTATCCAAATTTTATCGATTCAAGTTTCTTTTTAGTAGTTGTTATTGCATCTTTGACTTTGATAACTTATTCTTGACTTCATCCACAGGTTTTTATAAAAATAATCTCTCGAATCACATTTAAAAGCTCGTTTCTCCAATTTATAAATTCTATTTAAAACACGCACAATTTCGCACTTCGAGCGAAGTGGAAGGGTGATTAAATGGTTAGGTAAAACACGGACCATGAATCCATGCGTTTATCTTTCCGATTAGTCCCTGACCTATTCGATTGATTGTTTTGACCTTTGTGTCTGGTTTACCGATGAGCTGTGGTAGACTTTGTATTGCTTTAAGTGTGAAATTAACTAACGGATAGTAAACCGTCTAGTGCAACGAGTGGTTATGGGACTCACGTTACCACTTTTCGGATTCCTTTTTGAGAGTTATGACACATTGCGCCAGTTAGTGGTGTCCAGTACTGGGCCTCCGAACCTTCACCACTACGGTTTGTTGCCTTCGGGTATGTGCCTTCGGGTTTGTGCCTTCGGGATTGTTGCCCTTTATTATCGCTTCCGATGTTGGTCGTTATGAGCCGCATGGGTGATATTGGGTTTCCCTTTAGTATCGCTTCCGATGTTGGTCGTTATGAGCCGCATGGGTGATATTGGATTTGGAGTCTTCGGGATCATGGATCCTTGTTTATACAGTACTGAGCTCGAGCAATTTTCTGATGTTTCATTCATATGTATACTCCCTAGGTATCACCCTTCGATGTTGGTCATTATGAGCCGCACGATGCGTAGCGATTACCTTGCAGAACTTGTATACCTTATTGGTATTTGTTATTTGCCTTTTGGCTTGATTTGGGATATTCGTATCCTTTGTTCTATATGTTGCCGATGATATGAGGCTTGTTATCATATGATTCATCTTTTGTTAGATGATTGTGTTATCTCCTTTAGAGATATTTGTTATGCTTTGTAACCTTGCAGGTTTATTGTTGTTCAGTTTATCTAACTGATTTGTTTAGCTAGACTGACCCGTGTATTTTATACTTGGGTCAGACCGAGATGTTTCAGGTTAGGTGCTTTTGGATTTAGCCTTTTTTGCTTCCGCATGGACTATTCATCTTGTTCCTTTTTGTTAAAGCTTTTTGTGTAGTCCTTTTATTTGTAACTCTGATATATGTATTCTTTTGACTCGTCTGTATACAGTGGATTGATATACCACTTGACATGTATTATTTTGTAAACTCTGTTATGTATCTGTCTATGTGTATATGATAATTTACTGTTCTGTGATGTATATTACATTTGAGTTGTTATATTCTGTTCTGATAGATCCTTCAACCACCTATGGTTTTGTTTTAAGTATTCATTGAGTATGTCGACCTGCTTGGTATGTTTATTGTCGATGTATTCAATAGATAGTTAGAGCAAGGCTATAGATGGTCGCTCCTAACCAGCCTTATTCTCCGTGTTAGTTGACGACATTACTATGTAGTGTCCTTGGCTAGCGTGGGTATAGAGGTGGGGCGGCACAGTGGGACTATTATGTGTGAAGGGTGATATGGATAGCCCGGAACGCTATTTAAAAGTATGTTTATTTTACTGTAGACATTATTATAATAGCGCAATATTACTATATAGTAAATAGTTTAATGGATCCTTAAAGGATGGACGATCCCAAGCATCCTTTAAGTCACTGATGCATTTTTGTTACTGTTCACTTGAGTTGATTTACAGTTCATGAGTATTTATGTCCTGACTCGAGTGTTTTGTGTTTTGCTTTACGCTCGAGTCAGATTGAGTGAGTTAGCATTCAAGATTCACCTTTGGAGTTGGAGCTTTCCTTGAAGATCCAGCCATCTATTTTGCTTTCTGTATCTAGTGGTTTCAGTGATGTATTCAGATTTGTACCTGATGTATCTTGTTACTCTTTTGTTGTATCTTGTTGAACTCTGATGTATCTTATTTTTATATAGTAGCTTCATGAACTACTATCTCTTTTATTTCCACTGCATTATTATTTACTCTGTGTCTGTGATCTGCGATTATGTATTTAATGTATATTCTGAGGTTTGCCAAATTTTATTTACAATGGGGTATTTTGAGCAATTCAAGTCCGACATGTGCGGATGCGAATGCTTGAAAATATCAGGTTGTTACACTATTGATTTGTAAAGGTACTCAACTCGTAAATTGAAATCTTATATAATCGAAGTCTATATAAGTGTGATCTGATATACTATTGATTTGGAAAATATTCGATTTGAAATGAAATATTATATATAATGGACTTTATATAAGTATGATATTTTGAAGTGATTTTGAAAGGGACTATATGATACATATTTTCGAAATAAAGATATGGAAAGTGCCTTCTGCTTGATATCCGCTATGTGGCCACACTGTGGATTCATTCTATCGATATTATTCTCTCTGATTTGTGTTTTCCGAATATGATACTCGAGTGTCCAACGAATTCCATGGCGATCTCAATGGTCTTACGAGCGCGACTGCATAGCGCAACTGCCTGGCTGAGATGGCCTAGGGGTATGGATTGTTTCCTGGGGGATCCATGCGTAACCATTGTGTATCTGTAATCTATGTAGGTCTCATTAGTAGCAAAACTACCTAGCTGAGACGGGTTAGGGGTACAGATTGTTTCCTGTGGGATCCAGGCGTAACCATTGTGTATCCTGCATTCTACTAGTCATCATGGCGTAACTCGCAGGGCTGAGAAAGCTTACAGATACATATTGTTTCCTGGGGGATCCAGGCATAACCATTGTGTATCTGTGATCCATGGTTAGACAAATGTTTTGGTTTGGTTGATTTGTTTGGATTGTACTTTCCATATCTGTTTTTAAAAGGTTTTTTCATGTATTTTCACTGGGTGTTGAAATAAGTCTACTAAGTACCTGGAGAATTCTAGCTTTGCGCCCGATCAACGCATGGCCAGATTCTACAGGAACGAAAGTAAACTTGTTAAGACATCGAGTTATAAAAATATTTTTATAAAGTATTATGTAAAGGATATTTTGATCATTATTTTATGTGTCTAAATAATTTAAAATGTTTTAAATTTTGTTTACTTCGAACTAACAAATTTGAATCAATTGACTATTTATCATATTATAAAATGTTTAAAAGGTTGCAAATATAAAATTTTAAATTGAAATGTATATGGTTTTAAAATAATGGTCCATCCTTGTGTTCCAACCTATTTTTCCTTCTAGCAATTCCTACCTTCTTCTTCTTTGAGGGTCCTTTCTACATTATGGAAAGAGTTGGTTCTTTGGCTTATCGTTTAGATTTTTCCTGAGAAACTTTTTGGAGTGCATGATGTATTCCACGTCTCACATCTCCTCTAGTGTCTTCTTGACCCATCTCTTTTTGTTCAGAAAATTGCTCTTGATACTTTGGATATTTAGCTTAATCTGACTGTCGAGAATAAGCCACTTCGTATTGTCAGTAGAGGTACGAAGCAGCTAAGAAGGGAATTTGTTTGTCTGATCGAGGTACGATGGGGTAATGATGATCGAGATTGCACCTAGGAGAAGGAGGAGAGAATTCGTGCTTCGAATCCAAAATTGTTTTTCTAGGTACTATTTGTTGTCTATCGTGCTTTTCCTTATTTTCCTTGTCCGTTCTTTTCGAGGACGAAACGATTTGAGTGGGGGAGAGTGTAACAACCCAGTATTTTGTGATTATTTTAATTGTTTATTTTAATTATTTAAATATAAACTCCTGATTTAAAGACTTTATTTTTATTTATTAAAATCAATAAAAAAAATTATTTTAAAAGTATATTTTATTTCGTGTGAATTATAATTTCAAACCTGAATAAATAGGATATTTCCAGAAAAGTGGATTTTTGGTCAATCTGGTCAAACTTTGACTTTTAAATTTAAAATTTGAATATTTGAGTTTTTTAATTTTATCTTTTATTATGAAAATATATTAAATTTCAAGAATACTGCTTTTCGTTTCGTTGAAATCCGATTTATATTGTGAAAGTTATGCTTTTTACAATATTGTATGTAAATTGATTTATTTAATAAAATTGTCTACTTTAATTTATATAAATAGTATTTTTATTTGTCATATTATGTTTTAATATGTGTTGTATTAAATTTTAGGTATATATTTTTATTTTACAATATTTTAAAGTAACTTTATAATTTTTCCAAAGTTTATTGCATTTACTTTAAAATTATTAAGCCTAGTTTACAATTTTTGCTATTTTATTAATTTAACTATATTTAATTAATATTAATTTATTTATTTTTGTTTATTTATTATATTTTCGTATTTTTATCTGTATTTATACATATTTTACATGTATTTAATTTTTTTAAAAAGAATTATAGAAATATGAAGAGTTTTGTGATCTTTTATATACTTAGGCTTTTTGTATTCTTGCCTTTTCATTTCAACCAACACCTCTTCATTTTTGCTGCCATAACTCCCATGCTTCAGCCGACCTCCACTTCATTTTTCACATGAATTCTCATCTCCAAACCTAAAAAAAATTCGGCTTCAGCTCTGGTATTTATAAACTTCTATGTATTTGAGATTTTTATTGTGTATGGTTTTCCAGACTGATATTATGTATTATGTTTTGAGAGTTTGTTAGAGTAGCTTCATAAACTACTATGTTATTTTAATTTCCGCTACGAGTTATTCTGATATTTCTGTGTCTGTGATTTTATGATTGTATTTCATTTGCTCGAAATTTATTACAATGCGGTATTTTGAGCAATTCAAGTCCGGCATGTATGGATGCGAATGGCTGAAAATATCGGGTTGTTACAGTTGGTATCAGAGCTTTGGTTTTAGGCAAACCATAGCCTATGGAGCAAAAACTCATTAGAGATAGGGTAGAAATACCCTAGAATGAGTGAAATCAATCTCAGAATCCTTTGTTTGTGGGAGTACGTATTTTCGAAGTATAAAATGATTTCAAAATGATTTTTAAAGGATTTTTAAAGATTATATTGGTATAAATAATTTTCCTTATTTTGAAATCAAGATTTTATAAACTTCATCTCTTCGCTATCCACCTTGTTAGAAATCTCTTGATTAGAATTCTTATCGATTCGGATTCCTTGAACTTTGGAACGCTCCCACTGGTTCTGAAATCTAGTCATGTCTTCCCCTTTGTATCCTTTTGATTTTGGAGAATTTCGTAACTCCACTTTGGAATGACCTCTATAAAGACCGGTGGTTCCGTAAATCTTTGAATGATTGGTAAAGGGGTGAAACTCCTTTACAATCGTCATTGATTAATCGGAGATTTCTGTATCCTCGGTTTACGATGCTATCTACCTTCTTCTATATCTGGATTCTATCTTTGGCGATCGAATGTTGATTTGCCTTAGATTTCCGAATTGATTATATTCATGAAATCATGGTTGATCATTTAGGGTCGTCCGTGATTTATAAAGGCTTATCCATCTTCTATTTGGTAATTAAATTATCTTATCTCGTTCGAGCTTTTCTTCGAACCAGAA
The DNA here is from genome assembly GCA_030765085.1 of Allium cepa. Classification (NCBI taxonomy): domain Eukaryota; kingdom Viridiplantae; phylum Streptophyta; class Magnoliopsida; order Asparagales; family Amaryllidaceae; genus Allium; species Allium cepa. The sequence goes on along the minus strand of CM060939.1, from coordinate 347,626,856 downwards.
TTCTATTTGATTAGAGTTCCTCTAATTTGAATTTCCTTTTGTTTTGAAATCCATCCTTGAAAAAAAATCCCTTGAAAATTTGTGTTTGGTTGTATTTTGAAATTGTGCATACATCGAAATTATTATTTTTATAAGGATGACCACCTTTTATATAAAAGTAAAATGTTTTCAATAAGGATTATATACCTTTTTAAAATGAAAATTTGAAATTTCCAAAGGGTTTGAAATTTTGAAAATTTATAAGAAATTGATTCATATAAAATGATTTATAATTGAAGGGTTTTGAATTTTTAATTTCGAGGAATAGAACTCCGTTGTTTTGAAATCAATTTTAAGATTTTGGAATATATATAATAATAATATGATTTAAAGATATTTTCTGAATAAGAAATGTTTCAAATGTATTCGAATGAATTCCAATTATTTCGAAGAGATTTCAAAGAAGTTTCAAGAAAATAAAAGTCCAGAACCCACTTATGTCAAAATAATTTCGGTGATGAATGCATGCATCATCGACATTGATTTTCGAGTTTCTGAGTGGGGGGGGGGGTAGGCCACTCTAGTAGCTTTGCTATGCGAGTGATTTTGAATGCATGCATCGAAACATATATACTTTAAAAAAATGAAATAATAATACTTAAAATCATGTATATGAATATAATCCAAAGAGAGGGTTGTTGTGCTCTAGTGGCGGCAGCATGGCAAAGAGTGGGTAGGCTCTGGTAGTGGAGGTGCTCAGAGATGGTGGGAGGTGCAAGAGGCTGAGGATGGCTAAGATCCGGGAGGTGGTCGGACAGTTCTACTCGGTGGCGATGTGATGGAGGACTCGGCACGTGGCGGTGAAAATTGTACGTGTGTGTTTTGGTGGAGAGACAAAGCTATGGTGGCGGGCTAATGGAGCACGTGCTATCAAAGCCTTCGAGAATGCAAGGGTTGTTTTCTATGGGGTTCGATCGAGGGTGGTGTGGTGAGTAGGCTTAGGCGCGGTTGAAAGTGGTTGTCGGTTGATTTCTAGGTGACGAATGTGGATGGAAGAAAAGCAGGTACTGTTAACGGCTGGACATAGAAGGGCTAGTCTCGATGGGGCAAGCTGGGTTCGAATTGGAGAGGTCGTGGGGTCTAATAGGTGGTGAGGATGGGATTGCGTAGGTGGAGGCGATGTAGAGGGGTGGGACTGTTGGTTTGATGCAGGGGAGAGATGGTGGATGAGTTGATGGGGAGTAGGCGGTTAGACGTGGTGGTGCGGCGAGCAAGCTTTACACCCTATATAAACTTATATTATTAATATTATTATTATTATCAAAGGAGGATAAGTGGACAAAATTTCTGCAGCTTTCATATTATAATATTACAAATTTTTTCGAAAAACAGAATTGAAGATAAGAAACGAAAGAGTGAGAATGAGAGCAGAACAAAAATGAAGTCAAGGTACCAGAGTATAAATTTCCACGATAGGAATAGCAAAAGTCAGGGCACGAGAATTCAAGCAGTATTACAGGCAATGACTGTTTGATTCTCAACCGCTGGAAAATTTGAATGGAAACAGAAAACCAAAAGGTTCCAAATGCATACTGTTTACGGCTAACCATTTCTCAGATTTCGCCGTGTTCCGGATGTCGGATTGCACAAATGAATGTGCTATGTACACCAGCACGATGAGACGAACAGAATGGTGCACATATATCAGCGATATGACTATCCTGTCAAAAGTCGATATTCGCTGCCAAACGGCTGCAAATTCGTTGAAAATAAGATAAATGAAGCTAGAGAAGTCCAAATTTGATGAAATGAAAGACGCCGTCTCACTTAGAAACTATTAAACATTTTTATTGTATAAAAATATTCAGATTTTGGAAACATTTAATTTCCATCAATTTCAACTGATTTAAATCGAAATTGAAAAATTACACAACAGGTATAATTTTCATATTTTCCAATAAGATTTTACCAGTTGCTATGTTGAAATAGACGTATTCCAAATATCCAGTTTTCATTGTTAAATTTTATAATTTAATTTCAAGCAAAATTTCAGTTAATTACGTTATAAAAACCGTTAAAAATTACGGGTCATTACATGAGGTATTTACGCTACCCAAACTCTCATGAGTCGGCTTAGATGTGACTAAAACAAGAGTCATGCTAGGCTAAGTGAGGTCGCACCTCCGATAGGACACATTTCTTCGATACCATATTATGAATTAGCGATGATTTGTTGGCCACCCCTTGATTTTGATTATGGCAGTATGTTCCAAGGTAGACAGTAGTAGCTGCTATGCGTTGCCACCAGTCCGGATCCGCAAACGGTATGTCTACCCTAGCATTGCCTCGCATGCCGTGTTCACATGCTCTATCGTGCCTTCTACGAGTTTGGATTGTACCATACCTATGGAGTGCCCTCTGAGTAAACCTAACGGAGGAGCTTATAGAACTGTATAGACTATGGGAATATATAAAATGTGTTAAAGGGGATATGGGTAATGCCTTAATGCTATTTTAGTACTTTACTTTACTGTAGACACTATTATAATAGCGTATTATACTACATAATAGATAGTTTAACAGATCCTTAGGAGATAGTAATCTCGAACATCTCTTAAGTTACTGCACTCACGTTAGACACTGGATAAGAGATGTCAAACCCCGTAAACGTCTCCGGTGCCATTACACTCATATTTATTTACTGTTGATTTAATTTACATAAGGTCTTTTAGTTCCGACTCAAGTATTTTGTCTTTTCAATTCGCTCTAGTTAGTCTGAACTTTTCAGTGTATCAAAGACGGCTTTTTGGAGGACGAAGATGATGATTTTTAAAATTACTATTTATTACATTCATACCACTGCATCGTGTTATTCCACTGCATTTGTTATTTACTTATGTTGAATGTATCTCCGATTCTGAAATGAAATTGTGTAATCAAATGTTATTTGTAAAACAGCTTCATGATATGTTATTTTGGTTATTATATATTGTCATTCCACCGTGGGATTCTATATTTTGTTTCATTCTTTCTCTGCTTTTTCTTTTTTACCCCATAAATCTGCCCTTTTGAATGGTTTGAGCCTGACTTGTGTGGTTTATCGTGGATCTAAACCGTCTAAGAAGGCAGGTCATTACAAGTGGTATCAGAGCTTTGGTTTAGCGATAACCTTAGCTTTGTGGGGTCGGACTCATATAGAATAGGATAGTAATACCCTGTAATGAATCGCTGAGTGTATATATGAGAGAGCGTATTTGTTAGTGTTATAAAGGGTTTTGTATTGTGTTAATTTGTTCTGTTTTGTATGTAGAAATTCTAGTCGGTACGTAGGATGCTATGGCATCGATAGGAATTTCTAAACACTTAGTAGGATAGACCGACACAATATTGTTTTGAAGTATAGGTAAATGAAATGATTTTGCCTGTTACATATTTTGTATATAAAATAATAAATTTTATAAATGATATAGTTGGATGTAATATGTTGTTTAGGTAGGGAAAGTTTATAAATATTGATTGGAAAATAGGATCTACAAATAAAGTAAATATAAATTGGAAGTTTAGAACTGAAGCTCCAGGATTGTTGAAAATTTCTTTCGAAATATTTTGGAATATAATATTATTTGTATTTTATAAGTATTTTCTAATATAAATATTTCAAGATGATTTGAAAGAAATGTTTTAAAAGAACTTTAAAGGAAATAAGTTTTGTACTCCCCTCTCTATCGCTGGAAATAATTTCGATGATGAGTGCACGCATTATCGACATTCGTTTTCGAGTTTCAAAGTGGGAAGACCACTGTAGTAATTTTATAGAACATTTGTTTCGATTAGGAGAATTAAAATTTTCTAAATATGATCTAAGTATATAAAAGATATTATTATAGTTATTATTTTAAACCGATTGAGACGGAACCTGGTATTTAGTTCTTAAGTTTTTGTAAATTAAATTTTTTAATTATTATACTGAAATGAAATTTTGACTATTTTAATAATTGGAAGCTTTTAATATGTGTAATTATAAACTAGATGCTATGTGATTGATGAAAATATAAGAAATTTAAATTTTGTAGACCGTAAATCAAAAGGACATGAAAAAAAAAATGATAAATGATAATTATTGAACATTTTATTTACTAAATGAATAAGATAAACTTGTGTGACATTCAATTTCATTCTTAAGACATATATAACTTACCAAAACATTATAAGTCGAAATGCAATAAGTTATGTAATAGAATATTATACAAGTAAACCTAGAAAATGAAACTGTTCAATGGAATTTCTTCTGTCAATAAGAATTATGATATTATAAACTTAAGTTAATAATTTGAAGTGTTGTTGATTAAACAAATTGAAAGAGTGAATACTGTAAGTAAATTATTACAAAATTAAGTGATGTCTGAGACCAATTATAATTGTAGTAAACAGTAAAAAGTGAATACTATATATGAAAGGAATAAATGTGAAGGAAAAGGAATTAAAATTGAAGTATGAATTTATTCACAAATAAAAATTTATATTTAGAAGGGAATCAAGTATATAATCTAATTATGAATGTGAAGTAAATTGAAATAAAATGTATGTAATACTTAAATAATGAATTCATTGATCATTTTAATAATTGAAATAAAAATTACTTATATAAGCAATCAATGCAAAGTAATGAAAAGATGAAAAAAGATTGTATGAAAAAAGGAGGAATGTAATTTTGTTGTAATAAATGAAAATTTAAGAGAATAATCATTGTATGAAGAAAAATAATGAACGGTGAATAATGTGAGAGAAAAAAGGGAAAAAATTTAAGCAATACTTGTAATCTTTGTTTGTTTTGGCTTATGCGATGTTTGAGATGTGATACTTCAAATTATTTAAGATGTATAAATAATCTATTGAGTTTATATTAGACTGTTGAATGTATGGTATACTTAGTAGTTATTTATCATTTTACACGGTTAAAAGTTTCTAAACCCGAACAAATCATTTGTTGGTTGCTATGGATGAATAATTGATTTCTTTGACTGCATGTAACAACCCTGAATTTTGTGATTTATTTTTAATTTTTAATGTTGATTATTTTATTTCAATTTATGATTTAAAAAATCTATTATATTTATTAAAATGGATAAATTTTTTTATTTTAAATAAAAATTTTGATTTTTGTGTGAATTATAATTTCAAACCTGAATAAATAGAATATTTCCAGAAAATGTGGATTTTGGTCAATCTAGTCAAACTTTGACTTTAAATTTAAAATTTAAATATTTGAACTTTTGAATTTTATCTTTCATTATGAAAATAAATTAAATCTCAAGAATACTGCTTTTCGTTTCATTGAAATCCGATTCATATTGTGAAAGTTATGCTTTTTACAATTTTGTATGTAAATTGATTTATTTAATAAAATTATCTATTCTAATTTATATAAATAATATTTCTATTTGTCATATCATGTTCTAATATGTTAGGTATATATTTTTATTTTAAACATTTTAAAGTCATTTTATAATTTTCCAAAGCTTATTGTATTTTCTTTTCAATTTTTAAAACCTAGTTTCTATTTTTAAGCTATTTTCTTAATTAATTTATATTTATCTAAAATTTATTTATTTATTTTCTTTCATACTTTATTTTATTTTTTATTTTATTTATTTTATTTATTTACATTTTTAGCGTATTTAAAAATGTAAAAAGAAAATGGGAAATACTAAGAGTTTCGAACCATTCATTTACTTTAGACTTTTCATATTCCTTTTTATCTTTTCATTTGCAAATCAACACTTGCATTCAATTTGGCTGACCATATTCTTTCTTCAGCCGATCACCCTTCATTTTTCATGCAAAAAATGTTGTTTCCCATCCCAAACTTTCGGCCTTCATTGCTGATATAACGACCTGGTATTTTCAACCATTTGCATCTGCACATGTCGAACTTTAATTGCTCAAAATACCAAATTGTAGAAATAAATTTGGCAAAACTCATAATATACAGTAAATAAATAAATCACAAATCACAGACACAAAATAATATAATGTAGCTGAAGTAAAGAAATAGTAGTTCATGAAGCTACTATACATCTACATCAGAGTTAGACAAGATACAACAGAAATAAAAAGATGATAATCAAGTAAATGCTGAACACAACACTGGAATCAATTGGATAACTGAGAGTGGAATAGATGGCTGGATCTTCAAGCAAAGCTCCAACTCCGAAGGTGAGTTTCTAATGTTGTACACTCAGTCTGTCCCGAGCGTAAAATAAAACATAAACACTCGAGTCAGGACATACATACTTATACAGTGTAAACCAACTCAAGTGAACTGTAATATAAAGTACAAGTAACTTAAAGGATGCTTGGGACCGCCCATCCTCTAAGGATCCGTTAAATTATTTACTATGTAGTAATATTTCGCTATTATAATAGTGTCTATTAGTAAAATAAACTTACTTTTACATAGCGTTAAGGCTTTACATTTTCCACCTTAACACATTTATATATTCCCATAGTCTATACAGTATCGTAATCTCCCCCATACTGTGCGTCGTCAAAGGGCACTCCATAGATATGGTACAATACCAAAATCGTATAAGGCACGCTAGGGTAAGTGACACGGCACAATAAGGCAATGCCAGGGTAGATATACCAATTACGCTTCCGGGTCGGTGGAAACGCATAGCCGCAGCTACCGTTCACCTCGAGCCACACCCCCAAATCAAAGAAATCAAAAGTGGCCACCGAATATATCCAAAAGTCAAAGTATAATATCGAAGGGATGTGTCCGATCAAAGGTGCTACCTCATTAACCCGTCAATCGCTCCTGTTTTAGCCACCTTATGCCAACTCACGGGAGTCGAGTACACATATTTACCTTAAAGGAATCACCACCACCGACCTACTTCATTCTGGAATCTCCATCGCATACACGGTTGTTAAAGTGGTTTTCGAAGTTGGCAGAGAGTATGACAACTTCCGATCCCGGTCTCATCAGCAACCAAACGTTATTATAACCCATGGATATTTATTTCAAAATCATTTATACTTTCAAAACCAAACTAGCATATCCATTTCAAAATCATATCATTTCTTTCAAAATAGTATATACTTTCAAAACCAAAATATCACACTCATTTCAAAACCATATCACAATAGTATCATTTCCATTTCAAACTAAATCAATAATATATCATTTAAATAAAACCCAAACTTCCAAATCACTGAATATTTCCTTCAATTTACTAAACTTGAAAAATTCCTTTAAATTATCATAGCATTTTGGAAATGTAACCTTAAGGAATCATAGCATTTTTGGGATGTATACTTTCCACTTTTATATAATCAAAGTATTTATATACTTACAAATTTTAACATGGTCATTTTATCATAGCCTTATAGTTAAATAAACTTTGTTACTGTAATATCCAATTTAAAGCTGAAATTCTTATGTTAAGTTAAAAGTACCTTATTAACTTACATTATTATTACAATAAAGAAACTTTATTATTTTAATCATTTAAGATATGCCATTTACATTAATTAAAACTTACATATCAAATGTACATTATCAACTTATATTTTATTATTTCAGTAATGAACATTTATCATTTTAATCAATTTAAAATACACCATTATATTAATTAAAACTTACATTTATTACAATAAAGAGCATTTATCACTTTAATCAATATTACACTAATTAAAACTTACATTATCAAATGTACGTTTTAATTTACATTTTTATTACAGTAAAGAGCATTTTTCATTTAATCAATATCACACCAATTAAAACTTACATTATCAAATGTACATTTTAATTTACATTTTAATTACAGTAAAGAGCATTTATTATTTTAATCAATATTACACTAATTAAAACTTACATTATCAAATGTATGTTTTAATTTACATTTTTATTACAGTAAAAGCATTCATTATTTTATTCAATATTACACTTATTAAAACTTATATTATCATATATATGTTTTAATTTACATTTCTATTACAGTAAAGAGCATTTATCATTTAATCAATATTACATTAATTAAAACTTTACATGTTTTTTTCATTAATTAATACTTTATATTTTTCTTTCATTAATTAGAACTTTACATGTTTCTTGCATTAATTAAAACTTTACAGGTTTCTTGCATTAATTAAAAAATTTACACGTTTCTTTCATTAATTAAAACTTTACATGTTTCTTGCATTAATTAAAACTTTAAACGTTTCTTTCATTAATTAAAACTTTACATGTTTCTTGCATTAATTAAAACTTTACATGTTTCTTGCATTAATTAAAAACTTTACACGTTTCTTTCATTAATTAAAACTTTAAATGTTTCTTGCATTAATTAAAAACTTTACACGTTTCTTTCATTAATTAGGACTTTACACATTTCTTTCATAAATTAAAATTTTACATGTTTCTTTCATAAATTAAAACTTTACATGTTTCTTGCATTAATTAAAACTTTACATGTTTCTTTCATTAATTAGGACTTTACACATTTCTTTCATAAATTAAAACAATACATGTTTCTTGCATTGACTAAAACTTTACACGTTTCTTTCATTAATTAGGACTTACACATTTCTTTCATAAATTAAATCTTTACACGTTTCTTTCATAAATTAAAATTTTACACGTTTCTTGCATTAATTAAAACTTCACACGTTTCTTTTATTAATTAAAACTTTACATGTTTCTTTCATTAATTAGAACTTTACACGTTTCTTTCATTAATTAAAACTTTACATGTTTCCTTCATTAATTAAAACTTTACACGTTTCTTACATTATTTCCTTCATTGATTAGAACTTTACACGTTTCTTTCGTTGATTAGAACTTTACACGTTTCTTTCATTAATCAGAACTTTACACGTTTCTTTCATTAATTAAAACTTTACATGTTTCTTGCATTAATTAAACTTTACACGTTTCCTTCATTAATTAAAACTTTACATGTTTCTTCAGTTTAAAATACCTTATTTTCTTAACTTGAAATCTCCATTTGGAAACCAATTTCTGATGCAGCACATCAGGTTAACTCGCCCCAACATAAGTCGCTCATTTCCTTAAGTCGCGTGAGCGACCTAACACTATGCCTTGAGTCGCCTGAGTGACCTAACACCATGCCTGAGTCACCTGAGCGACCTAACGAGTTATGCGAGTTATACAAGTTATGCAGTGAAGGATGATGCAACGACCCAGCGAGTTATACCAACTGCAACTTATGCCGCTACCTTCTTAAGTCGCTCCTTTTTAAGTTGCTCAATCTTATGCTGCTTTTTCTTTAAGTCGTTGAAGTTAAGCCGTTCCTGCATCTTAGGTCACGCATTCCTTAAGTCGTTCACTTATGCCGCCCTATGCCGATATCTTCTTATGTCATGCCATGATAGGTCGCTGGTTTCTTAAGTCGCTTGCTATATGCTGCTTTGTCCTTAAGTCGCGTGGTGTTGTAATGTTAAGTCGCGTATTGTTATGTCGCAAATGTTAAGTCGCGTACTATTGTAACTTGTATTGTGTCGTTGAGTCGTATGTCGTGTGTGTTGTTGTAATTTTCTTATCTCGTGTGTTGTAAATCGTGTGATGTAATGTTAGGTCATGGATCGTGCACTGTTGTTAGGTCGTGGCTTGTGTACTGTTAAGTCGTGTTGTAATTGTGTTGAGTCGTGTGGTATTGTACTTTACCTATAAATAGGGGTGTATGGTCATTTGTAAAAAGGGAGTTGATTTTGAATAAACTTTTTGTGTGCACTTTAGCCACTTTGTTGAAGTTGAGTGTGATCTCCTTCTTCTTCCATATTTGGATATACGAGTGCGCTCGAATCAACAAATTTGAAGCCAATTCACGGAATCTCGTGCGCGAGATCAACGTTGAAGAATCGTAGATCTTCTAACGCGGAATCGTGCGCGATCAACGTGTTGAAGATAGCTAGAATCCGGTATCTCGAGAGATCAACGGATTTGGGCATTTATCGTTCTGCCGGTTTACTTGACACGAAATCATTTCGTGAGGAAGAAAGTGCGTCAATTTGTATCAAAACATTATTAGCACGTCGAAGTTATAATCCGCTGCGTCACTTATTTGGTATCAGAGCTAAGTAAGATCAAGTCAATCCATATCAGATCCGAGCCATATCATAAGAGCTAAGTCAAAGCCGAGTTAAAGGAAGTTAGATTGGAGCCAAGTCAAAGAACCGAGATTGTTTGAAGATCATGCCTCCGAGACGAGCTAATCGCTTTCAGAATGTTTAAGATTTGTATCGAGGACAAGAAGCTGAGCAGATGGAGCAGCGTATCAATGAAAATTTTAATGAGGGTATTACAAAGTTAGAAAAGATGATGAACGACATGAATCGAAGTCAAAGGAGAATGTCACTAGTTTCGAACCATAGAAGAAACAGGGTTTCACCATCGGTTTTGGAAGATAGGAGGATGTCACCCCAGTCTTATCGGGATAGAAGAGAATCTTCAGTTTCAATGAGAAGAGAACACCATGAGTATCGACATGAAGAAAGAAGAACCCCACGTGAGTTTGAGAATGAACCTTATCGCGATGTTGAAAGACAGGGTAGAAGGGACATGTATGGTCGTAGAGATGTAGATGGTCGAGATCGATATCGACATACATATGATTTTGAGGAGGATGGTGATAGAGGCAGTATTCATTATCGAGACCGAGGCCAAGTGCGAAATCAATATCTTGATTCAGAAAATGATCGTAAATGGGAGTCAGGTACGAGGATGGAAATTCCAGAATTCAAAGGTGGTATGCATGCAGAAGAATATCTTGATTGGTTGTCAAATGTTGAAGAAATTTTGGAATTCAAGGAGGTGCCTAAGAATCGCAGAGTTCAGTTAGTTGCTACAAGACTAAGGGGGTGAGCTATGGCTTGGTGGCAACAAACTAAACTAACTCGGGAGAGAATGGGAAAATCAAAAGTTGTCATTTGGGAGAAGATGAGAAAGATGATGAAAGCAACTTTCTTGCCATACAATTATCAATCTCTTATGTGTCAACGTTTGCATAATTTGAGACAAGGAACGAGGACGGTGAATGATTATGCAGATGAATCCTATCTATTGATTGCAAGGAATCATATTATGGAAACGAAGGAACAGCTAACAGCTAGATATGTTGGAGGGTTACGAATGCAGATTCAAGACATGGTGAATAAGTTTAGTCCAATGTCTGTTGCTGAAGCACATCAGAAAGCCTTAGCTTGGGAGAAATAAGGGAGACGAGGAGGTGGTGTGTTTACAAGTTCTAATAACCAGACTAAGGGTGCTAGTAGAAGTGCTAATGTTTCCAAGGCAGTCAGTAATCCAAATGTCAAAGAAGCCGCTAAAGCAAAGGTCAGTGACAGTATCAAGTGCTACAATTGTCAAGAGTTTGGCCAGAAAAGTAATGGATGTACAAAGCCAAAGAAGAGAGCATTAGTTGCAGAGGAATGTGAGTATGAGGATGTGGAAGCTGAAATTGACTATTCTCAACCATCGAAGTTTGATGAAGATGAAGAAGTTGTGTCGGAAGATGAAGGATGTAAGTTGATGATGAGGTGACCTTGTTTAGTGCCAAAGCATGAGAATGATTCTAGTTGGCTAAGAAGCAATATCTTTCAGTCTACATGTACGATCTTGGGGAAGGTTTGTCGATTTGTTATTGATGCGGGAAGCTATGATAACATTATTTCTGAAGAAGCCGTCACGAAGTTAGGGTTGAAGACTGAAAAGCATCCTAGATCTTATAAACTGGCATGGCTGAAGAAAGGTGGAGAAGTGACAGTGGGAAGACGAGCATTTGTTACATTTTCTATTGGAAAAAAGTATAAAGATGATATATGGTGTGATGTTGTAGACATGGATGTGTGTCATTTACTATTGGGAAGACCATGGCAATATGAGAGAGTTGTACAACATAATGATCGCACCAACAGCTACAGTTTTATGTTCGAAGGTACTCAAATTACTTTGGTTCCTAAGAAGCATGAACAAGGTGAAAGCAAGTCAGAGAAGAAGGTGGAATCAACTAGTCTATTATCTTCAAAAGAATTTGTTGAAGAGGTAAAAAATAGTGCTGAATTGTTTATGTTGATTGGGTATGAAACAAGCGAAGCTCTTGAAATTCCTACGGAGGTTAGACCAGTGTTGAATGAATTTGAAGATGTTTTTCCTGCGGAATTGCCCAAGGAATTGCCGCCATTGAGGGACATACAACATCAAATTGATCTAGTGCCAGGTGCTGTTTTACCGCATAGGGCATATTATCATGTGAGTCCAAAGGAGCATGAAGAATTGAGAAGACAGGTTGAGGAGTTGCTTGAGCAAGGGCGTGTTCGAGAGAGTCTCAGTCCTTATGCTGTACCAGCTTTGTTAGTGCCAAAGAAAAATGGTTCACGGAGAATGTGTACGGATAGCAGGGCACTCAAAAAATAACTGTCAGATATAGATTCCCTATGCCAAGACTTGATGATCTATTGGATCAACTTAGTGGGTCTGTAATTTTTTCAAAGATTGATCTTAAGAGTGGTTATCATCAGATTCGCATTAGATCAGGTGATGAATGGAAGACAACATTCAAGACTCGAGAAGGATTATATGAATGGATGGTCATGCCGTTTGGTCTATCCAATGCACCAAGTACATTTATGAGGGTGATGAATCAAATTTTCAGACCTTACATTGAGAAGTTTGTTGTTGTTTACTTTGATGATATCTTGATATATAGTGCTGGCATAGAAGAGCACATTCAAGATTCAACACTTGCGGAAGGTGTTAACTATTCTTCGTCAAGAACAGTTCTTTGCAGCAATGAAGAAATGCGTGTTCATGACTCTAAGTGTTTTATTTCTGGGATTTGCCGTGTCTAAGGAAGGAATACAAGTGGATCGGAGTAAAGTAGCCGTAATCAGAAATTGGCCACAGCCCAAAACTATCACAGAAGTCAGAAGTTTCCATGGGTTAGCTTCATTTTATCGAAGATTTATACCACACTTTAGTGTGCTGGCCCCTGTTACTGATTGTATGAAGGGAAAGAAGTTTTCATGGACGAAAGAGGAAGGATCTGCTTTTGAACAGATCAAGGAACTTTTAACGTCAACATTGATTCTAGTGTTGCCAGATTTTCAGTTGCTATTTGAGTTACATACAGATGCATCGAAGGTTGGAATTGGAGGAGTGTTGAGTCAGAAGGTTCGTCCAATCGCCTATTTTAGTGAGAAACTTTCTGGAGCAAAGATGAGATACAATACTTATGATGTGAAGTTTATGCTATTGTGCAAGCTATGAAGCATTGGAGTCATTACTTATTCCACAAAGAATTTGTTTTGTATACAGATCATGAAGCGTTGAAACATTTACAAGGGCAGGATAAAATTGCAGCTAGGCATGCATCGTGGATAGCTTATTTGCAGCAATTTACATTCGTCGTCAAGCATAAGTCTGGAGTAACTAGTCGCGTCGCAGATGCATTGAGTTGGAGGAATACTTTACAAACTACCATGCGAGTAGAGGTGATGGGTTTTGACTTACTTCCAGATTTGCTTACATTAGATTCTTATTTTTCCAAGATCTTAGACAAAGTCAAGCAGGGAAACATGGATGAATATATGATGGTTGGTGGTGTTCTATTCAAAGGAAATCAGTTGTGTATTCTAGATTGCAGTTTACGAATGAAAATTATCAAAGAATTGCATGAATAAGGACATGTGGGCCGCGACTGTACTATGCAGTTGGTTGCAAAGTCTTATCTTTGGCCGTCAATGAGAAAAGAAGTTGAAAGATTTGTTCAGAGGTGCCATATTTGTCAAGTTTCAAAGGGGACCGCGAAAAATGCAGGTTTATATTTGCCGTTGCCTATACCTACTAAGCCATGGGTGGATGTTTGTATGGACGTTGTATTGGGTTTGCCGAGAACGCAACGTGGCAATGATTCTTTCTATGTGGTGGTTGATCGTTTTTCAAAAATGGTACATTTTATCGCATGCAAGAAGACGGCAGTTGCAGTTAATGTTGCACAGTTATACTTCAGAGAGATCTATCGTCTTCATGGGTGCCTCAATCTATTGTATCAGATAGAGACACTCGTTTTCGAAGTCATTTTTGGATGAGTCTATGGAGAATGGTCGGGACAAAGCTAAAATTTAGTAGTGCTTATCATCCACAGACGGATGGATAGACAGAAGTTGTGAACATATCCCTAGGTAATCTATTGCGATGCCTCGTGAATGATAATTTGAAGAGTTGGGAATCCAAGCTGTGTCAAGCTGAGTGTACACACAACCATGTAGTTAATCGTAGCACTGGGTTCAGTCCATTTCAGTTTGTTTATTCAACTATTCTTAAAGGACCATTGGATTTATCTATAGTACCACAACAGAAAGGAGTGATCAAACGAGCTAGTGATTTTGTAAATATATTGCAAATGTGCCATAAGATAGTGCAGGAACGATTTCTTAAGACGAATGAGAAATCTAAGCAATCCGAGGATATCAAACGACGACATGTTGAATTCAAAGAAGGAGATTTTGTATATGCAGTATTGACTAAGAATTGATTTCCTATTGGTGCTTACAACAAGCTAGCAGTTAGAAAGATTGGACCTCTAGAGATCGTAAAGAAGATTAATGAGAATGCTTATCAGTTAAGATTGCCGGATCATATCCATACTGCCGACGTTTTCAACGTCAAACACTTGATTCCAAATCATGAGAATAAGTATGTCGAAGGAGAGGAAAGTGTGAATTCGGGGTCAAATTCTTTTCAACCAGGGGAGGATGATGCAGCACATCAGGTTAACTCGCTCCAACATAAGTCGCTCATTTTCTTAAGTAGCTTGAGCGACCTAACACCATGCCTTGAGTCGCCTGAGCGACCTAACGAGTTATGCAAGCGACCTAACACCATGCCCGAGTCACCTGAGTGACCTAACGAGTTATGCGAGTTATACGAGTTATACAGTGAAGGATGATGCAACGACCTAGCGAGTTATACCAACTACAACTTATGTCGTTACCTTCTTAAGTCGCTCCTTTTTAAGTCGCTCAATCTTGTCCCGCTTTTCCTTTAAATCGCTGAAGTTAAGCCGTTCCTGCATCTTAGGTCGCGCATTCCTTAAGACGTTCACTTATGCCGCCCTATGCCGCTATCTTCTTATGTCGCGCCATGATAGGTCGCTGGTTTCTTAAGTCGCTTGCTATATGCCGCTTTGTCCTTAAGTCGCGTGGTGTTGTAATGTTAAGTCGCGTATTGTTGTGTCGCAAATGTTAAGTCGTGTACCGTTGTAACTTGTATTGTGTCGTTGAGTCGTATGTCGCGTGTGTTGTTGTAATTTTCTTATCTCGTGTGTTGTAAATCGTGTGATGTAATGTTAGGTCGTGGGTCGTGCACTGTTGTTAGGTCGTGGCTTGTGTACTGTTAAGTCGTGTTGTAATTGTGTTGAGTCGTGTGGTATTGTACTTTCCCTATAAATAGGGGTGTACGGTCATTTGTAAAAAGGGAGTTGATTTTGAATAAAAAAATTGTGTGCGCTTTGGACACTTTGTTGAAGTTGAGTGTGATCTCCTTCTTCTTCCATATTCGGATATTCGAGTGCGCTCGAATCGACGAATTTGAAGACGATTCACGGAATCTCGTGCGCAAGATCAACGTCGAAGAATCGTAGATCTTCTAACGCGCGTGCGCGATCAACGTGTTGAAGATAGCTAGAATCCGGTATCTCAAGAGATCAACGGATTTGGGCATTTATCGTTCTGCCGGTTTACTTGACACGAAATCATTTCGTGAGGAAGAAAGTGCGTCAATTTGTATCAAAACATTATTGGCACGTAGAAGTTATAATCCGCTGCGTCAATTTCCAATCATCAAGTTAAGTCATATATAAATTACATTTATACATTAAATTGTACAACTTAACCTATAAAAAATCACTGTAAACCTATTTATACAAACATACTGCTTCATGGAATAAAATTCATTCCAACTACTAGGCTAGATTTAGAATTCCACATTAAATCAGATTTCATTATTAAGTTGTTTATTATATTCCAAATCTTTAAATTACAAATTTAAAACCAAATAAAGTTTTTTTTTCCATTACAATTAAAACCCACAATCAACTTATAAAATTTTAACTTATAGAAAACCAATAACTATTTATATTCTAAATCTTTAAATCAATTTTTTATTTAAATTTCCATATATTTATAAATTCAAGATACTTAATAATTTTAGAAAACTATTATAAATTTTTATCCATGGGTCTGTATAAAATTTTCTGACCTAGGTCAAGTGATACGGATATGTATCATTTCAATCCGTAATTTAAAAAGAAAAATCCGGGTTCTATCATTTCAAACTCGCAATCCCAAGTAAAATAAATGCAATAAAAATCATTTGAGCCTATCATTTCAGCCCATAATGATTTTTCCTTATTCTAATGTCTATTCGGGTATGTATCATTTCAACCCATGGTGATAGGGAACTTGCAGTGCGAGATACAGTATATAAAATGAATAGTATATCATATAAATACATATTAGATGATGTAACAAATATATAAACAACATTTAACATCATATAACATATCACAGGCATGTATGAATGACATATCAATTTATACAGATCCACTTGTCCTTATTCCATAATAATATAAGTACATATGTCTAGAGTGATAAAACTCACCTTTTAAAAGCTAGAACTGACAAATTCAGAATAAAATCCAAACTCCGCAAAGCACGAAAAAGCATGACAAAGCACAATGCAAACTTGAGTGGATGAGGAGTTAGATCCAAATCTTGTATGCAAATAAATATTACATACATAAGAATGTGATTCAATACAAAAGAATAGAGGTTAAAATAATGGAAAAAATAAACGAATCAAAGTGGCATAACTTGCCTTAATCAATCAATGGCTTGGCTACACCATATATGGGTTCAACCATCGCCTTGTGTTGCTTGGTCATGATGGTTAGAGGTGTTCTAGGAGAAGATGGAGGCCAAGCCTGGCTTGGAGGAATACAAAGAGAGAGAAAAGGGAAAAAAGAGAAAGAACAGGAAGAAGAAGCCATGGAAATAACCTAGAGCTTGTTGTATTTTCTTCACGCAAATGAAAATGAAAGGATAAGAACTTGTACGTGAACAAGAAAAAAAAAGGCGCCTAGGGTTTCAAGAGATTTGAACGTCTAAGATCTAGGGTTTAGAAAATGAAAGGCTGGCAAATAAAAAGGCTAGCGAATGAATGGGATTTATTTCCTATTTAATAAAAGAAACTTACTGTAAAATATTTCAATCAGAAGTGGCAAATGAGGAAGTGAGATATTGAGAAGATTTTTATGTGATTTGAAAGAGTAAATGCTAGAAAAACAAAGAGACAAAAATTAAAGAGAAAAAAAACTTATACATATTTTATTCCTAAATGCAAATGAAATATGAGAACATAATGGGAAATAAATTTTGTACGTGAATGGCAAAGGAAATGCACGGCTATAGAAGAAAAACAAGAGCTAAGGAGTTATGAATGCTAAGGAAACGGAAAGACATAAGTTAAGGAGGAAGAAACGTACAATATATTTTATTTTTAAATGCAAATGAAAAAAACGAGAGATTGGAAATAAATTTTTGTACCTGAATTTTCAACTTGATATGCAAGGCTATGAGTAGAGTAATTCATGGCTAGGAATGAGGAGGAAACGACTAGAAAATAATAAAGGCCATGCAAATGAAAAAGGCAAGAGTTTAAACAATGAAACGTATGCCTCTTAAATTTCTCCAAGCCATTTATTTGCATACATTTCTTTCTAGAAATGAAATGTGAAGTAAATGTGTACATGAATTATGAAGTGGAGTGGATAGCAAGAAAAGATTTGAATGGCTAAAGAGGAGTAAATGATAGGAAAACAAAAGGGCTAGGAAATAAAAGGCAAGAAATAAGGAGAAAGAAACATATATATATATATATATATATATATATATTATTCTTAAATGCAATTGAAAAGACGATAATTTGAGATGTTTGTACGTGATTAATAAGAGCAATTCACGGCTATGAATGGTGAATGGCTAGGGTAAGTAATAAAGAGGGTAAGTAAATAAAAAGGAAAGCATTAAAGAAATGTAACGCATGTCTCCTTGATTTCTTCCAAGCTTTTATGAAATGATATACACACAAGTAAAATCCAATAAATAAAGTTTAGACAAACTGACGCAGCGGATAATACGGATTGACGACGAAATGAAGATTTCGTGTCAAACTAATCGAAGAACGATTAGATGAAGTAATATGAAACGATGGATTGAAAGATACCGAATGCCCAAATTCGTTGATCTTCGAAAGATACCGAATTCTAGCTATCTTCGACACGTTGATCGCGCACGATGCCGTGAAAGAAGATCTATAATTCTTTGAACATTGATCAAGCGCACTTGATACCGTGAATTGGCTTCAACAATCGTTGATTCGAGCGCACTCGAATAACCGAAAGTGGAGATAGGAGATCACACTCAACTACCAATTTCAAAAGAGGCACAAATCACTCAAACAAAATTTCATTCAAATCCAAAAAACATAACCATCTTTACAAATGAACCCACATGCCTTTTTATAGGCGACTCACACGACTTAGCACTAGGTGTTTACGACCTATAACATGCGACTTAGTACAAATAGTGACACACACGCGACCTACGACCTAAACAAGGTCGTTAACGACCTAACAACACGCCATAGCTATATATACATCACAACACATTCTCGCGACCTAAAACATACGGGTTACGACCTATACAACAAGCAAATACAACACGAGTTAAAGAAATAACAAGCACAAACGACATAACAGTTTACAACACAGCGACTCAACAAACAACGACCTAAGTACAAATGACACTGCTTCATGCTTCAGCGACTTATGGTTCTTCATGCGACCTATCTTCCAGTGGCACAAGGTCAAACGACCTAGGTCGTAACACGTCCCTGCGACCTAGCCTTGGTCGTAAGACGTTCAATATTCTTCAGGCGACCTATCTCGTCAACTCGCGAGCGCTCCTTGCTAGGTCGCGAATCCCCACTAGGTCACGAACGACCTAAAGCATGTTGCTCCAGTTCACTTAGCTCGCTGGGTTGGCCCTTTACACTTCTTAGGTCGCTTGAACGACTTGTCTTCACACTAGGTTGCTGCCGACCTATCTACACTACCCCCACACTAGGTCGTGAACTTCTTGTACTCTCCTTGTTTTGTTCTCGGTCACGTCGCACACCCATATCCCGTGACTCATTAGGTCGTGAGCGACCTAATATTCCCGAAGGACCTAAAAATGCGACCTTATCTGCACGACCTAAGGAGCTTGAACAATTCAACTTCATTGAATCTATAGATCTCACTGCTTTGTCTTTAGGCTGGGCTGCATCATCCTCCCCTGGTTGGGAAAAATTCGTCCTCGAATTTAAAAGTTCTTCCCCATCGGTCTGTTCATTCCCGTAATAATGTATTAAATGTTTAACATTAAACACATCAGAAGTATACACATCCTCCGGTAGCTTCAACCTGTAAGCGTTTTCATTGATCCGTTTCACAATCTCTATAGGACCAATCTTTCGAGCTTTAAGTTTATTATATGTTCCCACTGGAAAACGATCCTTTGTTAGTACAACATATACTAAATCTCCTTCGTTAAATTCAACACTTCGTCGCTTCAGATCTGTAGATCGTTTATACTTCTCATTTGTCTTCTCCAATCATTTCTGAACAATTTTATGGCATTCCGTCAAACCATCAACAAAATCAGCAGCTCGTTTAACTATCCCCTTCGGTTGCGGCACTATCGTTAAATCCAACGGCCCTTTTGGTAAGCTTGAATATACAATCTGAAATGGACCGAAACCCGTACTACGATTGATAGCATGATTATGAGCAAACTCTGCTTGACATAGCTTCACATCCCAACTCTTCAGATTATCTTTCACAAGACACCGTAATAAATTTCCCAATGATCTTTCACAACCTCCGTCTGTCCATCAGTTTGCGGATGATAAGCACTACTGAAATTCAGCTTTGTTCCCACCATCTTCCACAAACTTAGCCAAAAATGACTCAGAAATCTGGTATCCCTGTCGGAAACTATAGATTCTGCTAAACCATGCAAGCGATAGATTTCTCTAAAGAACAACTGTGCTACATGGACTGCGTCTGCCGTCTTCTTACAAGCAACAAAATGTACCATCTTCGAGAAACGATCCACCACGACATATATAGAGTCATTACCCCGTTGAGTCTTCGGCAAACCCAAAACAAAATCCATGCTTATATCTACCTATGGTTTTGTATGAACAGGTAAAGGCATATATAATCCCGCATTTGTAGCTGTCCCTTTCGAATTCTGACAAACATGACATCTACGCACAAATTTTTCAACTTCACGCCTCATCGATGGCCAATAGTAAGACTGAGAAATCAACTGCAATGTGTGATCTTTACCCACATGGCCTTCTTCGTGTAACTCCTTTACAATCTTCATTCGCAAGCTTCCTTCTGATATGCACAATTGATTCCCCTTGAATAAGAATCCACCCACCAATACAAACCTATCAGTACTCCCATCCTTGACTTTCTCAACAATCTTCGTAAAGTAAGGATCTTCTTTAAACAATTCTGGCAATAGTTCAAACCCTGTCACTTCAACCTTCATCGTTGTCAACAAATGATTCCTCCTGCTCAAGGCATCTGCTACTCGATTTGTCACCCCTGACTTGTGTTTCACAACAAAAGTAAACTGTTGTAGATACACGACCCATGAAGCGTGCCTAGCTGAAATTTTGTCCTGCCCTTGCAAATGCTTCAAAGCTTCATAATCCGTATAAAGAACAAACTCCTTCTGAAACAGATAATGTCTCCAGTGCTTCACAGCTTGAACAATCGCGTAAAACTCCACATCATATGTGCTATATCTCAACTTGGCTCCCGACAATTTCTCACTGAAATAAGCAACTGGTCTTCCATTCTGACTCAATACTCCACCAATCCCAACTTTCAAAGCATCGGTGTGTAACTCAAATAATAACTGAAAATCCGGCAATACTAGAATTGGCACTGACGTCAATAGTGTCTTGATCTTCTCAAAAGCAACCCCTTCTTCCTTTGACCACTCAAACTTCTTTCCTTTCATGCAATCGGTTACAGGTGCCATTACACTGCTAAAGTGTGGAATGAATCTTCGATAAAAAGATACCAATCCATGAAAACTTCTCACTTCAGTAATTGTCTTGGGTTGTGGCCAGCTCCTAGCAGATTCTACTTTGCTTTCATCCACTTGAATACCTTCCTTCGATAGAACATACCCCAGAAACAAAATACTGTGCGTCATGAACACGCACTTCTTTGTTGCAGCATAAAATTTCTCCTGTCGTAGAATCAACAGTACTTCACGCAAATGCTGGACATGTTCTTCCATACTTCCACTATAGATCAAAATATCATCAAAGTAAACTACTATAAACTTCCCAATGAATGGTCTGAAAATCTGGTTCATTACTCTCATAAAAGTACTTGGAGCATTTGATAAGCCAAACGGCATAACTAGCCATTCGTATAAACCTTCCCTCGTTTTAAAACCAGTCTTCCACTCATCACCTGGTCTAATACGAATCTGATGGTATCCACTCTTCAAGTCAATCTTTGAAAACACAAAAGCCCCACTTAACTGATCAATCAAATCATCGAACCTTGGCATAGGAAACCTGTATCTCACAGTGATCTTGTTTAGAGCCCGACTGTCCGTACACATCCTCCACGAACCATCCTTCTTTGGCACCAATAAAGCTGGCACTGCATAAGGACTCAAGCTCTCCTGAACACGCCCCTGTTCTAACAACTCCTCCACCTGCCTTCTCAGTTCTTCATGCTCCTTAGGACTCATCCGGTAATGTGGTCTTTGTGGTAATACTGCCCCTGGCACAAGATCAATCTGATGCTGAATATCCCTCAACGATGGTAACTCCGTTGGCAACTCTTCAGGAAACACATCACTGAATTCTTCTAACACTGGCTTTACTTCCTCTGGGACTTCAACAGATTCAGTTACTTCACGTCCAATCAACAAAAATACCTCTGGACTCTCTTCTACTTCTTCAACAAATTCTTTCAAAGTCAACAAAATCTTCAGCTCCTCAATCTCTTCTACTTTGCTTTCTCCTTGTTGTCTCTTCTTTGGAACTAAAATGATCTTAACACCTTCAAACATAAAGCTGTAGCTATTGGCCCGACCGTCATGCTGCACTGCTCGACCATACTGCCATGGTCTTCACAAAAGCAAATGACAAACATCCATTTCCACAACATCACACCAAATCTCGTCTTTATACTTCTTCCCAATATAAAATGGAACATGTACTCGTCTATCCACCTTCACCTCTCCTCCTTTCCTCAACCATGTTAAGTTGTAAGGATTTGGATGCTTCTCCATTTTCAACTTCAACTTTCTCACAGTTTCAGTAGAAATAATATTGTCACAACTTCCTGCGTCAATCACAAATTTACAAACCTTCCCCAGAATAGTGCATGTCGACTGAAAGATATTACTCCTCAACCAACTAGCTTCTTCTTCCTGCTTCGGTGTTAAACAAGACCTCCTCATCATTAGATTACATCCTTCATCTCCTTACGCAATATCCTGTTCATCCTCCTCAGCTGGACTAGAATAACCTTCATCAACATTCTCACCTTCAGCTTCAGCAATCATAGTTCGCTTCTTTGGCTTTGGACATTCATTACTCTTGTGACCCACTTCCTGGCAATTATAACATTTGAAACTGTTGTTAACCTTTGCCTTCGCAACTTCATTCACAACTAGTTTACTGGCGGCTTTAGAAACATTGGAACTCCCACTAGCACCTTTGTTCTGAATATTGGAACTTGTAAACACACCACCTCCTCGTCTTCCCTGCTTCTCCCAAGCCAACGCTTTCTGATGTGCTTCTGCTACAGATCTAGGACCAAACATATTCACCATATCCTGAATCTGCATCCTCAACCCTCCAACAAACCTAGCAGTCAATTGTTCCTCTGTCTCCATAATGTCATTTCGAGCAATCAGTTGATAAAATTCATCAGCATAATCATTAACAGTCTTCGCCCCTTGCCTCAGATTCTGCAACCTCTGATACATGAGTGATTGGTAATTGTAAAGTAAAAATGTAGCTTTCATCAGTTTCTTCATCTTCTCCCATGATTCAATCTTCGACTTCCCCATCCGTTCTCGTGTAAGTTTGGTTTGCTGCCACCACGCCATAGCTCTCCCCCTTAACCTAGTAGCAACCAACTTCACTCGACGATTTTTCGGAACCTCTTTGAAATCAAAGATCTCTTCAACATTAGACACCCAGTCCAAGAATTCTTCTGCAACCATTCCACCTTTGAATTCTGGAATTTCCATCTTCATACCCGACTCCCATCGTCGGTCATCTTCTACATTTCGATATGAATTTCGAACTTGGTCTCGATCTCGATAATGAATGCTAGCTCTATCACCTTCTTTATCAAAATCCCTTCGATCACGCATGTCTCTTCTACTATGTCTCTCTTCATCATGGTAAGGTTCATATTCATACTCCCGTGGAATCCTTCTCTCTTCACTTCTACGCTCATGATGTTCTCTTCTCAATGAAACAGATGATTCTCTTCTTTCTCGGTAACATTGCGGCGATAGCCTCCTTGCTTCCGTAACCGATGGCGAAACTCGGTTTCCTCCATGGTTCGAGATTGGCGACCTTCTTCTTTGACCTTCATTCATGTCAATCATCAGTTTCTCTAACTTTCCAATGCCTTCATCAAATTTCTCATTGATACGTTGTTCCATTTGCTCGTCTTCTTCTCTTCTATACAACGCTTCAACATTCTGATGGCGGTTAGCTCTCCTCGGAGGCATGATTGAATCAAACACAAATACTTCAACAATTCAAACACAAACTTCAAAAACTTCAACTCTCGGCCTTGATGAACAAAGTGATGCCCGGCCTTCAACTAGCTCGGATCTACACTTGAACAAATCTCCCACAAACTTGAACAAGCTTGACTCGGCTTTGAACAAACACTTCTCCTTGGCTCCAAGACTCGGCTTAGCTATGGTTGGCTAAGTCTAGCTCTGATACCAAACTGACGCAGCGAATAATACGGATTGACGACGAAATGAAGATTTCGTGTCAAACTAATCGAAGAACGATTAGATGAAGTAATATGAATCGATGGATTGAAAGATACCGAATGCCCAAATTCGTTGATCTTCGAAAGATACTGAATTCTAGCTATCTTCGACATGTTGATCGCGCACGATGCCGTGAAAGAAGATCTATAATTCTTTGAACGTTGATCAAGCGCACTTGATACCGTGAATTGGCTTCAACAATCGTTGATTCGAGCGCACTCGAATAACCGAAAGTGGAGATAGGAGATCACACTCAACTACCAATTTCAAAAGAGGCACAAAGCACTCCAACAAAGTTTCATTCAAATCCAAAAAACATAACCATCTTTACAAATGAACCCACATGCCTTTTTATAGGCGACTCACATGACTTAGCACTAGGTCGTTTACGACCTATAACATGCGACTTAGTACAAATAGTGACACACACGCGACCTACGACCTAAACAAGGTCGTTAACGACCTAACAACACGCCATAGCTATATATACATCACAACACATTCTCGCGACCTAAAACATACGGGTTACGACCTATACAACAAGCAAATACAACACGAGTTAAAGAAATAACAAGCACAAACGACATAACAGTTTACAACACCGCGACTCAACAAACAACGACCTAAGTACAAATGACACTGCTTCATGCTTCAGCGACCTATGGTTCTTCATGCGACCTATCTTCCAGCGGCACAAGGTCAAAAGACCTAGGTCGTAACACGTCCCTACGACCTAGCCTTGGTCGTAACACGTTCAGTATTCTTCAGGCGACCTATCTCGTCCACTCGCGAGCGCTCCTTGCTAGGTCGCGAATCCCCACTAGGTCGCGAACGACCTAAAGCATGTTGCTCCGGTTCACTTAGCTCGCTGGGTTGGCCCTTTACACTTCTTAGGTCGCTTGAACGACCTGTCTTCACACTAGGTCGCTGCCGACCTATCTCCACTACCCCCAGACTAGGTCGTGAACTTCTTGTACTCTCCTTGTTTTGTTCTCGGTCACGTCGCATACCCATATCCCGTGACTCATTAGGTCGTGAGCGACCTAATATTCTCGAACGACCTAAAAATGCGACCTTATCTGCACGACCTAAGGAGCTTGAACAATTCAACTTCATTGAATCTGTAGATCGCACTGCTTTGTCTTTAGGCTGGGCTGCATCACAAACAAAATAGAAAAATAAAATAAAATAACATATAAAATAAAATAAAAATATAGAAATGAACATAGAAAAATAGAAATTGAAATATAGAAAATAGCTGCGTGTAAAACGCTGTAATTTATCTAATTTAAAAAGTATAACTCAGAATTTAACGAAACGAAAACAGAACAGATATCATAAATAAATTCTGCTTCAAAGAAAAAGGTTAAAATTTAAAAATTGAAATTTTGACCAAAATATAAAATTTTCAAAAATTGTTTATTTATTGCATTAGAAATATAAATTACAAACAAATTTCAAACTTACATTGAAAAAATTCTAAAAATTCACATTTAAATGATTTAAAAATCAAAATTTCAAATAAAAAATTAATTAAAAATATTCACAAAATTATGGGTTTTCATACTCTCCCCCAGTCAAAACTTTTCGTCCTCAAAAAGTAACGAGGCATGGAAAATAGAGACAACAGATAGAATGAGATAGAATTAAGATAATATAAAAAAAGAAGATTGAAATTATACCTGGTAACGGTCGTTATAGGTAAATTCAAAAAGATGGAGATGATCTTCCCAAGATCCTCTGTAATCAAGGACACAAGCACGAAGAAGATTCTCGAAAAGTTTTCCAAAACAGATTGGTAAAGGTATTTTGGGAGGAAGAACAACAGATCGAACTTTAGGAGATAAGATCAATTTGGAATTCAATTTCCCGCTTAGGATGCAAGAGAATAGGAACAACCGAAGGATAAGAGATTGGAAAACAAAATAAGATGATAGATTTTAAAACCATGAAAGTTTCAACTTAAATTAATAATTGTTCTCATCCATTTGATTTTTCCTAAGTTAATCAAATCTTATCTTTTTATAATTTCATTATCTTATCACCCAATTAAAAAAATTAAAATTGCAAATTTGAAATCATTTATTATACTCAAAATTTTATTCAATAAGTTTCACTCTTCTTTATTCCAGATGGTTATTACATTTACTCCACTTAATATATGTCTAATCGCATATATTAAGTATACTTACACTTATTATGACTTACTCCAATTTATTTATAAATTCCTTTAACATCACTTTATATTGTATATTATTCAATTAACTTTTTATTCTATTTACCTTTATTAATCCTTTTATAACTAAAATTTAAGTGTATAACATTTATTATAAACACTCAAATTTTATTTATAAAATCCTTTTATATCGTATATTATCCAATTACATGGTTGACTTTTAAATAATTTAGGTAAGTTATAATTGAAATGCAATAGAATATTATACAAATAAAGTTTTCTAATTCAATTATTTCAACTTAGATATATTCAAAAATTTTGGTTCATTTTATAATTGAAAACATTCTTTAAGGTAAATTTAAGAATTACATTTCCGATTAACTTCAAACCATTTAGTGGTAAATAAATATATATACGATATATATCAAATCAAATTTAAATCATATATCCATATATATATGTATATATGTATATATATTATAAATCAAGTCATATTTTTGAAATTCAAATCAATTAAATTTTCAAAGAAAAACAGTAGCAAAGCTACAGAATGGTCTCTTCACTTCGAAACTCGAAAATGAATGTCGATGATGCTGCAGTCATCACCGAAATTATTTTACAGCGACAAGAGAAGACCACTGATTTAAACATTAAAATTTCTTTGAAAACAATCTCTACTGGGAAAACACTTTAAATGGTATATCTTTTAAAACTTTTAAAATCCAAGTTTGAAACCATCGGAAATTAAGTTCCCAAGTTCTTGATTTAGATTCATTTTAATTTCCAAATTAATTTATAGCCATGTTTTATAGTTCAGTTATTTATATAGGAGACAAAAGCCAATGGTTACAAGATATATATAAAGTCAAATGTTATTTCTTAATAACCTATTCAATTAATTATTAGAATTCAGAAAATCAAGCTCATACATAATATAATTATACAAAATTTATCACTTACTAAATTTTGAAATCAATATGGTGTCAGTTTGCTCTGTTCAAGTGTTTTGGAAATCCTATCGATAGCGTTGATCAGGCGAATCGATCGGAAACCCAAATCAACATCAACAACTCAAACAAAACAATATATAAAACATTTTAAATATAGGTTTACAAAGCAAGAATAGGGATTCAAATTTGATTGACTCAAATCAAGAGAATTCTGATTCGAAGATAAGTTGGAAACAAAAGATAAGATGATTAAATTGACAGAACAAGGAATGGATAAGCTTACATAAATCGCGGGCAACCTTAACCGAGTCAACTGTGACTTCAAGAATTAGATCAATGTGGAATTCTGAGGTAATTCTACACTCGATCTTAAGAAATAGAATTCGGAATAACAAGAGGTACTAGCATCTAAACCGAGGATACATATAAATCTCCGGTGAATCAATGCTAATTGCAAAGGAGTTTCACCCCTTTACAAGTCATCTGAATGTTGACGAGACCGCCAATTCATTATAATGATCATTAGAAGTGGAGTTATGGGATACACCAGAATCAAAAGAAGAAGAATAGTGAGGGACGAGAATGAATTTTGAAACCGCAGGGAACGTTCCAAAACTCAAAAGAAACCCAATTCAAAAAGGAAGAAATTCAACTCAAATGAAAGTGATTTTGTAAATAAATTTACCATATATGCTAAGTTTTCCTAGAGCCAAAGCTCTGATACCAAATGTAACGACCCGGTATTTTCAACCATTTGCATCCGCACAGGTCGAACTTGAATTGCTCAAAATACTAAATTGTAGAAATAAATTTGGCAAAATTCATAATATACAGTAAATAAATAAATCATAAATCACAGACACAGAGCAATATAATGCAGCGGAAGTAAAGAAATAGTAGTTCATGAAGCTACTATACATGTACATCAGAGTTAGACAAGATACAACAAAAATAACAAGATGATAATCAAGTAAATGTTGAACACAACACTGGAATCAACTGGATAACTGAGAGTGGAATAGATGGTTGGATCTTCAAGTAAATCTGCAACTCCGAAGGCGAGTCTCTAATGTTGTACACTCAGTCTGACCCGAGCGTAAAATAAAACATAAACACTCGAGTCGGGACATACATACTTATACAGTGTAAACCAACTCAGGTGAACTGTAATATAAAGTGCAAGTAACTTAAAGGATGTTTAGGACCGCCCATCCTCTAAGGATCCGTTAAACTATTTACTATGTAGTAATATTTCTCTATTATAATAGTGTCTATAGTAAAATAAACTTACTTTTAAATAGCGTTAAGGCTTTACATTTTCCACCTTAACACATTCATATATTCCCACAGTCTATAGAGTACCGTAATCTCCCCCGTACTGGGCATCGTCAGAGGGCACTCCATAGGTATGGTACAAAACCAAAATCGTATAAGGCGCGCTAGGGTAGGTGACACGGCACAAGTAGGCAATGCCAAGGTAGATATACTAATTACGCTTCCGGGTCGGTGGAAACGCATAGCCGCAGTTGCCGCCCACCTCGAGCCACACCCCCAAACCAAAGAAATCAAAAGTGGCCATCGAATAAATCCAAAATTCAAAGTATAATATCGAAGGGATGTGTCCGATCAAAGGTGCTACCTCATTAACCCGTCAATCGCTCCTGTTTTAGCCACCTTATGCCAACTCACGAGAGTCGAGTCCACGTATTTACCTTAAAGGAAACGCCGCCACCAACCTACTTCATTCTGGAATCTCCACCGCGTACACAGTTGTTAAAGTGGTTTTCAGAGTTGGCAGAGAGTATGACAACTTCCGATCCCGGTCTCTTCAGCAACCAAACGTTACCATGACCCATAGATATTTATTTCAAAATCATTTATACTTTCGAAATCAAACTAGCATATCCGTTTCAAAATCATATCATTTCTTTCAAAATAGTATATACTTTAAAAACCAAAATATCATACTCATTTCAAAACCATATCACAATAGTATCATTTCCATTTCAAACTAATTCAATAATACATCATTTAAATAAAACCCAAATTTCCAAATCACCGAATATTTCCTTCAATTTACCAAACTTGAAATATTCCTTTAAATTATCATAGCCTTTTGAAAATGTAACCTTAAGGAATCATAGCGTTTTTGGAATGTATACTTTCCACTTTTATAAAATCAAAGTATTTGTATACTTACAAATTTTAACATGGTCATTTTATCATAGCTTTATAGTTAAATAAACTTTGTTAATGTAATATCCAATTAAAGCTGAAATTCTTATGTTAAGTTAAAAGTATCTTATTAACTTACATTATTAATACAATAAAGAAACTTTATTATTTTAATCATTTAAAATATGCCATTTACATTAATTAAAACTTACATATCAAATGTACATTATCAACTTACATTTTATTATTTCAGTAATGAACATTTATCATTTTAGTCAATTTAAAATACACCATTATATTAATTAAAACTTACATGTCAAATGTACGTTTTAACTTACATTTATTACAATAAAGAGCATTTATCATTTTAATCAATATTACACTAATTAAAACTTACATTATCAAATGTACGTTTTAATTTACATTTCTATTACAGTAAATAGCATTTATCATTTAATCGATATTACAGTAATTAAAACTTACATTATCAAATGCATGTTTTAATTTACTTTTTTATTATAGTAAAGAGCATTCATTATTTTAATCAATATTACACTAATTAAAACTTACAATATCAAATGTACATTTTAATTTACATTTTTATTACAGTAAAGAGCATTTATTATTTTATTCAATATTACACTAATTAAAATTACATTATCAAATGTACGTTTTAATTTACATTTCTATTACAGTAAAGAGCATTTATCATTTAATCAATATTACATTAATTAAAACTTTACATGTTTCTTTAATTA
The DNA here is from genome assembly GCA_030765085.1 of Allium cepa. NCBI lineage: Eukaryota > Viridiplantae > Streptophyta > Magnoliopsida > Asparagales > Amaryllidaceae > Allium > Allium cepa. Next base: position 347,596,620 of record CM060939.1, on the reverse strand, counting down.
ATTAAAACTTTACATGTTTCTTTCATTAATTAGAACTTTACATGTTTCTTGCATTAATTAAAACTTTACATATTTCTTGCACAAATTAAAAACTTTACACGTTTCTTTCATTAATTAAAACTTTACATGTTTCTTGCATTAATTAAAAACTTTACACGTTTCTTTCATTAATTTGGACTTTACACATTTCTTTCATATATTAAAATTTTACATGTTTCTTTCATAAATTAAAACTTTACATGTTTCTTGCATTAATTAAAATTTTACATGTTTCTTTCATTAATTAGGACTTTACACATTTCTTTCATAAATTAAAACAGTACATGTTTCTTGCATTAACTAAACCTTTACACATTTCTTTCATTAATTAGGACTTACACATTTCTTTCATAAAAATCTTTACACGTTTCTTTCATAAATTAAAACTTTACATGTTTCTTGCACTAGTTAAAACTTCACATGTTTCTTTCACCAGTTAAAACTTTACATGTTTCTTTCATTAATTAGAACTTTACACGTTTCTTTCATTAATTAAAACTTTACACGTTTCTTTCATCAATTAAAACTTTACATGTTTCTTGGATTAATTAAAACTTTACACGTTTCTTTCATTAATTAAAACTTTACATGTTTCTTTCATTAATTAAAACATTACACGTTTCTTTCATTAATTAAAACTTTACATGTTTCTTTCATTAATTAGAACTTTATACGTTTCTTTCATTATCTAGAACTTTACACGTTTCTTTCATTAATTAAAACTTTACAAGTTTCTTGCATTAATTAAAACTTTACACATTTCCTTCATTAAGTAAAACTTTACATGTTTCTTCAATTTAAAATACCTTATTTTCTTAACTTGAAATCTCCATTTGAAAACCAATTTCCAATCATCAAGTTAAGTCACATATAAATTACATTTTATACATCAATTTATACAACTTAACCTATAGAAAATCACTGTAAACCTATTTATACAAATGTATCCGCTTCATAGAATAAAATTCATTCCAACTACTAGGCTAGATTTAGAATTCCACATTAAATCAAATTTCATTATTAAGTTGGTTATTATATTCCAAATCTTTAAATTACAAATTGTAACAACCCTGAATTTTGTGATTTATTTAATTGTTTATTTTGATTATTTTATTTGAAATTTTGATTTTAGAATTTCATTTTATTTATTAAAATGAATAATTTATGTTATTTTAAATATAAATTTTGATTTTTATGTGAATTATAGTTTCAAACTTGTATAAATTGAATATTTTACTGAAAAGTGAATTTCTGTTGAAACTGGTCAAACTTTGACTTTTAAACTTCAAATTTAAATTTTTTTAAAATCTTAAATTTTATCTTTTATTATGAAAATAGATGTAATAACTTGAAAACTTCTTTTCGTTTCGTTGAAAACGGAGTTAAACAGTAAAAGTTATATATATTTCAATATTGAGTGCAATTTGTTTATTCCGCAATTTTGTTATTTTAAATTGTCTAAATTATATTTTCTTTGTCATATTTTATTTTAATATGTATTAATATGATATTTTAGGTATATTTTTGTCTTTTAATATTTTTAAAGTGAGGTAGGAATTTTTCTAGAGTTAGTAGCATTTTTCTTGTAATTTCCATGCCCTGTTTTCAATTTTTAAACATTTTCTTTAGTTTTTTTCTATTTTTCTCCAATTTAATTATTTATTTTATTTTTAAAATGATAAATAAATTATTTTATTTCAAATTTTCACTTCATAATTTTTTTAAAAGGAAGTGGATATTTTTCCAAGACTAGTAGTGATTTATTTGTAATTTCTGGACACTGTTTTGTATTTTTAAGCAATTTCTTTCATTCTTTTTATATTTTCTTTAAAATTAATTATTTATGTTCTTATATTTTTACTCAGTTACGGTTTATAAAAGTATCTGCTGATTTATTTTTGTTTTTATTTGATCTTTAGAAAATGGAAACGTGAAGAGTTTAAGGCGTTTCATTTCTAGACGTTTCACTGTCCAAAAACGTTTCAAATGCCATAACCATCTCATTTATTCATTTTGGCTGCCCATTTTTAGTTTCTAGCCATGACTTTCATCCTATTTCTCACTCAAGAAACCATTCTTTCATTTTATTCATGGCTTCAAACATTTTGGGTAATGTCTTCCTCTTATTTTCTTCCTTTTCTTAGCAAAGCTAGCCGGCTTTATAGTGGGCCGTGCCACAGAATATAAAAATAGGAGAACAGGTGCTCTGCACATGCACAGAGCAACTAAGATGGAGAAAATTTTAAAGAACAGGAGTTAGACAAGAAAGCCTAAGCTACTAATACAGTAGAAACTAATCCTCCTTAGAAGAGGAAGAACAAAGTCGTCCATCATCCGCAGTAGGACCAATAACATGCGAAAACCCTGAGAAATGAGCAGCCAAACGAGGATCATAACCAACAGAACCAGGCGCATAAAGAAATTTCCTATCCCAAGTGACATCAAAAAACTTGCTTTTGTTCTCCTCCCCTAACTCACCATCCGTAATGAGGCTCAATCCTTCTCCCACAATACGATACACAAGATATCGACTATCGCCACCAATCTCACTAATAAAGGCATAAAAAATGTCTCTTTCAGGCGAATATCTCATATCAGAAGGAGAGTGAACCCAAGCACGCTCATCCGAGTACCAGGAAATGATATCAGAAGCGGAAATAGAAGTTTCCACCTCAAGGGAAGAAGGAGGAGAAGCAGAGGAAGGGGCTAGAGCAGGCACAGAACCAGAAGGAGCACAGCAAACTGACGGGACAGCAGGAGGCTCCACAATCGAGGGGACTAAATCAGGAGCTAAAGGCGGAACAGCTGAAGGAACAGGTGTTGCAGGAGCAGCAACCTTACGAACCCACTTCCGGATAGGAGGATGAGGAAGAGGCGTCCAGTCAACAAAAAGGACAACCAGACCTGGACAGGCTTCAGCACAATGACCAAAACACTGACAAGAAGCACAAATCTCCGGTTTCCAACTATAGCGAACTCTGACCTCAGCTACATGCTTCTCATCTAATTTGACCTTTAAAACCATAGGCAAGGGTTTGTCAGGAGTGATCTCAACTAGAGCTTTGGCATATACGAGCTTCTTTCTGGCCATAGTATTAGTATCATAACATATAACCTTACCAACCAGTCCAGCAAGCCAGTCAATCCCAATAAGGGGCTGGAGAACAGAAGGAATATGAGAAAAATGGGCCTAGACAGGAATAGATAAAACTTGTTCCTTCGCACGATCCACAGAAGTACTCCAAGTAGTGATAATGAACGGTTTTCCATCAATAAGGAGAGGGTTTACTTCCAGAATACGTTGCCTTTCATCACTACGCGTAAACTTAAAGAAGAACATTTCATTATCATAGTGAACAGACAAACCACCTCTAGGCTTCCACACCATATTGCACCTCGACTTTACTACGTGATAGGGAGGATTATTATCAAGAAAGAAACCAACCAAATGGTCTTTCCAAAAATCCACACCGGCCTCAATCACTTCCACGGGTGGAACCATAACTCCCTCGTTCTCAACTAAATCAAAACGACGAGGAGAGTGAATACCCGCATTACTTGGGAGCTTGGTAACAAAGAAGACCATTTGGTTGCAGGCCGAGACAGTGGAGGGACATGCGGATAATCTTGAGAAACAACTGTCGATGGATCAATGTCATCGGCAATACAACAAACAGAAGATGTGCTACCCAGTATTAACCCAGAATTAGTCTTGCATCCCATAACAGCATCAACACAGTTAACAGCATCAATCTCACATTCATTTGACACCAACGCAGAACAATTAACATTCGCACTAGCAACAGCAGATGCCACACCCTTATCTGACTTACACCCATGACTAACTGTAAATTCACTTCCAACATCAAAACCAGAGCCAACTGAAAGGCCCACATCCATAGAAGTCCAAGCATTTGAAGGAGAAGCAGCTAAAAACGAAGACAGAGAGGACATACCAGGTTTAGGAATTGGACCAAGCACCGATGGAGAAGACAAGACCGGTGTTGAGATTACTGACATAACACCCGTTAATGGAAAAGGCAATTCAAGCACAGCGTGGGGCATTTCACATACTCGATTCAAAGAATCGAAACCCAAAAGCTCAGCAGAACAACAAGTCAGATCTGTAGACGAAGAATGCAAAGTCTCGTTCGAGGGCATTGAAAGAGAGAAGGGCGTAAGGGAAAGGAGGACGGGAAGGCGAGAATGAAGGGGGGGTAGGGGCGGCGAACAGAAGAGGATGGGGGGTTACGGAGAAGAAGCATAGAAAATCGCCTGGACACAGCTCACCATTACATATTTTAGTTGTGAAAACTTTGAATTTTTCCTTTTCTTCCTATTTTCTTATGTATTTTTTCCTTGTTCTCTCCACTCTTTTGTTCGGCCTCCACTCCATAGCCTTGGACACCGCCTCCTAACCTATTCTCTGCCATCATCACCACCTACTCCTTAGATCTGAACCATGGCCGAACCCACCATGATGCTAAAATCCAAAAAAATACAAACTATGCCTTGAGAACATGCTAGTTTGAGCCTTGTTGCTTCACCACCTCTTTTTCCACCACCACCACCACCTCTAGCCGCCACCACCACCTCCAGCTAGACCACCACACACCACTACAACATCCATCCAGACCTGAACTTGAATGGTCAAGCCAAACCCCTACATGGTCGAGCCTTTTGTTGACCAAAAACCCACCTATTTTGCATAAGCCTCTTCATATTCATGCGTAGTAATTACTCCACCACTTCAATACCTTGTAGCCATGCCTTATAGGACCCAAACCTGAACCAAGTATGTCCAAACCTGAGCCAAAACATCCCCTAGGCCGTGCAATCAAATGTAGAAAGGAAGGCAAAAGACTGTGTATTCGTATCTCTTTTTATTTCAAAGTTGTTTCAATTTAATGTTGTGTTGAAATGTTAATTTATTCGGTTTTGTTTTGGGTTGTAACACAAGTTTAAGCTTGGATCTCTTCCCACTTGAGCCTATTTTTGTGTCATCGTGCCTTCTGGAATCCGTTGTGTCATTTGGATTGCAATCTCCAGCCATAAAGGTGAGTAAAACTCACACGACGTTTATACTTACGCAGTTGTGAAACAACAACAATTGAATGTGTAGAAAATCATATGATGTATAAATGCCTGTGATTAATTTTATATGATGTTAAACCTGTTAAATTTCATGTCATATCATCTGTTATTATATATATGTTGTTACTGTTCATTTATATATGTTTATCACACAGCAAGTTCCCTGTAGATTAGAAATCACTATTGGTTGAAATGATACATACCCGAACGGACTTTAGAATAGAGGAAAAACGTTATGGGATGAAATGATAAGCCTGAGCGATTTCTAAAATCATTCATTTTACTTGGGACTGCGGTTTTGAAATGATAGAACCAGGCTTTTCTTTGTAAACTGCGGATTGAAATGATATATATCCGTATCACTTGACCTAGGTTAGAAAACTATATACAGATCCGTGGTTTATGTAATATTTTTGAAAATGTTTTAAATTATTTTAAAATGTAAAATTTATAATATTTTTATAATATTTTGATTTAAATTTAATTAAAAATGATTTTGTAGAAATATTAGTGATTTTCTATAAATTAAATAATGAATTAAGTAAACGGTAAAGTAGAATTTGAACTATAAGTAAATTTTGGAATTTATATTTTGTTTTTAAAACGAAATCATGTAAAGTAAGAAAAATATAATATTTTGATTTAAAAATGTATTTTAAATGATTTTATAAAAATAATAATGATTTTTGAATAAGTTAAAATGTTAAACAAATGAATGTTTAAGTAAATTTTGAAATATAACATAAATGTGAAATTTTAAATTTTGTTTTAAAAAATGTGAAATTTTAATTAAGTAAAATTTATGGAAATAAGTTATATTTTGTAAATTTAAACCTAATTGTTAAGTTAATAATTTAATTAAAGAAATGGAATTTAATACTTGAATTTAAATAAGAAATTATGTCAAAATTTGATCTTTGGATGAGATTTAACTTTATAAAAATCATAAAAATAAGAGTATTGAAATGATGATTTTAAAATGTGAAATTATATTATGTTTATAAGTTAAACGATTTAAATTAAAGGTTAACTGTTGGTGAAATTTGTATTTAAACCCTGAATTTGATTTAACAGCATTTTTGAAGTGTAATGTAAAGGATATTACGACATTTTGTAAATGTCGTAGTTGTTTTAAATGAACTAAAAAGTTAATTTGAAATAAAGGCTATTATAGCACATTGTAAGTGCTATAGTGGTTAAACTTAACATTTAAAGTTTATTTGAAATTTAAAGAAAATTTATTACAGCACTTAAATGCTGTATTTTATTAAATGAACTGTTTTAAACTATAACTTTGCGTAGCATTTTTAAGTGCTACGGAAACTGAATTTTATTATTTCATTAAATTTTAATGAGGTTAATCTTTGGAATAAGATTTAAATTTTGGAAATTAAATATTTAACTATTAAATATAAGGAATTGACCTTATTTTTTTATAAAAAGATTTAATCTTTAAATATGAACTCCCTTAAAATGTAAGTTTGAAATGGTGATTAATTTCTAAATAAAATGAATGGTTTTAAATGGTATTTAGAATTAAAAATGAATGATGTTTTGAATAATACTTTGATATTTGGATATATTAAAATGATTTGAAATGAATTTTTGAAAGATATGATATTTTTGATATTAAATTGATTTGAAAGGAGTTTTGAAAGGATATGATAATTTAATATATTGAAATGGTTAGAAATGACTTGATATTTATTTTGATAAATACTTGAATTTGAAAGATATGGTATGTTGATATATTGAAATGGTTTTGGAAATGATTTAATCTTTATTTTGATAAAGATTAGGATTGAAATGGATATTTTATTTTGAAGTATAAAATATTGTTTTAAAGTTATAACCACGGGTTATAATAACAATTGGTTGGCAAAGAGACTGGGATCGGATATCTGGCATACTCTCTGTCGTTACCGAAAACCACTTTGACAATCGTGTATGCGGTGGAGATTCTAGAACGAAGTAGGTTGGTTCGCGAACGCTACTGGAATGAAGTAAGAGAACGCTGATGGATGGCCTAATTATGACTAAAACAGGAGCTATACCGGGCTACACAAAGGGTCGCACCCTTTCATCGAGCATGCTTCTTCGGAAACCATTCTATTACTTTTGTTATTCGATATGGTAGCATCACTTTGATTCGGGTTATGTCTCGAGGTGGGCGGAAGCTGCTGGCTTGCTGTCACCACCGGTTCGGGAGTGCAAATGGTGTATCCACCCTGGCATTGCTTCGCGTTCCTTGTCATATGTTCCTCATATCGAGCCCACTACGATTTTGGTTTAAAGATGTGACCGCATTAAGGTTCACCATCCCCTTAACGCTATTTTGTATATGATTATACTTTAGTGATTAGACACTACTGTATATAGCGCAATATACTACATAGTAAATAGTTTAACGGATCCTTAGAGGATGGGCAGTCCCAAGCATCTTCTAAGTTACTTGTACCTTTGCTACAGTTCACTTGAGTTGGTTTACATTGTATAAGTATGTATGTCCTGACTCGAGTGTTTGTATTTTTATTTACGCTCGGGTCAGCCTGAGTATTCACAGATTTGGATTCCACCTTCTGAAGATTGGAATCGCTGGAGATTATCTGCTTATCTAGTCTTATCTATTTCGGTTCTGTTGTTGTATTCAGCTTGTACTTGGTTATCATATTGAAACTTGTGTTGTACTTTACTTCTTCTGTTGTATCTTGTTTAACTCTGATATATTTATATAGTAGCTTCATGAACTACTATCTCTTTTACTTCCGCTGCATTATTATTACTCTGTGTCTGTGATCTGTGATTATGATTTACTGAATATTCTGAGATTTGCCAAATTTTTATTTAAAACGCGGTATTTTAAGCAATTCAATTCTGGCATTAGTGTCTACCTATACACTTATAATGGATGCGAATGGTTGAAAATATCGGGTCATTACAGTTGGTATTAGAGCTCTGGTTTTAGGCAAACTTAGTATATAGAGTAGATTTAATTTCAGAACCACTTTCGTTCGAGCTTGAATTCCTTCTTCTTCAATCTGGTTTCCTTTGAATTTTGGAACGTTCCCTACAGTTCCAAAATCCATTCATGTCCCTCACTATTCATCTTCTTTTGGTTCTGCAGTATCCCATAACTCCAATTCAAAATGATCTTTATAATGAGTTGGCAGCTCCCCCCAATCTCAAAAATTGAATTGTAAAAGGGTGAAACTCCTTTACAATTAGCATCGATTCACCAGAGATTTATATCTATCCTTGGTTTAGATGCTAATATCTTTTGTTATTCCAAACTCTAACTCTTGAGATTGAATGTAGATTTACCCCAGAAAATCCACATTGATCTTATTCTTTAAGTCACGGTTGAGCCGGTTAAGGTTGCCCGTGATTTACTTAAGCTTACCCATCTCCTTACTCTGTTATTTAATCATCTTGTCTTTTGTTTCCAACCTATCTTAAAACATTTTTAATTGTACTTGTAAATCTATGTTTTTTATATATATTGTGTTGTTTGAGTTGTTGATGTTGAATTGGGTTTCTGATCGATTCATCTGATCAACGCTATCGATAAGATTTCCAAAACACTTTGACAGAACAAATTGACACAATATTATTTTAAAATTTGGTTAATGAAATAAATTTTGATATATAAGTAAATTTATGAAACTTAATAAACTAATTTAAATTGATTATTTGAAGTGATAATACTTGATTTATCATTTATTGTTCTATAAATGAATTTATAAATAGTTGTTTATAAATTGATTTCGGAACTGAAATGAATTTAGAACAAGAAATTTGAGAATTTAATTTCCGACGGTTTCAAACCTTGTGTTTAAAGTTTTAAAAGGTTATATTATTTAAAGTATTTTTGAATAGAAATTTGTTTTCAAATAATTTTAAAAGTTCAAAAAAAATTAGTGCTCTTCTCTTTGTCGTTGGAAAATAACTTCGGTGATGATCGCGGCATCATCGACATTCATTTTCGAGTTTCGAAATGAAGTGACCGCCCTGTAGTCTTGCTACAGCTTTGTTTTGGGAAATCAAAATTGATTTGAATTTCTAAAATGTGACTTGATTTATAATATATATAGACATATGATTTAAATTTGATTTGATAAGTTATGTACATACATTTATTTATCTTTAAATGGTTTGAAGAAATCAGAAATTCAATTATAAAAAGAAAATCAAAATTTTGGACGAATATTCAAGGATGAAATGATTTAATTGGAAAGTTTTATTTGTATAATACAATTGCATTCAAATATAACTTACCTTAATTTTAGAAGTTAACAATATAATTGGATAATATACAATATAAAAAGATTTTATAAATAAAATTTGAGTGGTTATAATAAATGTTATACACTTAAATTTAATTTTAAAATGATTAACAGAGGTAAATATAATAAAAGGTAATTGAATAACTTACAATAAAATAATGTTAAAAGAACTAAGAATAAAAGAAAGCAGTTATAATAGGTGTAAGTATATTTAACATAAGTGATAAATATATTGAGAGGGATAAATTTAATTTTAATTAGGAATAAAGAAGAATAAAATTTATTAAGTACATTATGAGTGTAATAAATGATTATTTTTCAAACCCATGGTTTTAAAAAAATTGTTAATTTAAGATGATTAGATAATAAAATAATGAAATTTGGGATAGTTAAGATATATTTAACTTTCATAAAGATTTATTCTCTTTTTAAGTTGAAATTTCCATGCTTTCAAATTTATTTCTTTATTTTGTTTTTCAAACTATCTTTTGGTTGTCCTTATCATCCTTATCTTGCTATAGACCGGTATAGGCATCTTTCTATAATCTTTCTGTTTAGAAATCTTTCTATAATCTTTGATAATCTTTGGTACTCATTTTGAATCTATTTTTGCGTGCTTGTGTTCTTGATTTTGGAGAATCTTGGAAAGATCATATCCACCTTGTTAAACCTACCTATAACAACAGTTATCAGGTATAATCTCAATCTTCTGGTCACCTTGTCTTAATCTTATTTCATTTCTATCTTTTTCTGTGCTTTCCCGTACGTCATTCCTCTTCGGGGACGAAAAGTTTTGAGTGGGGGAGAGTGTAACAACCCAGAATTTTGTGATTTATTTTAATTGTTTATTTTGATTATTTTATTTGAAATTTGGATTTAAGAATTTTATTTTATTTATTAAAATGAATAATTTATGTTATTTTAAATAAGTTTTGATTTTTATGTGAATTATAGTTTCAAACTTGTATAAATTGAATATTTTACTAAAAAGTGAATTTCTGTTCAAACTGGTCAAACTTTGACTTTTAAACTTCAAATTTAATTTTTTTTTAAATCTTACATTTTATCATTTATTATGAAAATAGATGTAATAACTTGAACACTGCTTTTCATTTCGTTGAAAACGGAGTTAAACAGTAAAAGTTATGTATATTTCAATATTGAGTGCAATTTGTTTATTCTGCAATTTTGTTATTTTAAATTGTATAAATTATATTTTCTTTGTCATATTTTATTTTAATATGTATTAATATGTTATTTTAGGTATATTTTTATCTTTTAATATTTTTAAAGTGAGGTAGGAATTTTTCTAGAGTTAGTAGCATTTTTCTTGTAATTTCCATGCCATGTTTTCAATTTTTAAACATTTTCTTTAGTTCTTTTTCTATTTTCATCCAATTTAATTATTTATTTTATTTTTAAAATGATAAATAAATTATTTTATTTCAAAATTTCACTTCATAATTGTTTTAAAAGGAAGTGGATATTTTTCCAAGACTAGTAGTGATTTATTTGTAATTTCTGGACACTGTTTTGTATTTTTAAGCAATTTCTTTCATTCTTTTTATATTTTGTTTAAAATTAATTAATTATTTTATTATATTTTTACTTGGTTACGGCTTTTAAAAGTATTTTATGATTTATTTTTGTTTTTATTTGATCTTTAGAATATGGAAACGTGAAGAGTTTAAGGCGTTTCATTTCAAGACGTTTTACTGTCCAAAAACGTTTCAAATGCCATAACCATCTCATTTATTCACTTTGGCTGCCCATTTTCAGTTTCTAGCCGTGAATTTCATCCTATTTCTCACTTAAGAAACCATTCTTTCATTCTATTCATGGCTTCAAACATTTTGGGTAATGTCTTCCTCTTATTTTCTTCCTTTTCTTCATATTTTCTTATGTATTTTTGCCTTGTTCTCTCTACTCTTTTGTTCGGCCTCCACTCCATAGCCATGGCCACCACCTCCTACATCTCTTCTCTGTCATCATCACCACCTGCTCCTCAGATCTGAACCATGGTCAAACCCACCATGATGCTAAAATCCAAAAAAATACAACCTATGCCTTGAAAACATGCTAGTTTGAGCCTTGTTGCTTCACCACCTCTTTTTCAACCACCACCACCACCTCTAGCCGCCGCTGCCACCTCTGACAAGACCACCACACACCACTACAACAATTATCCAGACCTGAACTTGAATGTCCAAGCTAAACCCCTAGATGGTCGAGCCTTTTGTTGACCAAAAACCTACCTATTTTGCATAAGCCTCTTCATATTCATGCGTAGTAACTCCTCCACCACTTCAATACCTTGTAGCCATGCCTTATAGGACCCAAACCTGAACCAAAGTATGTCCAAACCTGAGCCAAAACATCCCCTAGGCCGTGCAATCAAATGTAGAAACCAAGGCAAAAGACTGTGTATTCGTATCTCTTTTTATTTCAAAGTTGTTTCGATTTAATGTTGTGTTGAAATGTTAATTTATTTGGTTTTGTTTTGGGTTGTAACACAAATTATAAGCTTGGATCTCTTCCCACTTGAGGCTATTTTTGTGTCATCGTGCCTTCTAGAATCCGTTGTGTCATTTGGATTGCAATCTCCAGCCATAAAGGTAAGTAAAACTCACATGACGTTAATACTTACGCAGTTGTGAAACAACAACAATTGAATATGTAGAAAATCATATGATGTATAACTGCCTGTGATTAATTTTATATGATGTTAAACCTGTTAAATTTCATGTCATATCATCTATTATTATATATATGTTGTTACTGTTCGTTTATTTCTGTTTATCACACTGCAAGTTCCCTGTAGATTAGAAATCACTATGGGTTGAAATGATACATACCCGAACGAACTTTAGAATTGGGGAAAAAACGTTATGGGATGAAATGATAGGCCTGAGTGGTTTCCAAAATCATTCATTTTACTTGTGACTGCGGGTTTGATATGATAGAACCCGGTTTTTCTTTGTAAACTGTAGATTGAAATGATATACATCTGTATCACTTGACCTAGGCTAGAAAACTATATACAGACCCATGGTTTATGTAATATTTTTAAAAATGTTTTAAATTATTTTAAAATGTAAAATTTATAATATTTTGATAATATTTTGATTTAAATTTAATTAAAAATGATTTTGTAGAAATATTAGTGATTTTCTATAAATTAAATAATGAATTAAGTAAACGGTAAAGTAGAATTTGAACTATAAGTAAATTTTGGAATTTATGTTTTGTTTTAAAAAGGAAATTATGTAAAGTAAGAAAAATATAATATTTTGATTTAAAAATGTATTTTGAATGATTTTATAAAAATAATAATGATTGTTGAATAAGTTAAAATGTTAAACAAATGAATTTTAAGTAAATTTTGAAATATAACTTAAATGTGTAATTTTAATTTTGTTTTAAAAAAAGTGAAATTTTAATTAAGTAAATTTATGGAAATAAGTTATATTTTGTAAATTTAAACCTAATTGTTAAGTTAGTAATTTAATTAAAGAAATGGAATTTAATACTTGAATTTAAATAAGAAATTATGTTAAAATTTGATCTTTGGATGAGATTTAACTTTATAAAAATCATAAAAATAAGAGTATTGAAATGATGATTTTAAAATGTGAAATTATATGATGTTTATAAGTTAAATGATTTAAATTAAAGATTAACTGTTGGTGAAATTTGTATTTAAACCCTGAATTTGATTTAACAGCATTTTTGAAGTGTAATGTAAAGGATATTACAGCATTTTGTAAATGTCGTAGTTGTTTTAAATGAACTAAAAGTTAATTTGAAATAAAGGCTATTATAGCACATTATAAGTGTTATAGTGGTTAAACTTAACATTTAAAGTTTATTTGAAATTTAATGAAAATCTATTACAGCACTTAAATGCTGTATTTTGTTAAATGAACTGTTTTAAACTATAACTTTACGTAGCATTTTTAAGTGCTACGGAAACTGAATTTTATTATTTTATTAAATTTTAATGAGATTAATCTTCTGAATAAGATTTAAATTTTGGAAATTAAATATTTAACTATTAAATATAAGGAATTGACCTTATTTTTTTATGAAAAGATTTAATCTTTAAATATAAACTCCCTTGAAATGTAAGTTTGAAATGGTGATTAATTTCTAAATAAAATGAATGGTATTGAACCGTATTTAAATGAATTAAAAATGAATGATGTTTTGAATAATACTTTGATATTTTGATATATTAAAATGATTTGAAATGAATTTTTGAAAGATATGATATTTTTGATATTGAAAATGATTTGAAATGAACTTTTGGAAGATATGATATTTTAATAACAAAATGATTTGAAAGGAAGTTTTGAAAGGATATGATATTTTAATATATTAAATTGATTTGAAAGGAGTTTTGAAAGGATATGATAATTTAATATATTGAAATGGTTAGAAATGACTTGATATTTATTTTGATAAATATTTGAATTTGAAAGATATGGTATGTTGATATATTGAAATGGTTTTGGAAATGATTTAATCTTTATTTTGATAAAGATTTGGATTGAAAAGGATATTTTATTTTGAAGTATAAAATATTGTTTTAAAGTTATAACCATGGGTTATAATAACGATTGGTTGGCAAAGAGACCGGGATCGGATATCTGGCATACTCTCTATCGGTACCGAAAACCACTTTGACAATCGTGTACGCGGTGAAGATTCCAGAACGAAGTAGGTTGGTTGGCGAATGCTACTGGAATGAAGTAAGAGAACGCTGATGGATGGCCTAATTATGACTAAAACAGGAGCTATACCGGGCTACACAAAGGGTCGCACCCTTTCATCGAGCGTGCTTCTTCGGAAACCATTCTATTACTTTTGTGATTCGATATGGTGGCGTCACTTTGATTTGGTGTATGTCTCGAGGTGGGCGGAAGCTGCTGGCTTGCCGTCACCACCGGTCCGGGAGTGCAAACGGTGTATCCACCCTGGCATTACCTCGCGTGCCTTATCATATGTTTCTTATATCGAGGCCACTACGATTTTGGTTTAAAGATCCGACCGCGTTAAGGTTCACCATCCCCTTAACGCTATTTTCTATATGATTATACTTTACTGATTAGACACTACTGTATATAGCGCAATATACTACATAGTAAATAGTTTAACGGATCCTTAGAGGATGGGCGGTCCCAAGCATCTTCTAAGTTACTTGTACCTTTGCTACAGTTCACTTGAGTTGGTTTACATTGTATAAGTATGTATGTCCTGACTCGAGTGTTTGTATTTTTATTTACGCTCGGGTCAGCCTGAGTATTCACAGATCTAGATTCCACCTTCTGGAGATTGGAATCGCTGGAGATTATCTGCTTATCTAGTTTTATCTATTTCGATTATGTTGTTGTATTCAGCTTGTACTTGGTTATCATATTGAAACTTCTGTTGTACTTTATTTGTTGTATCTCGTTTAACTCTGATATATTTATATAGTAGCTTCATGAACTACTATCTCTTTTACTTCCGCTGCATTATTATTACTCTGTGTTTGTGATCTGTGATTATTATTTACTGTATATTCTGAGATTTGCCAAATTTTTATTTACAACGCGGTATTTTGAGCAATTCAATTCCGGCATGAGTGTCTACCTATACACTTATAATGGATGCGAATGGTTGAAAATATCGGGTCTTTGCACAAATTTAAAACCAAATAAAGAATTTTTTTCATTACAATTGAAAACCACAATCAATTTATAAATTTTTAACTTATAGAAAACCAATAACTCTTTATATTCCAAATCTTTGAATCAACTTTTTATTTAAATTTCCATATATTTATAAATTCAAGATACTTAATAATTTTAGAAAACTATTATAAAATTTTATCCATGGGCCTGTATAAAATTTTCTAACCAAGGTCAAGTGATACAGATATGTATCATTTAAATCTGTAATTTAAAATGAAAAATCCGGGTTCTATCATTTCAAACCCGCAATCCCAAGTAAAACAAATGCAATTAAAATCATTTTACCGTATCATTTTAGCCCATAATGATTTTTCCTTATTCTACTGTCCGTTCGGGTATGTATCATTTCAACCCATAGTGATAGGGAACTTGCGGTGTGAGATACATTATATAAAATGAACAGTATATCATATAAATACATATTAGATAATGTAACAAATATATAAATAGCATTTAACATCATATAACATATCACAGGCATGTATGAATGACATATCAATTTATACAGATCCGCTTGTCATTATTCCATAATAATATAAGTACATATGTCTAGAGTGATAAAACTCACCTTTTAAAAGCTAGAATCGACAAATTCATAATTAAAATCCAAACTCCGCAAAGCATGAAAAAGCACGACAAAGCACAATGCAAACTTGAGTGGATGAGGAGTCAGATCTAAATCTTGTATGCAAACAAATATTATATACATAAGAATATGATTCAATACAAAAGAACATAGGTTAAAATAATGGAAAAAATAAACGAATCAAAGTGGCATAACTTGCCTTAATCAATCAATGGCTTGGCTACACCACATATGGGTTCAACCATCACCTTGTGTTGCTTGGTCATGATGGTTAGAGGTGTGGTAGGAGGAGATGGAGGCCAAGCCTAGCTTGAAGGAATACAAAGAAATAAAAAGAAATAAAAAAGAGAAAGAAGAGGAAGAAGAAGCCATGGAAATAACCTAGAGCTTGTTGTATTTTCTTCACGCAAATGAAAATGAGAGGATGAGAACTTTTACGTGAATAAGAAACAAAAAAAAGGCGTCTAGGGTTTCAAGAGATTTGAACGGCTAAGATCTAGGGTTTAGAAAATGAAAGGCTAGCAAATAAAAAGGCTAGTGAATGAATGGGATTTATTTCCTATTTAATAAAAGAAACTTACTGTAAAATATTTCAATCCGAAGAGGCAAATGAGGAAGTGAGATATTGAGAAGATTTTTATGTGATTTGATAGAGTAAATGCTAGGAAAACAAAGAGACAAGAATTAAAGAGAGAAAAAAACTTATACATATTTTATTCCTAAATGAAAATGAAATATGAGAACATAATGGGAAATAAATTTTGTACGTAAATAGCAAAAGGAAATACACGGCTATAGAAGAAAAAAAGAGCTAAGGAGTTACGAATGCTAAGGAAATGGAAAGGCATAAGTTAAGGAGGAAGAAACGTACAATATATTTTATTTTTAAATGCAAATGAAAAAAAATGAGAGATGGGAAATAAATTTTTGTACGTGAATTTTCAACTTGATATGCAAGGCTATGAGTAGAGTAATTCATGGCTAGGAATGAGGAGGAAATGACTAGAAAATAATATAGGCCATGCAAATGAAAAGGCAAGAGTTTAAACAATTTATGTCTCTTAAATTTCTCCAAGCCATTTATTTGCATACATTTCTTTCTAGAAATGAAATGTGAAGTAAATGTGTACGTGAATTATGAAGTTGAGTGGATGGCAAGAAAAGATTTGAACGGCTAAAGAGGAGTAAATGATAGGAAAAAAAGGCTAGGAATAAAAGGCTAGGAAATAAAAGGTAAGAAATAAAGAGAAATAAACACACACACATATATATATATATATATATATATATATAATTCTTAAATGCAATTGAAAAGATGATATTTTGAGATGTTTGTACGTGATTAATAAGATCAATTCACGGCTATGAATGGTGAATGGCTAGGGTAAGTAATAAAGACGGTAGGTAAATAAAAAGGCAAGCATTAAAGAAATGTAATGCATGTCTCCTTGATTTTTCCAAGCCTTTTATGAAAAGATATACACACAAGTAATATTCGATAAATATGGTTTAGATAAACAAAATAGAAAAATAAAATAAAATAACATAGAAAATAAAAATATAGAAATGAACATAGAAAAATAGAAATTGAAATATAGAAAATAACTACGTGTAAAACGCTGTAATTTATCTAATTAAAAAGTATAACTCAGAATTTAACGAAATGTAAACAGAACAGATATCATAAATAGATTCTGCTTTAAGGAAAAAGATTAAAATTTAAAAATTCAATTTTTTTAAATTTAAACTGAAAAATTCAATTTTTGACCAAAATATAAAATTTTCAAAAAATATTTATTTATTGCATTAGAAAAATAAATTACAAACAAATTCCAAACTTACATTGGAAAAATTCTAAAAATTCACTTTTAAATGATTTAAAAATCAAAATTTCAAATAAAAATTTAATTAAAAATATTCACAAAATTATGGGTTGTTATAGCTGAACAAAAATTGGTAATGGTTTTCACTCTTTTTTTCTTACTTCTCTTCCTTGTTTTATGTATTTTTCATGCTTTGCTTTCACTTCACTTGCTCGGCCTCAAGCTCCTCCTTCACCATCACCTCCACCACCATCATACTCGGCTGCAAACCCCCTCCATCTCCACTGACTTCTCAAGCCGTTGCCATCCTTGGCTGAAAGCACCACTCTTTATACATGCATAGCCGACCACCTATTGGCTTCACCACTTCACCACCCCTCTCGGCCACCACTAGCATCACTTTCTCCAGCCCCAACCTGACCACAGACCACTGCCGCTGTAAGACCCGTAGATTTTTAATATTTAAAATTGTAATTTAATAAGATTTTTGTAATTAAGTCTAGTAAGTAATAAAAAATTAATAATTTAATATTGAAATGAACGCTAAAATAAAATATAGCAATGTTAATTTAAAATAATTATTAGTAATTTGAATGAAATTCGAATAAATAAAGTAGTGAAAGTGTTATACCTGGATATAAATTGTATATGAGAAAATAAAAGCAAGTATTGAATTAATTAATGAAATAACACATTGTTAACAGTAATTGAATGTAAATTAAGGAAATATGTAAATGCAAGTTAATAATTAATGAACTTGAATGAACATTCCAATTTAATAAAATTATTTAAATGTCATTACTTAATTATAAATGGAATATAATAAAAATAAATGCAATTATTTTATTAATGTGTGAAATAATATGATAGATGGTAATTGTTTGTGGAGAATAACCATACAAGTATTATAAAGAGTATATTGGTGACAAATGGTTGTTATTACCAGTTAATTTACCAATTACAAATAATGGTAATTAAATGTTACTTTAATGATAATTAATATAATAGTGGAAAGTGTGAATGTAAATTAAATAGAAACGTAAATTTTTTTATAAGGTAGTAATTGATGTAATAAAAGTATGAAACCAAGTAAATAAATTAATTGAGAATATAAATCGTAATTAGTGTACATATTTAGCAAATATAATAAAATGGAAATAGTAGTTAATACAAAGGAAAAATGGATATTTGAATATAGTAGTGTAACGAAAGACAAACAAATCATTCCAATGAAATCTAATTTATAATAAGTGTAATTATTGTGGCAATTGAAATCAAATATTATGCAATTGAAATAAAGATGAAAATGGAAATATTGAAGTATGTAATGCAAGGGTATCATAAATAGTAATGGAACAAAATTAGTGTTATATATGGAATAATAACCTTGGTTGGTAGGTAACAAACTTATAAATGCAATTAAAAGCAAATAGGTGACAATTAATACAGGCTTTTTATTTATTTAATGTGTTAAATAAACTTTGGTAATCAATTACAATAAATCTTAATTTAACATTTTGTTAATGTAAATTAAAGTAATAATCAGAAGTAATGTTAATCTTATTCATAATATGACAATTGGTTGGACAAAAGAATGGAAGTTAAGATTTATTAATTTATTGGAATTTAAAGTTAAATAATTGGATTTATTGCAAATAAGTGGAATTTAATATTAAATTACTACCTTAATTGAAATTAAGATGGAATGTGAGAATATTACTGTAATAGTTTTGAATCCAATGTTAAATCCATCTATTTGAAAATAATGAATGGAATAATCATTAATTTATTTAATTAAATGGATTATTGGGAATTTTATTTATAATTTTCAAATTTAATAAAATTGAGGTTAATACTGAAATTAATAAATTAATCAACTCTAAATTGACATTTATATTTGTTTAAATCATTGAGAAAAAAAGATGGAATTTATCAATTATAGAATTGAAATTTAAGATTTGATTTAATTAATTAATTACAAATTTCTTTAATTAAGGTAAAAATAGTCATTTTGGCCACTGACTCGGATTTCAACGAAACCAGTTTCATCGGATCCGTAATGGTGAATTATTATAGGATTTCAAGTTTCATAACGATCGGGCTTGTCGTTTGATCGTATGGGCTTGAAACGCCTTGAAATCGATTAATTGTAATCAATTTGAAATAATTTGATTTTGGCATAACTTCTTCATACGACGGAATTTGGACTTGAAACCTGTTCCATCGCATTTAAAATATTTAAACACATCTATCTTGATATATGGGTTGATCCATTTTCGTCCCGGAGTCAAAACGAGCTTTTTCGGGCCATTTTATCGTTCAACGCATATCCAATCGATCCGATCCATTCTAATTTCAGGTTGCCTATATATACCCTGTTATAAACCCTAGCCTATTTCTTATGTCATTATTTTGTACATGCAATTCCAATTTAGCTATCTCTCCTCCTCAATGGCAGACAGTCAAATTCTAGATCCAATTGCAATTCAAAATCAAATCAAAATTTCAAACTCCACAAACTATAACATATTTTTATATCGTCGAGAAGCTCTTGAAGAGAGCATCTCAATTATGTGATTCGTTTTTCAGTTCGACGCATTGTTTGTCCTAAAACCTGCAAAATTGTTTCGGCCATTCATTTTGGCAATGGTGATCTCAACTGTGGATCGTCGTCGTTACGACGATCAGCAGGCGTGAGGTGGTAGAGCTCGCCAAGCAGAAGTGATCTTCAGTCTTTGTTCGTCGAATTGGTGCTCTGAATCGCCGAGATTCAGCCTTGTTAGTGGCGGCGACGGCGATGGTAGAGCGAGCCGAAGGTGGCCACGTTCGGCATGGTGGGGGCGGCTCGTGATGGGCTTCGCGGCGGCGTAGTTCGATCGTGGTGGTTGTGGTCGTGGTGTCGACGATAATTGCT
This sequence comes from Allium cepa, assembly GCA_030765085.1. Taxonomy (NCBI): domain Eukaryota; kingdom Viridiplantae; phylum Streptophyta; class Magnoliopsida; order Asparagales; family Amaryllidaceae; genus Allium; species Allium cepa. Next base: position 347,576,146 of record CM060939.1, on the reverse strand, counting down.
AGGAGGAAGGCGGCTTGGGCTTCGGCACGAACTGGGTAGCGTAAGTGATTGCTGAGGAAGATGAACGTGTGCGTGATGACGTGTAAAGGTTTTTCTTATTTTATTTATTTTTCAAATTTAAAAAAAAAAATCAATGTTCTAATTGATATAACTTTTGCATACGGACTCAGATTCACACATAGTTTTCTCCGTTGAGATCGTAATAGATTTTCAGACATTTTGGCGATGGTTTGGATGGATTCCGAGACTACGAAATTTTGGGTTTAAATTGGATTTAAATTCAATTTAAATTCAAAAGGTGAGTGTTTTAACCCACTCACAACTTCTAAAATTTCTTATGTTTGTTAAATTAAATTTTTGATGTGATTAGAAATATATTTATGACTGTTTGGCATATTTTAATCATCAGCTCAGTTAAATTGAATTTATTTAAATTAATTTGTTATTTAGATTATTATTGCACATGAACTGCCAGTAAATGTCTGTGATTTATTATCTGTTATATATTGATGCTATTGTTTGAATTGAATGACGATTGTGTTAAATGGTTGATGATTGATATTGGGTGAATCGATGTTGTGTTTCATATTGTTATAAACTGCAAGTTGTTATGCATTTTTAATTCATACGGGATTTCGGTTTGAAATGATATATAACCGTATTTTATTTTAAATTACGGATTGAAATGATACATATTTGTATCAAGACCGTAGGGTAGAAAATTATATACAGACACCGTGGTATATATATAAAAATATATTAAATGATTTTCTATGGTTTTGTAAAGAAATATATGGTTTTATGAGATATTGATTTTGATATTTTATAAATGGTATTTTATATATAGTTAAATTCTTGGTTTTAAGCTATGTATAAAATCAGTTTAAAGTATAAAATAAGTTTAATAATAAAGTTTGATTATTAAAATATAATATGGATAAGTAATTACTTAAATTATGCTTTAATATAGAATTTATATTGATTTTTATAAATCAAGGTTGAGATGATAGTTTTGAAATTGATTTGATATTTTATTTAATTAAGAGTTATATTTAATAAGAATCCATTTAGAACTTATTGAAATTGAGATTTTAAAAGAATATGATTTTATAACTTAATTCGGGTTTAAGATAATTTAAGTGAATATATCAAGTCTAAATAAATTGAGGAATATTCAGTTATTGAAATTTGAAGTTTTATTTAAAGGCTATTGGATTTATTAAGCAATTATTTCAAAACTAAATAATAGTAAAGTAAATTTGGTGTGTGTGTGTGTGTGTGTGTATAAATTATAAAAATTAGTTTTGAAATATTGAATATTTAAGCTTTGAAATATATTGAATTTGAAATGGTTTATTTTGTGGATCAAATCTGTTTTAAAATCGATAAATTTGGAATGGTCTATTTGGAAACTGTAACGACCCTAAAAATTCAGGCCCAGTTTAAAATTTTTAAAATCATTTATTTAATGTAGAAATTCGAATTTTCACAAACAACTTCCGTTGCTATCCAAACTTCACATTTGGAATGCGTCTAGATAGACATAGGCGTGCGCCACATTTCGTTGAAAAATATTGAAGAAAATTTCGCTCGTCGCATTTACATTTTAGTTCAAATCTCATGCGTAAATTTCCTATCATCCGAACTCAAATATTTTTCACAATGTTGCATAAGAAAAATATTCTGAACTTGACGGCGCATTTCGTTTCGTCAAATTTCGCTTTTAATTGCTAGTTAAAATGTTCGCTCGTGCAAATGGTTTAATAAGATTTACCACTTCGCAAACAGTGTCGAACCATCAATATTTTTGTATCGTTGTGTCCGCCTCGTCGCGCTGATCAAAACGGTATATTTATTTGTGTCAATTGGAGTTCGGCGTTGCAAATTATAATTGGCTAACGGAGTACAAACTGGTCCGTTACGCAGCACAAACCGGTACCCAACTTTCCAACGTTCAAAATTCTAGAAGCCTTGACCCTTCAGAAACCAAACAGCCGTCACCTTTACAGAAGACATCATTGCTTGGCCTGGGGACTCAACCCCTCTGTATATATATCTCTGCAACCCTCTCTTCGCATTAATTACTCAGCTTCATTTATTGCATTGCTTCTCTCTGGTACGTGTTGCTCTGCCCTCTCTGTCTTCTTCTTTCACATATTTTTCTTTTTTTTTTACTGCAAATATGAAACTAGCCTCTCCTCATTCTTCTTCCATACTTTCTTTGTTTTATTTTTTTTATTTTTCTTATTTTTTTTGTTTTGTTCTCGGGTTACAGAGTGAAACTCGCCCCTCTCCGCGTGCCACCACCGCATCGCCTCCGCCCCACTGCTCCACCAACCTCAGACCGAACTTCGCCCCTACCCACTCCACCAGCACGTCGCCCTACCCTTCCACCCATTGCCACGTCCAAACCCATCTCCAACTCACAACCCCATGCACGGCACACTCCACCAGCCACGTCCCACACTCCACCGGCCCGCCTCCCCTCCACTGCCACTACCCGCGTCCCAAACCCACTACCCGCGTCCAGCCTCTGCCACTACCCGCGTCCCCCACTACCGGCCTCAAACCCCTCCACCAGCCTCCTCCCATCCCTCGCCCATTACCACGAACGGCCCCCCTACAGCCACGTCCTTCCACACGGCCCCAGTTCGCACGCCCATCAGCTCCCACCCACCTCCACTACCCGCGTCCCACACAACGCCAGCCCACACACCACACGGCCCCACTCGGTCACCCGCACTGCTCCTCCGCCCATACGTTAACCCGCCTCCGTCCCTTCCCACTCAGCCTCAGTTGTGATGAATAGTTAACTTCATATGTTGTATATAAGTTAGCATAAGTTATACCTCTGTATTGTTTATTTGTGATGTACACTATAAAACTTTATATATAGTTATAGTTATAGGTACATACTCACACGTTTGTACTTGCGGTTTTACAAAATCAATGGTATATTTATGTTTCAGTTATGATTCTGTTTAGTTTTATGTATATATGATAGAAGTCTTAGTATAAAGCAGTTGGTTGTACATATTTTAGTTGAAAAAAATAATATAAAAGAGTTCTGTTATAATCATGTTTATATTAAAGATGTATAAGTGTCCATGTTTTAAGTTTAGTATATACAGTATATAGTTACATAGCTTCAGTTGATGTTATCTATGTTATATATATAAAGTTTAAACATAAAGTTATATATTTTTACAAACAACGTTTTACTGTGTTTTATTCCAGCTCCCGCTATTGATCCGGAAACATAAGCTATTTCCATCTCGCTTGTCGAATCTATCTTGCTTTGTTGATCGGTATGGTTTTTTATATATATTCAATCGATATATATATTGCAATAAACAAATTATTGATTAATTATTTGTTGATTGCAGTTGTGTTCATTTTGCGTCGTGCTTGTTAGGGTCTATTTTATCTATTCGTCTTCGTGCTTCGTCATCTTCTCTAACCACGCAAGGTGAATATTTCATTCACGACTCAACCTATTATGCTATGATAATCAAGTGATATTTGTTGTTAATTTTAATTTGGTTATTAAATTGTTGATTGTTAAAAATTGTTGAAATAAAATTGTAAATCGCTATGCAAGTTAAATTTGAATATTGTTAGTTTATGACAAATAGTTGCGACCCTAAAATTGTTATGTGATGTTGAATTTGGTTGTTAATATAAGTGAAACTTAATATGAACATTGAAATTGATGTAGGATAGTCAACAATTTAAAATGGATTATGTATGTTGAACTTGACCCCTTTAAATGTTAAATAAATCGCCGCGTAGAATAGCGTTAATTATACTTTGAACCATTGAATGTATGATTGATGTAGAAATTTGATAATAGTCACCAAGTGAAAACCATAATGTAATAATCTTTAATCTGCATAAAACGATAGTGTGGATTCTAGGAATAATTATATTAATTTGCAAAAATAACAAATGTAAGTTAATACGATTATTTCAGGATTATTTAATAAATTGTTAAATTGTTATGTATGGTTGCTATTGCTTGTTATTTACTTTGACACCATCCCAGTTATCACACTGGAAGTTCCCTTTGCTATGCTTTGTTTTATATTGAATGATATTGGGTTGAAATGATAAATACCCAACTAAACAACTTGGCCTAGGAAAGAAAATTAGAAATAAGAAACCCGATTGGTCAACAAAAATCATTTTGAAATTGAATAATATTTTAAATTAAGGAATGAACTTAACAATGTGTTTGCAAATTTCATAATGAACTTAAGGGATTTAAGTTGAAATAAATTAATGGATTTAAATAGAAACGGATTAATAAACTTACCCAATTGGATAAAATGATTTGAAAATTTTAATTGAAATGAGATTTAGAAACGAGTAAGTTTGGAATTTAATAATTTAAAGATTTATTAGATTTGTTAAATTTAGATTTAAACTCGGCTTTAATTAAATAGATTTGTACTTGTTATAAGTTAAATTTCAGATTTAGAAAATTTTGACTTACTAATTTAATGAATTTGAATTTGGGATAATTTAAATTTAAATGATTCTAAATTTAATGAATTGTCAAGTCAGGACATTGTAAACAGAATATGGATTAAGTAAATTTGTAACTCGGACATAACTCATTTGTAATGTATAGATCAGTGAACCCGATAAATGGAAATGGATTTCTTTAAATAGAAATTTAACTGAATTGGTAAATAAATCAAATGAAGTTTGATAAAAGGAATTTAGTTAATAAAAGTGATTTAATCGAATTTATGATGACAGTGGATGTAAACATGAAGTGAAATGAATAGAATTTGATTTAATGATTTAAACTAAGTTTATCATTAAATTGAATTGGTTGATTATGAATTAAATTTAATAAGTGACATTTAGACCTTATTAAATTGAACTGGAATACTTAATTTTAAATTGTCAACTCAAATGTTGAACTAAAAATTGCATTTGGAAAAATGTTTTAAAATATCTAAAATAAATTGAATCGTGAAATGTCAAATTTTGGAAGTCAAATTTGCACCTTGACTTTTGGACTTTGATTTGTTTAAACGTTAATTTAACCAACCATCGGGTAATAAATACGTAGTTATTAAAGATACCGGGATCGGGAATGGACATACTCTCTTTCGATGTCGAAAACCACTTTAATAACTATTATACGCGAAGTGTTGATCCAGAATGAAGTGGATGGTTTGGTGAACGCGTTGACTGAAGAAAGAGAACGATATTAGATGACCCCTGACATGACTAAAACAGGAGCCGCACCGGGCCATTGAGGATCGCCACCTTTACCGAACACGCTTCTTCGATACCATATCTATTACTTTTGTGATTCGAATTGGGTGCACCCCTTTGATTTGGGAGTGTTGTTTCGCGGTGTTGAGATAGTAGCTACTATGCTCAACATCAGTTCGGATCACGCAACTACTAGTATCCTAGTTGGTATCACCTCATGTACCTTGTCATACTGATTATCCTATTCGCGACCACTACGTTTTGTTTTGTGTCATACCTATGGGGTACCCTCTAATAACTACTAGTTTACGGTGGGGTTTACGGTGCTGTATAGACTATGGCATTATAAAATGTTTTAAGGGGAATTATGGTAACGCCTTAACGCTATTTTAATATCGTACTTTACATATTAGGCATTATCTACATATCGTATTCTATTGTATATATAGATAGTTTATCGGATCCTTAGAGATATTTTATTCATCTTTGAGTTATGAACTTTATTCCCTACGCTTGATTATCCTGTATAAGATTTTGAGTCCTGACTCGAGTGTTTCTTTTGTATATGCTCGGGTCAGTCTGAAGCTATCCAGTTTGCTGATCAAGGTTGGTTGAAGATGCTGAAGACTTAGCATTTATCTTTATCAGTCTATTTCTATTTCAGTATTAATGTCCTTGTCTGTTGGACATTTATGTATTTCCTTTCAGTCACCTTTTGTTTAGACATTGTTGTACTTTATGTAGTAGCTTCATGAACTACTATTATGATGATGTATTTTACGCTACATTATTCTGTGACTATTCTGTGACTGTGATGTTGTATTGATTCTCACTTACATTTATGTATTTATAATCCCATAATGATTTGCGTTTTGTATTATTTAAGTTGACATGTGTGAATTATTGTCAATTTAAATGGTCCAAATACGCGGGTTGTTACAGTTGGTATCAGAGCTTTGGTTTCCCTAAAAAACTTTGTTGGGGTTATATAAACTCATTAGAGATAGGGTAGCAATACCCTAGAATGAGGAGAATCGATTCAATATCCAGATCCTTAAATTCAAACTTCTTTTGATTCGGTAATTAGAGTTTCTTTGAGCTTCATGATTTTTCTATCCTTTGTTCTAAATCTCTTTCGATATTTCAGGATGAGTACCAGAAGAAGCAATAGGGGAGGGAGAGGCCATGGTCCTGCCCAGGCTGCACGTGCGGCCCCGGCTCCAGTCAAATTCACCACTCTTAGTAAAGAGTATATCCAGCTGGGGGGGTATTAAGTTATCCGGATCCGAGGGCATTGTCGGAGCTCAGCAATGGCTCAAAGGCTTAGAGAAGATATTTTCTAGATTGGAGATCACTGATGCTCATAAGCGTCAGCTTGCTGCTTGGCAACTTAGGGATGCTGCACAAGATTGGTGAGAATTTGTTACTTCTCGTATCGAGGAGAACACCATTACTTGGGCCCAGTTTAGGTATAAATTTGTTCGGATTTCGTAGTCTAAATTCTTCCTTCAAATTTTGAAATATTATTCATCCAGTCTATCTTTTGATAGGGATACTTTCATGGCACAATGGATGCCGACTGCTGGGAAAACCCAACTTTATAGAGCTTTTATGGATCTTAAGCAAGGCAGTATGACTTTTTCTGAGTACGAGAGGAAATTCAACGAACTGTCCAAGTTTGGCCCGGGATTGATCGACACACCACTGCTAAAGAACGAGAAGTTCATTTTGGGAGCTAGACCCGAGTATTATGACTTGCTTACTGGCCACACTCACTGCACCTTCACAGAGCTTGTTGATTATGCCCTTAGATATGAGGCAAAGCCTAGAGGACCCACTGCTAAGGCCACTCCTACACATCCCTCTTCTAGCCAGCTCGGAAAGAGGAAGATGAACTTTGATCAACAAAATAAAGCTTGGCAAAAGACTACTGGATTGGGATATGCCCAGAAAAGCCCAATCGACCTTGCCAATATCACTTGCTTCAAATGCGATAAGAAGGGCCATTATGCTAATAGCTGTCCATCCACCGGAGCTGCTATTCCACCACCTTCTCAGATGAGGAATGATTTATGCCATGTCTGCCTCCAGCCAGGTCACTTCAAAAGAGACTGCCCATTGCCGAAGAAAGGCACACCATCTGGAGTGTATGCTATCACCACTCCTGCACCACTTCCACCACTTGCTCAGGATGACCGAGGTACCTTACGAAGTACTTTTTCATTACATGATTTACCTGTTAGGGTTTTATTCGATACCGGTGCATCTCATAGCTTCATATCTATTAATCTTTGTAATAAGCTCAAATTAGAACCTACTCTTGCTACTACATCCTTATGTGTCTCCAACCCTATTGGAGGACTTGCCAACCTCAGTAGAATTTGTAAAGAGGTTGTGCTTCTGTATGGAAGATATCGATTCACTTGGGATTTTTATGTGCTTGGCTTCGTAGCATTCGACATTTTGTTGGGTGCTGATTGGTTAAGAAAATTCGATGCTGTTATTTCTTACAAAGCTCAGTCTGTTTCTCTAGTCAATGACAAGGGTCTACCGCTTGTTATCGAATGCAAATCACCTCAGAAATATGTCGGAAGCTTCATATTCTCTCTTGATGCTCACCCGGATGACCTTAGTACCACTCCTATTGTTCAGAAGTTTCCTGATGTATTTGGAGAGGTTGATTCTCTACCTCCAAAGCGAGAGATCGATTTCCGCATTGACCTTATTCCTGGAGCTATTCGTAGTTCTCCTTCATAGAAGGATGGCTCCTAAGGAAAAAGATGAACTTAAAACTCAAATTGATGATCTATTTGCTAGGGGTTTGATTAGGAGAAGTTGTTCTAAATGGGGCGCCGCAGTCGTATTTGTCACCAAATCAGATGGATCTCTTCGCATGTGTGTTGATTACAGGGAATTAAATAAACGCACTCTCAAGAACCGCTATCTGATGCCTCGCATCAATGATTTATTCGATCAGCTCCATGGAGCTAAAGTTTTCTCACAACTTGATCTAGCCACTGGGTTCCACCAACTCAGAGTAGTAGAAGATAGTATACATAAGGCAGCTTTCCGTATCGAGAATGGATTCTATGAATGGTTGGTTATGCCATTCGGTTTGACCAACGCACCTGCTTATTTCGTCGACTTAATGAATCGAGTCTTCCATGATGTCCTTAATAAGTTTGTTCTTGTCTTCATTGATGATATACTCGTCTTCTCCAAAGATGAGAAAGAGCATGAAACACATCTTGCATATGTTCTGGAAACTCTCCGAAATCATCAGCTTAAAGCCAAGTTCTCGAAATGCCACTTCTGGCGAGATGAAGTACGATTCCTTGGCCATATTGTTTCGGAAAATGGAATTTCGGTCGATCCAGCTAAAATCGCCGTAATCAATGTAAGTTCTATCCTATTCGTTATTTATATTCGATCCATCTTATTCCTTTCTAATTTGAAAATTTATCTACAGGACTGGGAGACTCCCAAAACTCCTACTGATATCCATAGTTTCTTGGGCCTAGCCGGTTATTATCGCAGATTTATTGAGCGCTTTGCCCGGATTTCTGCCCCACTTACTGCTTTAACTCGAAAGGATGTCAAGTTTATTTGGAGTGAGAAGTGCGAATCAGCTTTTAATGAGTTGAAACGTAAGTTAACTTCAGCCTTAGTTCTTGCGGTAATTGACGGGAGTGAAGGATTAACTGTCTATACCGATGCTTGTCGGGAAGGTTTAGGCGCTGTCTTGACGCAAAATGGTAAGGTTGTTGCTTATGTTGGTCGTTAGTTGAAGATCCATGAAGTAAACTATGCAACTCATGATCTAGAGCTTCTTGCAGTTGTATTTGCTTTGAAACTATGGAGGTATCATCTTTTGGGAACAAAATTTGAATTATTCACTGATTATAAGCCCTTGCGGTATATTTTCTCTCAGAAGGATTTGAACCAGAGACAAGTCTGATTGCTCGAATTCTTAGCTGCATATGATCTCGACATCAATTATACTCCTGGAAAAGCAAATGTTGTAGCTGATGCTTTGAGCCGTAGCAAAGCATTGTCATGTTGTAATCTTGTAGAAGGCGTGCTATTTCAACTGGTGATCTCCCCATCTCTTTTGGATCGCATCAAAGCTAAGCAATATGAGGACACCTTGCTCTATCGCATGAAGGAGTTAGTTCTTGGTAGAGTTGGAAATGCTGAAAGTAAAGTGGGAGCACAGATAGATAGTAATGGAGTTCTGAAGATTGACAATCGTATTTGTGTTCCTAATGTCGATGGTTTGAGACAAGAAGTACTTAAAGAGAACCATCAGTCATCACTTTCATTTCATCCTGGTGTAACCAAGATGTATCGAAATATGAAGCATTTATATTGGTGGAGTGGGATGAAGAGAGATATTTCTGTATATGTCAGTAGATGCACCACTTGCCAGCAAGTCAAGGCCGATCACCGGAAGACGGCAGGATTACTTCAACCCCTAGAGATTCCGTGTTGGAAATGGGATCATATTTCTATGGACTTCGTTGACGGGTTACGGAGGACCAGAAAAGGTAACGAGAGTATATGGGTGATTGTTGATAGGTTGACAAAATCTGCTCACTTTATTCCTGTTAAGACCACTTGTACTGCTTTGAGTTTGGCCGAGATTTACGTGAGAGAGATTGTTAGACTTCATGGAGTTCCATCTAGTATTGTATGCGATAGAGTTCCCTTGTTCATTAGTAAATTTTGGAAGGCATTTCAGGACATCTTGGGCACTAAACTGAATCTGAGCACGTCTTATCATCCTCAAACGGATGGCCAAACTGAGAGGGTAAATTAGATTCTGGAAGATCTGCTCCGAGCTTGCATTATTGATTTCGGTGGATCTTGGGAAGACCATCTCCATTTGGTTGAATTCACTTATAATAACAGTTATCAGGTAATCAGAAATTTTCAATTTGAATAAGTAAAATTGAATTGAAATTTAACTATCTTTATGATCAGGCGAGTATTGATATGGCACCGTTCGAAGCTTTATATGGACGGCCATGCAAATCGCCAGCTTGTTGGATTGAGCCAGGTGACCGATTAGTTCTTGGCCCGGATATGATTATGGAAGCATCCGAGAAGGTTAATGAGATCAGAAGGAAGATGAAAACCGCACAGGATAGGCAGAAGAGCTATGCAGATATGTGTAGAAGAGAGTTAAAATTCCAGGTTGGGGATGAGGTATTTCTTAAAGTATCACCTTCGAAGAATGTTATTCGATTTGGTCGTAGAGGGAAGCTCGCTCCTAGATTTGTTGGACCATTCACTATCACTGAGAGGATTGGTACATTAGCCTACAGAGTTGCACTACCGGAGAAATTTGAAGGCGTGCACAACGTATTTCATGTTTCACATCTCCGGAAGGTTGTACATGATCCATCCATGACCAATCCTATTTCTCAGTTAGATGAGGTTGATATTGAGCCGGATTTGACTATAGAGAGGAGATCACTTCGTATTATTGATAGGGATACGAAGCAGCATCGAAGGAAATCTGTTAGCCTAGTCAAAGTCCAATGGAGTCCCGATGATCGTGATTGTACTTGGGAAACCGAGGAGAGTATCCGAGATTCTAATCCAGAATTGATTGATGAAGGTAAACTATACTTTATTCGATAATCTATGCTATATCCATCGTATCTCTTTTATTTGTTCTTCCACTCTTTACTTTGTTCCTTTTCGAGGACGAAAAGTTTTGAGTGGGAGAGAATGTAACGACCCTGAAAATTCAGACCCAGTTTAAAAATTTTAAAATCGTTTATTTAATGTAGAAATTCGAATTTTCACAAACAACTTCCGTTGCTATCCAAACTTCACATTTGGAATGCGTCTAGATAGACATAGGCATGCTCCAAATTTCGTTGAAAAATATTGAAGAACATTTCGCTCATCGCATTTACATTTTAGTTCAAATCTCATGTGTAAATTTCCTATCGTCCGAACTCAAATATTTTTCACAATGTTGCATAAGAAAAATATTCTGAACTTGACGGCGCATTTCGTTTCGTCAAATTTCGCTTTTAATTGCTAGTTAAAATGTTCGATCGTGCAAATGATTTAATAAGATTTACCACTTCGCAAACAGTGTCGAACCATCAATATTTTCATATCGTTGTGTCCGCCTCGTCGCGCTGATCAAAACGGTATATTTATTTGTGTCAATTGGAGTTCGGTGTTGCAAATTATAATTGGCTAACGGAGTACAAACTGGTCTGTTGCGCAGCACAAACCGGTACCCTACTTTCCAACGTTCAAAATTTTAGAAGCCTTGACCCTTCAGAAACCAAACAGCCGTCACCTTTACAGAAGACATCATTGCTTCGCCTGGGGACTCTAAACCCCTCTGTATATATATATATATATATATATATATATATATATATATATATATATATATATATGTATGTATGTATGTATATCTCTGCAACCCTCTCTTCGCATTAATTACTCAGCTTCATTTATTGCATTGCTTCTCTCTGGTACGTGTTGCTCTGCCCTCTCTGTCTTCTTCTTTCACATATTTTTCTTTTTTTTTACTGCAAATATGAAACCAGCCTCTCCTCATTCTTCTTCCATACTTTCTTTATTTATTTTTTTAATTTTTTTTGTTGTTTTGTTCTCGGGTTACAAAGTGAAACTCGCCCCTCTCCGCGTGCCACCTCCGCCCCACTGCTCCACCAACCTCAGACCGAACTTCGCCCCTACCCACTCCACCAGCACGTCGCCCTACCCTTCCACCCATTGTCGCGTCCAAACCATCTCCAACTCACAACCCCATGCACGGCACACTCCACCAGCCACGTCCCACACTCCACCGGCCCGCCTCCACTCCACTCCCACTACCCGCGTCCCAAACCCACTACCCGCGTCCAGCCTCTGCCACTACCCGCGTCCCCCACTACCGGCCTCAAACCCCTCCACCAGCCGCCTCCCCTCCCTCGCCCATTACCACGCACGGCCCACCCTACAGCCACGTCCTTCCACACGGCCCCAGTTCGCACGCCCATCAGCTCCCACCCACCTCCATTACCCGCGTCCCACACACCGCCGTCCCACACACCGCCAACCCACACACCATACGGCCCCACTCGGCCACCCGCACTGCTCCTACGCCCACACGTTAACCCGCCTCCGTCCCTTCCCACTCATCCTCGGTTGTGATGAATAGTTAACTTCATATGTTGTATATAAGTTAGCATAAGTTATACCTCTGTATTGTTTATTTGTGATGTACAATATAAAACTTTATATATAGTTATAGTTATAGGTCCATACTCACACGTTTGTACTTGTGGTTTTACAAAATCAGTGGTATATTTATGTTTCAGTTATGATTCTGTATAGTTATATATATATGATAGAAGTCTTAGTATAAAGCAGTTGGTTGTACATATTGTAATTGAAAAAATTAATATAAAAGAGTTCTGTTATAATCATGTTTATATTAAAGATGTATAAGTGTCCATGTTTTAAGTTTGGTATATACAGTATATAGTTACATAGCTTCAGTTGATGTTATCTATGTTATATATATAAAGTTTAAACATAAAGTTATATATGCTCACAAACAACGTTTTACTGTGTTTTATTCCAGCTCCCGCTATTGATCCGGAAACATAAGCTATTTCCATCCCGCTTGTCGAATCTATCTTGCTTCGTTGATCGGTATGGTTTTATAAATATATTCAATCGATATATATATATATTGCAATAAACAAATTATTGATTAATTATTTGTTGATTGCAGTTGTGTTTATTTTGCGTCGTGCTTGTTAGGGTCTATTTTATCTATTCGTCTTCGTGCTTCGTCATCTTCTCTAACCACGCAAGGTGAATATTTCATTCATGACTCAACCTATTATGCTATGATAATCAAGTGATAATTGTTGTTAATTTTAATTTGGTTATTAAATTGTTGATTGTTAAAAATTGTTGAAATAAAATTGTAAATCGCTATGCAAGTTAAATTTGAATATTGTTAGTTTACGACAAATAGTTGCGACCCTAAAATTGTTATGTGATGTTGAATTTGGTTGTTAATATAAGTGAAACTTAATATGAACATTGAAATTAATATAGGATAGTCAACAATTTAAAATGGATTATATATGTTGAACTTGACCCCTTTAAATGTTAAATAAATCGCCGTGTAGAATAGCGTTAATTACACTTTGAACCATTGAATGTATGATTGATGTAGAAATTTGATAATAGACACCAAGTGAAAACCATAATGTAATAATCTTTAATCTGCATAAAACGATAGTGTGGATTCTAGGAATAATTATATTAATTTGCATAAATAACAAATGTAACTTAATACGATTATTTCGGGATTATTCAATAAATTGTTAAATTGTTATGTATGGTTGCTGTTGCTTGTTATTTACTTTGACACCATCCCAGTTATAACACTGCAAGCTCCCTTTGCTATGCTTTGTTTTATATTGAATGATATTGGGTTGAAATGATAAATAACCAACTAAACAACTTGGCCTAGGATAGAAAATTAGAAATAAGAAACCCGATTGGTCAACAAAAATCATTTTGAAATTGAATAATATTTTAAATTAAGGAATGAACTTAACAATGTGTTTGGAAATTTCATAACGAACTTAAGGGATTTAAGTTGAAATAAATTAATGGATTTAAATTGAAACGGATTAATAAACTTACCCAATTGGATAAAATGAATTGAAAAATTTAATTGAAATGAGATTTAGAAACGAGTAAGTTTGGAATTTAATAATTTAAAGATTTATTAGATTTGTTAAATTTAGATTTAAACTCGGCTTTAATTAAATAGATTTGAACTTGTTATAAGTTAAATTTGAGATTTAGAAAATTTTGACTTACTAATTTAATGAATTTGAATTTGGGATAATTTAAATTTAAATGATTCTAAATTTAATGAATTGTCAAGTTAGGAAATTGTAAACAGAATATGGATTAAGTAAATTTGTAACTCGGACATAACTCGTTTGTAATGTATGGATCAGTGAACCCGATAAATGGAAATGGATTTCTTTAAATAGAAATTTAATTGAATTGGTAAATAAATCAAATGAAGTTTGATAAAAGGAATTTATTTAATGAAAGTGATTTAATCGAATTTATGATAACAGCGGATGTAAACATGAAGTGAAATGAATAGAATTTGATTTAATGATTTAAACTAAGTTTACCATTAAATTGAATTCGTTGATTATGAATTAAATTTAATAAGCGACATTTAGACCTTATTAAATGAACTAGAATACTTAATTTTAAATTGTCAACTCAAATGTTGAACTAAAAATTGCATTTGGAAAAATGTTTTAAAATATCTAAAATAAATTGAATCGTGAAATGACAAATTTTGGAAGTCAAATTTGCACCTTGACTTTTGGACTTTGATTTGTTTAAACGTTAATCTAACCAACCATCGGGTAATAAATACGTAGTTATTAAAGAGACCGGGATCGGGAATGGACATACTCTCTGTCGATGCCGAAAACCAATTTAATAACTATTATACGCGAAGTGTTGATCCAGAATGAAGTGGATGGTTTGGTGAACGCGTTGACTGAAGAAAGAGAACGATATTGGATGACCCTTGACATGACTAAAACAGGAGCCGCGCCGGGCCGTTGAGGATCGCCACCTCTAGCGGACACGCTTCTTCGATACCATATCTATTACTTTTGTGATTCGATTTGGGTGCACCCCTTTGATTTGGGAGTGTTGTTTCGCGGTGTTGAGATAGTAGCTACTATGCTCAACATCAGTCCGGATCACGCAACTACTAGTATCCTAGTTGGTATCGCCTCATGTAACTTGTCATACTGATTATCCTATTCGTGACCACTACGTTTTGTTTTGTGTCATACCTATGGGGTACCCTCTGATAACCATGGGGTTTACGGTGCTGTATAGACTATGGCATTATAAAATGTGTTAAGGGGAATTATGGTAACGCCTTAACGCTATTTTAATATCGTACTTTACTGATTAGGCATTGTCTACATATCGTATTCTATTGTATATATAGATAGTTTATCGGATCCTTAGAGATGTTTTATTCATCTTTGAGTTATGAACTTTATTCCCTGCACTTGATTATCCTGTATAAGATTTTGAGTCCTGACTCGAGTGTTTCTTTTGTATATGCTCGGGTCAGTCTGAAGCTATCCAGTTTGCTGATCAAGGTTGGTTGAAGATGCTGAAGACTTAACATTTATCTTTATCAGTCTATTTCTATTTCAGTATTGATGTCCTTGTCTGTTGGACATTTATGTATTTCCTTCCAGTCACCTTTTGTTTAAACATTGTTGTACTTTATGTCGTAGCTTCATGAACCGCTATTACGACGATGTATTTTCCGCTGCATTATTCTATGACTGTTCTGTGACTGTGATGTTGTATTGATTCTCACTTACATTTATGTATTTATAATCCCATAATGATTCGCGTTTTGTATTATTTAAGTTGACATGTGTGGATTATTGTCAATTTAAATGGTCCAAATACGCGGGTTGTTACAGTTGGTATCAGAGCTTTGGTTTCCATTAAAACCTTAGTTGGGGTTATATAAACTCATTAGAGATAGGGTAGCAATACCCTTGAATGAGGAGAATCGATTCAATATCTAGATCCTTAAATTCAAACTTCTTTTGATTCGGTAATTAGAGTTTCTTTAAGCTTCATGATTTTTCTATCCTTGGTTCTAAATCTCTTTCGATATTTCAGGATGAGTACCGGAAGAAGAAATAGGGGAGGGAGAGGCCATGGTCCTACCCAGGCTGCACCTGCCTTCCCAGCTCCAGTCAAATTCACCACTCTTAGTAAAGAGTATATCCAGCTGGGGGGTATTAAGTTTTTTGGATCCGAGGGCATTATCGGAGCTCAGCAATGGCTCAAAAGCTTAGAGAAGATATTTTCTAGATTGGAGATCACTGATGCTCAGAAGCGTCAGCTTGCTGCTTGGCAACTTAGGGATGCCGCACAAGATTGGTGAGAATCTGTTACTTCTCGTATCGAGGAGAACACCATTACTTGGGCCCAGTTTAGGTATAAATTTGTTCGGATTTCGTAGTCTAAATTCTTCCTTCAAATTTTGAAATATTATTCATCTAGTCTATCTTTTGATAGGGATACTTTCACGGCACAATGGATGCCGGCTGCTGGGAAAACCCAACTTTATAGAGCTTTTATGGATCTTAAGCAAGGCAGTATGACTTTTTCTGAGTACGAGAGGAAATTCAACGAACTGTCCAAGTTTGGCCCGGGATTGATCGACACACCACTTCTAAAGAACGAGAAGTTCATTTTGGGTGCTAGACCCGAGAATTATGACTATTTAAAAGTAAGTTTATTTTACTGTAGACATTGTTATAATAACGAAATATTACTACATAGTAAATAGTTTAATGGATCCTTAGGAGATGTGAATCCCGAGCATCTCTTAAGTAACTACACTCATGTTAGACACTGGATAGGAGATGTCAAATCCCATAAACATCTCTGACGCCGTTCCACTCATATTTTACCGTTGATTTGGCTTATATAAGATCTTTTAGTTCTAACTCGAGTGTTTTTTCTTTTCAAATTCGCTCGGGTCAGCATGAGCATTTCAGGATTGAAGACCCTATTACTGGAGGACGAAGACGAAGATTGTATTATTATTATTTACTATAATGTTCCACTGCATCACATTATCCCGCTGCATTGCTATTGATTATTCTCTGGTATGTGTAACTCTGAGATGTATTATATAAGTAAAATCGAATATTTTGTAAAACAGCTTCATGAACTGTATAGTTGATTATTATATTTTATTATTCTGCTGCAAGATTCTGTTTTGTTCTTTCATTTCTCTGGTTCTTCTTATTTACCCCATAACAATTGGTCCTTCTGTATGGTTTAAGTCTGAAGTGTGTGGTTTGCCGTCGATTTAAATCGTACAAAAAGGCGGCATGTTACATCTGGTATCAGAGCTTTGGTTTAGCGATAAACCTTAGCTTTATGGGGTCTGACTCTTTATTAATAGGGTAGTAATACCCTATGATGAGTCGCTGAGTGTATATATATGAGAGAGTGTATTTGTTAGTGTTATAAAAAGGTTTTGATATTGTGTTAATTTGTTCCGTTTTGTATTTATAAATTCTAGTTGGTGCATAGGACGCTATGACATCAATAGGGATTTCTAAACACTTAATAGGACAGACCGACACAATATTTGTTTTGAATATAGGTGAATGAAATAATTTTGCCTATTATATTTTCTATATATATAAAATATTTTTTTTATAAATGACGTATATATTTGGTTGCAATATATTGGTTGTTAGGTAGAGAAATTTATAAATATTTATTGGAAACAATATTTGAAGAAAGTGAAATAAATAAGAATAAGTTGGAAATTTTAGAATCTAAGTTCTGATGTTTTTGAAATTTCTTTTGGATGATTTTGGAATATAGTAACAATACTAGTAGGAGTATTTTCTGATAAAATATTTCAATATAATTTGAAAGAATTTTTTTAAAGAAATTTGAAAACAAATAAATTTTGTACTCCCCTCTCTGTCGTTGGAAAATATTTTTGGTGATGAGTACACGCATCATCGATATTCATTTTCGAGTTTCGAAGTGGGAAGGCCACGGTAGTAGTTCTACTGCAGATTTATTTTGATAAACAAATATAAATTTTAAATTGTTTTTAATATAATTGGATATATAAGTTGTAAGTATATATTTATCTATTATTTTAAAATGATTTGAAATTTAACCCGGTATTTAGTTCTTAAGTTTCCATTGATTAATAGTTTCATTTATTATAGTGAAATGGAATGTAACTAATTAATTATTGGAACCTCTAGTTAAAATACGAGATTAAATGCTAGGTTATAAAAGAAGTAAGATTTACTTTTATAATTTTCAATTGCATTCCTAAAAGCATATATATATATAACTTACCAAAGATTTAAAAGTTAAAATGTTTAATAAGAAATGTAATAGGATATTATACAAGTAATAAACTTGAGGTAATGAAATTCCTTAATAAATAAGAATTTGATGTTGTAATGTTATAAACTCAAGTATAACTGAGATGCTACTAATTAAATATAATGGAAAGTAGGTATTATAAGTAAGTAATCATAAACTTAAGTAAATAGGTGGAAGTTACTTCTGAATAAAATAAGAATAAAGATGAATACCTAAAAATAAAAAAATAAAAAAATGACTATAAACTTAAGTTTATAAATTTACCTGCTAAGAAATTTGATTGAATATGAATAATATAAATAAATGAATGCAATGCAATGAATAGAAGTTGGCATTATATAGATAGATGAAAATGAATTGGTATGTAATGAATAGAAATAGATAAAAATAAATAATGAATGAAAAGGAAATGAAGCAATAAAGATGTGAAATGAAATTAATAAGAATGGACTTGATCTATTGTTTGAAATTTTTGTTATTTAATTTATAGTTGTTTGGGGCAAGGACACTTTACAATTGTTTGGATCAATGAATAATCTACATAGTTTCAAATGTAACGACCATGGATTTTGGCCCTATTTATTTTAATAAATATTTAATCTAATTAAATAAAAAGTAAACTTATCATTTTAAAACGAATATGACTTTTGGAATAATTTCCATTTGTTTATATAAATTTGTATTTTGAAAAGGGAAATTTGATTTTGATAATTTAAAATCTTTTAATAATGTTTAAAATAAAATTTATCTTATATAGTCAAAGTGCTTTCTCTTGTTAACATTTTGGTATATATACATATGGATGATAATGTTTAAATTAAAATCTAATTCTATCAATATAAAATATAAATATAAGTACGTAAACTTATGAATATATTATTGATAGTTAAAATACAAATAGAAATAAATATAAGTATAAAATATAAGTAAACCATATGAACATAATTT
Organism: Allium cepa; assembly: GCA_030765085.1. Lineage (NCBI taxonomy): Eukaryota > Viridiplantae > Streptophyta > Magnoliopsida > Asparagales > Amaryllidaceae > Allium > Allium cepa. Next base: position 347,556,955 of record CM060939.1, on the reverse strand, counting down.
AAATAATGATAGTCAAAATAGAAATACAACATAAGTTGAAGTTTTGTAAGCACACAAAACCGAATGTATAAAGTTAAAATCATACGAAGTGTATATATATGAATTATTCAAGCAAGAAAATAATAAAACGAATATTTACATACAAAATATCTTCATTCACAAGACCAAAGTATAAAAGTAAGCCTGACACAAATATGTGTATAAATTATTCAAGCTAGAAGATAACAAAACAAACATTTTTATACAAAAAAAATCTTCATATACAAGCCAAAATATACCTTCAAAGTGTATAGTTACATACAAATATCTTCACACAGCAAACATAATAATAAGTATGCAAACACATTTGGAAATAAGGCATTAAATGCCATCATCTCAGCCTAATATTTTGTCAATTCAAAACATTGCAAATCTTTACTTTTCAGTAATGAAAAATCTGGTGAATATCAAAACAAAAGAAGAAAACAACTTTACCAGTTAATACCTTCCTTTATACACCTGTGTTCTCTTCTATATATATGTATACAATTTTGTATTTAGTTCGTTCAGCAAACATATAAGAATTCCTGAGAAAAAAATAAGAAACAAAGCTCAAGTTTAAATTCAAAAACAGAGAAGCACTCAATACAGTTTCAACTACAGTTTTCAAGAAAACAGGAGTGTTCTTTGTTCACAGAATTTCCAAGTGAGTAAACATCAATTTTAAAGTTTAAGTTTAATTAAAATAAGTAAAGATGGTTCATTTATTATATGGTATTGTATCTGTTTGATCTTTGAATATAATTCTGTGTATATTTATGTGTTGCTCTGTACTTATCTGTAGTTGTTACAGGTTGTATATTTTCTTCAAAACTCAAATTATTATCATCTAATCATGGAAAGTTTAGAGTTTTTCTTTACAAACAAGATGTTAAACCTAAATCAATTCAAATCATGTTTGTTAAGAATATATCACCGTAATCTTATTTACAGGTAATCAAGTAATATTTGATAAAAATGGATTGTTGTAAAATATTAATTCAAGATCATAACTTGAATCCTTACTGTAAATTATGATTTTTAAAACAAAAACGAAGATTTTTATTTCAGTATTTCAAGAGCAGTTTGTAATTGAATAAAGTTTGCATTTTCCCATTTTCAGATAATCAAATCGATTTAAAATGTTGAAACCTGAATTGAAGCAAGTGTAAACAACTGTGATCTCGAGAAAAATGTGGAATAAATTTTCTATTGCGTGAATTAAGAGGACGTGATCAATTTAGGGTTTAGTTTCGGGTTTCTAGACCTGTTAGTAAACGAGGCGTGTTCGTGTTCTTTGAGTGATCGAGTTGCACGAACCTCTGGGGGATGGTTGCTTGGTGTGTTTGTCGTGGTTTGGATGAAATTTGGGCGACTCCGGTGGTTTTTGCGGCGGTGCCAAGTGGTTTTAGTTAGTTGTCATGTTTGCAGTATTTTCGAGCAAAATGACTAAATTTTGATTTGAAGTTGTTGGAGGCGATGCGAGTTTGGATTTCGAGTTTGTGGGGAATTTGCGACTTGCCGATGGTGTTGGGGTTCGCCGGAGCTCAATGGCGTCGTCGTGCACGTGTACGGTGAAGTGGTTGGTGTCGGTGTCGTTGAGGTCATGCGTCTCGAGTCATGCTCGAGTTTTGAGATTGATTGCTTCGGGTTTCTTTCAAGTGCGTGAACATAGATCCTGATGTTTAAATCTATATCTAAGTTTAAACTAAACTCAAACTTACAGGAATGAAAAAAAGAAGAAGCCGCATACAGCGAATTACTCGGGCAAAATGGGCGATTAGCTCGAAGTATTACTCGAGTAGAGCAAGGGGAAGTCTCGGGTTTTTTTCCAAACTGCAGTATTGTATTATAAAAGTAAAGTTAAGTAAAAAGATTTTCATCAAGCTTTAAACACGGTAAACTTAATAAGTGTTTAGCAGTTTAAGTTAAAAACTTAAATACAAGTTTAATTATTTTAGTTAATACTTTAAAAAAAATTAAGCTCTTAATTATTATTCTAATTAAGTAATTAATATAAGATAAGTATAAAATTTATTAACATATAAGTTTGCAGTTAGTAATAAATTGATTTTCAAAAGTTAAAGAAGATTCCTTTTAAATGTTAATTAAGTTGAATAATTAATATTAATTGATTATTTTTAGAAAGTAATTAAGAATAATACTTTTTAATTGTAACTAGTGATGGATTAATTAATGATTAAGTGATAAATGAATTTGTAATTAACTACTTAAAGTTGATTAATGTATGATTAGAAGTTATAATTAAGTAATTTAATTAAGAATTAATAATTGATTAATTAAGTAATTAGTGGTTAATAAATGGGTAATTAAGTTTTAATTTAATTAATAATTAGATCAATAATTAATAATTAAGATTAATTAATTAAGTAATTAAGACTTAATAATTGATTAAGAAATGATTAATTAATTAAATGATTTGAAATGGAATAGTTAATTAAATGATTAATTAAACAGGGTTAAGTAATTAATTCCCAAATAATTGATTTAAATTGAATTAATCATAATAAGAATTAAAGATGTTTGCTTATGAATGTTGTATATGTAGAATATCTTATTTGTGATATCTATTTGATAATATTCTGAGATGCTTTATGTTATGCTTTTGATATATCTACGACGATTGTGTATGATTCATCTGTGATAAATGTTATGTGAATTCAAGTGTTGAATTTAAATTGTTTAAATTATTAAACAACTTGACCTTTAAAATGGCGTTTGGATTTCGATGAGATCAGGATCGGGTGTCATTTATGATTATCCGAAAACCACATCGATCCAAATTAAACGATAGGTCGTGAATTCTCAAGTGAAGATCGAGAAGGTGTTTTCAGAATGCAAGGATTATTGTCGTTGACTCTGAGGGTGATTCCAAAATGAGTGTAACGAGATAATGCCTTCGGTTTCGTTCGAACCCGGAATGAACTTGTATGGATTGAATGCTTTCAGAACATCGTCAGGTGGACGATGAGCATTCTAAGAAATATGTTCTATAAAGGTAATCACAGCCTCAAGCCTCATCAACCGGGAATGGCTAAAACAGGGGATGTGCAGCAAGGTTAGGTGGGTCATGCCCAAGTAGGACGAGATATACCCCTCTCTAGATGTCCCTTTTTATTTCGGTTATGTGGGCGGTTGCTAGCTACAACCGTGGGGTTATCTTGTTCGGGACTGTTCAGTAAGGAATGGTTCCGGCCTTGTGTTGTAGCGGGTCGGGAGTGATCCTCGGTACGATGATCTAGGCCCCGTACTATGACGAGCGGTACCCCAGTAACCCTGCCATTGATGGAAACTCATTTTCCCTACGAGACCCTACGGTTTTGATTTGTATTACCCACTTTCATGGCTAGTAGCTGCAATTTAATCATGTAACAATTTCGGCTATTTTCTATTTACTTGAAAACCCTAGAAACTATTATAATATCATTGGATTTCCTATAAAATGTTTTCGTTAACGTAAGGTAAAAACTTACCCGTATTTATTTATGGGAAGTCTTACGTGATACCTTTATTTTCAAATGTTTTTCAAAGTTAAACAACTTTAAACCGTTTACTCATACCAGACCCATGTCTGACCCGGAGTTTATATTTCGTTTTTCTTAAACTCTTGGGTACTCAAATTTTTATGAGTAGCCAAGTGATAGGTTTTGGATTTTGATTTCTGAAGGAGCTTGGAGCAGGAGTCCAGATGTATTTATCTATCCATCTAGTTCCGTTGTGTTAGTTAGTGTATGATGTATTTTGGGATATATGTAGTGACAGATGTATATATAACTGTCATATGTATGATATTGTATAACTCTGATATATATAAGCTATGTAATAGTTATGTGATGTATTATATTTTGTTCCATTCCGCTATGAGATTCTGATGTTGTCATTCTTTCTTTCTATTCTTTTCAATTTCTACCCCTTTCTTTTCTTATTGATGATACGTCTTTATGTGGTTATAAGGGCGGGTCGTCACAAGTTTCATCTAAGACTGTTGAGTGAATGGTGCAATTAGTAGTTTATTTTTCATTCTGTACAATTTAAAGTTTTGAACCCGAACAACTATTTGTGTTGGTTGATATGAATGGATAATTGATTTGTGTTGATTCTGTATGATGGTTGTATGTTGTGATTGCAAGTGATTATTATTGATCTGTTGTTAGGGGTTGAACAACCTTAAATATTTCATTTTATATAATTTTTAACTCCTTTTAAATTATATAAGTGAAATACAGGTTATGGAAGCAATTGCAACTGCTTTTGGTTTCATAATTAAGCGTAATTGCCCGACCAATAGGTACATTTTCATATTACGGTTTATAGTGTTATTATATTGTTTTCCTGTGTTGGGATATATATTATTTTGGAAAAATATGTGTTTTATATTGTTATATTTGATATGATATTTTCTCTCGAGCCTCTCCGTACAAAGGAGACTCTGCGAAAATTTTCCGTAAATTTTGACTAAGAAATTTTTTGAAAAGTGTTTTCCAAACTTTATTAATTTGAGTATAAAAAGACTAACAGTTATAAAATCGGTATATTTTATTTAAAATAATTAATTTTGTAAGTTTCTTTGATTATAAAGTTAATATTTTTGAATAAGATGTACTATTTATTAAATTCATTCTTTTCCCTTCTGTTCCTTTTCGGGGACGAAAAGTTTTGAGTGGGGGAGAGTGTAACGACTCGTAGATTTTTAATAATTAAAATTGTAATTTAATAAGATTTTTGTAATTAAGTCTAGTAAGTAATAAAAACTTTATAATTTAATATTGAAATAAACGCTAAAATGAAATATGGCAATGTTAATTTAAACTAATTATTAGTAATTTGAATAAAATTCTTATAAATAAAGCAGTGAAAGTGTTATACCTGGATATAAATTGTATATGAGAAAATAAAAGTAAGTATTGAATTAATTAATGAAATAACACATTGTTAACAGTAATTGAATGTAATTTAAGGAAATATATTAATGCAAGTTAATAATTAATGACTTGAATGAACATTCCAATTTAATAAAATAATTTAAATGTCATGACTTAATTATAAATAGAATAAAATAAAAACAAATGCAATTATTGTATTAGTGTGTGAAATAATATGATAGATGATAATTCACTACAACAAAACTTATTTTTGGTTGCATCAGTTAGTTGCGTTTCTAGCCATATGCCACCGTTGGTCATTTTAGAATATAAAATGAAACGATGAAACGCTGCTAATTGGTCCCTCCAATTATTTATCTATATTTTGCTAAAATTTTCCATGGCCGCTCAAAATTCCTTTCACACCACTTTTTCCCCCTCTCAAAATTGCGATGGGAACAAAAGAAAGTCTCTGTCTTCCAATCTCTCAGAGCCCTCATCTTTGTCTCCAAAATCCATCATCTTCCTCATCTGATATCCTCAAAATCGTCTTCAAATCCGGCACCGTCTCCCTCTTTTTACCTTTGCTATGCAACAATTTAGAAATGGCGAAATAAACAAGTTTGAATAAAGGAGCGAAAACTCCATTGGTTGGTTTGGACCTTCCATATTGATCCGAAGATGAAATGTTAATTTCCATAGGCGATTAATCGCACTCCTAAATCCTCACTAAACCTTATAATAAAAAACTGAAATCTACACGAAGTGCTTATCGTTTTCTTCTTCCCCTTCAATCAGAAAAGCAGAGAATGACGAAACGTTTAGTTCCCACGTTCAGCCGAATTTTAGTTGAAAAAATCGTTCCTCCTTCTAAAACTTCTTCTGGTATCTTACTACCTGAGGAAACTACTAAGGAAATTTGTTTTAGTTTGACCATTTGTTTTATCATATTTTAGCTAGATCTGGTTTTCCTGTCCTTGGATTTTACTGGCAAAAAGAAGTTTAGCGACCTTGTTCTAAGATTTAACCTTTTAAATTGATGATAGAGATGACAGCTTTAAGCTAGGTTCAATCATTCAATAATTTTGCGGATGGCGTTTACTTATTAGATGATGCTCCGATATATTACAATTTTTAATGTACTTGTTCTTCTTTTGTGCATTAGGGTGTTGATTTAAGTTTCCATCTTTTTCTGCAATCTTTGCTTCTTTCACTACAACAAAAATACCATATTACAACGTCTATTATACAACGGGCACTAGTTGCCCGTTGTAATAGAAGGCTATTACAACGGTCCATTTAGGACAGTTGTAACAGATGCCCTATACAATGCCCTTTTAACAACGGGCAATGACTGTTCGTTGTAATAGAATGCTATTACAACGGTCCACTCATGCCTGTTGTAATAGGTGTCAATTTTACAATGGGATAAAAATGCCCTTTGTAATAGATATCACTTTTCAACTTTATTACAACGGTTTCGGCCCGTTGTAATATAGTTCTGTTACAACGGTTTTTGGCTCGTTGTAATATAGTCCTATTACAACGGTTTTCGCTCCATTCTTTTAATTTTGGCTCCAGCCTTGAAATTTTGGCTCCAACCTTGAAATTATGGCCTCTTCAGCCCATTCTTTTTCTCCCCATCTACTGTAATCTTGTCCCATTTCAATGTCCAATCGAAATTAAAAATCAACAGAGCGTGCGTTCTCAACTCAATCACAGTGCTTCCTCATCTTTCAGGGCATAGATCTTTCCAGGCATAGATCTCAACTCAGTCACAACAGTCCTTCAAGGGATGGCGTTTTCTCAGTCGCAGCTTTCTCGGAACACATTCGATGAGAATTTGATGGTAGATCAGGTGTTTCTCATTCAATTTCTGTTTGACTTTTCTAGTTTTATGCGTTATTTGAGCATATTGAACTGATTTGAGTGGATTAGCTAAATCGAATTAGTGATTTTTAAGTAGATGCGATTTATATATTGTTCATTAATAGCCAGTAACTATATCTTCTAACTATAAGTGCGTGAATCAAAGTGGCGCTAAGATACAGGAATTCAGTATTCCAGCAATTAAATTTTAGATATAGGATCTGCAAGTTAGATCTGTTGAGTTTCCCATGTTTTACATGTCAATGAAAAAATTGCATTCGAGTTTCTTATCATTTGCCGATTCAATAATTAGTCTAGAATCGGGCAAAAGGATCTGGTAGATTTGGGATTTGGTAACCAAATTCTGATTTGTAAAGCTTTTTAGGTGGAATTTGGTGAAACTGATTATTATTCTCCAATCATATGCCAACTCAAGAAATATCGCAATCGATTTTGAGTAATAGAATCCTACAATCGAGTTCAGTTTTAGGATCTGGAAACAAAAGACAATATGTAAAGTATCCCTTTGTTTTTTACATTTAATTGGCGAAATCAAGTTTATTATCAAATCAAAAGCCAATTCGAGGACAAAATGGAAGAGTTGTAATTCAAGTCATCTACCTTCAGATTGATGAGTATTCACTCAAGAAGTTCAAATCCTAAAATATGGGATGGCTTTGATGTAAACATTCTTTTAAGTAATAAAATATGGTTTATGCACTAACATAGCATAAGCATATAATATTTGCTGCATTTAGGTTCTGCAATATTAATGGATTAATCATATTGCATTAGTGTAAAAAATATAGCAACCCTACGGGAGGGAATATTGTAAAAGACATTCAACAACCTTAATATATTTTCTTTCCCCAAGTGCTTACAAGCAACTCCTAGCTTATAAAGTTAAGCTGGATATGTATTATAAGATCGACAAGATTGCGTGAGTGTCATTGTTATTGGTATTTTATTTTAAGGATATATAATTTGATATAAACCATATGTGTACGCTATAGTCCTATATAGCTAGTGCTTATAAGTTTCTATATTTGTTTCGTTGCTCTTATACAAATAGAAGATATATTTTGATAAGGAGATGGGTTTCTCCGTCTTATAGCTAATGAAAACTTACCAGAACCTCAAATCTTGGAAAACTTATCGGCTGATAGATATTGAGAGGTTAATGATATCAAATGCAATAATATGTATGAATATTTATTTCCTCACTTCGGACTTGTCCAAAATATTGGAATAGGAGGCAGTATTTCAAGTGGAAACTTGTTGTGCTATCCCTGACAACATAAAATAACGCATTATCGGTGGAGCTTTCTTTTTTACCAATTACTGCTGTAACATTCACATCATACTTGTTTTCCACCTTTCAAATATAAGGGATTATATTGAACATGCCTCTGTAGATAATGTTATATTTCATTCGCTTTGTATCTTAATGCATTTGGTTAGTGAAATATATGAAAATTAGATTTTGCATAAGCATATTGAATCTTACTTAGAGATGGTTGTTTATCCATTTTTTGTAAGTAAACAATTTATAGTGAACCCAATGTCCCTTTACTAAATAGTATATTTTATCTGCATTATATCATTTTGTAGTGCATGTAACATAAAAAGGTATTTTGGATATTTATAATAATGTATATTATGACACTCTATTCATTTCTAAGTAGGGCAAACTATGTTAAACACATATTATATCAAGCTATTCTTCTAACAAACTATGCTTTAAGCAAAAAAATTAAGGAACATATCCTCAGCCTATGATTATGTCATATCATAAAATCAATCTTACATTCAACCCGAGTTTCCATGGCACCGATTCATGGTAAACATGCTTTCTACCTGAGCTTCTTAGCTTGAGGTAAAGACTTATTTAGCATGAATTCACCTTTTGGGTCATATCATTTATGATTTACACCTGATTTCAGATAAAAATATCTACATTTTGTTTCTTTTGAGATTTTGATCATATATTGATACTTTTATGTTATCACTGCAGCCCACGAAAATTGGTGAACATAGAGTTAGAAAGAAAAAAAAAGACGGTCCGTTTTTTGCAATAATTAAGTCCATCAATGATGTAGTAATTAAATTTCAAGTATATTGGAGCTGCATCCAGTAGAGACGCAATATAAATACCCAAAAATGAAATTTTCATTCTTCTTTCATAATAGTGCACATAACCAAGTATTACTAGCTACTTTGTAGGATGTGACTTCTTGTTGAAAGGAATTTATTATTGATATATGTTGTTAGTAATGCACCAATATTCTATCTTGTATAATAAAATAACTTTATCTTGTTATTTCTATTTTTTATGTTTCTTCAGTCATGCTACAGTATGATATAACGATGGTATGTAAAGTAATTTTTCTTATATACTCTGACATTATTCAATGGTTTAGTTATCACCTACAAATTTCATTTATGTACAATCAAAGTATAGGTTATAAAATGTTGGCTTCGTGACCACTGGTTCTGTCAGCACCAAGAGCAAGAAACATTCGATGGTGAAGACGACGATGATGTTGCTAACTTGCTTCCGGAATCATTTGACCTTGGAATCACCGATGATTTCTCCAATCTTGATGAGGATGCGTTCTATACTGCTTTTGATATCATTGAACAAGAGCCAATGTATCCTTATGGTACTGTGAAATCTGGGATGCATATGCTTTTAACACTTGACCTATGCATAGATAGGTCAATTTTTAACCCTGAGCTTTTATTGGAAAATAACAAGGGAGAATGATGCGGAGGCACCGATGAGAACATTATGCTTGAAAACACCAAGAAACGGGAACATGAAGGTAGTGCTTGAATCAACAAAGTACATGAAAAGCCAATGCAGTATGTGAGTCCAAAGTTCATTCCAAGACGCATCATCCAGCAGCCACGCTAGATACTTGCAGCAAAACACTTAAGCTCATGTTGACACCCCTAAAGTGTTTTTTAGCCTCTGTAATGTTGTTTTCTATCATGTATAGGTCGGTCATATTATTATGCAGCATGTTTAACGCATGTTGAATTGGTTGTTTTATGATAATATTTATTACTCATTAAATTATTCATTATTGGTATAGATGTACTGCATGAATGGTGCTTTAGTTTTTTTTTAAATTTGCATTTATTTTGCAACGGTCAGAAACCGTTGCAATATCATGTAATACAACGGGCATTGCCCGTTGCGAAATCCATATTTTACAACGGGAATTGCCCGTTGTAAAATATGATCGACCTATTACAACGAGGCCTAATACAACGGGCGCATGCCCGTTGCGAAATCCATATTACAACAGGCATTGCTCGTTGTAAAATGGCTGTTTTGTTGTAGTGTTTGTTTTTGCTTGTTTCAGAAGTTGCATTCTTCTTTCTCTTTGTTACTAGCTCTACAATCCGAAGCTGAGTAAGGCTGGCTGTTGCCCGGGCAGCTTAAGTAGCTCGGTCAGCAGAATCTGTAGCAGCCTGGGCAGCCGCCAATATGTCTTGCAAGTCCACATTATTGGTGTCAAATTTGTTGCCAGTTTCGCTTTGTTTAGAAACTAAATCAGGATCAAGAGTTGAATCATTTTTTTAGATAAACGAGGATTAAGATCATTCTGCTCTGATGGTGGTGAACAATGAGGACTTGGGTCTTTTTTCCTAATGGTGATGAAATGGGAATTGGAGGAAGTGGAGTAACAAAAGGAACATATTGATACTGTTTTGTTTCCTTCGTAGAATAGTATGGAGTGTTAGAGTCGCCATATTCATTTGTGGTGTTCATAGATGGATCAGAATCAGGTTTTTGAGACCTAGATCAGGGGCTGAAGGAGAAATTTCTGAAGTTTCTCGGATTGAAGCTTTTGGAACTTCAGGGAGGTTCAATGGATCAAAGTCTTCTTCTGTATCCATTTTTTGTTTGTTTCCTTCATGATGCTCTTCTGTTTTGATATAGGGTGGGGGTTCTTCATGTTTCTTTTCAGGAAGAGGTGCACTTATGACATGATTTGGTCCATTCTGATTACACAGAATAAGACATGGTGAGCATTGACAAGTATCCTTCACGAAGGATTTTTAAAACATTCTTTATAGAACTAACATGACTGGATGATGACTACTTATCTCCATTGAAAATGCAGAAAATATAAGTAAATAATTATGAGGAGATGGAAGAGTTTTATTTAAAATATAAATATAAGTAAATAAATAACCAAACAAGTATTATAAAGAGTATAATGGTGACAAATGATTTTTGTTACTAGTTAATTTACCAATTACAAATAAGGGTAATTAAATGTTACTTTAATGATAATTAATATAATAGTGGAAAGTGTGAATGTAAATTAAATAGAAACGTAAATTTATTTATAAGGTAGTAAACCAAGTAAATAAATTAATTGAGAATATAAATCGTAATTAATGTACATATTTGGCAAATATAACAAAATGGAAATAGTAGTTAATACAAAGAAAAGATGGATATTTGAATATAGTAGTGTAATGAAAGACAAACAAATCATTCCATTGAAATCTAATTTATAATAAGTGTAATTATTGTGGCAATTGAAATTAAATATTATGCAATTAAAATAAAGATGAAAATGGAAATATTGAAGTATGTAATGCAAGGGTATCATAAATAGTAATGGAACAAAATTAGTGTTATATACGGAATAATAACCTGGGTTGATAGGTTACAAACTTATAAATGCAACTAAAAGCAAATAGGTGACAATTAATATAGGTTATTTATTTATTTAATGTGTTAAATAAACTTTGGTAATCAATTACAATATATCTTAATTTAACGTTTTGTTAATGTAAATTAAAGTAATAATCGGAAGTAATGTTAATCTTATTCATAATATAACAATTGGTTGGATAAAAAGAATGGAAGTTAAGATTTATTAATTTATTGGAATTTAAAGTTAAATAATTGGATTTATTGCAAATAAGTGGAATATAATATTAAATTACTAGGTTAATTGAAATTAAGATGGAATGTGAGAATATTACTGTAATAATTTTGAATCCAATGTTAATTCCATCTATTTGACAATAATGAATGGAATAATCATTAATTTATTTATAAATGGGATTATTGGGAATTTTATTTATAATTTCTGAATTTAATGAAATTGAGGTTAATACTGAAATTGATAAATTAATCAACTCTAAATTGACATTTAAATTTGTTTAAATCATTGTAAATGATTGAGGAAAAAAGATGGAATTTGTCAATTATAGAATTGAAATTTAAGATTTGATTTAATTAATTGATTTAATTAATTATAAATTTATTTAGTTAATGTAAAAATAGCAATTTTGGCCACTCACTCGGATTTCAACGAAACTAGTTTCATCGGATCTGTAATGGTGAATTATTGTAGGATTTCAAGTTCATAACGACCGGGCTTGTCATTTGATCGTATGGGCTTGAAACGCCTTTAAATCGATTAATTGAAATCAATTGCAATGAACTTGAAATAATCTGATTTTGGCATGACTTCTTCATACGATGGAATTTGGACTTGAAACCTGTTCCATCACGTTTAAAATATTTAAAAACATCTATCTTGATATATGGGTTGATCCAATTTCGTCCCGGAGTCAGAACGGGCTTTTTCGAGCCATTTTATCATTCAACACGTATATCCAATCGATCTGGTACATTTTAATTTCAGGTTGCCTATATATACCCTGTTATAAACCCTAGCCTATTTTTTATGTCATTATTCTGTACGTGCAATTCCAATTCAGCTGTCTCTCCTCCTCAATGTCAGACAATCAAATTCTAGATCCAATTGCAATTCAAAATCAAATCAAAATTTCAAACTTCACAAACTATATCATATTTTATATCATCGGAAAGCTCTTGTAATGACCCAGAATTTCTATCATTTTAAATTCATATATTTAATTGATTTTAAAAATTCACAAGTAAATTTTATAAGCTGAATAAATAATATTTCGAATATCTGGATTTAATTGGATAATTAAATTGATAATTTATTATTTGAAATTGTAGAAATATTTGAAATTTGGATTTAAAATGAATAAAAATGTTTTATAAAGTTCTATTAAATTCTATTTGAATTAGAATGATGTTAGAGAACTTTTGAAATTGAATTAAAAGTTAATATGTAGAAATTGAATATTTTAATATTTAATTGATGTGTAAAAATAGTCATTTTAACAGTCTTGGATTTTGACGAAACTAGTTTCATTGGATCCGTAATATTAAATTATTGTAAGGTTTCAAATTTCGTGTCAATCAGATTTACGGTTTGTCCGGGGCAAGCTAAAACGCGTAGAAATCGGTTTAAGTGAATTTTAAATTTAAAATAGTCGATTCGAAACATATCTATCAAATACAATCGAATTGGCTTCCGATATATATTCCATTGCGTTCGGAATAGGGGTAAAACATTATAAACGCCAAGCGGCACGCTCTGTTTCGAGTTCGGAAAATTTTCAAATGAATAGTGCCGCGTAATTTTCTATATAAGGCCATATTTTTCACCATTTTTCACAAAACCCTAAGGGCTAGGGCTAGCCGCCACCTAAATTTCCGTGGCCAGAATTATACCTCGTTTCTCCTTCACTTTCTTCAAATCCATCCATCTATACGAAAATCTGTCAACTACAATGTTGTAGCGCTCCGCAAGCTCGACAAATTCAACGGTCAAGATCGAAATTCAAGCAATGGGTCATCGGCAATTTTCATTTGAACGTGCAACGTTCATGCATGTTTTTTTGTGCTGTGGAATGACTGAGCTCCTCGATACTCGGACCGAGAGTACAACACGCATAGGGCGTTCAAATGGCTGTCCCTGATCCTTGCCTCGACGTTCGTAGTGATGGCGATAATTAGGGTTCGAACGGCCATATGGGATTCATGCTCGTAAAATTGAGCGGGAAGAAGAAGCAATTTCACATGGCCTGATTTCATGATGCAAAGACTCACGGCTGAGATCTATTCAAGGTTAAAAAAAATAAAAATAAAAGATGAAATTTTATTATATATAATTCGTACAAACTTCTATATTGCATAACTTTGTCATACGAGGTCCATTTCGCACAAAACAACTTGCGTTGGATTCATATTGTCGAATACTACATGATCAAGCTGGTTTAGATCTGATTGGAGAAAGTGCAAATTTTGGGTAAAATTAAACGCGCGTTTAATTTTATTCGGAATAAAACACTACAACTGCTATTGGAAGCAATGTGAGTGCAACTCACTCTTTCTGACTCACTAATATTTTTATATAAGTGAGAAATAATTTATTATATAATGATTGATGATTTTTTGGATGATATATGATATATTGATTGATATTTGGATATATTCCTACCTAGTGGAGCAGATGACCCTATACGTTCCCGTGTATGAGAGGATGACCCTTTGTATGTGCGTCTGCCTTGAAGCGGACATTGTACATATATTTCTAATATGTATATTTGTTGCAGGTGATAGGTTGGAGGGATCCTACTGGTTTCCTCACCAGAATTGATTTATTTACAGATATTGATATATATTCTATTATCGTCGGATATATGATGTTTTGGATGCCTGATTGATGTATTTGGTGATGTTGCAGCATTTGGCTTATATTTTGGAATTTAAAAATGGTAAAGTGATGATTTTGAATTAAAAAGGATTTTTAAAAGTAATTTTGAAAATATACGTTTTGGTGAATTTTTGAATTGATAAGAAATGATTTTATTTAAGTAAATAAATGTGATAATTTTTATTATTATAAAAATTATGACATTTGAGAAATATAATTGAAATGTGAATTTTGAAATATAGAGTTAACTATTTTATAGAATAAGTTAAATAGAGGTTTTTGAATTATATTAAATGGTTTATATAAGAGATTTATAAAATTTATATTTTATAAATCAAGGTAATTGAATTATAGACAAGTTCTGTAAATGTTAAAATGAAGTTATAAATGGAGTTTATAAGCGAATAAGATTTATTTTGTATAGTTATAAAATAAATGATTTTGTAAAACAAGAGATTTATAAGTAATTAAAATATGATTTGAGTTTTGGCATATAAATGTGATAAATGCAATTTGTTGTAAAAAGGGAATTTATAAAAAATAAATGTGATTTATAACCATTGTTTAAAAATCCGAAATCAGTCGAATTTGATAAGTTAATTCTTATAGTTTATTAAAGGAATTATATGATTTTGGACAGTGGATAATCCTTTAATAAAAGTGCAATAGTAATAAATTTGATTAGTCGTTAAATCCATGATTTTGGACTGTGGATAAATCTTTAAAATAAATGAGTAGAAATATTAGAATTGGTAAATGAAGTATATTCACGATTTTGGACAGTGAATAATATATCGAATAAAATGGATATTTTTGGGAAGTGGTATTTTAAATGAAGTAAAATGGTTTAAAGATGATTTGAAATGTGTTAAGGATCGAAACCATATATATCAACATTCATTGTTGAAATAGACGTTTTCGAGAAATAAGGAAATGATGGACTATAACACTGTTGTTATAGTAAATGATTTTCGAAAGAATTTTTTTTGTATAGTATTGGGATTTATATATATATCTAATTTTCGAATCCCTATACTAGTGATTTTGGGTTGTCATAATGATGTTTTACGCAACATTCGTTTTAACCCAAATAAATGTGTTTAAAGAGAATGTTTTCCTTATAGAATAAAATATTTACTTAATCGTGGTTTAAGTATATGAAATATTTTCCAAATGTTGAAAATAAATAGAATTGTGAGTTACTTATTATTAAATAAGTATATGGAAATGTTTTCCAATATAGAAGTTGAAATGGTTTGGAAATATATCTTTTTTTAAAGATAATTTGAAGTGAATATTTAGCAAATGGTTTAATTAATAAAAGATTATTAAAAGGGCCTAGTGATTGTTATAGTGTTAACTATCTGTTTGTTTGTTTTGAAAGTTAAATAACCAACTATCAAATTGCACAAATTTTAGTTCCTCAACTTGATGTGGGAACTATTTAGTCGTACATTTAGTACGTAGCCTTCTGTGTACGCTTGATTATCCTTTGTGTTGAGGATGTTGATTTGTATAGTGTGGAGTATTACTCCAATCTATCAAGCTTCCTTCTTGGCCATAAGGATAACAAGTTGAAAGTTGGAGACGTGATAAGTCTATGATACTTAGTTTGTATGTAAGGTTGAGAAACGCTTTTGCATTGTTGTTGTGAAGAGACCGGGATCAGATTTATCTGAAAACTACTTTCGAACCAACGTATATGCGAGGATTGTGCAGGTTGCTTGTGATGATATTGATATTCCGGATTTTCATAGTGAGGGACTGCTTGTTAATCATTTGGGGTTAAAATCCCAATATACATCCAGTAGCAGTGGTCTCTTCATTTTGAAATATCCAATGCAAGGACTATTCGCTACTAATCCTAGGGATTTCCCGACAAGATGTGGTAGGAAAGTACCTTCGGTTTATCCTGTTCCTGGACAACTTGTGTGGATGTTTGTCTGACATTGCATTTCTATAGATTATGTACATTGGTTTTTACGAACGTACATCAATGGTGGTGGAGAAGGCAACTTCTCTTAGCTTAACACCCTCCTTGGGACGTATGAGCTTAAGGGTTGTATTTTTATGGAAGGCATTTAGTAGTCAACGGAAATGGCCGTGTGGCATTCTAAGTGATATGATTGTGCTTTGTGAAAGGTAATCGTTACCTCTGGCCTCATCAACCGGAAATGACCAAAATAGGGTTGGATGCAGCAAGACTAACTGGGTCATTCCAAAGTAGGATATGATCATCCTCTTCTAGATATATGTTTGCACGTTGTGACGTCGTGTATCTGATTATTGTGGTTTGTATGCTAGAGGGCCCTCGGTAAAGATCAGTAACGACCGGAGGATCACATATTCGGTACCATCTAATTATAGAGGTGGGCCGGTCTTGTGTTGGTAGAGAAACTTTGTTATGGTTTCTTGGTACATTCTTCTAGAGATGTACTGCCGGAAGGTAGTCCCTTCACCTGGTCATTTGTATGGAAATCCAAAATCTACTACGTGTTTGCCATTTTGATTGTATTACCTAATTGGGCTATATGCTGGGATTTAATCAATGTAACAATTTCAGCTATGATTAATATTATTTGTATATAGTAGACACTACTATAATATAAGAGGATTTGATATGATATGTATTAGTTATCGTAAGGTCAAAAAATGTTTGTGTTTATGTGTGGACTTGTCTTATGAGATACTTTTATTTTGAAAAATAAGGAAAAGTTTGGCAATTTAATAAATTCAGTTGAGTGTGTTTCTCACGCTGGTTTACAAGAATGATCCAGACGTTCTTCCCTTTCAATGCTCGGGTCAGACTAGTATATTTACAGGCTCAGATTTGATGCTTTTGGAGCTTCAGTAGAAGAGCTGGAGATCTTCATTTTCATATACACATACTTGTTTTGATTATCCGATGTGCTTTGTTTTTTGTTATATATTATCAACAATTGTAGTGACAGATTATTATAACTGTTCAGGATGATAACTCTGATTGATTGTTGAACTCTGCTTGATGTATGTATATACAGTTTCTGTTTTGTAAAGATCATTGATATGATATTACATATTTTCCACTGCGATGTGAGATTCTATATTGTTCTGTTTGGTTCTATCTTCTCTCTTTCTTCTCTTCTCTTCTTCTCTCTCTCTCTTTTATTTCTCTTGACTTTTAGTCAATTTGTGCTTTTTGGGTCGGGCATGTGTGGATTATTTTCGATTCAAAGGGTACAGATTTGCGGGTCATCACACGTAGTATCAGAACTTAGATTTTGTGTTCCTAAGCTTTGATGTATACTCAGTATAGATAGGGACAGTAGCGCCCTAGATTGAGTTGACTGTATTATATATATAAGCGTGTATTTGTTAGTGATATAAAATGTTTTATATTGTGTTTGCTTATCCGTTGAGCTGTTTGTGAATTCTGGTCGGTATGTGGGACGCCATGTTATCGATAGGGATTTCCAAACACTTAAACAAGGCAAGTCGACATAGTATCATTTTAAATTGGGTAAGTGAAATAATTTTACCTCGATTATATTTTATATATAAAGGAAATAATTTTTCAGAATTATTAAAGTGTAAATAACTTGATTGTTTGGTTGTTTGAAAATGTAAATATATAAAAGTTAATAAAAGATGTTTGAATAATCTAAATAAAAGCAACAATTGTAAGAGAATAAATTATATAAGCAAATGAATTATAAAGTATGAAATTATAATTAATATGATTTACAATTGTGAAATAATCTTATGTATAAGAGATGAAACTATATGAATATATTTATAAATATGTTTTATAAATGAAAATGGATTTAAACTAAGAATTTGAAAATTTTGAATCCCGTTTATTTTGAAAGATATTTTTCAAAAGTTAAAAATGTTATATTATTATAAATCTAGATAATTTAAATAAATTTGAAATGATCTTATATAAGTAAAGTGAATAGTGAAGTTATATAAGTAAAGATTTTTAAATGCGATTTATGAATAAAAAGAAATTTTTAAAAGGAATATAAAAGCACTGAATTCACTACTGTTGCTGGGAAATAATAAGGGTGATGACTGCAGCATCATCGGTATCATTTTCGAGTTTCTATGTGATGGATTTGCTACCAATAGTAAATTGAAATTGAAGTTTTGTTTTGATAAACAATTTTGGATTTAAAATTCAAGTTGTAATTGATAAATATAAGTAAAATGAGTTTTGGACTTATAATATATGAGATAATAGATTTTAGCTTTGGTAAAGTTGAAGTAAATGTGAGTTAGCAAAACAAAATATATGATTTGAAACTTAACTAAAGGAAAGTTAATAAAGTGAATTGGATTTGAAATTATAAAGAATCAGTTTAGTGAATGGAAGTGAACTTAGGTAGATGTTTATGGAAGTTTGAATAAATAAGTTGTATAACTTATAGAATGAGATAAAGTAAGTAAAACAAATTGTTAAAATAGTGAAACAATTTTGTTAAGTAAAACAAAATCGGAATTTGAATAAGTGATATGAATTTGACTTTAGTTAAAGGTTAAATAAAATGACTTTAGAGATGAAATGAAACCTAACTTAAATAATGTTGAATGAAGCTGATTTTGTGTATCGAAGTAAATTAATAAAGTGAATTAATAAAATGAAGTGATGAATGTGAATTTGAGTTATACAATGAAATTCAACTTTAATTATAAAAGTGAATTAGTGAATAAACAATGATTAGAAAATATTGTTAAGAATTGAATAAAACTGAAGTTAAGAAGTTGTGGATTGATAATGAACACTAGGAATGTTGTATAAAAATGTGAATATAGTGAATACTAGAATTCAATCTAAATTGAATGTTAAAAAAAATTGAAATTAAAAGTGTGGAACCAAATTGAATGAATGTAAAGTAAATTAATTTGGTTGTGTTGGATATACATTGGTTGTTAGATGGTTGTTAGTTGATTGAATAAAAATGCATATAAAATGAAATTGAATCAATGAAATTGAAAGCTATAAATAACTGAGTCCAAATTGAAAGTGAAGTAAGAATAAATAGAATTGATTTGATTTGGAAGTAAACAAACTTGAATGTAATTAGTGAACGTAAACTAATTGAATACGAATAAATGAAAGTTAGTAAGTCCAATGTTAATGAATCAAACATGGTTAATTTGAAAATCGATTCAATGAATATTAATGAGAAGTGAATGTATATTGATTTGGTTACTTATGTTAGTTGGATGATTGTAACGACCCGCTATTTTGGACTATTAGCATCCGCACATGTCAGACTTGAATAATTCAAAATACCGAATTATTAATTTAAATTTGGCAAAACTGAACATATATGGTAAATAAATAATCACAGGTCACAGCAACAGAGTAATAAATGCAGCGGAAACAAAAGATAGTAGTTCCTGAAGCTACTATATATAACAAAGTTAAATAAGTTACAACAGAAGTGTTGAATACAATAGTCAAATACAAGAATCAAAATATATCACTAGAATCAACCGATTATCTGAAAGCTGGATAGATAGCCGGATCTTCAAGCAAAGCTCCAACTCCAAAGGTGAGTCCCGAATACTGGTACACGCAGTCTGACCCGAGCGTAAAGCAAAACATAAACACTCGAGTCAGGATTAACATTCTTATATTGATAAATCCAACTCAAGTGAAATAACAACTGAAATACAAGTAACTCAAAGGACGTTGGAATAACCATCCTCTAAGGATCCGTTAAACTATCTACTATGTAGTAATATACGCTAAATAGATAATGCCTTCAGTGATATAAAGTATCAAAATAGTGTTAGGGCGTTACCATTATCCCCTTTAACACATTTTATATAAGTGTCATAGTCTATACAACACTGTAACTCCACCGTAAACAAGTGGGACATTAGGAGCACTTCATAAGTATAACACAAAACAAATTCGTAGTGGTCGCGTGTATAGGGATACAAGTATGACAAGGCACATGAGGCATACCCAAGGTAGTGAAACTACCGTTTGCCCGATCCGGACTGGTGAAAATGCATCGCCGCAACGATCGTAACACCACGAAACAACACTCCCAAAATTTCGAGGGTGCACCAATCAATAACAAGTAATGAGTAGTTTATGAAGAAGTGTGTTCGCTCGAGGTGGCTAACCCCATTTAGCCCGGAACGATTCCTGTTTTAGTCATTTCCAATTTGACACAAGTGTCAAGGCTATCCATTATCGTTCTCTTTTTTCAGCCATCACGTACATCATTCCAACCACTTCATTCTGGATCACACTCCGTGTATAGTTATTAAAGTGGTTTTCGGTTTAGACAGTGAGTATGTCCCTAAACGATTCCAGTCTCTTTAATAACCTTCGTAATTATTTCACCGATTGGTCGTTTAATAAATTTCAAAACCAAATCAAATTCAATTTCAATTAAAATCTGTAAATCAACATTTCATTTGTCTTTCTAAAACAATTTCCATAATTTACGTTTCATAACTTCCAAATTTCATTTCAAAATTCCATAATTCAATTTCAAAAGTTAAATTTAAACAATTCAAATGTACATTTAAATTCGTATATAAGTTTCATTCCATAATAAATTTAATTTAACGTTCAAATCGATTCAAACTCATTCATCGCTTCCATTCAATATTCATTAAATCAAATTATCATTTAAAACAATTTGTATTAAATTTCCAATTCATTAAATTAATTACTTAAGTTCAACTTCATTATATCAAAGCTTACAAATTTAATTTAAATTAAATTTGTCAAATCCAATTCTTTAAATTACAAGTCTTTCATTTGTTTCGATAAAACGCATTTTATTTCTTGTTAAAGAAATTCAATTTCATTTATTTATTACCTTAGTTACAAATTTCAAAACTCAGTTAATAAAGGAATTTAGTTTCACTTATTCAAGAGGTTCAATTTAACTTAATAAAGAATTCAATTTAATTTAATCATTAAATAAGTCAATCTCATTAAATTATCAAATAATTT
Organism: Allium cepa; assembly: GCA_030765085.1. Lineage (NCBI taxonomy): Eukaryota > Viridiplantae > Streptophyta > Magnoliopsida > Asparagales > Amaryllidaceae > Allium > Allium cepa. The sequence continues at coordinate 347,535,647 of CM060939.1, read as the reverse complement.
CAAAACTTAACTATTACTAATTTCAAAACTTAATTATTAATAATCCCAAAACTTAATTATTAATAATTCCAAATTTAATTATTAAATAATTAAATTTTAAACAATGTTCATCCTTCAATTACTACGTTAATATTTTGTTTCAATTTCAAATATTCACATTACCTTTCATTAAAATTTAAATTCCAATTTTATTTCTTATTATTGTTCAAATAAATCTTTATTATATTTAAATCCAATTATTGACCAATCGGGTTTAATTTAATTCTCTATCCTAAGTCAAAGTTCATTTGGGTATTTATCATTTCAACCCGATTCCAATTCAATTCAAAAATCAAAGCATAGCAAAGGGAACTTGCAGTGTGATAACTGGGATGGTGTCAAAGTAAATAAACAAGCAATAGCAAACACCAATAACAATGCAATAGTTTATTTAAATAATCCTGAAATAATCGTATTAATTTACATTTGTTGTTTATGCAAATTAACATAATTATTTCTAGAATCTACACTATCATTTCATGTAGATTAAAGTTTTTTACACTATTATTTATACGGTTCTTCACTTGATATCTACTGTTCAATCTCATATTTCATCAATTTATACAACATACAATTAAATGGTGCAAGGTGTAATTAGCTCTATTTCTACATGTCAAGTAATTAAACATTTAAAGGGTCATATTATACAAATTTAACTAATCAAATTCAACACATATATCGATTCAAAATTTAACTATACTACGTCAAATTCAATTGCGTATTATTTATCACTTTATACATTAACGATTTAACGTCCAATGTAAACATCAAACAATCAATCAATTATCAACCAAACTGGATTATCATTTTATAAATAACAGATAATAGTGTCAGATGTCACAGATGAATTGATTCAGGCTATAACATATACATAATAGTGTAAATAACTAACAATCGCATATTTCAATTGTTGTTTCAATTGAAATCAAATTTAATAAATAAAAGAACATTAATCGTGAGTGATTTCTCACCTTCGAGGCTAAAGATGGACGATAATGAGATGAGTTACAAATCCGAGCACGAATTCCCAGAACAAAGCTAGATTGGCACGAATTGGACTAACAAAGCTGATAATCAAGAATCTGTGAACTGAATCAGAATCAGATTGATGCAATATATATATTTACTAACATTCAATATAACTCACATGCTTATTACTTTTAAAAGTTAGTATAAACTGACATAGCTACAAATATGTAAGTGACGAAAAATATCGTCATATAAATATCATATGTATATAACCCGACGCATAACTCTATATATGAAAAATATATTTATTTAAATCAATCTACTTCAAAAAAAATATATACGCATATAGCCCACATGTTATGAAATACTATATAACTTAATTAAACTCTTATAACTTAATACACTAACAATCTGACTTTTAAACAACATTTTGAAATTGCATTTTTTATTTTTAGAACCAAAATATAGGAAAGTTAATATCTACAAGCCATATACAGCAACCAAACATATTCACTTTTACTGTAACATAACTACAAATCAAAAGATCATTTAAAAACTCGCATACACAATATATATGTTTAAACTATATATAATTAATATATGCATGACTATAAATCATACAGTGACAATCTTTTAAAACTGTTTATATTATAATCTCCATAGCTAAAATATGATAAAATATATACAACTAATATTTTATAAAACTACCCAATATATATAGGGAATCGAAACTACCATACCACCTTTATAGCTCGTGTATTGAAATAAATACATATAAAATCCAAGACTGTAAACCATATATACATAATAGAATTATAGAAAATATAACACCTATATAAACTCACTTCATAAACCACTATTGTAACCAATATACGAACACATTATAGCTAAATACATTATTATACTATATATAAGCAACAAGCTAACACTTACAGTGCACAACAAATGTAGCAGAGAGGTGAAGTCGGGTTGCGTGCTCTTTTGGATGGGGCGGCCGAAGGGAAGAAAAGGAGGAAGGTGGCATGAGAACAGGTGTGAGGAGGAAGGCCGGAGGGTAGAAACCAGGATGTCTCGGCGGAGTGGTGGGCTGCTGCAAAGCTTTGGTGACGCGGCTACAGGGCCGAGATGGTGGAGAGATGAGGTTATGATAGTGATGGATCTCGGGGCTGCTGTGAAGGCGAGCCGATGGTGGAGGTGTAGAGCTGTCGCTTGGGTCGAGGTCGGCCATGGGAGGCAAGGGGTGATGGGCAGAAGGCTAGAGGGTTGGTAGGCGTGGTGAAGGGTTCAGCGAAGAGTGAGAAGAGGAGGAGGGGAAAGCGTCTTGCGGACCTGAGCTAGGAGTGAAGTGTTTGGTTTACAATCTTGACCACTTCCTGATCTTTCATTTTCTTTTTGAATGAATTGTAGTCATTTTCCAACATGAGTATAATCTCTTTCAGCCACATGCACTCACTCTTGTATACGTCAACCTGTTTAGAGGGAATTAGCTTTGCTGACTCTAGCTCGGACTGAAGTAGAACATACTTCTGTTTCTCGAGTAATAAATTGTTTTTGAGTTCAATATTCTTGATTTTGAGTAAAGTAAGAGGTAGTTCTTGTGTTGTATTTGCTGAATCGAACTCCATGAGCAAACTTTTTTGTAGCAATCAAATCTGAACTGAGATTTTTGATGAAGTTTGAAATGCTTTTATGCTAACAGTGTGGAATCAAATTGAGTAAGGATAAAAGTGATGGTATTAGGTAGTTGATTGGGAACTTTAACTCTGTAGTTCTGTGATAAAGTTAGGGTTAGGAACTGGAGAGGGCTGAGAGTGACTGAGTGGAGTTTTTTGTAGGCTTCGACTGGAAGGGAGGGTTGTCGTGGGGTGGAAGGTAAACGACAGTGTTGTGGCGCAAGAGAGGAGGTTGGAAAAAAGGTTACAGTGAAGTTTGCATTTTGCATTGACATAAAAGAAAGTGAAAAAGAGAAGGCAAACATAATACAATGTGAACCGTGAATATAAAACTTTTTTTAGAAACCGATGAAAATAAAGACAGTCATGCATGTATTGAAAAGATGGAAAGTAGATGCCGATAGTAAATGCTCAAGCCCTTTGAAATTTGAATAGACATTGAAGTGGTACCGATACGGTATCGTTTTACTGAATTCGCGGTGTACCAGACACCGAAACAGACAATCGAATATACCGTAGAGATCAGCATGACGAGACGCTCAAAACGGTATATAGATATCAATGATACGATTGAATTATAAAATTCGAATTTTCTACTAGCGGAAATGTAACAACCCGCATGTTTGTCGATTTTTATATTTAAATATTTTATTTAAATATTTATCGATACTCGGAATTTAGTCCGAAAAGCTACTTTTTGCATACGGTCGAATTAGGACTCGGGACCACTCCCATTGAGTTTAAAATGCCGTTTGCGACCTTTTTGAGTATAAGCTTTGATATGTTTGGAGTAAGTTGATTTTTGCTACTTTTTCACTTAGGGTTTTGATTTGGGCTGAGCCCACTTATGTATTCAGTCCCAACCCCTCTCCTCCTCGTTCACTTCCTTTCTATTTTTTTTTACTCAAGCTTTAGCAACAATGGTGGGAGAGATGAGAAATTAAAACTCAAGCCCTAGTTTTCTTTTGCAAATCAAGTTCTAGCTCCAAACTAATAGAAGAGCCCATTGGTAAGCTTCTCTTCTTCTTCTCCTACTCAATCTCTTATCAATTTCAGAAATTCCTAAAACTAACTTTGGGAATGTTCTTCCTTTAAAGCTTAGAATAAAGCTTCTTGAGTTGGATTTGAAGAGTGGTTGATTCTCCTTTGCTTTCAAGCATCTTCTTCAATCGTTTGAGTTCAAAGGTGAGATTTTTATCTCACGTTTTTGTCTATAATTATCTTCGATTGTTAGGTATGAATTCCTAACACTTATTCATGTGCAATTGATTTTGGTTTGGATTGATTTTGTGTAAATTCCATTTTTTGGTGCTTTGGTCTAATTTATGAAAATCCTATTATGGATATTTGGACATTGATATTTGAGGCGTATCGAAGAGCCGTTTAGGCTGGGTTGTCGTTCGACGTAATTCCTTAGTCATCGCCATTTGCTTGTTCGATCGTTTCCGATGTTCGTTTGGCCATTTTTGGCCTAGGTTCAGGGAATGCCCTGAACCCCAGATTCAGACGTCTGGAACGTAATATTCAGACGTCTGAATATTGTTCTGGGAAGATTTTTATTCCCAGATTCAGACGTGTGAATATATGGTTTCAGACGTCTGAATTGGTTCATTTGGAACCAGAAAGGAAATAGGCTAAAAAGTGCCTATTTCGGACGTCTGAAACACTTGATTCAGACGTCTGAATTGTGTTCTGGAAATCTTTATATTTCCAGATTCAGACGTCTGAACCACTTGTTTCAGACGTCTGAAACTGCAGTGTTTTGCCTACTTGCCTATTTTGTTTACGTATTCCAATTTTATCGACTTGTGTTGGTTCCCTTCTATTGTTATCATTTAATTATCAACTTTGATGACATTTTCTTGGGAATTTTTGGAAATATCCACTTTGATGGATTTAATATCGATTTCTTTGGATTTGATTCACGTCTTCGTATGTGAATTTTGATGATTGATTGTTCCTACAATCCTTTCGATGATTTGTCACTTTAAAAATATAAAGGTTTCTATACTAGTAGTAAATATCAAAACCCTTCCATCAAAACAATTTCAACACTATTTTATTACAAAGCTCGTTTTCTCAAACCGATTTCCAATCTATTAGTATATACAAACCTTTACCTCACTCGTATGAAAAATCTAATTAAACGACTTAGTAAAACAAGTGGTATGAAATGCTTGCGTTTACTTCGTCGGTTAATTCTTGGACTTGTTCGATTGAACTTCTTGTGACAATTTTCTAGTGAAGATCTACAATTTGTTCGTAAATATTTAAGTTAAGCTAGTGGTTATGGGACATGAAGCTAAGCTCATATATTTACTAGCTTACTGTAATTGACACTTCTTGATGATCATGACGATCATTTTTGTGATTTAGACTAGCAATGTGTGATGTCTCTTTGTCTACGAGGGAGACTAAACCCCGTTTGTGTGAGTTTCAACTCACATATGTGGGGTAGCGCCCCATGGTCTTCGGGCCGTTTGTGTGTCAAAAATTAATGGCTAGCAACCATGAGATAGCGTCTCGTTCTTGTGATACATATGTTGGTGAGTTTTCATGCTCCCATTCGTGTGATAGGCCTCCCCCCTATTTTGTGTGATTTCTGGATTTCGTGTGTCGAATTCTGGAATTTTCTTCTTCACCTATTTTTGTGATTTCTATTGATATGATTTATCAATTTTTGTGCATAGGTGAATTCATGTGTCATTGACTGGATTTCTTGAGATGATTTCTAGAATTTATGCTTTACCAATTTTCGTGATTTCTATTGATAAGTTTTATCAATATTTGTGTATTGGTGAATTTGTGTGTCATGGACTTTTGTGATTGACATTGATATAATCGTCAATATTTATGGTTTGGTGAACGAAATAAGGAGTATGACATTTCCTTTGATTCTTGTGTAGATTTGGTGATATTGATTAATCTCTTGTTCATTCTCAATTACTTATATATATCACAGCTTGGCATTGTGATTATTATGTGTTTAGTCATATCTCGTACTCTATATCGTTTCATCTGATATTTATAGTTAGACTGATCCGTTTATTATTTTCTTATTAAATAATACTCGGGTCAGACCGAGATGTTGTAGGTGCTTCTGCTTGACTTCTCTCCAGGGATCCATTACTCTGACCTTTTGCTTACTACTTAGATTAGTAGTTTTTGTTGTATACTCTTGAGATATGGACTCATTGATGTATTCTTTTTTATAGCACATGTTGCTATTATTTTGTGTTATTGTGGATCTTTTTGACCACTACTCTGATATACACTTCCATGTGTTAATTATATATTCATATCTTCTTCCGCCTTTGTGATATGAATTATCTGTGGCTGATTTATGTTATGTTTATTTCTGTATTTGTTTCCGAAGATATTATAGCCACTGTGTAGTAGCTTTGAGTTTGTGTTGGTATGTCGGATTTCCTCTTGATAAAGTATTGCATGTTATACCATCTGACATATCGATGCTCGCACAAAGCAATTACACGGATGGTCGCTCCTCAACAGCCTTATTCTCCGTGCTAGTTGACAGCATTCACCGTAATGTTCTTGGCTAGCGTGGGTATAGAGGTGGGGCGTCACATCTTGGTATCAGAGCGAAACTTCGGAACAATATGGGATATTATAACAAGGATTATCGTCCAAAGTCTTTCTTAGGAGTCGTGCTTTAGGATTTTATTCGAGTCTTCGTACCGATTCATCCTATTTTCTTTTATGATTCCTTGTTTTATCTATCAAGATTGCTTGATATTTATTAGTGAATAATCTTCTTCTTGTTCTTATTTCTTTCTAAAGGAAGAGGAATGTCTAGACCAGGCCGTCCCAGAGCTGGACCATCTAGTGTTCCACCCCAAGATGGAGTTTTTATGACTGCTCAACAGCTTCTTGATTTAGTGACGAATGCTCAAGCAGCTGGAGCTAACCCGGAACCTACTCACCCAAAGTCGGGATTTGCACGCTTGTGCAGCGATTACACTAATTTGGGTGGGGAGCTATTCAAAGGTTCGAAACTATTATTGAAGTACAGGCTTGGCTAAGGTCATGCGATCGAATCTTTTCTCGCATGAATCTTATTGACCTTCACCGAGTTCAGGTGGCCTCTAGTATGCTCCGAGAAAGAGCATTGGACTGGTACGATCTTCTTATTTCTGAGATTAATGAAGCGGATCTCACTTGGGAGCAATTCCGGGAACGCTTCAAGTTGAAATTTGTACCAGAAGCAGAGAAAGTGACATTGGCTCGACGATTTATAGACCTTGTTCAAGGTGAGTCCTCCGTGACTGATTACGTTGCCTCCTTCGAGTCACTTTCCAAATATGGGGTTGAATACATCAACACCCCTTTAAAGAAGAACCAGTGGTTCGTCTATGGCTTAAACAAAAATCTCAAGAAGCCATTACTTCTAAAATTAGAAGTTTTTTTCGACCAACTCGTTGATATTGCTCTTCGTCTTGAAGAGGCGGATAGGGAGAATGATGTTGAAGTGGTGGGTTCCAAACCAAACTTCAACAACAAGAAGAGGCCAAACAAATTCAAAGGCCCTTATCCCAATAAGAAAGGGAGGCAAGAAACTCCTGTTGAAAAGACCTTTTCCTCTACTCAAGGGAAATGCTATAATTATGGTTCGAAAGACCATTTTGCGAAAAAGTGTTCAAAGCCTCGTACTTGTCGCTATTGCAAAAGCCCGGACCATTTTATGCATGTGTGTCCCAAACTTCAAAATAGGAAGGAGGGAAAGCTTAATGTTGCTCAAGCCCCTGGCAACACATCTCGTGGCCAAGGTATTTCTCATTCTATTCTGATGGAATAATTTTATTTCGTGATCATCCTATTCGAGTTCTTTTTGATACGGGTGCGTCCCATTCTTTTATATCAAAAGAACTTGTTGATACTTTTTCTTTGGATGTTTTGTGTTTAATGACTTCATTGAGAATTGAGAATCCGGTTGGTAGATTCGCGACAATCAGTTTATTGTGTAAAGATGTCGAGATTATTTTGTGTGATTTTTCTTTCCGAACCGATTTGCATGTCGTGCGTTATTTAGGCTTTGGAATGATTTTGGAAATGGATTGGCTTAACCGTTATGAAGCTCATATCCTATGTCCTGAGCGGACTATTCATCTTCGACATCCTCAATCTGTTAAGCAAATTTCAGCTTGGTTGCATCTTTATATTCTTTAAATCCTCGTGATGACGACGATGATGATGAGGGTGATATTATTTCTCTTATTCACGTCGTTCATGAATTTTCCGACATATTCGAGCCCGTTTTAGGATTACCACCTAAGCGAGCAATTGAGTTCAGAATTAATCTCATTCCTGGAGCTCGACCTATCACTCGCCCTCCTTATCGTATGTCCAATAAAGAAAACGAGGAGATGCGTAAACAATTATCCGAATTCGAGATGAAGCAATTTATTCGCTCTAGTTCCTCGCCTTGGGGAGCTTCAGCTATTTTTGTGAAGAAATCCGATGGAACACTTAGGCTTTGCGTTGACTACCGCAAGCTTAATGATCTTACTATCAAAAATAAATATCCTTTACCTCGGATTGATGACCTATTCGATCAACTTAGTGGTGCTAGAGTCTTTTCACAATTAGACTTAGCTACTGGATTTCATCAGCTTCGTATTGCAGAGGATAGTATTCCTTTGACATCGTTCCGTACTCGTTATGGATCTTATGAATGGCTTGTTATGCCATTTGGTCTAACGAATGCTCCAGCTTATTTCGTTGACCTTATGAATAGAGTTTTCAAAGACTTCCTCGACCGGTTTGTTCTCATCTTTATCGATGATATTCTTGTGTATTCTAAAACCGAGGAGGAGCATGAGAAGCATCTTCGGATTGTGTTGGAAACTCTTAGAAGTAATCGTTTAAAGGCAAAATTTTCTAAATGCCATTTTTGGCAATCTCGTGTGAAGTTTCTCGGTCGTATTATTTCCGAATCCGGAATTTCCATGGATCCTTCAAAGATTGAAGCGATTCAAGATTGGAAGAGACCGGAGAGTGTGACAGAGATTCGTAGTTTTCTCGGATTGGCGGGCTATTACCGTCGTTTGATCAAAGACTTTTCTAAGATTGCCATGCCTCTCACTAGCTCGACGAAGAAAGGTGTTAAATACATTTGGTCAGACAAATGTGAAGCTTCTTTTCAGAAATTAAAAGAGCTTCTTTCTGATGCTCCTATTCTTGTTATTCCCGAGGGGAATCAGGATTTCGTTGTTTATACCGATGCTAGTCGCGTTGGTTTGGGTGCCGTTCTTATGCCAAGAGAACGTGTTATTGCTTATGCTTCTAGGCAATTGAAGCCTGCTGAGACTAGATATGCCACTCATGATTTAGAGCTTGCGGCTATTGTTTTCGCCCTTCGTATTTGGCGTCATTATCTTTTAGGAGAGAAATTTGTTCTTTATACCGATCATAAGTCCTTGAAGTATTTATTCTCTCAAAAGGAACTTAATTTGCGTCAACAGCGTTGGCTCGAATTTCTTGCACCATATGATCTTGATATCCTTTATACTCCCGGAAAGGGAAATCGTGTTGCGGATGCACTTAGTCGAAAGCAACAAGAGGTTGTTTCGATGATGATATCCGAATGGAACGATCTCGAGATTTTATCCTCTTGCGAAATTCGAGACCGTGTTCCCGATTTATGTTCATCTCTTGTTTTATGTAGCCTTGAGGCTCGTCCTTCTCTTTTAGACCGCATTCTTGAAGCTCAAAGGCTAGATCTAAGGTCTTCTTGGCCAAAATATTAAGGATAAAATTGATGTTGAAGCTTTGAAAGACTTTGATATCGATTCTCGTGGCGGCATTCGGAGATTTGGTAGACTTATTGTGCCCAAATAATAGTGATCTTCGTAAAGATATTTTAGAAGATTCTCATCATTCTAAATTTACCATTCATCCCGGTAGTAGTAAAATGTACGTGGATATGAAGCGGCTTTATTATTGAGAGGGAATGAAACTTGACATCGCTAACTTGTTAAGCGTTGCATGACTTGCCAACTCGTTAAGGCCGAACATCAAAGGCCCGGTGGGTTATTGCAACCTTTAGAAATTCCAATTTGGAAGTGGGACCAAATTTCCATGGATTTTATAGATGGCCTTCCCCGTTCTCGATCGGGTCATGATAGCTTATGGGTGATCGTTGATAGACTTACTAAATCCGCCCATTTTATTCCCGTTCGGTCTAACCGAACCGTTACTCTTTTGGCCAAGCTCTTTATCAAAGAGATTGTTAAATTGCATGGAGTTCCTACTTCTATTGTTAGTGATCGTGATCCATTGTTTGCTAGTGGATTTTGGAAGAGTCTTCAAAAAGCTTTGGGAACGAAGCTCAATTTTAGCACCGCTTATCATCCTCAGTCCGATGGACAAACTGAGCGTGTGAATCAAACTCTTGAAGATCTTCTTCGTTCTTGTGTGCTTGATTTTGGTGGAAGTTGGGAAGATCATATTTCACTTGTTGAATTCTCCTATAATAATAGCTTCCAATCTAGTATTGGTATGGCACCTTTCGAGGCCCTCTATGGAAGGCCATGCCGATCTCCTTCTTGTTGGCTTGAGGCCGGTGAAAAGCTGGTTTTAGGTCCAGATTTCATTCGGGATTCCACAGAAAAGATTGATCTTATTCGCCATAGGATGAAAGGAGCCCAGAGTAGACAAAAATCCTATGCCGATAACCGGAGAAGGAAGTTAGAGTTTTCTGTGGGAGATCTTGTGTTCATTCGTGTGTCACCTATGAAGGGTGTTGTGCGTTTCAGTCGATCAGGAAAGTTAGCGCCTTGATATATTGGGCCATTTCCTATCACTGAACGTATTGGTTCCATGGCTTATCGCCTTTTATTACCGGCTCAATTTTCTGCTATCCATGACGTGTTTCACGTTTCTCAACTTCGGAGGTGTCTTCGAGATTCCGATTCTATTCTTGAGCCCGGTGTTGTGGAAGAGATTGAAGTTTCGCCTAATTTAACTTATGAGCAACATCCTATTCGAATTATTGCTTCGGAGGTCAAACGTCTTCGAAATAAAGATGTTCCGCTTGTGAAAGTTCAATGGTCTTCAAATCCTAAGGATTGTTCTTGGGAGTCTAGAGAGTTCATCGAGCGATCACATCCGGACTTACTTTCCCACGCACTTTGAGGTGAACTTCTTATTTTGAATTTCTTCTTTTGTGTTGAATATGCTTTTATGGTTGTTACTATATATCTTCTTCTTAAATATTGCGAGGATGCAATTTCTTTAAGGAGGGGAGTCTATAACAACCCGCATGTTTGTCGATTTTTATATTTAAATATTTTATTTAAATATTTATCGATACTCGGAATTTAGTCCGAAAAGCTACTTTTTGCATATGATCGAATTAGGACTCGGGACCACACCCATTGAGTTTAAAATGTCGTTTGCGAACTTTTTGAGTATGAGCTTTGATATGTTTGGAGTAAGTTGATTTTTGCTACTTTTTCACTTAGGGTTTTGATTTGGGCTGAGCCCACTTATGTATTCAGTCCCAACCCCTATCCTCCTCATTCACTTCCTTTCTATTTATTTTTTACTCAAGCTTTAGCAACAATGGTGGGAGAGATGAGAAATTAAAACTCAAGCCCTAGTTTTCTTTTGCAAATCAAGTTCTAGCTCCAAACTAATAGAAGAACCCATTGGTAAGCTTCTCTTCTTCTTCTCCAACTCAATCTCTTATCAATTTCAGAAATTCCTAAACCTAACTTTGGGAATGTTCTTCTTTTAAAGCTTAGAATCAAGCTTCTTGAGTTGGATTTGAAGAGTGGTTGATTCTCCTTTGCTTTCAAGCATCTTCTTCAATCGTTTGAGTTCAAAGGTGAGATTTTTATCTCACGTCTTTGTCTATAATTATCTTCGATTGTTAGGTATGAATTCCTAACACTTATTCATGTGCAATTGATTTTGGTTTGGATTGATTTTGTGTAAATTCCAATATTTGGTGTTTTGGTCTAATTTATGAAAATCCTATTATGGATATTTGGACATTGATATTTGAGGCGTACCGAAGAGCCGTTTAGGCTGGGTTGTCGTTCGACGTAATTCCTTAGTCATCGCCATTTGCTCGTTCGATCGTTTCTGATGTTCGTTTGGCCATTTTTGGCCTAGGTTCAGGGAATGCCCTGAACCCCAGATTTAGACGTCTGGAACGTAATATTCAGACGCCTGAATATTGTTCTGGGAAGATTTCTATTCTCAGATTCAGACGTCTAAATATATGGTTTCAGACGTCTGAATTGGTTCATTTGGAACCAGAAAGGAAATAGGCTAAAAAGTGCCTATTTCAGACGTCTGAAACACTTGATTCAGACGTCTGAATTGTGTTCTGGAAATCTTTATATTTTCAGATTCAGACGTCTGAACCACTTGTTTCAAACGTCTGAAAATGCAGTGTTTTGCCTGCTTGCCTATTTTGTTTACGAATTCCAATTTTATCGACTTGTGTTGGTTCCCTTCTATTGTTATCATTTAATTATCAACTTTGATGACATTTTCTTGGGAATTTTTGAAAATATCCACTTTGATGGATTTAATATCGATTCTTTGGATTTGATTCACGTCTTCGTATGTGAATTTTGATGATTGATTGTTCCTACAATCCTTTCGATGATTTGTCACTTTAAAAATATAAAGGTTTCTATACTAGTAGTAAAAATCAAAACCCTTCCATCAAAAAAATTTCAACACTATTTTATTACAAAGCTCGTTTTCTCAAACCGATTTCCAATCTATTAGTATATACAAACCTTTACCTTACTCGTATGAGAAATCTAATTAAACGACTTAGTAAAACAAGTGGTATGAAATGCTTGCGTTTACTTCGTCGGTTAATTCTTGGACTTGTTCGATTGAACTTCTTGTGACAATTTTCTAGTGAAGATCTACAATCTGTTCGTAAATATTTAAGTTAAGCTAGTGGTTATGGGACATGAAGCTAAGCTCATATATTTACTAGCTTACTGTAATTGACACTCCTTGATGATCATGACGATCATTTTTGTGATTTAGACTAGCAATGTGCAATGTCTCTTTGTCTACGAGGGAGACTAAACCCCGTTTGTGTGAGTTTCAACTCACATATGTGGGGTAGCGCCCCATGGTCTTCGGGCCGTTCGTGTGTCAAAAATTAATGGCTAGCTACCATGAGATAGCGTCTCGTTCGTGTGATACATATGTTGGTGAGTTTTCATGCTCCCGTTCGTGTGATAGGCCTCCTCCCCATTTTGTGTGATTTCTGGATTTCGTGTGTCGAATTCTGGAATTTTCTTCTTCACCTATTTTTGTGATTTCTATTGATATGATTTATCAATTTTTGTGCATAGGTGAATTCGTGTGTCATTGACTGGATTTCTTGAGATGATTTCTAGAATTTATGCTTTACCAATTTTCGTGATTTCTATTGATAAGTTTTATCAATATTTGTGTATTGGTGAATTTGTGTGTCATGGACTTTTGTGATTGACATTGATATAATCGTCAATATTTATGGTTTGGTGAACGAAATAAGGGGTATGACATTTCCTTTGATTCTTGTGTAGATTTGGTGATATTGATTAATCTCTTGTTGATTCTCAATTACTTATATATATCACAGCTTGGCATTGTGATTATTATGTGTTTAGTCATATCTCTTACTCTATATCGTTTCATTTGATATTTATAGTTAGACTAATCCGTTTATTATTTTCTTATTAAATAATACTCGGGTCAGACTGAGATGTTGCAGGTGCTTCTGCTTGACTTCTCTCCAGGGATCCATTACTCTGACCTTTTGCTTACCACTTAGATTAGTAGTTTTTGTTGTATACTCTTGAGATATTGACTCATTGATGTATTCTTTTGTATAGAACATGTTGCTATTATTTTGTGTTATTGTGGATCTTTTTGACCACTACTCTGATATACACTTCCATGTGTTAATTATATATTCATATCTTCTTCCGCCTTTGTGATATGAATTATCTGTGACTGATTTATGTTATGTTTATTTCTGTATTTGTTTCCGAAGATATTATAGCCACTGTGTAGTAGCTTCGAGTTTGTGTCGGTATGTCGGATTTCCTCTTGATAAAGTATTGCATGTTATACCATTTGACATATCGATGCTCGCACAAAGCAATTACACGGATGGTCGCTCCTCAACAGCCTTATTCTCCGTGCTAGTTGACAGCATTCACCGTAATGTTCTTGGCTAGCGTGGGTATAGAGGTGGGGCGTCACAGGAAAATGCAGCAAAAACGTAGGAAAATAAGATCGATGGAGCTAAAGAAGTCCGAATTTGGAAAAACAAAAAATGACGTCTTGCTCAGAAGATGATTTAGAATTTTTCTATATAAAAATATTTAGGTTTCGAAAACATTTTATTTTCATCAATTCCTAACTGATTAAATTGAAATAAATTACACACAGAATCAACTTTCATATTTTCGGATGTAAATTTGCCAATTGCTATGTTTAACTAGACGCATTCCAAATTTTAAATTTATATTTCAAAATTTTATCGTTTAAAATTCCACCAAATTTCTGTTAATAACGTTATTAAAACCAGTTAAATTTATGGGTTATTACACTCTCCCTCACTCAAAACTTTTCGTCCTCGAAAAGGAAGGAGGCAGGAGAATAGAAACAGCTAGAAGAAATAGACCTGAATTACAAAATAACAATTAATTTAAACCATATAAATTTCAATTTAAATTAATTTTATATTTAATAATATGACTTTAAATTCAAGATAATTCGTTAAGTTGATTTTATTTCAACTTCATTAATATTTGATACAAAAGATTTTTTTTCCTTTCTTTCCTTTCCAAACCAAATTTTATTTAATTTGTCTCATTTACTATTCAATCAACTTATTTTTCTATTTATCTCTATTAACGTCTTTTATAATTAAAATTTTAAGTGTATGACATTTATTATAACCCCTCAAATTTTATCTATACAATCCTTTAACATTATTTTACATTGTATAATATTCAATTAGATAGTTAACTTTTGGAAATTTAGGTAAGTTATATATAATGCAATTGAGTATTATCCAAATAAAATTTTACAATTCACTTATTTTAAGCTAAGTATTTATTCAAAAATTTTGGCTTTATTGAATATCATCCTTAAATCAAAATTTTAAGAAATAAATTTTCGATTAACTTTAAACCATTTTATAGATGAAATAAATATATATACATAATATATCAAATCTAATTTAAAATCTTCAATATATATTATAAATCATGTCATGTTTAGAAATTCAAATCAATTTATTTTTTCCCGAACAAAGTTTATTGGGGCTACATAATAGTCTATCCACTTCGAAACTCGAAAATGAATGTCGATGATGCGGCCGCCATCGTCGAAATTATTTTCCAGCGACAAAAGAGGAGAGCACTGATTTAATCAATTAAAATTATTTGGAAATGATTTCTATTCGAAAATAATATACATTTACATTTCTAAAACTTTAAAACCTAAGTTTGAAATTACCGGAAATTAAATTATCAAATTCTAATTTAAATTCACTTCAAATTCCAAATCTAATTATACCCAAGTTTTATAAATTCATTTATTTATATTGCCAAAGTCAATGGTTTACAAAACAATAAATGATAATCAAATTTTATCATTACAACAATAAATTTATTAATAATTTAATTTCAGAGAAATTTATACTTATATATAATATAATCATACAAAACTATTTTGTTTACCAAATTTGAAAACTATATCGTGTTAGTTTGCTGTGTTCAAGTGTTATGGAAATCCTATCGATAGCATTGATCAGACGAATCAATCGAAAACCCAAATCAACATCAACAACTCAAACAACACAATATATAAAACATTTTAACATTAATTTACAAATACACTTCCTCGCTCAACGATACAATAATGGATTTCAAAGCAAGGATAGAAATTCAAATTTGATGGACTCAAATTTAAGAGAATTTCGATTCGAAGATAGATTCGAAACAAAGGTAAAATGATTTAAATAATCAAAATTTAGAGACGGATAAGTTTATATAAATTGCGGGCGACCTTAACCGAGTCGACCATGACTTTAAGAATTAGATCGATGTGGGATTCAGGGGCAAATCCACATCCGATCTCAAGAGATAGAATACGTGATAATAAAAGATATTAGCATCTAAACCGAGGATATAAAAATCTCTGGTGAATCGATGCTATTGTAAATGAGTTTCATCCCTTTATAATTCATATGAATGTTGGCGAGATCGCCAATCCATTATAAAGATCATTCGAGGTGTAGTTATGGGATACTCCAAAATTCAGACGAATACGAATAGTGAGGGACAAGAATGAATTTTGGAACCGAGGGAACGTTCCAAAATTCAAGGGAATCGAGTCAAAAAGGAAGAGATTTAAACTCGAATGAAGTGATTCTGCAAATACATTTACCCTATATGCCGAGTTTTGCCTAGAGCTACCAAAGCTCTGATACCAACTGTAACGACGCGCTATTTTGGACTATTTGCATCCGCACATGTCGTACTTGAATAATTCAAAATACCAAATTGTTAATTTAAATTTGGCAAAACTGAACTTATATGGTAAATAAATAATCATAGATCACAAACATAGAGTAATAAATGCAGCGGAAACAAAAGATTGTAGTTCATGAAGCTACTATATATAACAGAGTTAAATAAGTTACAACAGAAGTCTCGAATACAATAGTCAAATACAAGAATCAAAATACATCACTAGAATCAACTGATTATCTGAAAGCTGGATAGATAGGCGGATCTACAAGCGAAGCTCCAACTCCAAAGGTGAGTCCCGAATACTAGTACACTCAGTCTGACCCGAGCATAAAGCAAAACACAAACACTCGAGTTAGGATTAACGTTCTTATATCAATAAATCCAAATCAAGTGAAATAACAACTGAAATACAAGTAATTCAAAGGATATTGGAATAACCATCCTCTAAGGATCCGTTAAACTATCTACTATGTAGTAACATACGCTAAACAGATAATGCCTATCAGTAATATAAAGTATCAAAATAGTGTTCAGGCGTTACCATTATCCCCCTTAACATATTTTATATAAGTGTCATAGTCTATACAGCACTGTAAACTCCACCATAAACTAGTGAGATGTCAAGGAGTACTCCATAGGTATAACGCAAAACAAATTCGTAGTGGTCGCGTATATAGGGATACAAGTATGAAAAGGCACATGAGGCAATACCCAAGAAAGTGAAACTACCGTTTGCCTGATCCGGACTGGTGAAAATGTATCGCCGCAACGATCGCAACACCGCGAAAAACCACTCCCAAAATTTCGAGGGTGATCAATAACAAGTAATGAGTAGTTCACAAAGAAGTGTGTTCGCTCGAGGTGGCTAACCCCATTTGGCCCGGCACGGCTCCTGTTTTAGTCATTTCCAATTTGACACAAGTTTCAAGGCTATCCATTATCGTTCCCTTTCTTCAGTCATCACGTACATCATTCCAGCCACTTTATTCTGGATCACACTCCATGTATAGTTATTAAAGTGGTTTTCGGTTTAGACAGTGAGTATGTCCCTAACCGATTCCGGTCTTTTTAATAACCTTCGTAATTATTTCACCGATTGGTCGTTTAATAAATTTCAAAACCAAATCAAATTCAATTTTAATTCAAATTTGTAAATCAACATTTCATTTGTCTTTCTAAAACAATTTCCATAATTTACTTTCATAACTTCCAAATTTCATTTCAAATTCTATAATTCAATTTCAAAAGTTAAATTTAAACAATTCAAATATACACTTAAATTCATATATAAGTTTCATTCCATAATAAATTTAATTTAACGTTCAAATCGATTCAAACTCATTCATCGCTTCCATTCAATATTCATTGAATCAAATTATCATATAAAACAATTTCTATTAAATTTCCAATTCATTAAATTAATTACTTAAGTTCAACTTCATTATATCAAAGCTTACAAATTTAATTTAAATTAAATTTGTCAAATCCAATTCTTTAAACTACAAGTCTTTCATTTGTTTCGATAAAATGCATTTTATTTCTTGTTAAAGAAATTCCATTTCATTTATTTATTACCTTAGTTACAAATTTCAAAACTCAGTTAATAAAGGAATTTAGTTTCACTTATTCAAGAGGTTCAATTTAACTTAACAAAGAATTTAATTTAATTTAATCATTAAATAATTCAATCTCCTTAGATTATCAACTAATTTCAAAACTTAATTATTACTAATTTCAAAACTTAATTATTAACAATCCCAAAACTTAATTATTAATAATACCAAATTTAATTATTTAATAATTAAATTTTAAACAATGTTCTTCCGTCAATTACTGCGTTAATATTTTGTGTCAATTTCAAATATTCACATTTCCTTTCATTAAAATTTAAATTCCAATTTTATTTCAAAACCTTATTATTATTCAAATAAATCTTTATTTTATTTAAATCAAATTATTGACCAATCGGGTTTAATTTAATTCTCTATCCTAAGTCAAAGTTCATTTGGGAATTTATCATTTCAACCCAATTCCAATTCAATTCAAAAATCAAAGCATAGCAAAGGGAACTTGCAGTGTGATAACTGGGATGTTGTCAAAAGTAAATAAACAAGCAATAATAAACATCAATAACAATCCATTAGTTTATTTAAATAATCCTGAAATAATCGTATTAATTTACATTTGTTGTTTATGCAAATTAATATAATTATTTTTAGAATCTACACTATCATTTCATGTAGATTAAAGATTTTAACACTATTATTTATACGGTTCCTCACTTGATATCTACTATTCAGTTTCATACTTCATCGATTTATACAACATATAATCAAATGGTTCAAGGTGTAATTAACTCTATTTCTACGTGTCAAGTAATTAAACATTAAGGGGTCATATTATACAAATTTAACTAATCAAATTCAACACATATATCGATTCAAATTTTAACTATACTACGTCAAATTCAATTGCATATTATTTATCACTTTATACATTAACGATTTAACGTCTAATGTAAACATTAAACAGTCAATCAATTATCAACCAAACTAGATTATTATTGTATAAATAACAGATTATAGTGTCAGATGCCACAGGTGAACTGATTAAGGCAATAACATATATATAACAGTGTAAATAACTATGAATCGCATATTTCAATTGTCGTTTCAATTGGAATCAAATTTAATAAATAAAAAAACATTAATCGTGAGTGATTTCTCACCTTCGAGGCTAGAGATGAACGATAATGAGATGAGTTACAAATCCGAGCATGAATTCCCAGAACAAAGCTAGATTAGCACGAATTGGACTAACAAGGCTGATAATCAAGAATCGTTGAACTGAATCAGAATCAGATTAATGCAATATATATATTTACTAACATTCAATATAACTCACATGCTTATTACTTTTAAAAGTTAGTATAAACTGACATAGCTACAAATACGTAAGTGACGAAAATTATCGTCATATAAATATCATATGTATATAACCCGACGCATAACTCTATATATAAAAAATATACTTATTTAAATCAATCTACTCAAAAAAAATATACGCATATAGCACACATGTTATGAAATACTTATATAACTTAAGTAAACTCTTATAACTTAATACACTAACAAACTGACTTTTAAACAACATTTTGAAATTGCGTTTTTTATTTTTAGAACCAAAATATAGGTAAGTTAATATCTACAAGCTATATACATCAACCCAAACATATTCACTTTTACTGTAACATAACTACAAATCAAAAGATCATTTAAAAACTTGCGTACATAATATATATGCTGTAAATTATATATAATTAATATATGCATGACTATAAATCATACAGTGACAATCTTTTAAAATGGCTTATATTATAATCTCCATAGCTAAAATATGATAAAATATGTACAACTATATTTTATAAAACTACACAATATATATATATGAAATCAAAAACTACCATACCACCTTTATAGCTCGTGTATTGAAATAAATACATATAAAATCCAAGACGGTAAACCATATATATAATAGAATTATAGAAAATATAATATAACACCTATATAAGCTCACTTCATAAACCACTACTTTAACCAATATACAAACCAATATACGAACACATTATAACTAAATACATTATTATACTATATATAAACAACACGCTATCACTTACAGGCACAACAAATGCAACAGACATGTGAAGTCGGGTTGCGTGCTGTTTTCGATGGGAGGCCGAAGGGAAGAAATGGAGGAAGGCGGCATGAGAACGGGTGTGAGGAGGAAGGCCGGAGGGTAGAAACCAGTATGTCTCGGTGGAGTGGTGGGCTGCTGCAAAGCTTTGGTGATGCGGCTACAGGGCTGAGACGGTGGAGAGATGAGGTGATGATAGCATGATGGAGGCGGATCTCGGTGCTGCTGTGAAGGCGAGCCGATGGTGGAGGAGTGGAGCTGTCGCTTGGGTCGAGGTTAGCCGTGGGAGGCAAGGGGTGATGGGAGGAAGGCTAGAGGGTGGGTAGGTGTGGTGAAGGGTTCATTGAAGAGTGAGAAGAGGAGGAGGGGAAAGCATCTTGCGGATCTGAGCTGGGAGTGAAGTGTTTGGCTTACAATCTTGACCACTTCATAATCTTTCATTTTCTTTTTGAATGAATTGTAGTCATTTTCCAACATGAGTATAATCTCTTTCAGCCACATGCACTCATTCTTGTATACATCAACCTGTTTAGAGGCAATTAGCTTTGCTGACTCTAACACGGACTGAAGTAGAATATACTTCTGTTTCTCGAGTAATAAATTGTTTTCGCGTTCAATATTTTTGATTTTGAGCAAAGTAAAAGGAAGTTCTTGTGTTGTATTTGCTGAATCGAACTCCATGAGCAAACTTTTGTGTAGAGATCAAATCTGAACTTAGATTTTTGATGAAGTTTGAAATGCTTTTTATGCTAACAGTGTGGAATCAAGTTGAGTAAGGATGAAAGTGATGGTATAAGGCAGTTGATTGGGAACTTTAACTCTGGAGTTCTGTGATAAAGTTAGGGTTAGGAACTGGAGAGGGCTGAGAGTGACTGAGTGGAGTTTTTTGTAGGCTTCGACTGGAAGGGAGGGTTGTCGTGGGGTGGAAGGGAAACGACAGTGTTGTGGCGTAAGAGAGGAGGTTGGGAAAAAGGTTTCGGTGAAGTTTGCATTTTGCATTGACATAAATGAAAGTGAAAAAGAGAAGGCAAACATAATACAATGTGAACTGTTTGCATTACATGAATATATTTTTTTTTTGGGAAACCAATGAAAATAAAGACATTCATGCATGTATTGAAAAGATGGAAAGTAGCAGCCGATAATAAACGCTCAAGCCGTTTGAAATTTGAATAGACATTGAAGGTGGTACCGATATAGTATCGTTTTACTGAATTCGCGTGTACCAGACCCCGAAACAGACAATCGAATATAACGTAGAGATCAGCATGACGAGACGCTCAAAACGGCATAAAGAAATCAGTGATACGATTGAATTATAAAATTCTAATTTTCTACTAGCGGAAAATGCAGCAAAAACGTAGGAAAACAAGATCGACGGAGCTAAAGAAGTCCGAATTTGGAAAAATAAAAAATGACGCCTTGCTCAGAAGATGATTTAGAATTTTTCTACATAAAAATATTTAGGTATCGAAAACATTTTATTTTCATCAATTCTTAACTGATTAAATTGAAATAAATTACACACAGAATATACTTTCATATTTTCGGATGAAAATTTATCAGTTGCTACATTTAGCCAAACGCATTCCAAATTTCAAATTTATGTTTCAAAATTTTATCGTTTAAAATTCCACAAAATTTCAGTTAATAACGTTATTAAAACTAGTTAAATTTACGGGTCATTACAATGATAGTTGGTTGATAGTTGGATTTGTTGCTTTTGTTGCATTGCTATATTGGCATATATAGTTGTTGTAGTGGTATATGTTGTATATTGATATTATTTTCATATATACATGTTTCTCATTATTGTTGAGTATTTACTAGGTGCGGATGGCGCTTACTTCGCATTTCAGCTCGCTTTCGCGCTATATTAGTCGTATATGCTCGCTAATAATATATAAGGTACAGATCTCGGATTACATATCGTACTTTTACACCTTTTCCCTACGGGATGCTTCATCATTGAGATGAGATGTATATTTGTGATATATATATTGTTATTTTTTTCAGGATCGAACCACGCAAAGGAGACTATGGCGAATTTTTTTTTAAAATTCAATGCATTAGAAATTTTTTGAGAAAATTGAAAAAAATTTGTGAAAACTTGAGTTTTGATTTTGAGTTGAAAATTGAAACGATATAGTTGGTTTTGAAAAGATAACTATATATATGGATTTGAAAACTTAGTAAAGTTTTATAAGAAGTTTAACTAAATGATTTTGGGAAAGTTAAAAATTTAAGTGATTTTGGTAAATCTAAATTGAACGAATTGTTTTGAAAAGTTAATGGATTTTGTAACTTTTTCTTACTTGGTAGTTTCGGGGACGAAATTCTTTTAAGTATGGGAGAATGTAACGACCCAGAATTTCTATCATTTGAAATTCATATATTTAATTGATTTTAAATATTAACAAGTAAATTTTACAAGCTGAATAAATAATATTTCGAATATTTGGATTTAATTGGATAATTAAATTGATAATTTAATATTTGAAATTGTAGAAATAATTGAAATTTGGATTTAAAATGAATAAAAATGTTTTATAAAGTTGTATTAAATTCTATTTGAATTAGAATGATGTTAGAGAACTTTTAAAATTGAATTAAATGTTAATTTGTAAAAATTGAATATTTTAATATTTAATCGACGTGTAAAAATAGTCATTTTTCAAACAGTCTCGGATTTTGACGAAACTAGTTTTGTTGGAACCGTAATGCTAAATTATTGTAACATTTCAAATTTCGTGCCAATCGGATTTACGGTTTGTCCGAGGCAAGCTAAAACGCGTAGAAATCGGTTTAAGTGAATTTTGAATTTAAAATAGTCGATTCGAAAACCTATCTTTCAAATACGATCGAATTGGCTTCCGATATATATTCCATTGCGTTCGAAAGAGGGGTAAAACATTATAAACGCCAGGAGGCACGCTTTGCTTCGAGTTCGGAAAATTTTCGGATGAATAGTGCCGCGTAATTTTCTATATAAGGCCATATTTTTCACCATATTACACAAAACCCTAGTGGGCTAGGGCTAGCCGCCACCTAAATTTCCATGGCCAGAATTATACCTCGTTTCTCCTTTATTTTCTTCAAATCCATCCATCTTTACGAAAACCTATCAACTACAATGTTGTAGAGCTCCGCGAGCTCGACAAATCCAACGGTCAAGATCGAAATTCAAGCAATGGATCGTCGGCAATTTGCATTTGAACGTGCAACGTTCATGCGCATTTTTCTATGCTATGGCATGACCGAGCTCCTTGATACTCGAGCTGAGAGTAGAGCACGCGTAGGGCGTTCAAATGGCGGTCCCTGATCCTTGCCTCGACGTTCGTAGTGATGGCGATAATTTGGGTTCGAACGGCCGTATGGGTTTCATGCTCGTAAAATTGAACGGGAAGAAGAAGCAATTATACATGGCCTGATTTCATGATGTAAAGACTCACAGATGAGATCTATTCAAGGTCAAAAAAATAAAAATAAAAGTTGAAATTTTATTATATATAATTTGTACAAACTTCTAAATTGCATAACTTTGTCATACGAGGTCCGTTTCACATGAAACGACTTGCGATGGATTCGTATTGTCGAATACTACGCGATGGAGCTAGTTTAGAGCTGATTGGAGCTAGTGTGAATTTTGGATAAAATTAAACGCACGTTTAATTTTATTCGGAATAAAACACTACAACTGCTATTGGAAGCAATGTGAGTACAACTCACCATTCTGACTCCTTGATATTTTTATATAAGTGAGAAATAATTTATTATATGATAATTGATGATGGTTTGGATGATTTATGATATATTGATTGATATTTGGATATATTCCTTCTTAGTGGAGCAGATGACCATATACGTTCCCGTGTATGAGCGGATGACCCTTGTATGCACGTCTGCCTTAAAGCGGACATTTTACATATATTTCTAATATATATATTTGTTGCAGGTGATAAGTTGGAGGCATCCAACTGGATTCCTCACCCGTATTGATTTATTTACATATATTGATAAATATTCTATTGTCGTAGGATATATGATGTTTTGGATACCAAAATTTATGTATTTGGTGTTGTTGCAGCATTGGGCTTATATTTTGGAATTTAAAAAAGTTAAAGTGATGATTTTGAATTAAAAAGGATTTTTAAAAGTAATTTTGAAAATATACATTTTGGTGAATTTTTGAATTGATAAGAAATGAATTTATTTAAGTTAATAATGTGATAATTTTTATTATTATAAAAATTATGATATTTGAGAAATATAATTGAAATGTGAATTTTGAAATATGGAGTTAACTATTTTATAGAATAAGTTAAATAGAGGTTTTTGAATTATATTAAATGGTTTATATAAGAGATTTATAAAATTTATATTTTATAAAGCAAGGGAATTGAATTATAGACAAGTTCTGTAAATGTTAAAATGAAGTTATAAATGGAGTTTATAAGCGAATAAGATTTATATTGTGAAGTTATAAAATAAATGATTTTGTAAAATAAGAGATTTTGCAAACCAGAGAAAACATTCATACGTCTGGCTATTGCACTCAGACGTCTGAAAATGTATATGATGCTTTATTTGTGTCTGTGCTATTTCTTTTCAACTTCTATCGATTTGACGTCTTTTGATACTTCTCTTGAGTCTTTTTTTTGTCTCTTTGGTGATGTTACTCTATCATCTACCTGTAAATATAGATATACACACACACACACACACATTCGATTTCCATTATATAGATGTTATCATCGAAACCATAGAGTTGATTTCCTAACAAAAGTTACTTGCCTTTAAAATTCCTTCTAGAAATACTTTACACTGGCCAGAAACTTGAAACACTTGTTTTAAAGCAAATCTGCAGTTTTTGGTTTAATTTGTTGTTAAAATATGATTTAAAAATCATAATTTTATAAACTATAAAGTTTAGAACAAAACTTACCTGAGAGATGAATGTATCATTATAGTTTGATGCTTAAGAAAACACTTCAGATTTTACTTTTGAATTGAATTGAAGAAGATAGGCAGTTTTTCTTTTTTTTCCTGAACTTTCTTTCTTTTTTTCTTTTCTTGCTTGAGAGTTTGGGTTAAGATTGTGAAAACCCTTTTTGGTTACGAAACTTCAGAGATTAGGAGGTTTAAAAATTTGAATTGGGAAGGTGAAGAGTTTTCTGAAATTTTTTATTCGATTATTTTATTAAGGAAATGATGTCTTGAGCCATTTGTTAAAAGTAATCGTAAGCTTTAGATTTTGTTCATTATTTTACTCCATTCTTCCATGTGCTATGTATGTTTATCCTTTTTGTTTTTTACAAAGCAATAGAAAATTTTTTAATCTTTAATTTTTATATTATATACATTTTACAAATAAATGTATTCATTAATTCATTTGTATATATATACATGTACAATGTTAAAAAATTTAACTAATATTTACATTACATATATTGCATCTTAATAATTTTAAATGCTACTTACTTTTTAAAACATTTATTTTTAAATTTAAATTCAAAGTTCAATTTCAAACTTGAAATATAGCCTTTCATGTCCATTCATATATTCACACTCACCCTGAATAAATTTAAATTAAATTTTAAATATGTATTCAATTTTACTCATATTTGTAATATACATATATATACGATTTTAAATTTAAATGACTTTTATAAACATTCTTTATTTCAATATTTTCAACTCAAAATAAATAAAAGGGAATTTTATTTATATATTATTTTCACTTATTTTTATCTGTTTAAGATTTTTTTTCCATTTACTTTCAAATTACATCCCAAGATTTCAAATATATTATTAATTTAAGTTGATAAATTTTTGGGATGTTACAACGATTTAAATTTGCGTAGAAAATATTAACAAGATTTGGAACAAACAAAATCATTTTGAGAAGCATCAACAAGACTAAGAATTTGATTGTTTGCAAAACGAGAATCAATTTCATAAGAAGAGAAATCTTGAAATATAGCAAATTTTCCAGGATGGACTTTTCCATAGTTAGCATAATTGATGTATGCTTTTTTGGCCTCCAAATCATTGAAGAGTTGCTCTTTTATCTTTCTGGAAATTTTCATGGTAAAGGGGTTGCTTAAAGAAACCATTAGAGTAGAGAGTAGAGAGCTTGAAGTTTTGAAGAGAGAGTTTTAATTTGAAAATGAGAGTGAAAAGATGTGATAAAAGATAGTGAATAAATAGATTCTCAAAGGACATATTCTCTAGTCAAAAGATGCCTTTACGAAGAATTAAATGAAGTGAAAAGATGGAGGGAAATTCAACCATTTGAATTCAAATTTTAAATTTCAAATTCTATACCCATGTCGACATCATGGTGGGGACCATGTCGACATGTATCTTTGAATTTCTATGATTTATTTTCCTAAGTATTCTAATATATATACTTATTATTTTTAATGTATATATATATATATATCTGGAATAATTCTGAAATTATAGTATATTCTATAAAATATTATAATACTATTAAAAATAAAAAAAATAGTAAAAAAATTAAAAAAATAAAATTCAAACAACACACCAATTCAAAATCAATCAATCAAGCAATCAAGCATCCAAACCTAAGCATGCAATTTCAACCAATTGTATTGTAAATGTGTACCTTTTTCTGAGTCCGTTTCTCTGAATTCGTCGGAGTCATGAACTGCTATGCTTCGGCCAAAACCCTATCCACTTGCCTCGGCCACAACATGAAACAACACCATATCCTATTGCTTTGCCACTCCAAGTCGTGCCTATGATGTTGCCTTAACCCAAATAAACATGGTCGAGCCATGCTAGACTATGGCCGAACCTATATGAACCCAAAAACCTTTCAATTGCTTGACCTATAGCCTTCCATGCTTTGTAACTTGCCTCTATTCACATTCCATTGCCCATATCCATGCCTAATGACCACATAACCGAGCCTAGCTTGCCTCTAAACATCATGGCCGAGCAAAATATGGTGATGGCCGAGCCCATTTGATGGTGCCCGAGCCCACTTGATTAATTAAAGCAAGCATATGTCATTTTTGATTCATAATTCTCATTGTTTAATCCATATTTGTTTGTGTTAAATCATATACTTAAAAAAAATATTTACTTTTTCACAAGATTTGGATATAGGTTCTACTTCTCCTCGAATCTAGTTCGTGCTTTGTCATGCCTTCCAATGTTGTTGTGTGTCTTTACTTCATAACCTCTAGCTTAGAAGGTGAGTTATTTACTCTAGACGTTTCATACTTATATAATTGTGAAACAATGACATGTGAATTGTAGTGGCGATATGATAGTAATTTATATATGCCTGTGGTATGATTTTATGATGTTAAAATCTACTTATAAACCTGTTACATCATCTGATATGTTGTATTATGCAATACTATTTGTTTTATTTACTATTTTCCCACACTGCAAGTTCCCTGTATAATAGAATCGCTATGGGTTGAAATGATACATACCCGAATAAACTTTAGAATAGGGAAAAATCGTTATGAGCTGAAATGATAAGCTCAAGCGATTTTAATTTACTTTATTTGACTTGGGATTCCGGGTTTGAAATGATAGAACCCGGATTTTTTCTTTTTAAATTACGAATTTAAAAGATACATATCTGTATCACTTGACCAAGGTTAGAAAATTATATACAGACCCGTGGTTAATTTTAAATATTTTCTAAAAATTTATTAAGCATTTTCAAATGTAAAAATATGACATTTTAACTTAAATTAGATTTAAATAATTTTAATAAAGCTTTAGTGATTTTTGTAAGTAAAAATGTAAAGTAAATAAATGGTCAAAATGCACCTTATATTTTGACTTATTTTGATAATTGGAAAATTTAGTTTTCAAATGGAAATTTTAAGTTTGACTTACTAAAAGAATATCTTCTTTATGAAATAGGTATTCTTAAATAAGATGTTAAGTTATTCATTAAAATAAAAGTTAAGTAAAATAGTGTATTTTGACATCATAAATGAATTATGGTTTTAATTAGATATTTGTTTATAAAATTTTATTTTATTTAAATCATAAGTTAAATAATATCTAAATGAATATTTTCTGAAGCGTGAGATATGATTTTATAAGTTAAAAGTGGATAAAATTGAAGTTTTAATGTTTCTGAAATGTTATAATGAATCTGGAATTAGTATTGGTAGCATTTCAAAAATGTTGTGGTTTTAAGACAGCATTTACTAAGTGCTATCATTTCTGAAAGTAAACTATATTCTGGAATAATAAATATTCTACTGTAGCACTTTGTAAGTGCTGCTGTTGTTGAAACTAAACTGTTTTGCAATAACTAAATACCTACTTTAGAACTTCGTAAGTGCTGCAGTTTCTGAAATTGAACTATTTTTGAAATACTAAATATACCTACAGTAGCACTTTGTAAGTGGTGCAGTTTCTGAAATGACAATGTTTTTGAAATATTACTATATCTACCGTAACATTTTAAAAGTGTTGTTGTAGCTGAAATTGACAATGTTTTGGAAATTTTATAATTGAATGAATGAACTTAGGAAGGCTACAACTTTGAAATGAATATTATTTGACATTGAATTTAAATGGTTTAAATGAATATGTTTTGAAGTGAAATAAAAACCATTTTTGAAATTCATAACCATGGGTTATAATAACGTTGGGTTGTTAAAAAGACCGGGATTGGATATGGGCATATTCTCTGTCGATATCGAAAACCACTATAACAACCATGTAAGCGGTGGAGATTCTAAAATGAAGTAAGATGGCATCGACGTCCTTGAGGTATGAACGTGGACCCGACTCCCGTGAGTTGGCATAAGGTGGCTAAAACAGGAGCGATTCCGGGCAAATGAGGTAGCTCCTCTTACCGGACACACTTCGATACCATTCTATTACTTTGTGATTGATTAGGGTACCCTTTGATTTGGGGAGTATGACTCGAGGTGGGCAATAGTGGCTGCTATGCGTTTCCACCAGTCTAGATGCGTAATTGGTATATCTACCCTAGCATTGCCTCGTGGTAACGTGTCACCTACCCCAGCGCGCCTTATGCGATTTTTTTTGTACCATACCTATGAAGTACCCTCTGGCGACGCCCAGTACGGAGGAGATTACGGTACTGTATAGACTATGAGAATATATAAAATGTGTTAAGGGGGATATTGGGTAACTCCTTAACGCTATTTTTAGGTATATTATACTTTGCTTCTAGACACTATTATAATAGCGTATATTACTACATATTAAATAGTTTAACGGATCCTTAGAGGATGGACAGTCACAAGCATCCTTCAAGTTACTTGTGCGTTTATATTATTGTTCACTTGAGTTGGTTTACATCGTATAAGTACATATGTCCTGACTCGAGTGTTTGTGTTTATTTCTTACGCTCGGGTCAGCCTGAGTATCAGCTTTGGATTTCACCTTATGGAGGTAGGATTGCTGGACATCATCTATTTATCTAGTTGTTATTTATTTCTATTCAGCATTCCTATTTAGCTTACATACTAGTGAACATTTATGTATTGGGATTTCTGTTGTATTTACTTTTCAGACTATGGTATTTTGAACGTGTTTTGAGACTGTGTTTGAGACTATATTTTTGGTGGCTTCATGAACTACTACTGTTGTTTTGTTTTCCATTGCAAGTAATTCTGATTTATCTAAGTCTGTGATTCTGTGATTGGTTTTATTCGCTCTAAATTATATTACAATCTTCGGTTTTGAATTATTCATGTCAGATACGTGTGGTTTTATTGTCGATTTGAATGGTCCAAAATAGTGGGTCTTTACAGTGTGACCATAGCCATTCATTCAAACTTTTTATATATATTTGTTTTAATTTCTTTCCTCTGTTCTCTAGCATAAAGTGGTACGTTTTGCATTTCTTTAGTTGTTGAACTGTTCATTTGTTTTGAAATTTACATAGCGGTTTAAATTGCTTTTATTGTCGTTCATCCACATTACATTTAACATTTCAATTTCCATTTCATTTTCAAATGCAAGGCTTCTCATTCATGGCTGAAATTTTTTTATTTCTCCTCTTCCAACTAACCATTTCCAAAGACTGTGTGCATTCGCATGCTACACTAGCCTCCCCAGTAGAAACTGCACTCTCCACTTTTGCCTTAGATCTTTTTCCCCACCCTCTCCGATGACCGACCCCGCAGCCTTGTCTCCCCTCAACCTGCGCTATCTCCACCAACAAACCCAGCGACTGGACGAACTCCTCCTCCAGCCGTGCAAGCCAGCATGGCCGAACCCTAAAACCCAAGCTTCTCGACCTGCCCTCCCCTTCAATATCGAACACTTCCACCAACTTCTCCGACCTCTCTCCCCATCTGAGCCATCACTTGCTTTCTCTAATGGAAGACATATACCGAGGTATATATATACATACATTTGTCATCTAAATCTATGTATGTGTATGTGTGTGTGTGTGTGTATTTAATTGAGTTTGTACACGAGGGTACAATATTAGTTATATTAGTTTTGTGTATATATATATATATGTTGGTGTATATATGTCAGTTAGTTATAAAGGCTGTACATTTATATAGTTATATATGTTATAGTCTGTAATATATGTCTACATAATTAAGTTGTAAGAGTTAGGGTAAGTATATTTATGACGCCCCACCTCTATGCTCACAATAACAAAGAGTATTAAAGGAAATACTGTCTGTTATCATGAAGAATAAGGCTGGATAGTAGCGGCCATCCGTAGTTAGGCCTTACACTAGTACTGGTTATTTCGATAGGAGTAGTATATATTTTTAGTTTTCTATCTCTTATTTGTTTACTCCCATCAACATACCCAATTCCAGTATAAAACGAACTACGATGTTCATAATAGTTTAGGACAAAACATATAATAATAACACAGATAATATGAATGCGGAACACGGTTAAAAAAAAAGTTTCATATATATATAATATCTGATGTCAGTTACAATACATTTGACACGGTACATATAATACAACTACAACTGTCGACTCAGGAAGTTATATATACAAGTACAGTATCGTCTAATATACATGAATACATATCAACCTATACTATGACACGACAACTCCAAAAGATATGAAAAGTCTTCATAACTCTGGCAGCAATCCAAATCAAGATATCTACAACCTGAAATAAACTCGGGTCTGACCTGAGTATTAAATTCAAAAGAAAATAATACACGGGTCAGTCTAATTCAACTCAGTCATTAGTGCACAGAAGCAATAATAATTAAGTAATGAATAAATAACAATCACAATAATTCACGTCTATCCGACCCTTTTACAAAGAAATCGAAATACGGTGAATATAACACGTAATAGTGTTAAACAACAGATCAACAGATTTAAATCATCAACAAAGATAAATTAAAAGAATATCAATGAAGATAATTTAGAAAACATCAGAATTGCCTAAACGGCAATTAACAACAAAATCTAATTATTAAATTAAATAATTAGAAACTCAGAATCTAATTATCATAATAGATGATTAGACAAAAACAAAATGATCAAATCAAGTGAAATCAATCAATATAAAACGTCAGATTCCGTATTGGCTGCAGTACACGCACGCGTGCACTGCCTCGCCAATACAGTGGTAGAATACTCAAAAGCTCAATTAAAAGTTCACAACGAGCACAAGGTCAAACTCGAAATACCGGATTCAACTCAATTGCGAATCTAATAAAGTCGCAAAGCGAACACAAGGTCAAACCCGAAATACCGGATTCAATTCAAGTGAATTCAAAATGAAATGGCCAAGAAATAAAATCCAACCTCGACCATAGCTCAAATCAGAGACTGCACAATGAATCAAAAGTAAATGAAATATCAATAAAATCAATGCTATGTGGCTGCAATACACGCACGCGTGCACTGCCTTGCCACTGCAGCGATAAAATAGAAATCAGCACAAGGTCAAATCCGAACTACAAGCTGGATTCAACTCAAGTGAATTTGAAAACAAACGAAATGCAAAGGTCAATTCACTGCAATCAAGACTCAACTCAGTGCAACAACCAAAGTCAAGGTAACATGAAGTATGCAAGCTCGACTAACTGGTTCAGGTTGACAGTGAACAATGCACAGCAATACATGAGATTGGAGATATACAGTGCAGACTTTAACAAATGAATGAAAACCACCACCATAGGATACAATTGCAAGTACACCATTTTCTGGACCAATTGTCATCAAGTGAATATTTGAAACACATTGGTTTGTATATGAAGATATACATTTCTCAATTTCAAACTGCAGGCCGGAAATATACTAGCCGAAATAGGAACACAAGGAAAATGCACAGTCAAAAGACAAAGCACAAAGGCTCGCATAAAGCTCGAAATAGTTAAATACCCAAGCAACAATAGAAAAGTGTTAAACTAACACAAGTACCAGTGAAACAACAAGGTATACGGTGTAACACTGTGAACACAGACAAGGTAGCTAGGAAGTAAAGCATTTCTATATTGTAAACTACATACACACGCATGCAGTCGAAAGTAAACTACATACACACGCATGCAGTAGGAGGTAAAACACTTCAACTTTGCAAAATAATTATGCACGTATGCAACAGGAAGGAAAACACTTCAACTTTTGTGAAACAATATCAAAATATACTTAAGACAAGGTCAAATATCATGGTACAGCAGTTAAGTTAACTTCCAATCCACTGACCGAAGTCATGGTATCGCATACCCAAATCAGGACCTAAGTCAAATGCTTAAAGCAAATGCAAAGCCACATAAATTTTCATCAAAAATATCTTGATATAATTTCATGCTTCCTTTTAAAAATGATGACCCAGGCATGCATAAGAATACACGTAATTAGTTGAAAAGATTGCAACCTGGCTTTACTACTATATGTATGTATTATGGACTTAAATAAAGGTCAACAACATCACTTTTCCAAAATGAATCAAATGCCAACATATGAGAGAATTATGCAGGGCATACCAACAACACAATAAACATAGGAAAATATCATGAGAGTGAGAAATTTTGTAATGGCATACATGTCTAGTTGCAGTAAAGACTGTAGAAACAATTGCCCAACACCAAAGAACAGGTTACGTAACATAAAGAAAATTCAAAGCATCAGTGAAAACAGAGGCAAGGCTCATGTCATACTAGATTCATAAGAACCAAATACGCGGCTGATTCAAATATTGTCAACAAAATGCTAGTGCAGCTGCACATGTCATGGAACCAGTCAGTTCCGAAGCCATAAGATAAAATTCGAAACAAAAATAAGTTCGCAGGGATTACAAACAAGAACCAAATACTGTCAATAACAGTTTCAAAAGCAGTAGTTTTCGAGAAACCAAATCAGTGACCGAAGCCAAAAAAATAGAGCCGTGGCGGTCTCAAATCAAACAGAACAAAATTCACTTTACTGTCGATGCCAACCAAAAATGCTCAAAGTCATTTGCAGTTCAAATTACACTGTAACCCAGCTACAAATATCAATTAACTATTCAAAGCCGAAAGTCAATCAGGTATTCAAACCCGAGTAAATGTAAAACATCAGAGAAATCAGGACCTAAGTCAAGTTACACAGCAATCAAATCATATTAAGAAAAGAAACAGAAGAATCATGGAGAGTTCGAATTAGATGTGAGTGACAAGTATCACTCACCTTTGTTCGAAGCGGCCGAGACCCAAGGAAGGAGACGAACGGAGACGAGAACGAACGAGCGAGCGCCATCTATCTCCTTCGATTTCGATGCCCTAGATTCGCAGAAGAACGAAGAAGAGGGATGAACGAAACCGAGTAGCCATTTATTTTCTTTCGTTCGATTTTAGGGTTGGGTTTCCAAATGAAAAGGGTAAAGAGGGGGACGGTTATTTGCGTTGCAAATTTTTACGGCCACAATAAAAACATGGGCCACTATTTAATTTCAAAGCCCAAAAATCCTTTTAACACAATTTTAAAAAAAAATTCAATTGGCAATTAGCAACATTATTAATCGTTTAATGTCGATTATCAATTGATGCGAAATACTGGGTTGTTACAAACTCCCCTCCTTAAAGAAATTGCGTCCTTGCAATCATAAGGAATAAATGGATAAAAGGTAACAACCATAAAAGCATAAGATCACAAAATGAAGAAATTTGAAATAGGAAGTTCACCATAAAGAGCATGATAGAGTAAGCCTGAACGTGTTAGCTCGATGAATTCTTTGGATTCCTAAGTGCAATCCTTAGGATTTGAGAACCATTGAACTTCCGCAAGAAAACATATTTATTTCGAAGGTGTACACCCCCGAAGCGATGATGTGAATAGAAGGTTGCTCAAAAGTCAAATAGGCAAAACTTCCATTTCTTCAATAACACCGGGTTCAAGAATAAAAATCGAAAATCCCTAAGGCATTTCCGTAATTGGAAGACGTGGAAAACGTCATGAATAGCAGAAAATTGAGCCGGTACAACGGCGTAGGACAATAATGGTATGTCCGAGAAACTAAAAACTCGAATAATTTGGAACATCGATGTAGTACCATATAAACACCAAAGAAATCTTTTAATTTCATAAAAGAAATTAACAAATTGTCAGCAAAAATCTAACTATCAATTAGATAGTCAGAAAACAACAAAACTGAATGAATGCAATTATCAGCAATATTCAATTATCAATTAGATAATTAGAATACAGAAATCACAAAACCGCAATATCTAATTATCGATACGATAATTAGAAAGCAGCAAAATCTAATTATCAACAAAGATAATTAGAAAACACAAATCACAATTAGCAAAACTGCAATTATCTAGTTATTAACCAGATAATTTGAAAACAACAATTATTTAATTACCAAAACGGCAATCAGAAAACAACAAAGGTCTAATTATCAAAAACGATACTTAGAATTCTCAAATCAACAAATATTCAATTATCAAAAACGATAATTAAATCTCAAATCAAAAAAATATTTAATTATCTCAAGCGATAATCAAATCTTAAATCAACAAATATTTAATTATCAAAAACGATAATCAAATTTCAAATATCTAATTATCACAAGCGATAATCAGAACTCATATCAACAAATATTCGATTATCAAAAACGATAATCAAAATCAACAAATATCTGATTATCACAAGCGATAATCAGAAACAAAAAATATTCGATTATCAAAAACGATAATCAAATCAACAAATATCCGATTATCAAAAACGATAATCAGAACTCATATCAACAAATATTCGATTATCAAAAACGATATCAAAATAAACAAATATCTGATTATCAAAAATGATAATCAGAACTCATATCAATAAATATTCGATTATCAAAAACGATAATCAAAATCAACAAATATTCGATTATCAAAAATGATAATCAGAAGTCATATCAACAAATATTCGATTATCAAAAACGATAATCAAAATCAACAAATATCCGATTATCACAAGCGATAATCAAAAACAACAAATATTCGATTATCAAAAACGATAATCAAATCAACAAATATCCGATTATCAAAAAAGATAATCAGAACTCATATCAACAAATATTTGATTATCAAAAACGATAATCAAAATCAACAAATATCCGATTATCACAAGCGATAATCAGAAACAACAAATATTCGATTATCAAAAATGATAATCAAATCAATAAATATCCGATTATCAAAAATGATAATCAGAACTCATATCAACGAATATTCGATTATCAAAAATGATAATCAAAATCAACAAATATCCTATTATCACAAGCGATAATCAGAAACTCATATCAACAAATATCCAATTACCTACAGATAATTGGAAAGAACAAATATCTAGAAATCAATTAAGATAATCTAGAAAATCAACATAAAAGGTTGGATCGATCCCATCGGATGGCGAGTTTTAACTACGCCGCACGTGCATCAACAAATGGCCGAAGCCTACCAAGTACCCAACATAATTTTGGCGCCCAACAAATGACCCGAAGGTCCAACAAATGACCCGAAGGTCCGGTACTGGCATTGACCCGAAGGTCCAACATATGACACGAAGGTCCAACATAGTGGCTCGAAAGCACACGAAAATCATCAAATATTCAATTAACGAGTCCAGAATTAACCAAAATAGCAAACGCACATGTCCCATACCACGTGTTTTACTAAATCGGTTGATTCTATTCATCGTTTCCTTGAACGTGTAAAATCATCAAAATCGTCAAACAACAAATGTTTCAATTAACGAGTCCGGAATTAACCGAAATAGTAAAAGTGTGGTTTCATACTCCGCACATTTGCTAAATCGTTTAAATCTCTTCATCGTTTCCTTGAAAGTGCAAAATTGTGTATTCAAAATAACATTTCACATTCTCAAACGGACAAGTCCGGAATTAAGCGAATCAGTAAAAGAAAGGGGTCATAATCCTCGATTTTTCTGAAACGTTTAAGTCACTTTCTCATTCTTCTGAAAACGCAAACTGTAAGAATTCTGAAAACAATTTCATTTATTTTATAAAAGTAAATAATCTACATTCTCAAACGAATAAGTCCGGAATTAAGCGAATCAGTAAAAGAAAGGGTTCATAGTCCTCGATTTTTCTGAATCATTTAAATTGCTTCCTCATTCTTTTGAAAGCATAAACTATACAAATTTTGAAAAACAATTTTATTTTTAAAACGATTTGCAAATCCGTGATAAAGCAGCAACATTAGTGACAATTTCAATAAGAAAATTGTACTTCTCAAAACACCGTAGAGACGGATCTCAAAATCAGCATTGCAGGATAACCGCTTGAAAATCCACTTTAAAATATGACGGATACTGAAGTTAAAGCGACAGCAATTTTTAAACGTCAAAATCTCATCTAAATAATTTGCATCAAAATATCATATCAATGAATTTTCATTCATTAAAATGTCAACAAAACACCGGGCTTCAAAAATTTAACACCGATGTAAAAATTCCGTTATAAAAATAACGGCAACAAAGTACGTTAAAACCAAACATCGGTTCAACGTAAAATTACTGCAGTAACGTGCAACATAATTTTGCACGTATACCGCAAAAAGAACAAAGAAATCATTCAAATATATCTTCAACAAAGATAATTCAAAACAGCAAAAATCTCAACAAAAATCACATAACTGCAATCGTTTCGAATCCTCAAATCGGATTCGAAATTTTCAAAGAAAACAAATTAAACACAGCTATGTAAACAACAAATGAAACTTATTTCAATTTCATAATTTGATTATTATTATTTTTTTTTCAAATAAAAAAGTTATTAGCCGTACTCAGCGAAGACAATCTCACCGTTTTCGCTGCGCACTCTGATAAACAAAACACGAATCAACCAAATCAACAAAACGAAAATTCACTTTTATTTTTAAATAAGAATATTTAAAAATTTCGTCATAATTTCAAAACTTTAGTTTTGACTCAAAGCATAATAAAACATCGACTAATAGTTGTAACACATGTTCCATCTAAGTTATGTTTTATATTATGTCCATAAACCCCCAGCTCTGATACCAACTATGGCACCCCACCTCTATGCTCACAATAACAAAGAGTATTAAAGGAAATACTGTCGGTTATCATGAAGAATAAGGCTGGATAGGAGCGGCCATCCGTAGTTAGGCCTTACACTAGTACTGGTTATTTCGATAGGAGTAGTATATATTTTTAGTTTTCTATCTCTTATTTGTTAACTCCCATCAACATACCCAATTCCAGTATAAAACAAACTACGATGTTCATAATAGTTTAGGACAAAACATATAATAATAACACAAACAATATAAATGCGGAACACAGTTAAACAAAAAGTTTCATATATATATAATATCTGATGTCAGTTACAATACATTTGACACGGTACATATGATACAACTACAACTGTCGACTCAAGAAGTTATATATACAAGTACATTATCGTCTAATATACATGAATACATATCAACCTATACTATGACACGACAACTCCAAAAGATAAGAAAAGTCGTCATAACTCTGGTAGCAATCCAAATCAAGATATCTACAACCTGAAATAAACTCGGGTCTGACCCGAGTATTAAATTCAAAAGAAAATAATACACGGGTCAGTCTAATTCAAACTCAGTCATTAGTGCACAGAAGCAATAATAATTAAGTAATGAATAAACAACAATCACAATAATTCACGTCTATCCGACCCTTTTACAAAGAAATTGGAATACGGTGAATATAACACGTAATAGTGTTAAACAACAGATCAGCAGATTTAAATCATCAACAAAGATAAATTAAAAGAATATCGATGAAGATAATTTAGAAAACATCAGAATTGCCTAAACGGCAATTAACAACAAAATCTAATTATTAAATTAAATAATTAGAAACTCAGAGTCTAATTATCATAATAGATGATTAGACAACAACAAAATGATCAAATCAAGTGAAATCAATCAATATAAAACGTCAGATTCTGTATTGGCTGCAGTACATGCACGCATGCACTGCCTCGCCAATACAGTTGTAGAATACTCAAAAGCTCAATTAAAAGTTCACAACGAGCACAAGGTCAAACCCGAAATACCGAATTCAACTCAATTGTGAATCTAATAAAGTCGCAAAGCGAACACAAGGTCAAACCCGAAATACCGGATTCAACTCAAGTGAATTCAAAATGAAATGGCCAAGACATAAAATCCAACCTCGACCATAGCTCAAATCATAGACTGCACAATGAATCAAAAGTAAATGAAATTTCAATGAAATCAATGCTATGTGGCTGCAGTACACGCACGCGTGCACTGCCTCGCCACTGCAGCAATAAAATAGAAATCAGCACAAGGTCAAATCCGAACTACAAGATGGATTCAACTCAAGTGAATTCGAAAACAAACGAAATGCAAAGGTCAAGTCACTGCAATCAAGACTCCACTCAGTGCAACAACCAAAGTCAAGGTAACATGAAGCATGCAAGCTCGACTAACTGGTTCAGGTTGACAGTGAACAATGCACAGTAATACATGAGATTGGAGATATACAGTGCAGACTTTAACAAATGAATGAAAACCACCACCACAGCATACAATTGCAAGTACACCATTTTCTGGACCAATTGTCATCAAGTGAATAATTGAAACACATTGGTTTGTATATGAAGATATACATTTCTCAATTTCAAACTGCAGGCCGGAAATATACTGGCCGAAATAGGAACACAAGGAAAATGCACAGTCAAAAGACAAAGCACAAAGGCTCGCATAAAGCTCGAAATAGTTCAATACCCAAGCAACAATAGAAAAGTGTTAAACTAACACAAGTACCAATGAAACAACAAGGTACATAGTGCAACACTATGAACACAGACATGGTAGATAGGAAATAATGCATTTCTATATTGTAAACTACATACACACGCATGCAGTCGGAAGTAAACTACATACACACGCATGCAGTAGGAGGTAAAACACTTCAACTTTGCAAAATAATTATGCACGTATGCAATAGGAAGGAAAACACTTCAACTTTTTTGAAACAATATCAAAATATACTTAAGACAAGGTCAAATATCATGGTATAGCAGTTAAGTTAACTACCAATCCACTGACCGAAGTCATGGTATCGCATACCCAAATCAGGACCTAAGTCAAATGCTTAAAGCAAATGCAAAGCCACATAAATTTTCATCAAAAATATCTTGATAAAATTTCATGCTTCCTTTTAAAAATGATGACCCATGCATGCATAAGAATACACGTAATTAGTTGAAAAGATTGTAACCTGGCTTGACTACTATATGTATGTATTATGGACTTAAATAAAGGTCAACAACATCACTTTTCCAAAATGAATCAAATGCCAACATATGAGAGAGAATTATGCAGGGCATACCAACAACACAATAAACATAGGAAAATATCATGAGAGTGAGAAATTTTGTAATGGCAATTATACATGTCTAGTTGCAGTAAAGACTGCAGAAACAATTGCCCAACACCAAAGAACAGGTTACGTAACATAAAGAAAATTCAAAGCATCAGTGAAAACAGAGGCAAGGCTCATGTCATACTAGATTCATAAGAACCAAATACGCGGCTGATTCAAGTATTGTCAACAAAATGCTAGTGCAGCTGCACATGTAATGGAACCAGTCAGTTCCGAAGCCATAGGATAAAATTCGAACCAAAAATAAGTTGCAGGGATTACAAACAAGAACCAAATACTGTCAATAACAGTTTCAAAAGCAGTAGTTGTCAAGAAACCAAATCAGTGACCGAAGCCAAAAAATAGAGCCGTGGTGGCCTCAAATCAAACAGAACAAAATTCACTTTATTGTCGATGCCAACCAAAAATGCTCAAAGTCATTTGCAGTTCAAATTACACCGTAACCCAGCTACAAATATCAATTAACCATTCAAAGCCGAAAGTCAATCATGTTTACAAACCCGAGTAAATGTAAAACATCAGAGAAATCAGGACCTTAGTGAAGTTACACAGCAATCAAATCATATTAAGAAAAGAAACAGAAGAATCATGGAGAGTTCGAATTAGATGTGAGTGACAAGTACCACTCACCTTTGTTCGAAGCGGCCGAGACCCAAGCAAGCAGACGAACGAAGACGAGAACGAACGAGCGAGCGCCATCTATCTCCTTCGATTTCTATGCCCTAGATTCGTAGAAGAACGAAGAAGAGGGATGAACGAAATCGAGCAGCCATTTATTTTCTTTCATTCGATTTTAGGGTTGGGTTTCCAAATGAAAAGGGTAAAGAGGGGGACGGTTATTTGCTTTGCAAATTTTTACGGCCACAATAAAAACATGGGCCACTATTTAATTTCAAAGCCCAAAAATCCTTTTAACACAATTTAAAAAAAAATACTTCAATTGGCAATTAGCAGCACTCTTAATCGTTTAATGTCGATTATCAATTGATGCGAAATACCGGGTTTTTACAATATTAGAGTGTATATATGGGTATAAGGTGTCTGTTATTATATGTTAAGTTTCTGTCCATTTTTATATTTGCCGATATATAATTTAAGCCCGCATATATTTTAATTGTATATATTAAGTTATTCTCAATATATTAGTTATATTTGTGTTCTGTTAGGTCATACAAGTTATAGAGGGAGTATGTAATCTGTTGGTTATAAATATATATAGTGGATTTTTGTTTTGTAGTCTGCATATAGGTTATCATATGCCAGCTTACATATTTTAAGTTAGAGATGTGTCATAGTTATTATATGTTAGTTTATATCAGTTGTAATTCGTTTATTTTTATTTCTCATGTGTTATCAGTGTACATATATAGTGCGTTTAAAATATTTGCAAATTTATATTTATATTTTTATTGAATTTAGAAACAACCAATATATTTAAAGTTATATTGCAGTTTATATATATATATAAATTTTTGACTTCAAATTTTAATATGACTTCAATTTGACATATGCATATATCTTTATTTTAATATAAGTTTTAAATTAAATATTGGCTCTATGTAACTATATATATATATATATATATATATATATATATATGGGTAGGTTTTGTTGGTTGTTTATATATGTATATATAAAGATTTACATACATTAGTTTTTTATATAAGCAAATATTCCAACATATATTAATGACTATATATTTGATTGTAATATATAAGTTTTAGTTAAACCAATGATTTTTGAAATACATGTATATATATATATTATTTAATATATGTTTGAATTTAGAATACGATCATATATATGTATATATAGTTATGTACGGTTACATATAAGTTCACTTACATCAATTATCGTCATCGATCCAGTTCTAATTCGATTTCGTCAATTCCTTGTCATCAGCTTTGATCATCAAACTAGTGCCCATCGTGCTTGCCTTGAAATTCGTGTTTGGATTCGTAAGCCGTCGAGTAGTCTAATCTCTCTAGCCTCGAAAGGTGAGCAATCACTGACGATTAACGTTCTTCTATTTATTAAATTTGATATTAGTTGAAACGACAATTGAAATATGCTGCTGTAGTTATTTAATTTGTTATATATGTTATTATCTGTAGCTATTCACCTATGGGATATGACATCATATCCTATTGTTTATATTATATGTTATTTATATTGACGATATATGCATGTTATATTATTATTCATATCTGTTATCACTCTGCAAGTTTCCTGTTAGTATAGAATTCCCTATGGGTTGAAATGATACATACCCGAACGATCTGTAGAATAGGAGAAAATCGTTATGGGTTGAAATGATAAACCCAAGCGATTTTGTTTTGAATTGAATTTGGGATTGCGGGTTGAAATGATATATACTCGTATATATATTGAAATTGTGGATTGGAATGATAAATATCCGTATCAGTTGACCATAGGATAGATATTTATATACAGACACCGTTGATCTATATATAAATATTTAGAAAATAATTTCTATGGTTTTAGAAAAAATATATGGTTCTAATAAATATTGTTTCTTAAAATATTATATATAAATGTTAATTTATATATAGATTTAATAATAATATATATTTAATTAAGATTGATTTAATTAATATATAATATGTTTAAGTATTTATTTAAATTCATATTCAAAAAAATAGATTTTTGTAATAAGTTAAGGTTGGAAAGATAAATTTGAATTTATTTGAAATTGTGTTTAATTAAGAATTTTATTTAATTAAATCAATTCGAAACGTACTGAAATTGAGATATAAGATATGATTTTATAACTTGATTTTGATTTAAGTAATTTAAGGAATATTTCATGTTTAAATAAATTGAACGAAATATTTAGTAAAATGAAATTTGAGGTTATCTAAATGATATTGAATTTATTAAGTGAATATTACAAGACTAAATAATAATGATGTAATGACCCGTTATCCTCTCCACATAATGACGCATCATTAATAAGAAAGAAAGGGATAGAAAAGAGAAAAGAAAGAAGAGGAAGAAGAAACAACACAAAATCTCAACAACGGAACGAATAAATTATATT
Organism: Allium cepa; assembly: GCA_030765085.1. NCBI lineage: Eukaryota > Viridiplantae > Streptophyta > Magnoliopsida > Asparagales > Amaryllidaceae > Allium > Allium cepa. Next base: position 347,492,784 of record CM060939.1, on the reverse strand, counting down.
AATAACATAAATATTACATAGTTTTACAACCATCATCAGAGTTACACAGATAGTACAACACGTACTAAACAGTTATAAACACCTGTCTAGTTATACAACTCAAAACAATACAAGAGAACATCTCAGAGAAACCAACACAACGGAAAACTATAAATCTACTCGTAGAAGCCTCCTGCTCCATTACTCCTCCACAATTCGTCAAAGCTAAACTGAATCCCTTGGCTACTCATAAAAAATTGAGTATCCAAGAGTTTAAGAAAATAGAAGATAAAATCCGGGTCAGACATGGGTCTGGTGTGAGTAACAGGTTAAGGTTGCTTAACTCTAAAAACCTTTTGAAAGAAAGGTATCACGTAAGACTCCCCACATATAAACATGGAAAAGTTTTTACCTTACGCTAACCAAAACATTTGATAGGAAATCCGATGATATTATAATAGGCCTAGGGTTTTCAAATAAATATGAAATAGCCGAAATTGTTACATTTATTAAATTCCACCTACTAGCCACAAAAGTGGGTAATACAATCAAAACTGTTGGCACTTATTGGATTTTGGATTCCATACAATGCCAGGGCTACTGGGGTACCACCCATCACGGTATGTGGCCTAGATCACCGTACCGAGGAGTACGCCCGCTCCCCTGCAACACAAGGCCGGAACCATTACTTACTGAAAAGTTTCGAACAAGACAACCCCGACGGTTGGAGCTCACAACCGTCCACACAGCCGAAATAAAAGGGACCTCTAGACAGTGGTAAATCTCACTCTCCAGTGGGGGCTACCCATGAAGCCTTGCTGCACCTCCCCTGTTTTAGCCATTCCCGGTTGATGATGCTTGAGGCTACGATTACCTTTAGTGAACACATCACTTAGAATGCTCATCGTCCACCTGACGATGTTCTGAAAGCATTCGATCCATACAAGTTCGTTCCGGGTTCGAACAAAACCGAAGGCACTATCTCGTTGCACTCATTATTGGAATCACCCTCAGAGTCAACGACCTAGCCTTGCACTCTAAATCACCATCTCGAACCTGTAAGTACTATTCTTGTCAAACTTATCACGAAATCAACCCCAGAGTTATACTGACGAATAATCCTTACACCTTGAGTCTTCACTCTTTATAAGAGATTTCATGACCAATCGTTAATTTGGATCGATGTGGTTTTCAGATATCCAAATATGGAAACCCGATCCCGGTCTCATCGAAATCCAAAGCGTGTCTTTTAGGTCCAAGTTGTTTTAAGTTTAAAATAATTCAAATATCTATATACACACAAATAGATAACTCACAAATCACAATTGATAATCAACATTATCAAATAACAGGTAATCCACATTATCAATATCAAAATAGATAATCCATATATCACCATCACAATAGATAATCTATGTTATCATCACAATGCAACCAAGCATTCATACCGCACAATATTACTTATCTCATTATTGAGATCACAAAGCATCCAAGACAATCAATGTCATCCATTCATACATAAGCAAAGATTTACTCATCACAATATAATTAATTTAAAATGAATTAAATTAACTATCTCTATCTCTAATTAATTTTAAAGTGAATTAAATTAATTACTTCATTTTTAATTAATTTAAAATAAATTAAATTATTTACTTCACCAATATAAACCTTGCTTACTCAATCATTTAATTGATTACAATCCATTAATTAATTATTCAAATTAGTCACCTTAATTAATCACTCTTGATTAATTATCCTTAATTACATTCATGTAATTATCCCTAATTAATTTCACAAATTAATTATTCTTAACCCAAAACAGTAATTAACCTTTAATTACTTTAATTAATTGATTAACTATAATTAATTACCTTAATCCTAAATTAATTATATTAATTAATTACCTCTAATAAACTATCATTGATTAATTAATCATAATTAATCAACTCTAATTACATCATTAATTATAATAATTAATGATTCTTAATTTAATTAATTACCTTCTTAAATTAATTACCTTAAGTAATTAACCCGTAATTATTAATCCTTTCAGATAAATCACATTCAGTAATTAACTAACTTAATTACCTCATTAAAATAAATCAATTATTCCTTAACTGATTCGTTAATTAATCCCTTCATTAATTTCTAAGTAATTTACAGTCAAAATTACTTCATTCTTAAACTTATTCATTTAATTACAACCTGTAATCATTAATTAATTACTTCACTAAGTAATTTTTAATCCATTAATGACATAAAGAAATTATCTTTAAAACCCAAGTGTTTAAAATTAATTAAACTTAATTAATTAAAATAAACAATCACATTTAACTAAATTAATTACATTAAGTAATTAATTTCTTAATTACTTCATTAAGTAATTATTCCCAACAATTCACAATTGATTATTATTAAATTAATTAATCTAATTAATTATAAAAATTAATCACATTAATTAATTATTTAAATAATCCTGATTAATGACTTTCATTAACCCTTCTCTAATTATCTTCATTAAGTAATTAACTGAGATTAATTTCAGATTTAATTATCTTTAATCGTACATTAATTAAGTCTAATTATTTAATTAATTAACCTTGTTAAAGCTAAATTAGATAATTAATAACTCGTTAATCATTAATTAATAATCTAATTAATGATCTTAATTTTAAATTGATTAACCCCTAGTCACTATTCATTAAATCTTAATAAATTAAATAAAAAATTTATTCCTTAATTACCTTTTTAATAAATTAATTCAAACATTAATTCTTAACTTAATTTTAAGTTAAAACATTCCTTAATTATGTTTTAAAAACAATTTGTTTAAACAAAGTACTTTTGAACTATTTTTAAATTTTGTTTCAAATACAAGATTTAAAATGAATAATCTTATACCTAATCAAAGTTTAAACAATTTTAAAACCTTTTTAAAATCACAAGACAAACAAGTGTTTATCAAATATAAGAAATTCATAAGGTTTGAAACTATCATTTTTAAACTTAATAATTTAAATTTAAACTTTACATACAAATTTGTTTAAAACCCTTCAAATTTAAAACTTCCTTTATTTCAAAACTGAAATAGTTATTTAAATCTTTGAATTCCAATTTTTAACTTTAACTTAAAATCTTGCTCACACATTTTTTTTAAAGCTTCAGTTTAAATTTCAACTACTTACCTTTATAAAGTAATTTAACAAGTTAAATTTTTAAAACTTTATACTATTATTTTTAAAACAGTGACTTAAAACTAGATCTGAACTCTATAATTTAAACTTGAATTAGAAACTACGTTTAAACTTCCTTTACATTTGAATGGTTCATATTTTTAAAACAATACTTTAACAAACAGGTGCAGGTTTTTCAAAACCTGTAATAACTTTCTAACCCGAGTCACCCCCCAAAATACTTCGAGTAAAACCCACACTTGCTTCGAGTCAGAAATTCGAATAACTCGAGTTCAATCCCGAGTACAAAAAAACTGCACACCACAACACAATTCCCCTGAACTTCAACTGCACGGTGCACGTGCATCGTGGCTCCGGCCATCACCGGCCATTCACCAGCACCCCTACCCATCAACGATCATCCACTGACGACATCATAAATCTCCACAGCCACCTCACTTGCTCGAATCAAAACCGAGCACTATTTAAAACCTGGAAACATCAGAGCCCCTCCACGACCCAAACTTGTCAACGGCGAAAACACGCCCCTCCGATCATCAGCAGGTCAGCGACTTCGACCATGGCTTCAAATACAATCATACTACCCATTCCCAAGATATCAAATCACTCGATCAACTACACTAGCTGTAGTGATCAAATTTTTAACTCACAACAAGACTAGGGTTCCAAAGAAACTTTTCCTACCGCAACTACTCTGATGACTTTTATCACCAATCAACATTTTTCCTAGTTTCTCCTACCTCTCTTCCATAACCAGGAAGAACCCCATTCCCTTCAAATGAATGAATCACCAGAGCAACCCCAAAATTCATATGCAGTTCATCCCTTAACTGCTCCTAAACCTCTTCACTAAAACTATAGTATTTTTTTTAAAAATCACATTATGATTTTAGTATTCAATCCACATTCAAGAATCCAGAAAACATGATGTTTAAATTTCTAGTTATCTTTGAACTTGCTCACTTATTTGATTTTTCAGAGCCCATTCCAGTTTATTAATATCTTAATTAAATTTTAACTTACTTAATAACTTAAACAAACAATTATTGTCTGTAATCTAAATTCTACAAAGATTAAATCAAAAGAATATGTATTTAAAACAAAACAGGGTTACTGGAAAACATAATAGAGGATATTCAAATAACATGCACACAATTTCACTTCACATCAACAATCACACATGAAAAACTTATTTATTTCAGTATCCAAGCATGCAAACATTTTTTTTAACTTTTAAATTTGAGAAAGTTACTCACCTATTTGGAAGAAGGTAGAGCTTTATATTTGAAAAGCTTTGAATTGAGTTGCTGAAAACATCTGCAAGTGAACTTGATTCTAGATTCAGTTTGTATTTGAATTTTAAAACTTGGGTTTGCAGACTTTCCTTTGAACTTGCTTTTTGTGAAAATAACAGGTGCAGGCTTCAAGATTGCAGGGAAAGAAAAAAAAATGGGGTAGAATAGAATTTGAATTATGGAGTTTAAAAATGATAAGTATACAGATTCTTGAAGAGGTGCAGATACTCAATGTTGAAAAATGAAATTAAGGTTTGTTTGAAGAAAAACTTTCCAGATTACAGAGAAGAAAATGATGCAGAAAAATGCAGTTTTGCTTTTTATTTGAAAATAGAAGGCTACAGATTTGATATGAGGGGTTGCAGGAATTTACATTTGAACAGGTTTCAGATTTGATATGCATTATAGGAGAATGAACTGCATTTTTAAACTAAGAACTTGTTTGCAGAAATTTGGTCTTTGATATGAGGAGTTTTGATCTGAAATTGCAAATTGATTTTGGTTTGAACATTTAATTTTTGAATCTGAAAATGGGCTTCAGATTTGAGGAATAAGCAAGTTGAAGATTCTTTTGATTTAGGAAATGAGAAAAAAGAACAAGAGTGAAAAATGTTCATTTATATAAGTGAATTTTCAGATTTTATTAAGTAAAAGAAAAATAAATTTGAAAGAGGCCATTTGTAAAGAATTTCAACATTTGTCACTTTGAATGCTTATCTTATAACACTTGTCCTTTTATTTAAAAGTAATTTGCAGTTGATTTACAAGTTAACATATGTATTAAGCTAAATTTTAATTTGTTAGTTTAATATGTATATAAACTTATAAAAGAACTAAAAACAATTTGTACTTATAAATAAAGCTTATACATATGGAAATTAAAACAATTAAAATTTATACTTTGGAATTTAAATTCAAATTAAATTCAAAGTCAATTATTTAAAATCAAGTTATAAATATAAATTTAATTTGAGATAACAATTGCAAATTTTATTCAAAATCTATTTTTAAAACAATACACTATTATTAATATTATTTCTAAAAATGACTTATTATTAAAATAAAATAATTATAAAAGAAATTATTCTTTTATTAATAAATTATTTATTTACTTAAGCTAAAAAACTCTTTTGTCAATTTAAATTAAATTTAAAACTCAAGCTAAATCTATTTTAAACATTTAAACATTTTTTTAACAATTTAAAAATCATATATTTATTTATTAAATAGCTTTGAAAACTTTATATTTAAATTAAATCAAATTTCCAAATTATTAATGTATATATTAGAATTTTAAATCATGATTTCATTAATTAAATTTAAACCAAGCTCGTTTATTTAATAACTTTGAAAAGCTAATATATTAAATAAAAACTAATTTCTAAATTACTAAAAATAACAGAATTAGAAAATATGCTTTATTTATTAAAATTAAAACAATGCTAATCTATTTAAAATATGAACTATATATTTATATTATAAATAGAAACTATTTATTATTTTAAGAGATAGAATAACCAATCTAAATATTTATTGAAGAAGATTATTAAATCAAGTTGAATTATTATTAACAAAAATATCAATATCGATTTAACTTTTAATACAGATTATTAAATTGATATTGTTAAAAATTTCTGGGATATTACAAATGAAGTTAGATCAGGATCTATATGAAACCATAAATTTAGTTTTGAAAATGTTGAATATTTAAAGCTTTGAAATATATTGAAATCAAAATGGTTTATTTTGTGGTTCAAATTTGTATTGAAATTAAAATAATTTGAAATTGTTTATTTAGAAACTGAATTGAATTAAAATTGATAAATTGAGATTGAATTAAATTTAAATTTGGAATTCAAGTTGATTTGAATCGATTTGTTGAAATCTGAAGAAATTATAAATATAAATATTGTACTCTATTAATTATTAAATACATATACACACACACTATTTTAATATAAGACTATTTTAATATAAACTATTTTAATATACTAATTATTTTAATATAAACTATTTTATTTTATGAACTATTTTATTTTATATACTATTATTAATATCTAAACTGTTTAAGTGGTGGAAGTTATGATTTCAAAGTTATGGTTTTCTGAAGAATTATGACTTCAAAGTGTTTTGGTTTCGAAAGTGTTGTAACTTTGAAAGTGCTATAATTTGGAAATAAATATAATTGAAATGAAAATGATACTTTGGTTTTGAAGTATAAATTATTTTGAAATGACCACGGTGTTATAATGACGTTTGGTTGTTAATAGCATATATTTCTACGTAGTAGATAGTTCCACGGACTCTTAGAGGATGGTTATCCCAAACATCCTTTGAGTTATTTGTATTTTAGTTGATATTTCACTTGAGTTGGATTTATTGATATAAGAATGTTAATCCTGACTCGAGTGTTTATGTTTTGCTTTACACTCGGGTCAAACTGAGTGAAACAGCATTTGAGACTAACCTTTGGAGTTTAGAGCTATGCTTGGAGATCCAACTATCGATTCAGCTTTTAGCTTTTCCAGTTGATTTTTTCAAAGAAATCATCTGTTTGTATTCGAGACTTCGGCGTATTTAAGATATTCTGCTGTATTTTATTTCTAACTCTGATGTTTATATAGTAGCTTCATGAACTACTATTTATCTATTCCGCTGCGTTATTATTATATTACTCTGTGTGTGTGATTCAGTGATTGATTTATTTACTGTATATGCTGAGTTTTGCGAAATTTAAGTAAACAATCTGATATTTTGAACAATTCAAGTCCGACATGTGGGGATGCGAATGGTTGAATATACCGGGTCGTACAGTTGGTATCAGAGCTCTGGTATTAGGCCAAACTTAGCATATGTAGTAGATTTAGTTACAGAATTACTTTCGTTCGTGCTTGAATATCTTCCTCTTTGATTCGATTTACTTGGAATTTTGAAACTCTCCCACTTGTTCTGAAATCCATTCTTGTCTCCCAGTATTTGTATTATTTTGATTCTAGAAAATCCCATAAACTCCCCTTCTAATAATCTCTATAAAAATCGACGATCCCGCCAATTTTGAATGATTTGTAAACGGGTGGAACTCCTTTATAGTTGGGATTGATTCATAGAGATTTCTATACCCTTGGTTTAGATGCTGCTATCTCTTGCTATCTCGAATTCTATCTCCAGCGATCAAATGTTGATTTGCCTTAGAATGCTGCATCGATCATATTCCAGAAGTCACGGATGACCAGGTTAAGGTCGCCCGCGATCCATATGAGTATATCCATCTTCTATTTTGTAATTTAATCATCTCATCTTCGTTCGAGCCTATCTTCAAATCAGAATTCTATTTGATTAGAGTTCCTCTAATTTGAATCTCTATCTTATTTTGAAAACCATTCTTGAATCATCCTTTGGAAATCGTGTTTGTTTGTATTTTAGAAATTGTTTTATATGTCAAAATTATTATTTTGATAAGTATGATTATATTCTATATATAAAAGTGTAAAAGTGAAATGTTTTCAATAAGGATTATATACCTTTTAAAAGCGAGAATTTGAAGTTTTGGAAATTTTATAACAAATTGATTTATATAAAAATGATTTATAACTAAAGGATTTTAAATTTGAAATTTGAGAAATTGAACTTCGGTATTTTTAAATTGGTTTTAAGATTTTGAAAATATATAATAATACGATTTGAAAGTATTTTTCGAATAAGAAACGTTTCAAATGACTTCAAATGAGTTCCAATGATTTTGAAGAATTTCAAAGAAGTTTTCAAGAAAATAGAAGTCCAGAACTCACTTATGTCGTTGGAGAATAATTTTGGTGATGAGTGCACGCATCATCGACATTGATTTTCGAGTTTCAAAGTGGGGGAGATGCCACTTTAGTAGCTTTGCTATGCGATTAATTTTGTGAAACCAATTTTGATTTCAAATTCTGAAGTATGATTTGATATTCGAAAGATATATGTATATATATTTGGAACGATTTAAAGTGAGTCCGGTGTTCAGTCCTCAAGTTTCAGATTTGATTTGGTACAACCCTATCTATTGATTTACTGATTGGTTGCTGATTTCCAACTCTTGGATTGGAAATTTGATTTCTTTGACTATTTTGAATGTTCGAACACTTCCAAATCGAGGTTTAATTTTCACAGCTAAGTAATTTCGAAAAGTACAAATTATTTGATAAAATATATAAGTTCAGTTTTGTATGTTTAAGTATGAAGTAATATGATTTAAATAAGTTTGAAACTATTTTGTTAAGTAAATGAATAAGACTATTTTGAATTATACTAATATGAAATTTAGTTTTGAAACGTTTTGTATAAAATTTAGTTTTAAATGTTTTCAACTTAGTAACATCTTTTATAAAACTATATATATATATATATATATATATATATATATATATATATATAGAATAATAATTTTCAAAAGGTAAATTGGATCTTTCAAATAGTTTAAAGGTTTTAAAGGGATGGTTATAAACTTAGTAATCATTTTTGGGTATAATTGATTTTGAGAAAAAAATTGGTTTTGAAAATAGATTGGAATTTAAAACCCAGTATTTATATGATGATTTTGGAAATGAATTTGTTTGATCTAAATTATATTTATTTGGAAACTATAATTATTTTCTAAACCTATCATTTTGGAAACTTTGAAGTTAAATATATTAAATTTGAAAGAAATAATTTGGTGAAATCGTATATGATTTTTAAACTGAACTGATATTGAAACGAATTGAAATTGAGAACCTTATTTTACTAAATACTTGATTTGGGAGTTATCGAACTTATATAAAATTGATTTGTATAAGTATGAAGTTGATTTGAAAACTATTGATTTGGAAAGGTACTCAATTTGCAAAGCGAAAGCGAAATCTTATATAATCGAAGTCTATATAAGTGTGATTTTATATACTATTGATTATAGAAATTATTCGATTTGAAAATGAAATCTTATATATAATTGACTTTATATATTTATGATATGTGAAATTGATTTGAAAGGGTACTATACGATACATATTTTCGAAGTAAAGATATGGACTGAACCTGAAAACCAAAAGTTTCTGGGCATAGAGTCAGTCCACTGACCACTGAATTAAGTTGACTGAATCTGCTTATCTAAGCCAAATTTGCCGTTTAGTGTGGATTTCCAATTTTAAATCGATTCTCATTGATCCGACTAGTTGTTATCACTCTTGTTGACTTCGATAATTTCTTTTTCCAGATTTTTTTGGGAATATCCATTTTGATGGATTCAGTGTCGATTTCAATGGATTTTATTCACGTCTTCGTATGTGAATTTTTGGTGATTGATCGTTTTTACAATCATTTTGGTGATTTGTCACTTTAAAATACAAAGGTTTCTATACTAGTAGTATATATTCAAACTCTTTCACAAAGAAGATTTCAACTCTATTTTAATACAAAACTCATTTATAAAATCGTTTTCCAATCTATTAATAGATACAAACCTTTTCCTCATTCGTTCGAGAAGTCCAATTAAACGAATTAGCAAAACAAGTGGTATGAAACGCTTGCGTTTACATTGTCAGTTAATTCTTTGACTTGTTCGATTCAAACTCTTGTGACAATCTTCGAGTGGAAATCTACAATTTGTTCGTAAATATTTAAGTTAAGCCAATGGTTATGGGACATGAAGCTAAACTCATTTATTTATTAGCTTAGTGTAATCGACACTTCTCGATGATCGATGATGATCATTTTGTGACTTAGACTAGCAATGCGAGATCTCTCTTTGTTTGTGTGGGGGACTAAACCCCGTTTGTGGAGTTTCGACTCAAAATTGGTGAGGCAGCGACCCATGGTCTTCGGGCCGTTTGTGGAGCCTCGGCTCAAAATTGATGGTTGGCGACCATGGAATAGCGTTCCGTTTGTGATGCACGTGTTGGTTAGTTTTCATGGCCCCGTTTGTGATAGACCTCCCATGTTGTGTTTTCTGGATTTATAATGGACGATTTCTAGAATTTGTGTTTCACCTATTTTTGTGATTTACATTGATAAGTTCTATCAATATTTGTGGTCTGGTGAATATGTTAAAGAATATGACATTCTTTTCGGTGTTTGAGTATATTCGAGATATTGTATGATTTATGTTGTTATCTAATGTATACTTGTCATAGTATGTGTAACGACCTATAAATTTTAACCATTTTAATAATGTGATTAATTTAATTTTCGTGAAATTTTAAAAATAAAAATTTGAAATAAAAATTTAATATTTGGAATACGTATATTTAAATATAGATGATGGTAAATTTTCATCTAATTTTATGAAAGTTTATTTCATTGTGAAATGCTATTAAATTCAAGTCAGTTAACAATTGTTGATAATAAAATATTTTCCAAACCCGAATATTTTTAAATAGAAAAATTCTAAATCATCTTCTATCTAAGACGTTCTTTTTCGTTTTTCCAAATTCGGGCTTCTTTAGCTCTATCGATCTTATTTTTTCAACATTTTTGCTGCATTTTCCGCTAGTAGAAAATTCAAATTTTTATAATTCAATAGTATCACTAATATCTCTATACTGTGACGACCCGTAAATTTTCGATAATTAAAATAGCTAATTTGATAAGGTTTCGTGATTTAGTGTTAGAAAAAAAAATTAATTCGTTTGGAATAATAATAACTGGAATGAATTGCGACAACAATTATCCAAGTAATGAAAAATAAATGCTACTTAGTGAATGCCTTTGAAATCAATAGTTGAATAGGACAATAAATGTTGAAATTCATTGGGTATAATAGAGTAATTGATTGATAAGTAAAATCTATTTAAAATCAAATATCAAATATTGAACCGGTAAAATTTTTAAATTAAATATTTGGAAATTATTGAATAATTTAATAATGGGAATTGAATAACCGTATAATGGAAATAGTTGTTCTATAATTTTAATTCGTTTCAAAAGTTAAATTTTATAAGTTCGTTTTGATTATTTCAAAAGATAGTGATTTAAGAATAATAAAATTTGTTAAATTTAATTTTACGAATGTTTGAATAAATTAAATTCCGAATTTGATATGATTAAATTGATATTGAAATTTAATATATGAAATTAGAGTGAATAATTGAAATTTGATTTAATATGATTCAAATTGGTTTCCAAAGTGAATGTAAGTTATATTTGGATTTTAATAGAGTTAATAAGATTTTAAAATTGGAATTTATTGAATAAATTGAATAACGGGTTTAATATGATTAAAAATGATTGTAAAATTTTATTCTATCATATTGGAGTCATAGTGATGTTATAGAACTTTTAAAACTGAATTTAAAATTTATTTGTGAAAATTGAATATTTTAATATTTAATTAGCGACTGAAAAATAGCCAATTTTCGAACAGTCTCAGAATTGGACGAAACTAGTTCTATTGGATCCGTAATAGTTTGTTATTATCGGATTTCAATTTTCGTAGCAATCGGAGTTGTCGTTTGACCGTGGCAGCTCGAAACGCGTTGAAATTGTTTTAATATTAATTTGGCGAGTTAAAATAGTCATTTTTCAAATGATCTTGGATTCCGACGAAACCAGTTTCATCGGATCGTAATGTGATATTATTGTAAGATTTCAAATTTCGTGTCAATCGGATTTACCGTTTGTCCGGGGCAAACCAAAACGCCTAGAAAATCGTTTAATCGGTTTAATCTAAAATTGATCGTTTATTGTCGTAACTCACGCAGACGATCGAATTAGCTTCCGAAACCTGTTCCATTGTGTCCGGAACGTGGGATAAACCCTAGAAACGCCGGCCACCGCGCGTAAATCGGAGTTTGGAAATTCCGGAATGAATAGTGTTCGATATTTCCTATAAATAGCCCCCTTTTATCTCAAATAAAAAATAATAATAATTAGGGTTTAAACCCTAGCCGCCGGCCTCTAAACCGAAGGCCAGAAAATCGTTTCGTTCTCCTCCTCTTATCTTCAAATCCTTTCATCGATTCAACAAACATTCAACATGGAAAATGTAGAGCATCACGAGACGAAGGTAATCAACGGTTGTGATCGTTTTCTGAGCCATGGATTAACGGCAAAGGGGGTTTGAACGTCGCGTGTTCGTCATCGTTTTGCGCGCTCCTGGGGTAGCCGAGCTCGGGGGGGTTTTGGCCGAAGGTGGAGCTCACGGAGGCGCATCGTACGGCGGTGTTTGATCGTGGTGTAGGTGTTGTATGGTGGTGCGTGAATTAGGGTTCAAGGTCGGCTCATGGGTTGTCGCACGCGTGAAACTGGAGAGGGAGGAGGATAGTGCGTGCACGGCCTGGATTCAGTGAAGCTGGATCAACAGCCAAAAGTGTTATGGTAAAATAAATAATAGAAATGTAAATTTAATTGTAATTTGAATCCTGTGATGTTTAAAATGTTGTATCTTTGTCATACGAGATCGAAAAATTGCGAAACAAGTTGCATTGCGTCCGTATTGCCGAATACTACGCTATGGAGCTGGATTGGAATCATTTGGAGCTTGGGAAAATTTTGAGTTAAATCGAACGTCGTTCGATTTGATTTGAAATCGTAAAAATCAAGGTGAGTGTTTTATAACGCTCACACCGCACTAAATATCTTTATGCTAGTTAAATTTGATATTATGAAGTGTTATGATTTTATTTGTCGTTGTTTGATAAAAATTTAATTGTCATGTAGCTTGTCATTTGAATTAACCGTTGAAAAATTAAATTGACAGTTAAACTGAAATCAAAATTTAATTGCGATTAAATTACCTGACATTGATAACTATGAAACTGCCATGAATTGTATTGTTTATTGGATGATGTATTTTGATGGATGCTATTGGTTGATAATTGAATGTTTGGATGTTTATTTGCTTATATAGATCCTGTTATGCATACATATGATACCGTGATTTAATTTAAGTAATATATACTCATCCCTGAAATTTAATTGAAATAAAAATTACTTGGCCATAGGATAGAAAATTATATACGGACACCGGATTGGCTAAATTAATAATTTTTGAAATCGTCGATTTGAAATTTATTTAAATGTTCGATTTAAAAGTTATAAATAGAAATAAATTTATAGAAATCGAATTTATCGGGAAATTGAGTTTGGAATGTTGAAATAAATTTTGGTAAAAAAAAATGTTAAATAATTTAAGTTGAGACTTTGAGAATAAAATTTGCGATATGATTGAATTTCGAGAATCTATTTGATTTAAAGATTGAACATTATTTCGAACTTTGAGTATTACTACGTAAAAGCAACATAAAAATGATATTTTGGAATTGAGCTTGAAATTGAATCATATTTGAAATTTAGATTTAAATTTGAGTATTGAAGGATAATTAAGTAAAAGTGAGACATGAGCGATATTTTGAAATCGAGCTTGGAATCGAATCATGTTTGAAATTTGGATTTAAACTCGTATATTGATGGATAATCTTGCAAGTGTTATAAATGGATATTTTGAAAAACCAAGCTCTAAATCGATATAAATTGAAATTGAATTAATTGAAAGTGGATATAAAATTGAATAAATTTGAAGTCAAAGTTGACGTTAAATTGAATTGAAATCGAAATTGAAATCGGTAGAATGGAAATTGAAATTGATTTGAATTGGGAAGATGTAATTGAAATGGATTAGTTTTGAAGTTGTTTTATTTTGTTTTTCCAAATTACTCGGTTATATAAACCATTTTGAATACTTAAACTATTTTAATCTATTTAAATCTACTTAACCCAATTTAAATTATTTAAACTAAAATTTATCTATTTCAAATCCATTTAAGATTTTAAAGTATTGTAACTATTTTAATTATTTAAAACTACTTTAAACTACTTAAAACTATTTTCTAAAATTCTAAGCTGGTCAATAAGGTGAAATGTTTATATTTAAATCTTGAATTTAAATACGAATTGAGTTAAATGAAGTTGCAACCTAAATTGAAATTCGAAATGATTTTGAAATCGGAATGAGATATTGATGCAAAAAAAAATGATTTTTGAAATGAAATCTTACATTTGAAAGGATACGACGATATTTGAAATGGATTTGATTTGTGAAGCGAATATGATATTTTGATATCAATTATGAATCGATTTGAAATATAAAAAGCCAACGGTGTAATAATACGTAGTTATTAAAGAGACCGGGATCGGATATGGACATACTCTCTGTCGATACCGAACACCACTTTAATAACTATTATACGCGGAGTGTTGATCCAGAATGAAGTGGATGGTTTGGTGAACGCGTTGACTGAAGAAAGAGAACGATATTGGATGACCCCTGACATGACTAAAACAGGAGCCGCGCAGGGCCATTGAGGTTCGCCACCTCTAGCGGACACACTTCTTCGATACCATATCTAGTACATTTGTGATGCGATTTGGGTGCACCCCTTGATTTGGGAGTGTTGTTTCGCGGTGTTGGGGTGGCTGCTGGCTATGCCCAACATCAGTCCGGATCACGCAACTACTAGTATCCTAGTTGGTATCGCCTCATGTACCTTGTCATACTGATTATCCTATTCGCGACCACTACGTTTTGATTTGTACCTTGAGTATATGGATTGGCCTCTGGTGACTTCCGGTTTTGGGGAAACTACAGTCTTGTATATGCTTTTGGGAATATAAAATGTGTTAAGGGGGATTATGGTAACGCCTTAACGCTATTTTGATACTTTATATTACTGATAGGCATTATCTGCTTAGCGTATATTACTACATAGTAGATAGTTTAACGGATCCTTGAGAGATGGAAAATCCCGTAACATCTCTTAAGTTATTGCACGCACGTTGACACTGGATATGAGATGTCAAACCCCGTAAACATCTCTGACGCCGTTACACTCACATTTATTTACGATTGATTTAACTTTCAAAAGGATATTTTAGTCCTGACTCGAGTGTCTTGTCTTTTCATTACGCTCGGGTCAGTCCTGAGTTTCAGATTCTTGAATATCTATTCTGGAGGATGAAGACGAAGATTTGGTATACTATTACTATTATTACTCTTGCATCATGCTATCTGCTGCATTATTTTATTTGTTCGGTTGTATATGTATAACTCTGATAAATGTTGTATAAATAATTGTCAAAGTATAGTAAACAACTTCATGAACTGTTTATTTGACTACTATATTTTATCGTTCCGCTGCGGGATTCTGTGTTGTTTCATTTCCTTTATTTCTCTTTCTTTTCTTTTCTTGTTTACCCCCAATAACTGTCTGCCCTTTTAAATGGTTTGGAATCGACATGTGTAATTGATCGTCGGTTTATACTGTCTAAAAAGGAGGGTCGTTACATATACCGTTTTGGTCGTCTCGTAGTGCTGATCACTGCAGTATATTCGTTTGGATGTTTCGGTGTCCAATACGAAATGGAATTCGCGCGTATGTTTGTCGTATCGGTACCTTTGTTTCCTCTGACCTTTTATTAGCCTACCTTGTAATCCAAGGTTCATAACCTTTTATTTTCCCCGAAAATCAAACGGTGACTATTACTTTCCTACTATTCATTTATTACTCCCAGAAATTTACCATGGGACCTTTATTTCCAATATTAACTTTTGGTATTCAAATAGCAAGTTGTCTATTGATCAGCTTAGGAAAAAAAAAAGAGGAAACTAATATTATTTTCGTTCGTTCTTCACCTATTCACTGATATCTTCCTCTTCCTCTATGTTGTCCTCCTCAACCTATGCAATTTTCGCCATCAACAGCAACCCACCCGAGCTCACCCTTTGAATCATCTTCTAGAACCCCTCCTCCTCCACAGCCTAGGTGTAGACCCGATCGCACCTCCCTAACGTCAGCTGTCCCATCACCTTCGGCCAGTACACAACTCACCATCACCACCTTGCAACCAAAACTAAGACCGTCAGCCCAAACCATCTCCGACATCGCCTGACCAAGACCTTCATTCACCGACCCTGCCACCTTGATCCGATCATCGCCTTCCACTTCACCACTGCCACAACCGTTTGTCGCCCCTTCCTCCAAGTGAACAACCATAACCAAGCCTAGACATCCCACATAGCAACCGAAGTCCACCCACGCCCGTCACCTCACTTCCACGCTTTCCTTCTCCTCCACCTAGCTTGCAACACCTCAGCTATAGAGTACAACCGTGTGCACCACAGCCGATGACTATCCGAGACCCACCGTCTCCTTCTTGATGGCGAGCTGCTTTTGTTTATATGTGCATTAAGGTATGTATATATATATATATATATATATATATGTAGTAATAAGGTATATTTACATAGATATTTATATCTTAGTTGCGTATAAGCTGTATGTATGGTTGTATAGATATTGAAGTGATGTTATCGTCTGGAAGAAAACTTTATAATAGTTTAATATATAGTGTACCTTTGAGTCTGCACACATATTAGTCTACGCATGGGCATAGGATGCTTTATTGGATAAGTATGGGTTTGCTGTATATTTTATTAGGAGAAAATATACATTTTAAAACAATTGTGGTGTGTGTGTGTGTGTATATATATATTTATACATACACGGTTTTAAGTACGATATTTATTTCAGTTATATATTATAAGTATAGTATATACTCTATTTTATGTTGAGTGCACTACAGGTTAGTTTATATGAATTTTAATATGTCGGTTTTGTTTATTTCATTTTTAAGGAAACTAGTGTATACTTGTGTATATAATATAGCATATGTCGTTGTTTATAATTATTAGTGTATGCAGTGTTGTTTGTAAATGATATATACCTATCGATCTATGTAACAAGTGATTTATTATATAACAGCTCAACTTATATATACTTCTTATGACGAAGCCTGTGCAAGTCTTATAAAATATTAGTTTGTATATAATGTTTATAGAGTATAAACACTAGCCTGTACAAATACATTTGCAACCGTATGGAGTTGCTATAGATTTGTTTTTATATATACGATTTTATTTTAAAGTTATATTTTCACCCTGTCAATTTTTTTAAGTTGTTATGCATTTTAACGGTTATACATTCGTGTGTGTGTGTGCGCATATATCTGAAATTTTGTAGTAACATGTTGGGTGTATATATTTGTTGCGGGATGGCAAATAGATTTTATTTTATATTTTTTTTGAAAAAGTATGCGTATATTATGAGGCTGCATAGTATGTTAAATTTGGTTGTACAGTATGCCTGCATTTATGCACTATTACCCTACATACACGAGTCGGGTTTTATCTTAATGATATGTATGTTTTACTAACTGTTGACAATTTGAAATGTATACTTATGGTTTGTTTTGAAAACGTATGTGTGTAAAATTTTAGTGAGTTTCGGATTTAAGATTTGTTAAAGAAATAATGTATTAGAATAATATATTTATTCTGTGGTCATTTATATTAATTTATATATGTTATACTAGTTTATATATATTTCTTTTCAGTCTATATCAAACAGCTTCTGATTTATTTTCATTGATTCCTTGTTATCAGCTTCGATCGTCTGATTCGTGCCAATCTAGCTATGTTTAAAATTCGTGCTTGGATTCGTAATTCAAATTTCAATGTCCGCATCAGTGTGCGTATCCATGTCATATCATGTTCTCTCTAGCCACGAAAGGTGAGAAATCACTCACGATTAATGTTCTTTTATTTACGGAATTTGATTTCAATTGAAACGACGGTTGAAATATGCCGTGTTAGTTATTTACATTGTTATATACATGTTATTACCCGTATCAGTTCACATGTGACATCTGACAGCATTATCTGTTATTTATATTGATGATATATGCATGTTAAATTACTGTCATAATTGTTATCACTCTGCAAGTTCCTTGTTAGTATAGGATTCACTATGGGTTGAAATGATACATACCCGAACAGACTTTAGAATAGGAGAAAATCGTTATGAGTTGAAATGATAGACCCAAGTGATTTTCATTGACATTAAATTTGGGATTACGAGTTGAAATGATATATATATATATACATATATCTAAATAGCGGATTGAAATGATAAGTATTCGTATCACTTGACCATAGGATAGAGAATTATATATAGACACCGTTAGTCTATATAAATATTTTGATATGATTTCTATGGTTTTGGGAAGATATATATATGGTTTTACTTGATATTAAATTATTTTATAAACAAGTTTTAAATTAAAATGGATTTAAAATTGATTTGGAATTTTGTATTTAATTAAGAATTGTCTTTAATTAAATCGATTTGAATTTATTGATTTGGAGATTTGTGAATATGACTTTATAACGTGGTTTGGTTTAAGATGATTTAAAGGAATATTTCAAGTTTAAATAAAACAAAGGAAATATTCAATGATTTTGAAATTTGGGTTGTATTTAAATGATATTGAATTTTCTTAAGTGAATATTTCAAGCTAAATGATATTTAAGTGGATTTGATATATATATATATATATGAGATTTTCAAATTTAGTTTTACAATGTGAAATATTTAAAGTTCCGAAATATATTGGAAGTGAAATGGTTTATTTTGTGGTTCAAATCGGTATTTAAATTCGATATAAATTGCAATGGTTTATTAAGAACTGAATTGAGTTGAAATTTATGTTCGAGATTGATCTATATTGGATTCAAGTTAATTTGAATCAAATTTGTGAGTTGAGGAAATTATTTTATTTTATAAAGAAATTTCAAATTTAAACTATTTTATATTTTTCTTTATAAATTATTTTAATATAAACTATTCTAATATACTAACCATTTTATTATAAACTATTTTAAATCTATAACTTTATATAAACTATTTTATTTTATAAACTATTTTATTTTATATACTATTATCAATATCTAAACTGTTTAAGGGTGGAAGTTATGATTTCAAGTTAGGGTTTTCCCAAAATATTATGATTTCAAAGTGTTTTGGTTTCGGAAGTGTTATAGTTTTGGAAGTATTATGATTTTTGAAAATATATATATTTGAAATGGAAATGATATCATATTGATTTGGTTTTGAAATGGCAATGATATTTTGGTTTTGAAGTATAAGCTATTTGAAATGACCAATCGGTGTAATAATTACGAAGTTATTAAAGAGACCGGAATCGGTTAAGGACATACTCACTGTCTAAACCGAATACCACTTTAATAACTATACGCAGAGTGTGATCCAGAATGAAGTGGTTGAAATAATGTACATTGCTGATTGAAGAAAGTGAACGATAATGGATAGCCTTGACACTTGTGTCAAATTTGAAATGACTAAAACAGTAGTCGTGCTGGGCCAATGACGTTAGACACCTCTAAGAGAACACACTTCTTTGTAAACTACTCATTACTTTTTTTTGATTGGTGCGCACCCTTGAATTGGGAGTGTTGTTTCGGGGTGGTGCGATCGTTGCGGCGATGTGTTCTCACCAGTCCGGATCAGGCAAATGGTAGTTTCACTACCTTGGGTATTGCCTCATGTGCCTTGTCATACTCATATCCCAATGCGCGACCACTACGATTTGTTTTGTGTTATATGTATTTAGTACTCCCTGATAGTCCACTAGTTTACGGTGGAGTTTATAGTGTTGTATAGACTATGACGCTTATATGAAATGTGTTAAGCGGGATAATGGTAACGCCTTAACGCTATTTTGATACTTTATATTATTGATAGGCATTATCTACTTAGCGTACATTAATACATAGTGAATAGTTTAACGGATCATTAAAGGATGGTTATCCCAACGTGTTTTGAGTTACTTGTATTTTTAGTTGGTATTTCACTTGAGTTGGATTTATTGATATAAGAATGTTAATCCTGATTCGAGTGTTTTGTGTTTTGCTTTACGCTCGGGTCAGACTGAGTGTACCAGTATTCGAGACTCACCTTTGGAGTTGGAGCTTCGCTTGGAGATCCATCTATCTATCCAGCTTTCAGATATTCAGTTGATTCTAGTAATGTATTCTAATTCTTGCATTTGACTATTGTATTCGAAACTTCTGTTGTAACTTATTTGACTCTGTTATATATATAGTAGCTTCATAAACTACTATTCATTTTGTTTCCGCTGCATATTGTATATTACTCTGTGTCTGTGATTATGTGATTTATTTATTTACTGTATATGCTGAGTTTTGCCAAATATAAACTTACAATATGGTATTTTGAGCAATTCAATTCCGGCATGTTTGGATGCGAATGGTTGAAAATATCAGGTCGTTACATTTGGTATCAGAGCTTTGGCTCTAGGAAAAACTTAGAATATATGGTAATTTATTTACAAAATCACTTTCGATCGTGCTTGAATCTTTCATCTTTGATTTAAATTTCCTACGAATTTTGGAACGTTCCCTCTCTTCCGAAATTCATTCTTGTCCCTCACTATTCGTATTCTTCTGAATTTTGGAGCATCCCATAGCTCCACGATATGATTTGTATAGGGGTGAAACTCCTTTACAATAAACATTGATTTACTGGAGATTTCCATATCCTCAGTTTAGATGTTGATATCTTTTGTTATGCCAAATTCTATCTCTTGGGATCGAATGTAGATTTGCCTTCGAATTCCACATCGATCTTTATTCATGTAGTCAGGGTTGACCCGGCTAAGGTTGCCTGCGATATATATAAACTTATCCATCTTCCTATTTGTTATTTAAATCATCTTATCTTTGTTTCAAACCTATCTTCGAATCAAAATTCTATTTGATTTGAGTCCCTTTGAATCTCTATCTTGCTTTGAAATCCATTCTTGTATCGTCAAGCGAGGAAGTGTATTTGCAACTAATATAAAAATGTTTTATATATTGTGTTGTTTGAGTTGTTGATGATGATTTGGGTTTCCGATCGATTCATCTGATCAACGCTATCGATAGGAATTCCAAAGCACTGGAACAGAGCAAACTGACATAAAATTGTTTTCAAATTTGGTTAATGAAATAAATTTTTGTATGATTATATTACATATATAAGTATAATTTTCTGAAATTGAATTGTTCACTGAATTGGTTGTTAAAATGATAATATTTGATTTTTATTTATTATTTTGTAAACTACTGATTTTTTCCAACATATAAATAGAGGCAAGTTATAAAATATGGTTTATAAATTGATTTAGAGCTTACAATGAATTTAAATAAAGAATTTGAGAGTTTAATTTCCGATGATTTCAAACTTTGGGTTTAAATTTTAAAATTCATATTATATAAAGTAATTTCGAATAGAAATCATTTCCAAAGAATTTAAATGTTTAAATCAGTGCTCTTTGCGTTTTCGCTGGAAAAAAATTCGGTGATGGCGCCCGCATCATCGACATTCATTTTTGAGTTTTGAAGTGGAGAGACCATTCTGTAGCCTTGCTACACTATTACGTAGGAAATTAAATTGATTTGAATTGATAAAATTGGACTGGATTTATAATCTATAAGTATATGATTATAGATTTGATTTTATATATATAGCATATATTTATTTATCTCTAAATGGTTTGAAGTGAATCAGAGATTAATTCTTAAATTTATGTTAAAGGATGATTTTAAATAAAGCCAAAATTTCGAATGACTATTTAACTAGAAATTTTTATTTTAAAAAAATAAGGAAATTTTACTTGTATAGTACTCAATTGCATTCTAAAATATAACTTACATAAATTACCCAGAAGTTAACTATGTAATTGAATAATATACAAAATAAAATGATGTTAAAAGAAATTTTAAATAAATATGAGTAGTTATAGTAAATGTAAATATGCTTAATATATGTGATAAGATATATTAATGAAATAAATTTAATAATCATTTGGAATAAATAAGAATTATATTTGTTGAATAAAATATGATTGTAATAAATGACTATTCAAGTTCATGATTTTAGAAAATTATTAATAGAGGATAATTGGATAATAAGGTAATGAATAAACATGATAAATTAAATAAAATTTTGCCTTGAAGGAATTAATAAATTAATAATTGAATCAACTTAATGAAATTCCTTGAGTTTAAAATCAATTATTGAATATTAATTAATTCAATTGAAATTTATATGGTTTTAAACTAATTATTCTATTTTGTATTTCAGATCTATTTTTCTTTATGCTTGTTTCTATTCTCCTACCTTCTTCCTTTTCGGGGACAAAAAGTTTTGAGTGGGGGAGAGTATAACGACCCGTAAATTTTAACCATATTAATAATGTGATTAATTGAATTTTCGTGAAATTTTAAAAATAAAAATTTGAAATAAAAATTTAATATTTGAAATACGTATATTTAAATATAGAAGATCGTAAATTTTCATCTGAATTTATGAAAGTGTATTTCATTGTGAAATTCTATTAAATTAAAGCCAGTTAATAATTTTTGGTAATGAAATATTTTTCGATCCTGAATATTTTTACATAGAAAAATTCTAAATCATCTTCTGACTAAGACGTCATTTTTCATTTTTCCAAATTCGGGCTTCTTTAGCACTGTCGATCTTATTTTTCTGCGTTTTTGCTGCATTTTCCGCTAGTAAAAAATTCAAAATTTTATAATTCAATCGTATCGCTCATATCTATATACCCTTTTGATCGTCTCGTAGTGCTGATCACCACGGTATATTCGTTTGGATGTTTCGGTGTCCAATACAAGATGGAATTCGCGCGTCGGTTTGTCGTATCGGTACCTTTGTTTCCTATGACCTTTTATTTTCCTACAGTGTAATCCAAGTTTCACAACCTGTAACGACCTGATATTTTCAACCATTCGCATCCATTATAAGTGTATAGGTAGACACTCATGCCGGAATTGAGTTGCTCAAAATACCGCGTTGTAAATAAAAATTTGGCAAATCTCAGAATATGCAGTAAATAAAAATCAAAGATCACAGACACAGAGTAATAATAATGCAGCGGAAGTAAAAGAGATAGTAGTTCATGAAGCTACTATATAAATATATCAGAGTTACATAAGATACGATAGAAGAACAACAGAAGTTTAAATATGATAACCAAGTACAAGCTGAATAGAACAACCGAACTAAAAAGATAAAACTTGACAATAGATAATCTCCAGCGATTCCAATCTCCAGAAAGTGGAAATCCAAATCTGTGAATAACTCAGGCTGACCCGAGCGTAAATAAAAATACAAACACTCGAGTCAGGACATACACACTTATACAATGTAAACCAACTCAAGTGAACTGTAGCAAAGGTACAAGTAACTTAGAAGATGCTTGGGACCGCCCATCCTCTAAGGATCCGTTAAACTATTTACTATGTAGTAATATACGCTATATACAGTAGTGTCTAATCAGTAAAGTATAATCATATAGAAAATAGCGTTAAGGGGATGGTGAACCTTAACGCGGTCGGATCTTTAAAACCAAAATCGTAGCGGGCTCGCTATAAGGAGATGACACGGCACGCGAGGCAATGTCAGGCTGGATACACCGTTTGCACTCCCGGACCGGTGGTGACAGCAAGCCAGCAGCTTCCGCCCACCTCGAACAATACCCCCGAATCAAAGTGGCGCCACATATCGAATCGCAAAAGTAATAGAATGGTTTTCGATGGAGCATGCTCGATGAAAGGGTGCGACCTTTTGTGTAGCCCGTTATAGCTCCTGTTTTAGTCATTTATGCCAACTCATGGGAGTTGGGTCCACGTAATATACCTCGAGAACGTCGCCACCATCCTACTTCATTCTGGAATCTCCACCGCGTACACAGTTGTTAAAGTGGTTTTCGGTATTGGCCGGCTATAAGACAATATCTGATCCCGGTCTGTTTAACAACCAATCGTTATTATAACCCGTAGTTATAGCTTTAAAAAAATATTTTATACTTCAAAAATAAAATGTCATTTCAACCCAAATCTTTATCAAAATAAAGATTAAATCATTTCCAAACCATTTCAATATATCATCATACCATATCTTTCAATTCGAATATTTATAAAAATAAATATCAAGTTATTTATAACCATTTCAGTATTTTAAATTATCATATCCTTTAAAAACTTCCTTTCAAATCATTTTAATACATCAAAATATCATAACCTTTCAAAGCTTCATTTTTCAAATCATTTAATATCAAAATATCATATCTTTCAAAACTTCGTTTCAAATCATTTTAATATATCAAAATATCATATCTTTCAGTACCACATTTCAAATCATTTTAATATATCAAAATATCATATCTTTTCGAAACCACATTTCAAATCATTTTAATATATCAAAATATCATATCTTTTCGAAACCACATTTCAAATCATTATTCATTTTATTCAATTTAAAATACCATTTCAATTCATATTTCAAAACAGTTTATATTCCAAAAAAATCATTTTTAATCATAAAAATGAAGTTATTATGTTAAAAATTAAATTATTAAATTTCCAAAATTTTCAACTTCCAAAGTTCATTTATTCACTTACGTTTATCACAACAGTGAAATTTCACTTTTCGCAGCATTTAGAAAACGCTACGGAAAGTTACATTCAAAACAGTTCAATTTAACAAAAGACAACATTTTAAAATGTTGTAATAGGGTTTACTTAAATTCCAAATAAACTTAGTTAAATTCAAAAATTATAGAACTTACAAAATTGCTATAATAGTTTTTAATTCAATTTAGCTTTTTAGTTCATTATCATCAACTACAGCATTTACAAATACTGTAATATCATTTACATTGTAATTAATAGCATTTCAAAAATGTAGTCAATTAACTCCAAATATTCAATATAATTTCTCAACCAATTATATTTTTATTTAAAACATTTTTAACTCATAAAATCGTACATTTTCACATTTATAAACATCATTAAATTTTCCTCAAGTTCATGATTTTATAAAGTTAAATTTCCATTCAAAAATCAAGATTTAATAATAACTCACTTATTAAATTGCAATGTTCAATTTTAAATTCCTTGCATTGAATTTCAACTTAACACTTAAGTTCAAATTCTCAAATATAACTTAGTTTTATTTTTATTTGCTTAACTAAAAGTCCACTTTTAAGTCAATTTCATAAATTTCCAATTTTAGTTATATTTCAAAATTTCAACTTAAATATTCATTCATTTCACATTCAACTTTATCAAAAATCATTAATATGATATAAAATCACTTTAAATTAATTTAAATTCAAAATATCATAAATTTATCATATTTTCCAAGTTAATTTAAATTCCATTAAAAATTAAATCAAAATTTCCAAAATAACTTACATTCATATTTTCTAACTTTTCCATAATTTATTTAACTTATAGATTTCCAAAAAATAAATAATACTTTACAAAAGTTATATTTTTATTAAATTTCAAATCAAATATTATAATAATTAAATTTCTAAAATATTTTAAAATTTTTAGAAAAACATATTTTAACTACGGGCCTGTATATAATTTTCTACGCTAGGTAAAGGGATACGGATAATATATCATTTCAACCCGTAATTTACAAAGAAAATCTGGGTTTTATCATTTCAAACCCGCAATCCCAATTTAAAATAAATTAAATAAAAATAGTTCAAGCCTATCATTTCATCCCATAAGGATTTTTCCCTATTCTAAAGTCCGTTCGGGTATGTATCATTTCAACCCATAGTGATTCTAATTTACAGGGAACTTGCAGTGTGATAAACTGATAAAATATACGGAATAGCATGAAATAACAGTAACATATGATATAACAGGTGTTTATCAGGTGTGAACATCATATGATAATAATATAAGCAGTTATAACATGTTAATATAGTTCTACAGATTCGCAGGGTGTCAATTTACTACTTATACAAGTACATAATGTCTGGTGAGAAATACTCACATTTTTATGCTGGAGATATTAATTTGAATGACACAACGGATCCAGAAGGCAGGACCTTTGATTTTGAGTGGAGAGAAATAGCCAAGATATCATCTTTTAAACAACCCCAAAACAAGACAATATAACTTATGAATATTCAACCAAAACAATATAGAAATAATTGGAAATTTGAAATTAAAAAAAAATGATTCAACCTTTCATTAACCATTCAAGTGCTTGGCCATGACATCATTTGGCTCAGCCATGATCAGGTCTAGACCTAAAATGCTCATCCAATGGTCAGCAAAAAGAAGGAAAACAATGGGATGTGAAGAGGTAGGAGTTAAACATGAAGCAGACAAAGAGTCAAGGCCAAAAGGAGTGGTTTTTGGTGCACACTAGGCTTGGCCTAGTCATTGTTTGGGCTTGGCCATGCTTGCTCCAGATCTGGGCAGAGGTCAAGTGATGGCCAGAGATCAGGTTATGGTGGTTGTGGAGCAAGGGTAGGTGGCCAAGGTGATAGAAGAATGATATAAGTGAAGTTATGTGGTCTAGGCATTGTTTTCAAGGATTGATTTACAAGTTTGAGGGGTTTGCATCATAGGGAGGCCATGGTCAGATCTTGGTCATAGGAGGGGAAGGTAGTGCTGTTGTAGATGGTGGTGGTGTGGTCGGTGGTGGTGGTGGAGATGTGGGGCCGAGCAAAGCTATGATAGGTCATGGCAAAAATCAAGCAAAACAAAGAAGAAGAAGTAGAAAAATGAGAGGAGGAAGAGAGGCCATTGCTTATTTTTCTTTGCTCAGATCTGAAATGGATGTGTATTATTGATGGAATGAGAAACTTTCACGTGAATAAGCAAAAGAAAAGGAACGGCTACAATAAATTGATGCATTGATTGAAAAAGAAACGGTAAAAGAAACGGTGAAACGACTTTACGTTTCTTAGCTTTTAAAACCTTCCATACTTCCTTTTCTTTTAAATCAAGTAAAACAAAATAAACTTCAGCAATTACATCTAAAAACCGAAACAAAGTGAAATAAAATAAAAATATATAATTAAATTTAAAGAAAATATAAAAAGAATTAAGGAAATTGCTTAAAAATTGATAACAGGGTTCAAAAATTACAATTAAAACATCAATGGATTTGGAAAAATATCTACTTCATTTTAAAAATATTCTAAATCAAAATTTTGAAATAAATAATTAATTAATTAAATTGGAGAAAAATAGAAAAGAACTAAAGAAAATGTTTAAAAACTGAAAATAGGGCATGAAAATTACAAGAAAAATACTACTAGCTCTAGAAAAATTCTTACCTCACTTCAAAAATATTAAAAGACAAAAACATACATAAATTAGCATATCAATACATATTACAATAAAATATGACAAAGAAAAATAAAATTTATACTATTTAAAATAACAAAATTGCAGAATAAACGAATTGCACTCAATATTGAAATATACATAACTTTCACAATTTAAATCCGTTTCCAACGAAACAAAAAGCAGTGTTCCAAAAAATTTATGTACTTTCAAAATAAAAGAATTTTTTTATAAAATTTTCAAACTTTTAAAATTTTAAAATAAAAGTCAAAGTTTGACTATTTTGACCAAAAATTCACTTTTTGGAAAATATTCTTTTCAATCATGCTTTGGAATGATAATTCATATCAAAACTAAATTTTATCATTCAAAATAAATAAAATAAGTTTTTTTAAAATCAAAAATTCAATTAAAATAATTAAAATATACAAAAAAATAAATCATAAAATACAGGGTTGTTACACTACCTTTTATTTTCCCCGAAAATCAAATGGTGACTATTACTTTCCCACTGTTCATTTATTACTCCCAGAAATTTATCTTGGGACCTTTATTTCCAATATTAACTTTTGGTATTCAAATAGCAAGTTGTATGTTCATCAGCTTTGGAAATGAAAAAAAAAAAGAGGAAACCAATATTATTTTCGTTCGTTCTTCCCTTATTCACTGATATCTTCATCTTCCTCTTCTTCTATGTTGTCCTCCTCAACCAATGCAATTTTCGCCATCAACAGCAACCCATATAAGCTCACCCTTTTAGTCAACTTCTTGAACCCCTCCTCCTCCACAGCCTTGGTGTAGACCCGATCGCACCTCCCTAACGTCAGCTGTCCCATCACCTTCGGCCAGTACACAACTCACCATCACCACCTTGCAAAACTAAGACCGTCAGCCCAAACCATCTCCGACGTCGCCTGACCACGATTGTCATTCACCGACTTGCCACCTTGATCCGATCGTCGCCTTCCACTTCACCACTGACGCAACCGTTTGCTAACCCTT
This sequence comes from Allium cepa, assembly GCA_030765085.1. NCBI lineage: Eukaryota > Viridiplantae > Streptophyta > Magnoliopsida > Asparagales > Amaryllidaceae > Allium > Allium cepa. Next base: position 347,464,264 of record CM060939.1, on the reverse strand, counting down.
CCTCCATGTAAGCAACCATAACCGAGCCTAGCCATCCCACATAGCAATCGAAGTCCACCCAAGCCCGTCACCTCACTTCAAAGCTAGCCGTCCCCTCCACTTAGCTTGCAACACCTCAGCTGTAGAGTACAACCATGTGCACCACATCCGATGACTATCCGAGACCCACTGTCTCCTTCTTGATGGCCGAGCTTCTTTTGTTTATATGTGCATTAAGGTATGTGTGTATATATATATATATGTAGTAATAAGGTATATTTATATAAATATCTATATCTTAGTTGCGTAAAAGTTGTATGTATGGTTGTATAGATATTGCAAGTGATGTTACCGTTTGGAAGAAAACATTATAATAGTTTGATATATAGTGTACCTTTGAGTCTGTACACATATTAGTCTATGGGCATAGGATGCTTTATTGATAAGTATGGCTTTGCTGTATATTTTACTAGGAGAAAATATACATTTTAAAACAATTGTGGTATATATATATACAATTTTAAGTACGATATTTATTTCAGTTATATATTATAAGTTTATACGTATAGTATATACTCTATTATATGTTGAGTGCACTACATGTTAGTTTATATGAAATTTTAATATGTCGGTTTTGTTTATTTCGTTTTAAGGAAACTAATGTATACTTGTGTATAACATATAGCATATGTCGTTGTTTATAATTATTAGTGTATGCAGTGTTGTCTGTAAATGATATATATCTATCGATCTATGTAACATGTGATTTATTATACAACAGCTCATATATATTTCTTATGATGAAGCCTGTGTAAGTCTTATAAAATATTAGTTTGTATATAATGTTTATAGAGTATAAACACTAGCCTGTACAAATACATTTGCAACCGTATGGAGTTGCTATAGATTTGTTTTTATATATACAATTTTATTTTAAAGTTATATTTTCATACTGTCATTTTTTTTAAGTTGTTATGTATTTTGACAGTTATACATTCGTGTGTGTGTGTGTGTATCTAAAATCTTGTAGTAACATGTTGGGTGTATATATTTGTTGCGGGACGCAAACAGATTTTATTTTATATTTTTTTTGAAAATGCATATATATACTATGAGGCTGCATAGTATGTTAAATTTGGTTGTACAGTGTGCCTGCATTTATGCACTATTACCCTACATACATGAGCCGGGTTTCATTATAATGATATGTATGTTTTATTAACTGTTGACAATTTGAAATGTGTACATATAGTTTGTTTTGAAAACGTATGTATGTATAATTTTAACGAGTTTCAGATTTAAGATTTGTTAAAGAAATAATATATTAGAATAATATATATATTCTATGGTCATTTATATTAATTTATATAAGCTATACTAGTTTATATATATTTCGTTTCAGTCTATATCAAACAGCTTCTGATTTATTTTCATTGATTCCTTGTTATCAGCTTTGATCGTCGAATTCGTGCCAATCTAGCTCTGTTTAAAATTCGTGCTTGGATTCGTAATTCAAATTTCGGTGTCCGCATCAGTGTGTGTATCCATGTCATCTCCTGTTCTCTCTAGCCTCGAAAGGTGAGCAATCACTCATGATTAATGTTCTTTTATTTATTAAATTTGATTTCAATTGAAATGACAATTGAAATATGCTGCTGTTATTTATTTACACTGTTATATATATGCTATTACCCGTATCAGTTCACCTATGATATCTGACACCATTGTCTATTATTTATATTGATGATATATGCCTGTTATATTACTATTATATCTGTTATCACTCTACAAGTTCCCTATTAGTATAGGATTTACTATGGGTTGAAATGATACAAACCTGAATAGTCTTTAGAATAGGAGAAAATCGTTATGGGTTGAAATGATAGACTCAAGTGATTTTCATTGACATTAAATTTGGGATTACGGGTTGAAATGATATATATATATATATATATATATATATATATATATATATATATATACCCGTATATATCTAAGTTGCGGAATGAAATGATAAATATTTGTATTACTTGACCATAGGATAGAGACCTATATACAGACACCGTTGGTCTATATAAATATTTTAAAATGATTTCTATGGTTTTGGAAAGATATATACAGTTTTACTTGATAATGAAATTATTTTATAAATAAGTTTTAAATTAAAATGGATTTAAAGTTGATTTGGAATTTTTTATTTAATTCAGAATTGTCTTTAATTAAATCGATTTGAATTTATTGATTTGGAAATTTGAGAATATGACTTTATAACGTGGTTTTGGTTTAAGATGATTTAAAGGAATATTTCAAGTTTAAATAAAATAAAGGAAATATTCAATGATTTTGAAATTTGGGTTGTATTTAAATGATATTGCATTTTCTTAAGTGAATATTTCAAGCTAAATGATATTTAAGTGGATTTGATATATATATATATACATATATATATATATGAGATTTTCAAATTAGTTTTGAAGTGTGAAATATTTAAAGTTTCGAAATATATTGGAAGTGAAATGGTTTATTTTGTGGTTCAAATCTGTGTTTGAAATCGATATAAATTGAAATGGTTTATTGAGAACTGAAATGAGTTGAAATTTACGTTTTGAGATTGATCTAAATTGGATTAAAGTTAATTTGAATCAAATTTGTGAAGTTGAGGAAATTATTTTATTTTATGAAGAAAATTCAAATTTAAACTATTCTATATTTTTCTTTATAAATTATGTTAATATAAACCGTTCTAATATACTAACCATTTTATTATAAACTATTTTAAATCTATAACTATTTTATATAAACTATTTTATTTTATAAACTATTTTATTTTATAAACTATTTTATTTTATATACTATTATTAATATCTAAACTGTTTATGGGTGGAAGTTATGATTTCAAGTTAAGGTTTTCCCAAAATATTATGATTTCAAAGTGTTTTGGTTTCGGAAGTGTTATAGCTTTGGAAGTATTATGATTTTTGAAAATGTATATATTTGAAATGGAAATGATATCGTATTGATTTGGTTTTGAAATGGCAATGATATTTTGGTTTTGAAGTATAAGCTATTTGAAATGACCAATCGGTGTAATAATTACAAAGTTATTAAAGAGACCAGGATCGGTTAGGGACATACTCACTGTCTAAACTGAATGCAACTTTAATAACTATACGCGGCGTGTGATCTAGAGTGAAGTGGTTGAAATGATGTACGTTGCTGATTGAAGAAAGAGAACGACAATGGATAGCCTTGACACTTGTGTCAAATTTGAAATGACTAAAATAGGAGCCGTGCCGGGCCAATGAGGTTAGCCTCCTCTAAGCGAACACACTTCTTCGTAAACTACTCATTACTTGTTTCTGATTGGTGCGCACCCTTGAATTGGGAGTGTTGTTTTGCGGTGTTGCGATCGTTGCGGTGATGCATTCTCACCAGTCCGGATCAGGCAAACGGTAGTTTCACTACCTTGGGTATTGCCTCATGTGCCTTGCATACTCGTACCCCTATGCGCGACCACTACGATTTGTTTTGTGTTATACCTATGGAGTACTCCTTGATAGCCCACTAGTTTACGGTGGAGTTTACAGTGCTGTATAGACTATGACGCCTATATAAAATGTGTTAAGGGGGATAATGGTAACGCCTTAACACTATTTTGATTATTCATATTACTGATAGGCATTATCTACTTAGCGTACATACTACATAGTAGATAGTTTAACGTATCCTTAAAGGATGGTTATCCCAACATCTTTTGAGCTACTTGTATTTTTAGTTGTTATTTCACTTGAGTTGGATTTATTGATATAAGAATGTTAATCCTGACTCGAGTGTTTTGTGTTTTGTTTTACGCTCGGATCAGACTGAGTATACCAATATTCGAGACTCTCCTTTAGAGTTGGAGTTTCGCTTGGAGATCCATCTATCTATTCAGCTTTCATATATTCAGTGGATTCTAGTAATGTATTCTGATTCTTGTATTTGACTATTGTATTCGAGACTTCTGTTGTAACTTATTTGACTCTGTTATATATATTAGCTTCATGAACTACTGTTCAGTTTGTTTCCACTGCATATTGTATATTACTCTGTGCCTGTGATTCTGTAATTTATTTATTTACTGTATATGTAGAGTTTTGCCAAATATAATCTTACAATCTGGTATTTTGAGCAATTCAATTCCAGTATGTTCGAATGCGAATGGTTGAAAATATTAGGTCGTTACAGTATGTCATTATTGTTATCATACATTTTTTGGCATATCTCGTATCCTATCTCATTTTATATGACATTTATAGCTAGATTGATCCGTTTATTATTTCTTATTAAATAATACTCGGGTCAGACCGAGGTGTTACAGGCGCTTCTACTTGACTTCTTGGCAGGGACTAGCTTCTAACTTTTGGCTAGCTACTTAGTTTAGTAGTTTTTGTTTTATACATTCGAGATAGAGACTCCTTGATGTATACATATTCTTTTGTCTAGCACTTGTACTGATTCTTTTGTGATGTAGTGGATCTTGTATGACCACTACTGTAATGTACACTTTTATGTGATATATTCTTATATGTTTCCGCCTTAGTGACATGAATACCTGTGAATGATTTGTGTTATTTCTATTTCTATATTTGTTTTCGAAGTCCACATAGCCATTGTGTAGTAGCTTTGTGTTCGTACTTGATATGTTGGATTCCCTCTTGAAAGGAAATGCTTGTTATGCTATCTGACATATCGGTACTCGTACAAAGCTATTACATGGATGGTCGCTCCTCAACAGCCTTATTCTTTGTGTTAGTCGATGGCATTAACCCGTAGTGTCCTTGGCTAGTGTGAGCATAGAGGTGGGACGTCACAGCTTGGTATCGGAGCCAAACTTTGGAACAATATAGAATAATATAGCAAGGATCATTTTCCTAAGTCTCTCTTGGGAATCGTATCTTAGGATTTAATTCGAGTCATTGGACCCATTCTATCCTATTTTATTTTATGATACCTTGTTTTATCAATCATGATTGTTTGATATTCATTTTGAGATAACATTTTTCCTCTTCTTTCTTTCTTTCTTAAAGAAGAGAAATGGTTAGACCAGGCCGTTCCAGCGCCGGTCAACCCAGTGCCACTCCTTAGGATGGAGTATTTATGTATGCCTAACGGCTCTTAGATCTCATAAAGAATGCTCAAGCTATCGGAACCATTCCAAAGCCTACTCACCCTAAATCTAGGTTTGCACGCTTGCGTAGAGATTATACCAATTTGGATGGAAAGCCATTCAAGAGTTCCGAAAGCGTCATAGAAATTCAAGCTTGGCTTAGAACATGCGATCTCATCTTTCTCGCATGAATCTTATTGATCTATATCGTGTCCAAGTGGCTTCTTGTATGCTCCAATTAAGAGCATTAGATTGGTATGAGCTTTTGGTTTCTGAGATTATTGAAGCGGATCTTACTTGGGAGCAATTCCGAGAAAAGTTTGAGTTGAAGTTTGTGCTGAAAGCTGAAAAAGTAACTTTAGCTCGGCGCTTTATTGACCTTGTTCAAGGTGAATCTTCTATGATGTATTACGTTGCATCTTTTGAATCCCTCTCTAAATATGGGGTCGAGTACATTAATACCCCATTAAAGAAAAATAATAGGTTTATTTATGGGTTGAATAAGAACCTAAAAAAGCCATTACTTCTAAAATTAGAATCTTTCGACCAGCTTGTTGATATCGTACTTCGACTTGAAGAGGCCGATAAAGAAAGTGATGTTGAAGTTATGGGTGTCAAACAGAACTTCAACAACAACAAGAAGAGCCCTATTAAGTTCAACCCTAATTCCAACAAGAAATGGAAACAAGCAACTTCGGTAGCAAAGACTCCTACCTCTAGTCGCGGGCAATGCTACAATTGTGGTTCTAAGGATCATTATGCAAATAAGTACTCGAAACCCCTTGTCACTATTGCAAAAGTTCGGGTCATTATATATCTTCATGTCCCAAACTTTAAAGTAACAACGAGGGAAAGCTAAATGTTATGCAAGCCCCTAGTAACACTTCTTGCGGTCAAGGTATTTCTCATTCTATCGTTGATGGCATTATTATATTTTGTGATCTTCCTATTCGAGTTCTTTTTGATATGGGTGCATCCCACTCTTTTATATCAAAAGAACTTGTTAATACTTCTTCTTTAAATGTTATGGGCTTGATGACTTCTATGAGAATTGAAAATCCGGTTGGTGGATCCACAACACTCAGTTTACTTTGTAAAGATGTCGAGATTATTTTATGTGATTATTCTTTCCGAGCCGATTTGCATGTCATGCGTGACTTAAGCTTCGGAAAGATTTTGGGAATGGATTAGCTTAACCATTATGAAGCCCACATCCTATGTCTTGAGAGGACTATATATCTTCGACATCCTCGATCTGTTAAGCAGATTTCTATGGTTCTTAAAGATTCAGATTCTAATTCGGTGGCATCCTTATATTCTCTAGGCCTTTAGGATGATGATAATGATGATGAAGATGTCATTTCTCTCATTCACGTTGTTCGTGAATTTCTCGAAATATTTGACCCCGTTTTAGGATTACCCCCTAAGCGAGTAATCGAGTTCAGAATTAATCTAATCCCTGGAGCACTACCCATCACTGGTCCTCCTTATCATATGTCCAATAGGGAAAATGAGGAGATGCGTAAGTAATTATCTGAATTGAAAGTAAAATAGTTTATTCGTTCTAGTTCTTCTCCCTGGGGAGCTTCCGCTATTTTTGTGCAGAAATCCAATGGTGCATTTAGACTTTGCATTGACTATCGCAAGCTTAATGATCTCACCATTAAGAATAAATATCCCTTACCTCGGATTGATGATCCATTGGATCAACTTAGTGGTGCAAGAGTCTTTTCACAGTTAGACTTAGCAACCGGCTTTCATCAGCTTCGTATTGCTGAGGATAGCATTCCTTTAACATCGTTCCGTACTCGTGATGGATCCTATGAATGACTTGTTATACCATTTGGTTTAACGAATGCTCCAGCTTATTTCGTTGACCTTATGAATCGAGTTTTCAAAGACTACTTCGATCGATCGATTTGTTCTCATCTTCATAGATGATATTCTTGTTTCTTCTAAAACCGAGGAAGAGCATGAAAAGCATCTTCAAATTGTGTTGGAAACTCTTAGGAGGAATCAATTGAAAGAAAAATTTCAAGTGCCACTTTTGGCAATTTCGTGTGAAATTTTTAGGACATATCATTTCTGAATCCGAAATTTCGATGGATCCTTCAAAGATTGAAGCGATTCAAAATTGGAAGAGACCAGAGAGTGTGATGAAAATCCGTAGTTTCCTTGGATTGGCGGGATATTGCAGTCGTTTCATAAAAGACTTTTTTAAAAATTTCATGCCTCCTACTAGTTTGACAAAGAAGAGAGTTAAGTACATTTGGTCAAACAAATGTGAAGCTTCTTTTCAAAGATTAAAAGAACTCCTTTCTGATGCTCCTATTCTTGTGATTCCTGAAGGGAACCAAGAATTTGTTGTTTATATCGATGCTAGTCGTGTTGGTTTGGGAGCCGTCCTCATGCAAAGGGAATGTGTTATTGCTTATGCTACTAGGCAATTAAAGCCTGCCAAAACGATATATGCCATTCATGATTTAGAGCTCGCGACTATTGTTTTCGCCCTTAGAATTTGGTGCCATTATCTTTTGGGAGAGAAATTTATTCTCTATACCGATCATAAATCTTTGAAGTGTTTATTTTCTCAAAAGGAACTTAATTTGCGTCAACAACGTTGGCTCGAGTTCCTTGCATCTTATGATCTTGATATTCTTTATACTCCATAAAAGGTAAATCGTGTTGTCGATCCCCTTAGTCATAGACAACAAGCGGTTGTTTCAATGATGATATTCGAGTGGAATGATCTCGAGACTTTGTCTATATGTGAGATTCGAGATCGTGAACCCAACTCATGTTCATCTATTATTTTATGTAGCGTTGAGGCTCATCCATCTCTTTTAGTCCACATTCTTGATGCTCAAAGGCATGATCCTAGATTGACTTATCATAGCCAAAGTTGTCGGGATAGTAATATTGATGGTTTGAAAGACTTTGAAATCGATGCTCATGGCGGCATTCAAAAATTTGGTAGATTATCATGCCAAATATTAGTGATCTTCGTAAAGACATTTTAGAAGATTCTCATCGTTCTAAATTTACCACTCATCTCAGTGGTAGTAAAATGTACGCGGATATGTAGCGACTTTATTATTGTGATGGAATGAAATCAGATATTGCTAACTTCATTAAGCATTGCATGACTTGCCAACTCATAAAGGCCGAGCATCAAAGGCCTAGTGGGTTATTACAACCTCTAGATATTGCTGTTTGGAAGTGGGATCAAGTCTCCATGGACTTTGTTGATAGTCTTCACCATTCTCGTTTGGGCCATAACTGTTTATGGGTGATTGTGGATAGACTTACATAATCCGCCCAGTTTATTCCCGTTCGATCTAATCAGACCGTACCTCTTTTATCCAAACTTCATGTTAAAGAAATTGTTAAATTGCATGGAGTTCCTACTTCTATTGTTAGCGATCGTGATCCATTATTTACTAGAGAATTTCGGAAGAGCCTTCAAAAAGCTTTGGAAACGAAGCTTAATTTTAGCACCGCTTATCATCCTCAGTCCGATGGACAAATCAAGCGTGTGAATCAAAATCTTGAAGATCTACTTCGTGCATGTGTTTTTGATTTTGGTGTAAGTTGGGAAGATCATATTTCTCTTGTTGAGTTTTCCTATAATAATAGCTTCCAATCTAGTATTGGTATGGTACCATTCCAGGCACTCTATGGAAGGCCATGTCGATCTCCTTCTTGTTGGCTTGAAGCTGATGAGAAGCTGGTTTTAGGTACAGATTTTATACGTGATTCCACAAAAAAGATTGACCTTATTCATCATAGGATGAAAGAAGAGCAAAGTAGATAAAAATTCTATGCCGATAACCGAAGAAGGAATTTGGAATTTTCTGTGGGAGATTTGGTGTTTATTCGTGTCTCTACTATGAAGGGTGTTGTGTGTTTCGGTCGATTGGGAAAGTTAGCACCTCGATTTATAGGTCCTTTTCCCATCACCGAACGCATTGGTTCTGCGGCTTATCACCTTTTATTACCGGCTGAATTCACTGCTATTCACGACATTTTCCACGTCTCTCAACTAAGGAAATTCCTTAGGGATTCTGATTCTATTCTTGAGCCCAGTGTTATTGAAGAAGTCATAGTGTCGCCTAATTTGACTTATGAGCAACATCCTATTCGTATCATTACTACGAAGGTTAAAGGTTTTCGTAATAAAGATATCCCCCTTGTGAAAGTTCAATGGTCCTCAAATCCTAAGGATTGCTCTTGGGAATCCAAAGAATTCATCGAGCGAACACATCCGGACTTACTCTCTCGAGCTCTTTGAGGTGAACTTCTTATTTCAAATTTTCTTTTGTGTTGATATGTTTTTTGGTTGTCACTCTTTGTTTTCTTCTTAAGTATTGCGAGGACGCAATTTCTTTAAGGAGGGGAGTCTGTAACAATCCGCATATTTTACGATTGTATATTTAAATGTTTTATTTAAATATAACATAGCTAGTTGGATTTAAGTCCGAAATGTCACTTTCTGCAAAAAGTCGAATTGGGACTCGAGACCCCTTCCATTGAGTCCAAAATGACGTTTGTGACCTTTTTGAGTATAAACATCGATATGTTTGGAGTTGAGTAGAATTTTGATATTTTCATTTAGGGCTTTGGGTTTGGGTTTTCAGCCCACTAACTTAACAAATAACCCAACTCCACTCCTCTTCATTCATTCGACTCCTCATTTCCTAACACTCTTAAGCTAAGGCAAATATGGGGAAGAGAAGAAGAAATTAAAATTCCTAAGCCCTAATTCTATTAGGAATTATCAACTTCAAGATAGAAATCAAGGGGAAGCTTAGTTAAGCATCCTCTTCATCTTCTCCATTTGAATCCCTCTTCAATTTTCAGAAATTCCTATAAGCTAACTTAGGAAAAACTTCACATTTGATAATAGATTGAAGATTCTATTGTTGAAGAGAGATCAATCTTTGCTTGTTCTTGGGCTTCTCATTTGTTGTTTGGGGGTTAAAAGATGTGTTTTTGGACTCACATCTATATCTATATCTTTGATAGTTCTTAGGTAGTAATTCCTAACATCTATTCCTTGTCCATTTGCCTTTAGATTGAATTAGTTTAATGAATATTCCAACTTTGGTGTTTTGAAGTTAAAAATCTTTAAAATCCAATCTTTGATGTTTGAACATGTTTTCGAGGTGTATCGAAGTGCCTATAAGGCTGGGTTGTCGCTTAGCATAAATCCCTAGCTTTGTTGCTCGTTCGATCGCATCCGGATAGGATTTGTTTTGCCCTTCTTAGGGGCTGGGCTGAAAATACTGCAAATGACAGTTCGGTCGACTGAACTGTAAGGCCAGTCGACTAAAACTAGAAACAGAAAGTTCCAATGCCAGTATCAGTCCATACAGTTCAGTCGACTAAACCTGAAAACCGAACGCTTCTGGGCATAGAGTCAGTCAACTGACTACTGAGTTCAGTCGACTGAATCTGCTTATCTCAGCCAAATTTGCCATTTAGTGTGGATTTCCAATTTTAAATCGATTCTCATTGATCCAATTAGTTGTTATCACTCTTGTTGACTTTGATAATTTCTTTTTCTGGATTTTTGGGAATATACATTTTGATGGATTCTATATCCATTTCTATGAATTTGATTCACGTCTTCGAATGTGAATTTTTGGTGATTGGTATTTTTTACAATCATTTTTGGTGATTTGTCACTTTGAAATACAAAGATTTCTATACTAGTAGTAAATATTCAAACTCTTTCACAAAGAAGATTTCAACTCTATTTAGTACAAAGCTCGTATATAAAATCGTTTTCCAATCTATTAGTATATACAAACCTTTTCCTCATTCGTTCAAGAAATCTAATTAAATGGCTGAGCAAAACAAGTGGTATGAAACGCTTGCATTTACTTTGTCGGTTAATTCTTAGACTTGTTAAATAGAAACTCTTGTGACGATCTTCGAGTGGAAATCTATAATTTGTTCATAAATATTTAAGTTAAGCCAATGGTTATGGGACATGAAGCTAAACTCATTTATTTACTAGCTTAGTGTAACCGACACTTCTCGATGATCGACGATGATCATTTTTTGATTTAGAATACCGATGCAGGATGCGTCTTTGTTTGCGTGGGGGACAAAACCCTGTTTGTGGAGTTTCAGCTCAAAATTAGTGAGGCAGCGACCCATGGTCTTTGGGCCGTTTGTGAAGCCTCGACTCAAAATTGATGGTTAGCGACCATGGAATAGCATTCCATTTGTGATGCACGTGTTGGTGAGTTTTCATGCTCCGTTTTTTGATAGGCCTTCCCCGTTTTGTTTTCTGGATTTCTAGTGGACGATTTCTAGAATTTGTGTTTCGCCATTTTTTTTTGATTTACATTGACAAATTTTATCAATATTTGTAGTCTGGTGAATATCTTAAAGAATATGACATTCTTTTTGGTGTTTGAATATATTCGAGATATTGTTTGATTTTTGTTGTTATCTAATGTATACTTGTCACAGTATGGCATTATTGTTATCATACGTTTTTGGCATATCTCATATCCTATCTCATTTTATATGTTATTTATAGCTAAACTGATCTGTTTAGTATTTTCTTCTTAAATAATATTCGGGTCAGACCGAGGTGTTACAGGTGCTTCTACTTGACTACTTAGCAGGGACTAGCTTCTGACTTTTGGCTAACTACTTAGTTTAGTAGTTTTTGTTTTATACGTTCGAGATAGATACTCCTTGATGTATACATATTCTTTTGTATAGCACTTATACATATTCTTTTGTGATGTAGTGGATCTTGTATGACCACTACTATGATGTGCACTTTTATTTGATATATTCATATCTGTTTCTGCCTTAGTGATATGAATACCTATGAATGATTTGTGTTATGCCTATTTTTTTATTCTTTTTCAAAGTCCACATAGCCACCGTGTAGTAGCTTTGAGTTCGTACTTTATTTGTTGGATTCCTTCTTGAAATGAAATGCATGTTATACTGTGTGACATATTGGTACTCGCACAAAGCAATTACGTGGATGGTCGCTTCTCAATAGCCTTATTTTTCATGCTAGTCGACAGCATTACCCCGTAGTGTCCTTGGCTAGTGTGGGCATAGAGGTGGGGCATCACATTTATCCTTTATATATATTTTTTTAATTTCTTTCCTTTGTTCACTAGCATAAAGTGGTATGTTTTGCATTTCTTTAGTTGCTGAACTGTTCTTTTGTTTTGAAATTTACATAACAGTTCAAATTGCTTTTATAGCCGTTCATCCTCATTACATTTATCACTTTAATTTCCATTTTGTTTTCAAATGCAAGGCTTCTCATTCATGGCTGCAAATTTTTTTTATTTCTCCTCCTCCGACTAACCATTTCCGAAGCCTATATGCGTTCGCATGCTACACTAGCCTCCCTGGTAGAAACCGCACCCTCCACCTTTGCCTTAAATCTTTTCCCCACCCTCTTCGATGACCGACCCTATAGCCTCATCTCCCCTCCCCTCCACTATCTCCACTAACAAACCCAGCGACTGGCGAAGCTCCTCCTCCAGCCGTGCAAGCTTGCATGCCCGAACCCCAAAACCCAATCTTCTCGACCTGCCCTCCCATTCAACACCGAACACTTCCACCAACTTCTCCGATCTCTCACCCAACCGAGCCATCACTTGCTTTCTCTGATGAAAGATATATACATAGGTATATATATACGTACATTTTTCATATAAATCTGTTTACATATATATATATATATATATATATATAACCGAGTTTGTATATAGGTGGTATAATATTAATTATGTTAGTTTTGTATACATATGTTGGTGTATATATGTCAGTTAGTAACAAAGATTGTACATTTATATAGTTATATATGTTATAGTCTATAATATATGTCTACATAATTTAGTTGTAAGAGTTACGGTAAGGATATTAGGGTATATATATGGGTATAAGGTATCTGTTATTATATGTGTAAGTTTCTGTCCTAGTTTTATATTTGCGGATATATAATTTGGGCCTATATGTATTTTAATTGTATATATTAAGTTATTCTTAATAATTTATGGTCTCTTAGGTCATACAAGTTATAGAGGGAGTATGTAATCGGTTGGTTATAAATATATATAATGGATTTTTTTTGTAGTCTGCATATAGGTTATAATATGTCAGCTTACATATTTTAAGTTCGAGATGTGTCATAGTTATTATATATTAGTTTACATCAGTTGTAGTTTGTATATTTTTATTTCTCATGTGTTATCAGTGTATATATATAGTACGTTTTACACATTTGCAAATTTATATTTATATTTTTATTGGATTTAGCAATAACTAATATATGTAAAGTTATATTGCAGTTTATATATATAAATTTATGACTTCAAATTTTAATGTGACTTCAAATTTGACATATGTATAGATCTTTATTTTAGTATAAGTTTTAAATTAAATATTGACTCTGTATAGCTATATATATATATATAGGTAAGTTTTAAATTTGCACTTGTTGGTTGTTTATATGTGTGTATATATAGATTTATATGTGTGTGTATACAGATTTATATATATATTAGTTTTATATATAAGTAATTATTTCAACATATATTCTGAATATATATTTGACTATAATATATGAGTTTTAGTTAAACTAATGATTTTTGAAATAAATATACATGTTTTATTTATTATATGTTTGAATTTAGAATATGATTTTATATATATATATATATATATATATATATATATATATATATATATATATATATATATATATAGACACACACACATATACAGTTACATATAAGTTCACTTACATCAACTATCGTCATCGATCCAGTTCTAATTCGATTTCATCAATTCCTTGTCATCAGCTTTGATCGTCAAAGTCGTGCCCATCGTGCTTGCCTTGAAATTCGGGTTTGGATTCGTAAACCGTCGCGTAGTCTAATCTCTCTAGCCTCAAAAGGTGAGCAATCACTCACGATTAACATTTTTCTATTTATTAAATTTGATTTCAATTGAAACGATAATTGAAATATGCTGCTGTAGTTATTTAATTTGCCATTTATGTTATTATCTGTAACTGTTCACCTGTAGGATATGACATCATATCCCGTTGTTTATATTATCTATTATTTATATTAATGATATATGCCTGTTATATTATTATTCATATTTGTTATCACTCTGCAAATTCCCTGTTAGTATAGAATTCCCAATAGTTTGAAATGATACATACCCGAACGATCTATAAAATAGGAGAAAATCGTTATGGGTTGAAATGATAAACCTAAGTGATTTTCATTTGAATTGAATTTGGGATTGCGGGTTCAAATGATATATACCCACATATATATATATATATATTTAAATTACGGATTGAAATGATAAATATCTGTATCACTTGACCATATGATAGAAAATTATATACAGACACAGTTGGTCTACATATAAATATTTGAAAATAATTTCTATGGTTTTGGAAAGAAATATATGGTTTTAATAAATATTGATTCTTAGAATATTATATATAAATGTTAATTTATATATAGATTTAATAATAATACTTAATTTAATTAAGATTGATTTAATTAATATATAATATGTTTATGTATTTATTTAAATTCATATTAAAAAATAGATTTTTGTAATAATTTGAATAAGTTAAGGTGGGAAAGCTAAATTTGAATTTATTTGAAATTGTATTTAATTAAGATTTTTATTTAATTAAATCAGTTTGAAACTTATTGAAATTGAGATTTAAGATATTTATTACTTGATTTTGGTTTAAGTAGTTTAAGGAATATTTCACGTTTAAATAAATTGAAGGAAATATTTAGAAAAATGAAATTTAAGGTTATCTAAATGAAATTAAATTTATTACGTGAATATTACAAGACTTAATAATAATGAAGTTAAATCAAGATCTATATGAAACCGTAAACTTAGTTTTGAAAATGTTGAATATTTAAAGCTTTGATATATATTGAAATCAAAATGGTTTATTTTATGGTTCAAATTTGTATTGAAATAGATATAACTTGAAATTGTTTATTTAGAACTGAATTGAATTGAAATTGATAAATTGAGATTGAATTAAATTTGAATTTGGAATTCGGGTTGATTTGAATTGATTTGTGAAATCCAAGGAAGTTATAAATATTGTACTTTATAAATTATTCAATATATATACACACTATATTAATATACTGATATTTTAATATAAACTATTTTATTTTATATACTATTATTAATGTCTAAACTGTTTCAGTGGTGAAAGTCATGATTTCAAAGTTATGGTTTTCCAAAGAATTATGATTTCAAAGTGTTTTGGTCTGGAAAGTGTTGTAACTTTGAAAGTGCTGTAATTTGGAAATAGATATAATTGAAATGGAAATGATATTTTAGTTTTGAAGTATAAATTATTTTGAAATGACCACGGTGTTGTAATGACGTTTGGTTGTTAATCTCGTGTATTTCTACATAGTATATAGTTCCATGGACTCTTAAAGGATGGTTATCCCAAACATCCTTTGAGTTACTTGTATTTCAGTTGATAATTCACTTGAGTTGGATTTATTGATATAAGAATGTTAATCCTGACTCGAGTGTTTCTGTTTTGCTTTACGCTGGGGTCAGATTGAGTGACACAGCATTTGAGACTCACCTTTGGAGTTTGATGCTTCTCTTGGAGATCCAACTATCGATTCAGCTTTCAGCTTTTCCAGTTGATTTGTTCAGAGATTTCATCTGTTTGTATTCGGGACTTCAGCATATTTGAGGTATTCTGTTGTATTTTATCTCTAACTCTGATGTTTATACAGTAGCTTTGTGAACTACTATTTATCTATTCCGCTACATTATTATTATATTACTCCGTGTCTGTGATTGATTATTTATTGTATATGCTGAGTTTTGCTAAATTTAAATTAACAATCTGATATTTTGGGCAATTCAAGTCTCGCATGTGCGGACGCGAATGATTGAAAATATCGGGTCCTTACATAACTTGTAAATATGAAAAATTTAGAAGATATAATTATTGAATATTTTGTTAATGGAAGTGAATAAGATAAACAAGTGTAACAGTCAAATTCTACCTACAAAACATATATATAACTTACCAAAATGTTAAAATTTGAAAATAATAAATAGGAATATGTAATAGAATATTATACAAGTAAAATTTAAGTAATGGAAGTGTTCGATGGGAATATTTCTATAAATAAGAATTTTGATGTACAAAAAATGTTATAAACGTAAATTAGTATTGTGAAATGTTTGTAATTAAATTAAATAGTAAAGTGGTAAATACAATTTAAGTAAACGATTATAAACTCAAGAAAATGACTGAAATGATTTATTGATGAATATTAATGTTAAATGGACATCAAGCATTATAAGTAAATAAATGTGAATTAAAGTGCAATGAAAAATATTCTTAAATAATGAATTCAATGAATATTTTAGATATTGAATGTGAAATAATTTATGTAAGTACATGAAAAAGACATTGTATGAATGAAAATAAGAAAAAGATAAGTGAGGTAAAGGAAACCAATTGAATAAACTCAAATAATGTGTTGAAATTACTGGTTGTTTAGGCTTATGGGATG
The DNA here is from genome assembly GCA_030765085.1 of Allium cepa. NCBI lineage: Eukaryota > Viridiplantae > Streptophyta > Magnoliopsida > Asparagales > Amaryllidaceae > Allium > Allium cepa. Next base: position 347,447,539 of record CM060939.1, on the reverse strand, counting down.
TTTGGAAAGGATACTTCTAATTATTTAAGTTTTTACGAATAATCTATCAAGTAATTATCCAAGGCTGTTGAGCGTAGGGTACACTTGATGGTTATTTATCACGTTGCACAATTAAAAGTTTATGAACTAAACAAACCATTGGTTTTGATTACTATGGAGTATGATTGTGACGACCCGGAATTTTGGGCAATATCAATTTAATAATCTGTGTTAATAACTAAATTGATTTGATAATTTTCCTTTATAATTTTAATTTAAAATAGTAAATTTAATCTTTTAAAAGTTAATAAATTTTTAATCTGGCGATATTTATCAATATCTTTCTTGCAATCTAAAATTGGTAAGAATTATTTTTCAAAGCTAATAAAATTATATTCTATTTATAATATATATATTTGATGTATATATTGTGAATAAGAAGATCTTTTCTTTTAATTAAAAGATGTATTTTCAAATTTGTAATATATATGTATGTATATGTTATAAATTGAAGTTGTTTTGAAATTTAATATAATCTATTGATAATATATATGTATGAATATATTGTGATTTGATGCTTTATTTTAAATTTAATATTTTTCAACAGCTAATTTAAGATTAATTCAATTATTTTCAAAATATAAGATAATTGTTTATTTTTAATGTGATAGTTTAAATAAGATTTAATCAAAGTTTTATTTTGTTTTCTTTAAAATGCTTAAATTAAAATGGTTATATATATATATATAAAGTTATAAATAATCTTTCTTTTAATTATCTCTCAAACTAGAATAGTTTGTAAACATAAGTAATAAATAAATAAATTACTAGATTCACATTTACATAAATATAAATACAAATTCATATTTCACAATTTAAGGGAAAACACATAATACATTTATTTGATTTAAAAACATAAAATATTTATAAAACAAATGTTTAAAAAGATTTCACACTTGTATATTTATTTAAAATTCAAAAGTTTATTTACATAAAAACATTTCATATGCATATAAATACTTCATGAATATATATAACTTAAAATGACTTAATAAATTGGAGTTTAACACTTGTAAAACAATCGTGAAACATCTTCAACACTTGTAAGTATGAGGGAGGGTTATTTCAACAATTGTAAGAAAAATATCACATTATTTAACAAGTGTAAAGCTAATGTTTTTTTTCTTTTAATTTTGAAATATATGAAGATACACATAAAGAAAATTTAAATAGTTTTTATTATTTTCACTTCTCCTCTCAGCAACTTTCATTTTTCTTAAAAAAGCAAACAGTAAGAGGAAAATTTGGGACCTGAAAATCCAAATCTGAGATAAGAAAACCAAAACAAGGAAATCAAGGGAAGTTCAATATCAGTTTTAACACTTTAAAACATCAATTAACAGGCATGCAAGGATTTCAACAGCAAATTTTTTTAAAACCTGCTCTGCCTTTTTCAAAGAAATTTGTGAGTAAACTCTTTTAAAAACAGATTTAATAATATCTGTGGTTGAATTCTTTATGCATTTGCTATGATAATGAATATGAATATATGTTACGTGAATATTGTTATATATGTATGTTGGAAGTGTGAAATTTGCCAGAGAATACAAGTGTCTGTAAATATTCATCTTCTCTGTTTGATCTACTGAAGTTGTTTTCTTTAGAAAAATTCAAATCTTCCAAACTAGACCATATTAGATCTTGACATTTGAATGAAAGTTGTGAATTAATGTATGATGGTAATTTTAAAAATAGTTTCTAGAATTTTTAATTTACAAATAATTTTTAAAAATGGGAAACACAGTTAAGTACTGATGCATGTTAAAAATCAACAAAATTAATTTCTGTTTTGGATCTCATGAATGAATTAGTGATAAAAAATTATGACTTTTAATATACATATCATAATTTTTAGTTTGGTAATTCATGTGAATTCTGGGGTTGTTCGAATTGGGTGTTTTAGGCGATTGCCGATGAACGGCATGGCTATGTTGTTCGATTTTTAGTTTGAAGGTGGTGCGAGTGATGGCGAGTGAAGGAAAAATAATGCTGATTTTTCTTATGGGACGAGGTGATTGGATTTTGAAGGGGTAGGGTTTCATCGTTAACTATGCAGGCCTTTGCTTTTGCGGCTGTTGCATCATCCCAGGATCACTGGAGGCGATCGCGAGATCGGGGATGGTGGCGTGGTGATACGGCAGTGCTCTGGAAGAGGTTCTGGAGTTTCCGGTGGTGAGTTCATCAGAGGCGAAGGGTTTTTGGGGGCGGAGATTGCTTCGGATTTTCGAGCAAAAGGGTCGAATTTTGATTCCTTATTGGATTTTGGATTCTAGGTTGGTGTAGAGGTTGTCGAGGTCGTGTGTGGTTGGTCGCTGATCAGAAAGTTAGTCGGAGGAGGGTGGTTAGGTCGCGCACGTACACGCGTGTACGTTTGTACACTGGAAATGGTGGAGTTGAGGAAGATGAGGTCGACTCGAAGTGGAGCTCGCGTTTTCCTGGGATTGATCGATACATATAGGTTGAAGTGTGTCTCAAGGCTAGCTCGAGTTTTGGTGAGTTCGACACGGGTTTGACCCGAGTCGTTTTCTTATGTTTATCAATGCCTAAGTTTTCACAAAGGATATTAATTTATAAATTTAAAAACTTTTTCTTTTGAAGTAAAAGTTAATCAAACTTTTAAAAGTGTAAATTGAATTTATTTTCAAATTTAAATTGTTTAAGATGATTGCTTTTGAAAGTAATTAACTTAATTAAATTTTGAATTTTAATTTAAAAGGAGTGTTTTGAATTTAAATATTAAATCAAAGTTTTAAGTAAAATTTAAGTAATGTTTAAACTATACTTCAAAATTATATTTTTTTTTAAATAGATAAGATTAAATAATATGATAATTGAGTTTTCAAAGATTAATATTTGTTTAATTCAATTAAATATGATTGAAAGGGGTTTTCAAATTTTTTGAGTATATTAAAAATTAAGTGTTTGAATTGTTTTATTTTAAAAGTAAAATCGTATTTCAAATTGATTTTTAAATTGGTTTTAATAAAGTTATGATTTGAGTAAATATTTAATATAAATGCAAAATTTACTCTTAATTAGTTAAGTAAAGATTAATTAAAAATAATTAATTAATAAAATAAACATAAGCTTGATTACTATTTGTAATTAAGAATAATTACTTAATAAAGTAATTAGTGAATAGTTAATGAATTAATTAGAAATTAAGTGATAATTAATTAGTTAATTAATTAATGTAATTAATTTTAGATTACTTAATTTGTCTGATTAATTTAAGATAATCACGTTATAATTAATTAAGTAAATTACTTAATAAGGTAATTAGTGGATAATTACTTAAAGTAATTAGAAAGAGAAAATTACTTATGGAAGTAATTAGATGGAAGTGATTAAGGGATAATCACTTGATGTTATTTATTTAAGGATTAATTAAATTAATTAATTTTGAAGATAATTAATTAAAGAGTAATTAATTAATTATAGAATTAAGGACTAATTAATGATGGGATTAATTACTTGTTAAGGTAATTAATATAGAGAGTAATTAACTAATGAAAGAAATTAGAAAATAATTACTTATGGAAGTAATTAAGGATTAATTACATAATTAATTTAGTCAATTAATTAATGTGATTAATTAATTAATGGATGTGATTAATTTTAAGATTAATTATAAATGTAATTAATTAAAATATGATTTATTAATAAACTAATTAACTAAGGATTATTAATTAATAAATTAATAATTACTTAATGAAGTAATTAGAGATTAATTAATCAGTATAATTAATTAAAGGATTAATATAATTAATTAAGAAGTTAATTAATTAAGATAAGTAATTACAAGTTGTTAATTACTGTTTATGATTAATTAAGACTAATTAATACAATGGTTAATTACAAGTTAATTATTCAATTAATTAAAGGGATTATTAATTAATAAGGATCATAAATTAATAAAATTAATGAAATTAATCAAGGTTGATTAAATTATAACATGATTAATTGTAATTAATAATGGATTAATGTAATTAATCATAGTTGATTAATTAAAGGAAGTAAATGAAGGATCATTAATTAATGTAATTAATGATAGTAATTAAAGGTAAATTACTGTATATGGTTAAGGATAATTAATTTGTGGAATTAATTAAAGAATTAAAGGCTAATTACATGAATGTAATTAAAGGATGATTAATCAAGGAAGATTAATTGAGGAAGATCATTAAGAGATGATTAATTTATTAATTTGTAATAATTTAATGATACAGGATTAAGATAATCCAAGTGATTAAAGGATAGTAATTAATTTAATTAAAGGTTAATTAAATTGATTAAGAGTTAATCAATTCTTCTTATGGATGATTGATTAATATTGGATGACTGATATTGGATGATTGATGATGTTGGATAATTTGGGTGTGATATCTCTGATATGTGATATGTGCTGCTTTGTGAGATAATTGGTTGATATGAATTATCTATTGTGATAATGTGATTCATCTATCTGTTTATGTTATCCTGAATATAAGTTTAATTGTTTAAAACCCTTAAACAACTTGTACATTAAAATGGCGTTTGGATCCGATGAGACCGGGATCGGGTTTCCGTATTTGGATATCCGAAAACCACATCGATCCAAATTAAACGTTAGGTCGTGAATCCAAGTGGAGTTCAAGTGAGGACTCGAAGTATAAGAACTATTCGTGAGTATAATTCTGAGGGTGATTCCGAGATGAGTTTGACGGAAATAGTACTTTCAGGTTCGAGATGGTGATTCAGAGTGCAAGGGCTATGGTCTTTGACTCTGAGGGTGATTCCAAAATGAGTGCAACGAGATAGTGCCTTCGGTTTTGTACGAACCCGGAACGAACTTATATGGATTGAATGCTTTCAGAATATCGTCAGGTGGATGATGAACATTCTAAGTTAGATGTGTTCTATTAAGGTAATCGCAGCCTCAAGCCTCATCAACCGAGAATGGCTAAAACATGGGAGGTGCAGCAAGGCTAGGTGGGTAGCATCCATTTCAGGGTGAGGTCATCCCTGTCTAGATGTCTCTTTTTATTTCGGCTTAGTGGGTGGTTGGTCGCGCCAACCACGGGGTGATCTTGCTCAGGACTGTCCAGTAAGGGATGGTTCCGGTCTTGTGTTGCAGGGGAGTTAAGGTGGCTCCTCGGTACGGTGATCTAGGCCACATACTGTGACGGGCGGTACCCCTGTAGCCTTACCATTGATGGAAACTCATTCTTCCTACGAGACCCTACGGTTTTGATTGTATTACCCACTTTTGTGGCTAGTAGCTGGAATTTAATAATGTAACAATTTCGGCTATTTCTTATTTACTTGAAAACCCTAGACACTATTATAATATCTCTGGATTTCCTATCAAATGTTTTGGTTAGCGTAAGGTAAAAACTTTTCCGTGTTTATGTGTTGGAAGTCTTACGTGATACTTTTTCTTGCCAAAGGATTTTCTAAAGTTAAGCAAATTTTAAACCATTTGCTCACACCGGACCCCTGTCTGACCCGAGTTGTAACGACCCAGAATTTTTATTATTTAAAATTTGAATATTTAATTAGTTTTAAATATTAATAAGTGAAATTTATAAGTCGAATAATTTATTTAATGAATAATTGGATTTAATTGAATAATTAATCGATAATTTAATATGTGAAATTATGGAAATAATTGAAAATTGAGTTACATATGATTGAAAATGATTTGTAAAATTTTATTTTATCATATTGAAGTTAGAACGATATTTTAGAACTTTTAAAATCGAATTAAGAGTTAATTTGTGAAAATTGAATATTTTAATATTAAAATCGACTAGTGAAAATAGTCAATTTTTGAACAGTCTCAGAATTGGACGAAACCAGTTCCATTGGATCCGTAATAGTTAGTTATTACCGGATTTCAATTTTCGTGTCAATCGGAGCTATCGTTTGATCGTGGCAGCTCGAAACGCATCGAAATTGTTTTTAATATTAATTTAGCGAGTTAAAATAGCCATTTTTCAAAAAGTCTCGGATTTCGTCGAAACCAGTTTCATCGGATCCGTAATGTGATATTATTGTAAGGTTTCAAATTTCGTGTCAATTGGATTTACCGTTTGTCCGATACAAATTAAAACGCCTAGAAAATCGTTTAAATCAGTTTAATTTAAATTGAACGTTTATTGCCATATCTCGCACAGATGACCGAATTAGCTTCCGAAACCTGTTCCATTGTCTCCGGAACGCGGGATAAATCCTAGGAACATCAGTTTCGGCGCGTAAATCGGAGTTTAGAAAACCCGGAATGAATAGTGTTTTGAATAATTTCCTATAAATAGACCACTCTCTTCATAAATTAAAAAAAAATTAAAAAAAAATAAAACCCTAAACTAAACCCTAGCCGCCACCCCTCATATGGACGACCAGAATTGTTCCATCTTTCTCCCTCGTTTTCTTCGAATCCATCATTCTATCCAACAAACTCTCAACTAGAGAATCGTAGAGCACGAAGAGCTCTATAATATCAACGGTGATGATCGGGTTTGCTTGAGTGGATCGTCGGCAAAATTGCCTTGAAGTCAGGCCGTTGTGCACGCATTTCGATGAAAAGGAGGGGCCGAGCTTTATGGTATTGCAGCCGAACTTTGAGGGGATGGAGGCGAACAAGATGGCGGTAGTTGATCGTGTTGTAGCGTGGTGTGGTGGTCGAGAAAACTAACCCTAGATATCAAGATGGGTTCGGCTTCAATACAGGAGAAACGCGTGGATGATGGAAGAAGGAAGGCACGGTTCTGATGCAAGGGGTTTGAGATGGAGGGCCGTGATTTAAAGCGAGGTTTTAAAAGAAATCTATGTTGTAAATATTAGTTTAAATCGTGTAAAACTTGTAAAATCGATAACTTTTTCATACGAGGTCGAAAACGCGCGAAACCAGTTGCGTTGGAATCGTATGCACGAGCACTATGCGACGGAGTTGGATTGGAGTCGTTTGGAGTTAGTGAGAATTTTGGGTAAAATTAAACGTCCGTTTAATTTTATTCGAAATAAATCGCTAAAACGGAAATAAAATCAAGGTGAGAACTTCTCACTCAATCGAATCGGTTTCGATTTTATTTTAAATAGTTAGATTTAAAATATTTGAATGCATGTTTGAATGATGATTGTTATCTATTGATTGTTAAAATAGACATTATGCGCCGTTAGTAAGCGGAGGTTATTTATTAAAAACATATACCGCGAATATTTCATAAACAGTGAAATTGGTATTATATATAATAGCAATATATATATTGGCATATGTATATATTGGAGTTATTGATTTCCCGCATTTGTATAGCGGATGAGACCCTATTGCGCCGTCTATTAAGCGGATAATATTTAAAATCCCATATACCGCGACAATTTCGTACTGGAGCGGAATTGGTATTGTGCTAATGTTTTTGGATGCAGGAAAACAGGTTGGAGGGATCCAACTGGATTCCTCAACAGTTTTTATTTGATTTCAGATATTTTGATATTTGATGGATTATCATATCGATATATGATATCGTTGTTGTCGTGATTGACTATTTGGTATGTAGCATCATTGGACCAAATTTTGGGATTTTAAAATGATTTTTAAAGTGATTTTTGAAAGTATACGTTTATAAAATATTTTTGGAACTGATCCATTTTAAATAAATAAACGTTATAATTTTTAAAGTTATAAAAATTATGATTTTGAGAAGTACGGTTAAAGATTGATTTTTGAGAAATATGGGTTAATGTTTTTATAAGATAATTAAATTGGATTTTTGAATTTATTATAAAAAGTTTAAATATAGGATTTATAAATTTGATTATTTTATAAATCAAAAGGATGAAATTATAAAGAAGTTTAAAGACGTTTTAGAATAATAATACAAATTGATTTGTATAAAAGATTCATAAAATGGAAATTTATAAATGAAAATATTTGAATTATAAAACGAGTTTTTATAAGTGTTAGAATGAATTGTGAATGAATCTCATAAATGAATGAAATTTATAGAATTATAACGGTGAAGTTATAAATGGAATTTTATAAGCAGTAGGTTTATAAAATTTATAAAGTTATTAAAAGAATGGTTTTGGATAAATAATCGAATCTTATAAGTTATAAGATTTATAATTATGAAGTTCAAAGGAACGATTTTGCAAACAAATAAATTATAAGTATTTCACTTATAATATGAACTTTTAGTATATCATTGAGATATAAATTGAGATAGGTTAATAAAGGAATTTATAAACCTTGTTTTATAAATTCGCAAACGACTTATTTTGATAAGTAAATTGTTGAAACCTATTAATGGAGTTATAATCACATTTTTGACTGTGAATAATCCTTTAAAATGAAATGTATAAAAAGGATGAAATGTGTTAACGTAGTATATTCATGTGTTTGAATAGTGAATAATATGTTAAAGAAAATGTTTAGAATGTGGTATTTTAAATTGAATTAAAACGATCTAACGATGTTTTAAAATGTGTTGAGATTTGAAACCATAGATTTCAACATTTATTGTTGAAATAGACGTTTTCGAGAAATAGAAGGAAATGGTAGACTATAACACTGTTGTTATAGTAAATGATTTCCGAAAGGAAATGTTTTGTATAGTATTGGGATTTATATATCTATTTTAATTTTGAATCCCTATACTAGTGATTTTGGGTTGTCGTAACGATGTTTTACGCAACATTCGTTTTGGCCCAAATAAATATGTTTAAGAGAATGATTTCCTTAGAGAATGAAATATATACTTAATCTCGATTTAAGTATATTTGAATATTTTCCAAGTGTTGGAAATAAATAAAATTTGTGAATTACTTATTAAATAAGTATGGAAATGTTTTCCAATATAAAGTGAATATTTTGAGAATTTATCTTTTTGAAGATAAATTGAAATGAATAATTGAAATTGTATATGCATAGATATTGTGAAATATAAATTCACTAAGGAATTTATTAAAAGAAAGAGAATTTGTTTAAAAATAAATATTGATTTATTTTTGAAGTATTGAAAATAATATATCTTGTAAAGATATCTTGGAAAATAAATAATTTGGAAAATTATTTGGAATCTGGTGATGTGTGCGTATCCATTGATAGTTCAATAACCGACTATCAATATTTCCCTTTGAATGGGTAATTGATGTGATTTGTTTGAATTTGAATGCCACACTTATTTTTGAATAAGCGCTCACTATTCGGGTTAACCGGGAAAGGACCATGGGGTCGTATAACCCATTCCGAATATGTGATACGTCGTTATGAATTGCATTGATGACCGGTGTTGAAGACCGAGTATTTGCGAAAGCGATAGGATGACCTATCAATTGTCTCTGCACTGGGTAGCTCCTGGTATAGAGATTCCCTAAGTGATGGGAAATTCGATCGGGATTGTGAATACCCGGATTGCAAGGGCTTCGTGAGAAGTGCCTTCGGTTTTGTTCGAGCCCGGAACAGACTTGTATGGATTGTATGTCTGACATTACAAATTGAGATATAAAGCAGATTTCTTTCAAATATATTTCTGTTGGTGGCGGAGAATTTATTCTTTTATCTTAACACCCTTCTCTGGGACGTACGAGCTCAGAGGTTATGTAGTTGAAGGTTATCAGCGATATATTCCCAATTTGGTAATGTGACATGCTGAGTGTTGCTGTGAAATGATCATTGTGTTGATTATTTGTGATAGGATCATTTATTTGATCGTCTATCCTGGTGATCATTTCTATGATCATTTGTTGACCCAAAGCATGGCTTTTGTATAAAGTATGTTTTTGTGGACGTGACTTCGTCGAGCCTCACACCTCGGGAATGGTCAAAACAGGAAAGATGCGGCAAGGTTATGAGGGGTAGCGCCCTTTAGGATGTGTGCATTTCCTTCTGGAAAAGGGTGGTGTCATGGTATGGAGCCCAGATACTTACTCATGTTGAAAACACTTTATGATTGTGTGAATTGATTGCGAGCGCTCGGTGAAAGGTCCCAAATGACCGGGGGATGGCATATTCGGTCAGTTGTTACTCAGTTAGGGGTAACCCGGCCTTGTGTTGGTAGAGATCCGGTTTGGTTCTCGGGGATGTCCATCCAGAGGCATTCTCATGTGGCAATGGGAAGTTCCTTGGCCTGATCATTCATTGGAAATCCAAAGAAACAATACGATCTTGTACGGTATTAGTTGTAGAACCTATCATTCACTTATGGTGGCGCCCCACTGTTTGGATGGTAGCTATAGTAGGCATACGATAATGGTCGTATGTTGGCTAAGATTTATATTCTACTTTCAAAATGAATTTTTCCTACACTATGCACTATAATAATATCAAATGTTCTTTTAAATGCGTATCAAGCATCTTTGACTATCATAAGGAGAAATCTCCTCCGATTCTGCGTTTGCATTGTGTGTGTGTGCGGGAGGCCTTATGGTAGTCTCATTTTTAAAAAGCATTTCGAATTGACTTTAAAAATATTCCTCTATTTTGATTTTTAAGATAAATAAACTGTTTTGAGTTCTCACACCAGTCACATGACTGACTCGGAGTTTATTGTTTTCCTTCCTAAACTCTGGGTGCCCACCAATTTCCACACGGGCAGTTAAGAGTTAGGTTTATCAGGATATTCTGGATATTCTGGAGTTGCTGGAGGCAAGATGGATGACATGGCGTATTACTAGTATATAGTATTTCTTTTTCCGCTGCACTGTTTGTTTGTTAGTTGTTGTTGTACACTCTGATGATGATGTAATGAAATGTGATGTAATGTAATAACTGATATAGTTCTTTGTTTAAAGATTATTCATTTATTATTATATGTTGTTCCGCTGCGAATTGTGAGAATCTGATATTGTTGTGTTGTGTCCTGTTCCGTTCTATTTTCTATGTTCTTTCCTCTCTATTTTCTATCTTTTTCTCTCTCCTTCTTTTGCTTTTTATTTTTCTTAAACATTGATAATTCGTATTTCTGTTCATCTTGAATTAATCTACGGAGATTAGTGTATATTCAAGGAGTACGGATTTGCGGGTCTTCACAGGTGGTATCAGAGCTTATGGTTAAGCGACAACCATGGTTCTGTTGGGTATTACTCATTAGAGATAGAGTCAGTAGTATTCTAGAATGAGTTGAGTGTAATAATAGCTATGAGAGCGTATTTGTTAGTGAATATAAATTGTTTTATATTGTGATGATTGGTTTGTTGAGTGGCATATGAACTTTCGTCAGCGCGGTCTGCAAAACTATGCCGAAGGGGTTTCTAAACACTTGAGTAGAACAATTCGACATAATATTGTTTTAAATTGGGTAAATGGAATAATTTTACCTTGATTATATTTTTATATATAAAGGAATGATTTTTCAGAATTATTAAAGTGTATGTATAAGTTATTGAATAAGTTGTTTGAATAACCTAAATAAAAGAATAATTGTATGGGCAAAAAGAATTATAACAATTGAATTATAATTAAAGTGATTTACAATTGTGAAATAAACTTATATATATAAGAAGTGAAACTATATGAATATAACTTAAGAGATGTTGAATGAAATTGATATTGGTATCAAAGTAAATTATTAAAGTTAAGTGATAAATGTGAACTTGAGTTTTATAAATGAAATTCAACTTTAGAAATTGAATTGAATTGAATTAATGGATTGAATGATAATCAATTAAATGTGAATAATTGATATGAAATAATGAACGTAAGTGTTAATTCATTAAAATCTAATGTTATTCGAAGTTGAAAAATTGAATGAATATAAGCAAAGGAATTTGGTTGCAATTAATATACATTGGTTGTTATATGGTTGTTAGTTGATTGATTGTATATAATTCATTAAGCATTAATGAAATTGGAAGTTAAATTAATTGAAATTCAATTGGAAGTTAAGTGAATCTTAAATAGAATTGAATTTGATTGGAAGTGAACCAACTTGAATATGAATTAGTGAATATGAACTAATTGAGAATAAATGTTAGTAAAAACATCCAATGTTAATGAATCAAACGTGATTTAAATTGAAAACCATTTCATTGAATATTAATGAGAATATGAATGAATATATATTGGTTATGGATGATAGTTGGTTAATGTTTGCATTTGTTGCTTTTGTTTCAATTTCTATGTTGACATATATAGTTATTATGTTGCTATATGTTATATATCGATACTATTGTCATATATACATGTTCTCATGTTGTTTGTTGAGCGTTTAGTAGGTGCGGATCGCGTTTGCTTCGCATTTGGAGCTCGCTTTCGCGCTATATTAGCCGTATATGCTTGCTAATAAAATATAAGGTACATATCTCGGATTACATATCGTACTTTTACACTTTTTCCCTGCGGGATGCCTCATTACTTGAAGAGATGTATATTTGTGATATATATACTGTCATTTTTTTTTCGGATCGAGCCGCGCAAAGAAGACTATGGCGAATTTTTCCGAAAATTTAAGGCGTTAGAAAAAAATTTGAGAAAATTGGAAAATTTTGAAAACTTTAACTTTGATTTGGAATTGAAAGTTAAACAATAGTAGTTTGGTTTGGAAAGATAACTAAGTATGATTTGAAAACTTAGTAAAGTATTGTAAGAAATTTAATTATGGATTTTGGAAAGTTAATAGATTCTGTAACTTTTCTTACTTAATAATTTCGAGGACGAAATTCTTTTAAGGGGGGAAGATTGTAACGACCCAGAATTTTTATTATTTAAAATTTGAATATTTAATTAGTTTTAAATATTAATAAGTGAAATTTATAAGTCGAATAATTTATTTAATGAATAATTGGATTTAATTGAATAATTAATCGATAATTTAATATGTGAAATTATGGAAATAATTGAAAATTGAGTTAAATATGATTGAAAATGATTTGTAAAATTTTATTTTATCATATTGAAGTTAGAACGATATTTTAGAACTTTTAAAATCGAATTAAGAGTTAATTTGTGAAAATTGAATATTTTAATATTAAAATCGACTAGTGAAAAAGTCAATTTTTGAACAGTCTCCGAATTGGACGAAACCAGTTCCATTGGATCCGTAATAGTTAGTTATTACCGGATTTCAATTTTCGTGTCAATCGGAGCTATCGTTTGATCGTGGCAGCTCGAAACGCATCGAAATTGTTTTTAATATTAATTTAGCGAGTTAAAATAACCATTTTTCAAAAAGTCTCGGATTTCGACGAAACCAGTTTCATCGGATCCGTAATGTGATATTATTGTAAGGTTTCAAATTTCGTGTCCATTGGATTTACCGTTTGTCCGATACAAATTAAAACGCCTAGAAAATCGTTTAAATCGGTTTAATTTAAATTGAACGTTTATTGCCATATATCGCACAGATGACCGAATTAGCTTCCGAAACCTGTTCCATTGTGTCCGGAACGCGAGATAAACCCTAGAAACGTCAGTTTCGGTGCGTAAATCGGAGTTTAGAAAACCCGGAATGAATAGTGTTTTGAATAATTTCCTATAAATAGACCACTCTCTTCATAAATTAAAAAAAAAAAAAAAAAAACCTAGCCGCCGCCCCTCGTATGGACGACCAGAATTGTTCCATCTTCCTCCCTCGTTTTCTTCGAACCCATCATTCTATCCAACAAACTCTCAACTAGAGAATCGTAGAGCACGAAGAGCTCTATAATATCAACGGTGATGATCGGGTTTGCTTGAGTGGATCGTCGGCAAAATCGCCTTGAAGTCAGGCCGTTGCGCACGCATTTCGATGAAAAGGGGGGGCCGAGCTTTATGGTATTGCAGCCGAACTTTGAGGGGATGGAGGCGAACAAGATGGTGGTAGTTGATCGTGTTGTAGCGTGGTGTGGTGGTCGAGAAAACTAACCCTAGATATCAAGATGGGTTCGGCTTCAATACAGGAGAAACGCGTGGGTGATGGAAGAAGGAAGGCGCGGTTCTGATGCAAGGGGTTTGAGATGGAGGGTCGTGATTTAAAGCAAGGTTTTAAAAGAAATCTATGTTGTAAATATTAGTTTAAATCGTGTAAAACTTGTAAAATCGATAACTTTTTCATACGAGGTCGAAAACGCGCGAAACCAGTTGCGTTGGAATCGTATGGATGAGCACTATGCGATGGAGTTGGATTGGAGTCGTTTGGAGTTAGTGAGAATTTTGGGTAAAATTAAACGTCCGTTTAATTTTATTCGAAATAAATCGCTAAAACGGAAATAAAATCAAGGAGAGAACTTCTCACTCAATCGAATCAGTTTCGATTTTATTTTAAATAGTTAGATTTAAAATATTTGAATGCATATTTGAATGATGATTGTTATCTATTGATTGTTAAAATAGACATTATGCGCCGTTAGTAAGCGGAGGTTATTTATTAAAAACATATACCGCGAATATTTCATAAACAGTGAAATTGGTATTATATATAATAGCAATATATATATATTGACATATATATATATATATATATATTGGAGTTATTGATTTCCCGCATTTGTATAGCGGATGAGACCCTATTGCGCCGTCTATTAAGCGGATAATATTTAAAATCCCATATACCGCGACAATTTCGTACTGGAGCGAAATTGGTATTGTGCTAATGTTTTTGGATGCAGGAAAACAGGTTGGAGGGATCCAACTGGATTCCTCAACAGTTTTTATTTGATTTCAGATATTTTGATATTTGATGGATTATCATATCGATATATGATATCGTTGTTGTCGTGATTGACTATTTGGTATGTAGCATCATTGGACCAAATTTTGGGATTTTAAAATGATTTTTAAAGTGATTTTTGGAAGTATACGTTTATAAAATATTTTTGGAACTGATCCATTTTAAATAAATAAACGTTATAATTTTTAAAGTTATAAAAATTATGATTTTGAGAAGTACGGTTAAAGATTGATTTTTGAGAAATATGGGTTAATGTTTTTATAAGATAATTAAATTGGATTTTTGAATTTATTATAAAAAGTTTAAATATAGGATTTATAAATTTGATTATTTTATAAATCAAAAGGATGAAATTATAAAGAAGTTTAAAGACGTTTTAGAATAATAATACAAATTGATTTGTATAAAAGATTCATAAAATGGAAATTTATAAATGAAAATATTTGAATTATAAAACGAGTTTTTATAAGTGTTAGAATGAATTGTGAATGAATCTCATAAATGAATGAAATTTATAGAATTATAACGGTGAAGTTATAAATGGAATTTTATAAGCAGTAGGTTTATAAATTTTATAAAGTTATTAAAAGAATGGTTTTGGATAAATAATTGAATCTTATAAGTTATAAGATTTATAATTTTGAAGTTCAAAGGAACGATTTTGCAAACAAATAAATTATAAGTATTTCACTTATAATATGAAATTTTAGTATATCATTGAGATATAAATTGAGATAGGTTAATAAAGGAATTTATAAACCTTGTTTTATAAATTCGCAAACGACTTATTTTGATAAATAAATTGTTGAAACCTATTAATGGAGTTATATTCACATTTTTGACTGTGAATAATCCTTTAAAATGAAATGTATAAAAAGGATGAAATGTGTTAACGTAGTATATTCACGTTTTTGAATAGTGAATAATATGTTAAAGAAAATGTTTAGAATGTGATATTTTAAATTGAATTAAAACGATCTAACGATGTTTTAAAATGTGTTGAGATTCGAAACCATAGATCTCAGCATTTATTGTTGAAATAGACGTTTTCGAGAAATAGAAGGAAATGGTAGACTATAACACTGTTGTTATAGTAAATGATTTCTGAAAGGAAATGTTTTGTATAGTATTGGGATTTATATATCTATTTTAATTTCGAATCCCTATACTAGTGATTTTGGGTTGTCGTAACGATGTTTTACGCAACATTCGTTTTGGCCCAAATAAATATGTTTAAGAGAATGATTTCCTTAGAGAATGAAATATATACTTAATCTCGATTTATGTATATTTGAATATTTTCCAAGTGTTGGAAATAAATAAAATTTGTGAATTACTTATTAAATAAGTATGGAAATGTTTTCCAATATAAAGTGAATATTTTGAGAATTTATCTTTTTGAAGATAAATTGAAATGAATAATTGAAATTGTATATGCATAGATATTGTGAAATATAAATTCACTAAGGAATTTATAAAAGAAAGAGAATTTGTTTAAAAATAAATATTGATTTATTTTTGAAGTATTGAAAATAATATATCTTGTAAAGATATCTTGGAAAATAAATAATTTGGAAAATTATTTGGAATCTGGTGATGTGTGCATATCCATTGATAGTTCAATAACCGACCATCAATATTTCCCTTTGAATGGGTAATTGATGTGATTTGTTTGAATTTGAATGCCACACTTATTTTTGAATAAGCGCTCACTATTCGGGTTAACCGGGAAAGGACCATGGGGTCGTATAACCCATTCCGAATATATGATACGTCGTTATGAATTGCATTGATGACCGGTGTTGAAGACCGAGTATTTGCGAAAGCGATAGGATGACCTATCGATTGTCTCTGCACTGGGTAGCTCCTGGTATAGAGATTCCCTAAGTGATGGGAAATTCGATCGGGATTGTGAATACCCGGATTGCAAGGGCTTCGTGAGAAGTGCCTTCGGTTTTGTTCGAGCCCGGAACAGACTTGTATGGATTGTATGTCTGACATTACAAATTGAGATATAAAGCAGATTTCTTTCAAATATATTTCTGTTGGTGGCGGAGAATTTATTCTTTTAGCTTAACACCCTTCTCTGAGACGTACGAGCTCAGAGGTTATGT
Source organism: Allium cepa (assembly GCA_030765085.1). Classification (NCBI taxonomy): domain Eukaryota; kingdom Viridiplantae; phylum Streptophyta; class Magnoliopsida; order Asparagales; family Amaryllidaceae; genus Allium; species Allium cepa. Next base: position 347,430,759 of record CM060939.1, on the reverse strand, counting down.
AGTTGAAGGTTATCAGCGATATATTCCCAATTTGGTAATGTGACATGCTGAGTGTTGCTGTGAAATGATCATTGTGTTGATTATTTGTGATACGAGCATTTATTTGATCGTCTATCCTGGTGATCATTTCTATGATCATTTGTTGACCCAAAGCATGGCTTTTGATAAAGTATGTTTTTGTGGACGTGACTTCGTCGAGCCTCACACCTCGGGAATGGTCAAAACAGGAAAGATGCGGCAAGGTTATGAGGGGTAGCGCCCTTTAGGATGTGTGCATTTCCTTCTGAAAAAGGGTGGTGTCATGGTATGGAGCCCAGATACTTACTCATGTTGAAAACACTTTATGATTGTGTGAATTGATTGCGAGCGCTCGGTGAAAGGTCCCAAAGGACCGGGGGATGGCATATTCGGTCAGTTGTTACTCAGTTAGGGGTAACTCGGCCTTGTGTTGGTAGAGATCCGGTTTGGTTCTCGGGGATGTCCATCCAGAGGCATTCTCATGTGGCAATGGGAAGTTCCTTGGCCTGATCATTCGTTGGAAATCCAAAGAAACAATACGATCTTGTACGGTATTAGTTGTAGAACCTATCATTCACTTATGGTGGAGCCCCACTGTTTGGATGGTAGCTATAGTAGGCATACGATAATGGTCGTATGTTGGCTAAGATTTATATTCTACTTTCGAAATGAATTTTTCCTACACTATGCACTATAATAATATCAAATGTTCTTTTAAATGCGTATCAAGCATCTTTGACTATCATAAGGAGAAATCTCCTCCGATTCTGCGTTTGCATTGTGTGTGTGTGCGGGAGGCCTTATGCTAGTCGCATTTTTAAAAAGCATTTCGAATTGACTTTAAAAATATTCCTCTATTTTGATTTTTAAGATAAATAAACTGTTTTGAGTTCTCACACCAGTCACATGACTGACTCGGAGTTTATTATTTTCCTTCCTAAACTCTGGGTGCCCACCAATTTCCACACGGGCAGTTAAGAGTTAGGTTTATCAGGATATTCTGGATATTCTGGAGTTGCTGGAGGCAAGATGGATGACATGGCGTATTACTAGTATATAGTATTTCTTTTTCCGCTGCACTGTTTGTTTGTTGTTTGTTGTTGTACACTCTGATGATGATGTAATGAAATGTGATGTAATGTAATAACTGATATAGTTCTTTGTTTAAAGATTATTCATTTATTATTATATGTTGTTCCGCTGCGAATTGTGAGATTCTGAAATTGTTGTGTTGTGTCCTGTTCTGTTCTATTTTCTATGTTCTTTCCTCTCTATTTTCTATCTTTTTCTCTCTCCTTCTTTTACTTTTTCTTTTTCTTAAACATTGATAATTCGTATTTCTATTCATCTTGAATTAATCTACGGAGATTAGTGTATATTCAAGGAGTACGGATTTGCGGGTCTTCACACAAGTGTTTATTTTCTATTTTATTAAACTCTTGGGTGCTCATATTATGTATGAGTAGTCGAGGGATTCAGGTTAGCTTTGACGAATTCTAGAGGAGATTTGGAGCAGGAGTCTTCCGCGTGTAGATATATTATGATTCTGTTGTGTTAGTGTTTTGTCTATATTGTATTGATGTACTTGAGTTGTATGGTTAGACAGATGTTCATAATTGTCGAATATGTATGTATAAGTTGTGTACTCTGATGTATATGATACGATGTAATATTTTATGTGATATATTATATTTAAATCGTTCCGCTGTGAGTATCTGATGTTGTTGAGTTTCTTCCTTTCCTATCTTTTCTTCTTCTATCCCTTTCTTTCTTAAATCATGATGCGTTTTTCTGGAGATAGAAAGGCGGGTCGTGACAGTTGGTAACAGAGCATTAGGTTGAGCGAATACCTAGGCTCTGGAGTGGTGTTTTTCTTGAGAGAGCATACTTATAATTTTTATATATAACTATATATTTATATATCTACTTGGTTTGTTGGGTTACCTGTTCGAGTTTTTCCAACATAAGTTTTAAAGTTAGATGGAGTAGTGGTGTGTGTGTAACACGACTACCACTAATGGAAGAGGTCCATATGTTTGAGGTTGGAAGTATATTTGTCGAGATTGCAGACCTAATACCGTCTCGAGTGAGCTTTGCAGCTTGGAGTAAGGATTTCTCTGATCTCTGAAGGAAATCTTTTCAAAAGATTCGGAGTCCATCTTTGAAGTGTAAGTTTGGATTTCGCTCGGGTAAGCAGATTTTGTAAAGTTTGGATCTGTCGGAAGTGCAGAAGCAAGTGATGGTATCTTGATAGGTGCATGGTGAGATGCAGTAACCATGGGTATTTCCGAAGATGTTTTCTCTTAAAGCAGATTTAGAAGTAGTTGAGGAGCAGTCTTTACCTGCCACAGGGAAGACTCGTCTGTGTGGAGGTTGTCTGGATCTTCAGCAAGGAGGTTGGCTGTTTTGGAATATGAGACTAAGGTCTATGAGTTGCTTCGCTTCGACATGGTCTCATTGTCATTCCTTAAGGAGAGCGAGATGTTGATGCTTGGTTAGGAGCCCGAATTTCTTGAGAGGTTGTCTGACATCTCGAAGGTCTGTTGTGAAGTTAGTTGATGGCTTTTGGAGTTCAAGGAGCCTTTGGATTAGAAGTCTTTGGTTAGCTGTGGTAGTAGTGCTGCTCGAAGTGCTCGATGTGCCGGCAAGAAGGTCTTTTGGCTTTGCAGTATCATCAAGGTAGAGTTTGGAAGCAGCAGTGTGGCCCGTTCTCCGATGGTTCAAGAATCTTTGTGGTTCTTCTTTCAGCAGTCCGGGCAGATGGTGAAGGTTTTCTTGAAGGGATAACCTTGTTTGGAGAAGCTTAAAGCTGTTCTAATTGGTAAAGAGAGGATAGTTTCTTTGGAATCCGAACTAGGCAGGATCGTAAAAGTGACTTGCGATTAATCTGGAAATTTATCTTGGGAAATCTTTTGTTTGAGACTGAGGGTTCTCATATGGAAGTAGGAGCTACTGAAGTAATTAGAAATTGTCTGCATCTGGAGTTGAGTTCCATATTGATTTGGTTGCAAAAGCAATATCGGTGGTTAGCATGGTAGTAGGATGGTTTTTGTAAAAGGAAAAGTTAGTGTAACAGCTCAGGAATTTTTGGAATTTGGATTGGTCAGATCTTGTTTTTGAGTTCGATTCTGCTGTAAGGTTGTGTGACCGAGTCAAACGGGTCACTGAGATTATATGAATTTGATGAACAAAGTTTTCCGGATATATTGGATATGTTTGTACTCGTGTTTATCAACAGTATTTTCATCTATTCCAAAATCAGAGTTGTGCAGCAGAAGCGAAGTAGCAGCTATGCAAGGAAGGAAGTAAGTTCAGTTTGCTATTGCTTGGGAAGTAGAGCTTGTGTTTTGGATTTCGGCGGATTTTGGAAGACTTTTCTATTGGATATGATCCAGAAACTAGTTTGCTTTGGTCTAGTTGTTTCTAGAAGCATCGGCATAGGTTGAGCTGATGAAGAAGATGGGCAGCCCAAGATTGTCTATTGAATCATGCGGATATGAGATAAGGAGTTTGGAATTCGAAGTTGGAGACTTCATTGTTGTTAAGGTTTCTCTGGTTAAGAGGGCAGTAATTGGATAAGATTGGATGGTTAGTTCTGAGGTATTTAAGATTGCTTATCTGTGTTTTGATAGGATAAGTTCTTTTGTCTATAACATTGAATTGCTAGTTTGGGTAGATGGGATTCATTGTATTTCACGTATCTCTGAGGGAGTACGTGTATGATTCATCGTTGGTTGTAGAACCTGCAGTCCAGTTGGATTTGGAAGTTATGCCAGACTTGAGTATAGTCTGATGTTTTGTTCAGATTGGTGGATCTAGAGATGAGAGGAGCTCTGGATTATAGTGGTGTAGTTAGTTTAGCTTCTGTAGAGCGAGTCTCCCAGTGATTTATACTTGGGAAACTCTAGATAGTGTTAGTAAGATCTATTCTGATTTGTGTCAGGATAATTTCTTAGGTTTGTTTGTTTGATTGATTGCTACGGTTGTTAGTAACTGGATGATAGGTATGCTTTGCTGTTGAGATTAAAATCTTTGCTGGCTTATTAAATTATCTTTGCTTTTAAAATTTCGGGGACGAAATTTCTTTTAAGGGAGAAAGAATGTGACGACTCGAAATTTTGGGCAATATCAATTTAATAATCTGTATTAATAAATAAATTGATTTGATAATTTTCCTCTATAATTTTAATTTAAATTGGTAAATTTAATCTTTTAAAAGTTAATAAATATTTAATTTGGCAAGGTCGTGTGTGGTTGGTCGCTGATCAGAAAGTTGGTCGGAGGAGGGTGGTTAGGTCGTGCACGTACACGCGTGTACGTTTGTGCACTGGAAATGGTGGAGTTGGGGAAGATGAGGTCGACTCGAAGTGGAGCTCGCGTTTTCCTGGTATCGATCGATGCATATAGGTTGAAGTGTGTCTCGAGGCTAGCTCGAGTTTTGGTGAGTTCGACACCGGTTTGACCCGAGTCGTTTTCTTATGCTTATCAAAGCCTAAGTTTTTACAAAGGAAATTAATTTATAAATTTAAAAACTTTTTCTTTTGAAGTAAAAGTTAATCAAACTTTTAAAAGTGTAAATTGAATTTATTTTCAAATTTAAATTGTTTAAGATGATTGCTTTTGAAAGTAATTAACTTAATTAAATTTTGAATTTTAATTTAAAAGGGGTGTTTTGAATTTAAATTTTAAATCAAAGTTTTAAGTAAATCTTAAGTAAAGTTTAAACTATACTTCAAAATTATATTTTTTTAAATAGATAAGATTAAAGAATATGATAATTGAGTTTTCAAAGATTAGTATTTGTTTAATTCAATTATGACTGAAAGGGGTTATTGAGTATATTAAAAATTAAGTGTTTGAAATGTTTTATTTTAAAAGTAAAATCATATTTCAAATTGATTTTTAAATTGGTTTTAATAAAGTAAATGATTTGAGTAAATATTTAATATAAATGCAAAGTTTACTCTTAATTAGTTAAGTAAAGATTAATTAAAAATAATTAATTAATAAAATAAATTTAAGCTTAATTACTATTTGTAATTAAGAATAATTACTTAATAAAGTAATTAGTGGATAGTTAATGAATTATAGAAATTAAGTGATGATTAATTAGTTAATTAATTAATGTAATTAATTTTAGATTAATTAATTAGTCTGATTAATTTAAGATAATCACTTTATAATTAATTGAGTAAATTACTTAATGAGGTAATTAATGGATAATTACTTAAAGTAATTAGAAAGAGAAAATTACTTATGGAAGTAATTAGATGGAAGTGATTAAGGGATAATCACTTAATGCTATTTATTTAAGGATTAATTAAATTAATTAATTTTGAAGTTACTTAATTAAAGAGAAATTAATTAATTATATAATTAAGGATTAATTAATGATCGGATTAATTACTTGTTAAGGTAATTAATATAGAGAGTAATTACTAATGAGAGAAATTAGAAAATAATTACTTATGGAAGTAATTAAGGGTTAATTACTTAATTACTTTAGCCAATTAATTAATGTGATTAATTAATTAATGGACGTGATTAATTATAAATGTAATTAATTAAAATATGATTAATTAATAAAGTAATTAATTAAGGATTATTAATTAATAAATTAATAATTACTTAATGACGTAATTAGAGATTAATTAATCAGTATAATTAATTAAAGGATTAATATAATTAATTAAGAAGTTAATTAATTAAGATAAGTAATTACAAGTTGTTAATTACTGTTTATGATTAATTATGACTAGTTAATAAGATGGTTAATTACAAGTTAATTATTTAATTAATTAAAGGGATTATTAATTAATAAGGATCATAAATTAATATAATTAATGAAATTAACCAAGGTTGATTAATAAAAGTGATAAATTATAACATGATTAATTGTAATTAATAATGGATTAATTTAATTAGTCATAGTTGATTAATTAAGGGAAGCAAATGAAGGATCGTTAATTAATGTAATTAATGATAGTAATTAAAGGTAAATTACTGTATATGGTTAAGGATAATTAATTTGTGAAATTAATTAAAGAATTAAAGGCTAATTAATTGAATGTAATTAAAGGATGATTAATCAAGGAAGATTAATTAAGGAAGATCATTAAGGGATGATTAATTTATTAATTTGTAATAAATTAATGGTGCAGGATTAAGATACTCCAAGTGATTAAAGGATAGTAATTAATTTAATTAAAGGTTAATTAAATTGATTAAGAGTTAATCAATTCTGCTTATGGATGATTGATTAATATTGGATGACTAATATTGGATGATTGATGATGTTGGATGATTTGGGTGTGATATCTCTGATACGTCATATGTGCTGCTTTGTGAGATAATTGGTTGATATGAATTATCTATTGTGATAATGTGATTCATCTATCTGTTTATGTTATCCTGGATATAAGTTTAATTGTTTAAAAACCTTAAACAACTTGGACATTAAAATGGCATATGGATTCGATGAGACCGTGATCGGGTTTCCATATTTGGATATCCGAAAACCACATCAATCCAAATTAAATGTTAGGTCGTGAATCCAAGTGGAGTTCAAGTGAAGACTCGAAGTGTAAGAACTATTCATCAGTATAACTCTGAGGGTGATTCCGAGATGAGTTTGACGGAAATAGTACTTTCAGGTTCGAGATGGTGATTTAGAGTGCAAGGGCTATGGTCGTTGACTCTAAGGGTGATTCCAAAATGAGTGCAATGAGATAGTGTCTTCGATTTCGTTCGAACCCGGAATGAACTTGTATGGATTGAATGCTTTCAGAACGTCGTCAGGTGGATGATGAGCATTCTAAGTTATATGTGTTCTATTAAGGTAATCGCAGCCTCAAGCCTCATTAATCGGGAATGGCTAAAACATGGGAGGTGCAACGAGGCTAGGTGGGTAGCACCCATTTCAGGGAGAGGTCATCCCTGTCTAGATGTCCCTTTTTATTTTGGCTTAGTGGGTGGTTGGTCGTGCCAACTATGAGGCGATCTTACTCGGGACTGTCCAGTAAGGGATGGTTCCTGTCTTGTGTTGCAAGGGAGTTAGGGTGGCTCCTCGGTACGGTGGTCTAAGCCACGTACTGTGACGGGCGGTACCCCAGTAGCCCTGCCATTGATGGAAACCCATTCTTCCTACGAGACCCTACGGTTTTGATTGTATTACCCACTTTTGTGGCTAGTAGCTGGAATTTAATAATGTAACAATTTCGGTTATTTCTTATTTACTTGAAAACCCTAGACACTATTATAATATCACTGGATTTTCTATCAAATGTTTTGCTTAGCGTAAGGTAAAAACTTTCCATGTTTATGTGTGGGAAGTCTTACGTGATACTTTTTCTTTCCAAAGGATTTTCTAAAGTTAAGCAAATTTTAAACTTTTTACTCACACCAGACCCCTGTCTGACCCGAGTGTTTATTTTATGTTTTATTAAACTCTTGGGTACTCATATTATGTATGAGTAGTCGAGGGATTCAGGTTAGCTTTGACGAATTCTGGAGGAGATTTGGAGAAGGAGGCTTCTGCGTGTAGATATATTATGATTCCGCTACGTTAGTGATATGTCTATATTGTATTGATGTACTTGAGTTGTATGGTTAGGCAGATGTTTATAACTATCTAGTATGTATGTATAAGTTGTGTTCTCTGATGTATATGATACTATGTAATATTTTATGTGATATATTATATTTAAATCGTTCCGCTGTGAGTATCTGATGTTGTTGAGTTTCTTCCTTTCTTATCTTTTCTTCTTCAATCCCTTTCTTTCATAAATCATGATGCGTTTTTCTGGAGATAGAAAGACGGGTCGTGGCAATGATGGATTATTTGGTTACATAAATGATTGTATTGTATTGTTTGTATATGTTCTATATAGATTTGCTTTTGTTGAAAATTGAAAACAACTAACTATTTCTCTTGAATAAAACTCTCAATATTTTGGATCATATAAGTGAAATACAGGTTTATGGAAGCAATAGCTACTGCTTTTGGTTTCATAAATAAAGCTTGTTTGACCGACAAATAGTAACATTTCAGATTATTTATAGCGATATTATATATATATATATATAGTTATTATTGATATTTTTATTTCTCTTGGACCTCTCCGTACAAAGGAGACTCTGCCGAAATTTTCCATGAATTTTTGACTTAGAAATTTTTTTGTGAAAAATGAAAATAGTTTCAAACATTAGCAAACTTGAATATGGAGATTTAATTTATTAATCAATATATTTTATTTAAAATACTTAATTATGTAAATTTAATTGTTTATAAATTGATTAATAGAATAAAGTTATTTTAAGCTTCTTAATTACTTTCTGTTTCTTTTCGAGGATGAAAAGTTTTGAGTGAGGGAGAGTGTAACGACCCGTATTTTTTCGATAATTAGAAAGTGAATTTAATAAGATTTTAGGATTTAACATTGTATAAAATTAGAAATTTATGATTTTTAAGTAAGAAAATAATTAGAGTGTAATTTAATAATGTGATTAAATGTAATTGATTACTATTTTAGTGTAATTTCAATTTATTTTAATAATTGTTTGAATGTAAGTTCCATTGATTGTAATAATAGATGTTAATATAAATGGAATAATTTAAGAAATTAATGTTGGAATATATGAAATGAACATAAAACAGTTGTGGTATAATGAGAATTCATTTGAAATCTAATATTGAATATAAACTGCAACAAGAGTTGTTGGAATCCTTTAATTGAAAAGAAAAGACAAGTGCATTGTAATAATAAGTTCAACATAAGAAATTATATTTTAAATTAAATTAAGATAAAAATTTTAATGAAATCTAAGCTTTGACTTGAAATGAATAAATTGTACGTTTATCTCTGATTGGAATAACAAATATTGAATTTGAATAAAGGATGGAGTGAATGTTTTAATGAAAGAATAACATAAGTTGTTATTTGAAATCATCAGGGAAAAGTTGATTTTCAATAAGATAAAACATTTACTTTGTAAATAGTGTATAAATTTTGTTGTATACGAAATTTTATGAAACACGTTCGAATTTGTATAAATTAAAAGAAAACAGTATTTTACAATTAGAATTTGTTTGAAATTAGTAATGAAATGAATTGGAATTAGATTAATTGAAATGTTTCAATTAGAAGGAAACATAAATGAAAGTGTAATGAATGAGTTAATATAGGAACTTGCATTTTGTGATGAGTTAATATAGGAACTTGCATTTTGTGTCAATATGGAATAAACTTTTTGATTAAGATAATTGCATGTTTGGAGACGTATAAAAATAAAACATTCATTTTGTATAAGTATGATCTTGAAAAAATAATTGAAATTTAGAATAATCCAGACACACGCACACACATTAATATTCAAATTTTTAAGTATATCAGAGGGTTCATGGTTGTGTAGATGTTGTGGAATCAATTAACATTACCTTGTATTAACAGTCGTAAATTATTTACATAAGTTCACATATATTTATTTATATATTATATATATATATGGTTAAAACTTGTAAATTAGTTGCATTAATGACCATTACATAAATAAAAAAAGGTAAAGTAAATCATTTTTATAGTGCACATATAGAAATATATTTATTAATTAATAAAATTGGTTTGAGTAGCGTAAATAAATATATAGATTGATTGGTTGATTAATTGATTGATTGATTGTTAATTGATTGATTACGTTAATGGAGTGTGAACATATATTAACATAAAATGAATGTTTTAATATAGAATTAAATGATGTAAATATGTGTATATTTAGATTTATTGATATGAATTAATTGGAGTAAGTTTTCAAATATAGACCCTAAAGGTTTGTTTATACGATATAGGTGGTCCTTTCATTTGCTTTACATTTATTATCACGTCGCGTTCTCTATCTTTTCATTTTCAAATTCTTAGCATAGCCTCCACTTGAGCATCCATTTAATTATTAGACTACACATTTGTTTCTTATTAATTAATAATAGCCTCATTTGATTTATTTCTAATTAATAATTATCTCATTCTTTTCACTTGTTCTCATTTGTTCGTTCGCTCCTTTCAAGTGCTTTACTTGACCTTTTTGTTCCTTTTTTTCCATTTTTAATGTGAACGTCCAGATTAATATTCATGCGATCTAATTAGCATTTACTATTCTCCGTTTTTAAAGTTTATTTTGTTTATGCGTTATTAGTTCTTGTAGCTTCCTTTCATTAGCAACTTTTTCTTCTAAAGCTTCATATTAAAGAACGAAAGATTTATTTTTATCTTTATTCATATATTTATTCCTTTACTTCACCTCTTTCAATACTACCATTTTAAGGCTATTCATATTTTTACTTTATTTCATTTCCTAGTTTGTTTATATATACTTTATTTTCTTTTCATTTGTTTCCATTTTCATTCCTGTAGCCCCATTTCATTTTCAAATCTCATCTTTTGTAGCTTCATTCTTCCAAACAAACTTCCATCTCATTTTTTCTCTCTCTCTATTCATTTTCCTTGTTCTTCATTTTTTTAATTCTTCAAATCTCGTTCTTCTTTTTTTTTCTTTCCAAGGCTTCTTTTTTCTTATTCTTCAAATCTTCTTCTTCTTTTTCAAAGCTTATTTTTCTTTTTCAATTCTTCATCATCTTTAGATTTTCCTCTTTTTTTCCAAACATTCATCTTTTTCCAAATCCTTTTCTTCAAATAGATCTATACAAACTTCTCTATCTCTTCTAAAACTTTCTATTAAAAAGAAGAAGATTAAGACAACAAGGAAACACATCTATATAAGGAAGTAGTAGCGGATCCAAACCCGACTAGGAAAGGGAAATCCATCAGGTGAGTGTTTAAACCCACTCATGAAATACTAATATATTATCACAAGTTAAACCAGATCATTTAGTGATAATTTTTTTATTGTTGGTTTTGAATTTTAATTGATATTTAATTTGAATACTTAAACTCCAATATGTGATAACTAGTAATTATTGTGACATGTTATTGAATTGGTTGATTTGTTGAATTGGTTGATTTGGATGTTGATTGTATGTTGTAATGGATGCTATTTTGATTGAATGTGTATTTGTTCATTTATTTTGATATGTCCTTTTCATCACCCCATAGTTTATTGTAATCATATAAATTTTTATATTGATTATTTGAACATTGAATAAGGATTTAAAACGCATGAATTTCATATATTTACATGAGAAAAAAATTAATATGTTTAGATTTACTATTTCAAACATAAAAATATTTTGAGAAATAAACCATCGTTACCTTATTTGAAAGTTTTCAAAATTAAATTTTGAAACATTGGGAAGTTCCTATAAATTTGAATGTTCAAACTTTGGAACATTTTTATAAATCAAATCTCTTGAACTATGAAATTTAACTAGGATTTTTTCTGAAATTTAAGTTACTATAATGGATCTATTGTGAAATCTATTGCATTTTGAATATGGGAACAATAAATTTTCCGAAAAATTTGAACCTTCAAAAATGTAGTTATGTACATTCCTTATTTCAACTAATTTCGATTTAATTTGCATAGGATCTTTTAGTTCTGACTCGAGTGTTTTGTCTTTTCATTACGCTCGGGTCAGTATGAGCTTTTAGTGAATTGAAGACTATTTTTTGAAGGACAAAGACAAAGATTCAGTATATTATTGCAATTTATTATAATTATTCCGCTGTATTATTTTTTTGTTCTAGCTGTTTGATTCTGATTTGTACTGTAAAGTGTAATCAAATGTTATTTGTAAAACAGCTTCATGAATTGTTTATTTGATTATTATATTTTGTCAATCCGCTGCGAGATTCTATTTTTTGTTTTTCTTTCTTTTCTTTTATTTTCTCATTTACCCCATAGCAATCCTCCCTTTTGACATGTGGTTTATTGTCGATTTAAACCATGCAAAAAGGTGGATCGTTACATAACACATGAGGCAACCGTAGCTCCTCCGCTTGCTTTGGATTTTCATACGCCGTATCAAATTTCCAAAGTCTATATGGAAAGAATTATCATAAGACAAAATAATTTATTGGGATGGGGCTTGGTTGAGGATTATGATAAGATTTTTGCTATGATGGGTAAGGAGACTCATATTTTCTAAATGCACGCAGAAGCTCTACTACTATCTCCTCCATAAATTTCTAAATTCTTAAATAAGTTCTAGTTATACATATGCACATAATTGGAGAATTGTAGAATTTGATGGAGAAGAGGAATAAGGTCAAATCAAATTTCCAAAGCCGTGGTAAACTGTAAATCCAGATCTTAAATACATACCGAATTCAAATCTCTTTTCTAATCTAGATATCTAACAGATTTGTATATGCTTGCGGTATATATATTCAAATTGGGAGAAAAGGGAGTCAAACTGGAATAATGGGGATTAGATTCGGAGATTTGGAATGCTATTAAAGAAATGTGGGAATATTTTATGCTTTTGTATAATATTAGATTTATATCATTGCAGATCTATTCCTATATGCCTAAATTGATAAATTAGAGTTGTAGGTCAAATCTATGCACATGAAATGAAATCGATAACCCTGCCTACATATTCTGTAATTTCTTGCTTGAAATCTTTATATCTATATGAATGCAAACCTGGAAAATGTTTAGGATATTAGCAGTCCTTGAATTTATTGTTAAAAATATTAAACCATGGTGTTGATGTAATAGTTCCATATTTATATTTAAATGGATAATAAGCATGTATAATTGGAAATTGAAGTAAGATCTTAAAGGATTAAGTGGTATATTAATTCATTGGAATTTAGGATGTTGCAACATGAGTTTCAATACATTATCAAGTCTAAAATTATAAAGTGTGTTGTTTGAAATGACAAGAAAAGCACCTAAAAGAAAGAGATGTATAAAATATGGATATTTACTGTAGTTTGTGTTGTCTATTTTAATAACCACAAAATGATAATTTCTTGTAATTCCAAACACCACACAAACCTTCCTTTTGGATAAGATATAAAAATTTATAGTGTTAACATTTCCTTGGCTGAGACGTAATTCCAATGCACTAAAATGCAGAAAGTCCCAAAGTGTTAAAATGAAGAGATATAAATGTGATTAGAACATTCTAAAAGAAAGATGTGTGATACCAAATTAGGTGGAAGTTAAATGAAAAGAAATGTAAGCGTAGGAAAGAACAAATAAAAGGGTAAAAATAGAATTGAAATAAAAAATGGTGAAAAATGGATAAGGGGCATAAAAGACATTATAAATCTTATAAAAGAAAAGCAGTTGATAACCCTAAAGTAAGCAAGATATAAATGTGTAATGAAGTAAGGTCTTATGGTCAATAGTAAATTAAATAGGAAAATGATTAAGAAAAGTTGAATGAATATATATATACATACATATATATATATATATATGTCATATCTATACACGTTCAAGTATGCATTTATGACGAGTGTAAACTATTGAAGTTAAGAAAAGATTGTATGAATATAATGATATTAGTCGGTAGAATGGTTTGGAATGCGAAATAGGTAGTATTACACAATAAAAGCCTGCGTACCGCAAGGATAACCAGCAATTATGTATACATTATACTAACATAGGATATATCCAATTATAGGACTCATGAATTATATACGCTTGTGTGTAGCTGAAGGAATACCCTTAGTAGAGTCTACTTTAATAGATTAAGGAAAGGTTGTTGCCTTGATTGCGCTAGGAAATCTAAATAGAATGGTGAGCGGCTCATCGCTAATGTCAGCATTTGTTGGTACCAAATCAGAAGCAGGAGTTATACATAGGTGGAGTGCGTCATCGGTCCAATGCAGTCAACGGGAAAGACTAGGTTATTATAACGACCCGCCTTTTCAACCCTCGAAAGTAGACACTCAATACATTCGCGATATTTAAATGCTGAGTGTCCAGGTGCTGGAGAGGCAGATTGTTAATGTAAAAATAAAAAGAACAGTAGAAACAAAATCTCACAACAGAACGACAAGATATACTATAACAAGGATAGTAAAAGCATTCTTTCCAAGATATATGGTCTATCAGAGTTAAAAACAAACCTCATCAGCTTGGAAAGTTATAACTTACCGACCTTACAATTATGGTGGGTATACATAATAATACAACTGAAATTAAAATACTATAGAAGGTAAGCTTCCAGCTCTGCTCCATGAACTCTATGACCCACTAACGACAACCTGTAAAATTACTCGGTTTGACCCAAGCATTATAATAAAATAACACTCAGATCTGTAAGGAAAACCAGCATGAGAAAACTTAAGAAATATGTTGAACATAGAATAATTATATGACACCATGCCGCTAAACAATGAATGGGTTTTACCTCACAAGAACAACATCCATAGATGAAAGAATGAATAGCAAGTCGGAGCAAAATCAAACTTAAAAGATAAAAATAATAATTAAACATTGAGAAGAGCTCGTGGCACTAGTCATTAGATTGACATAAGTTGTTGGAATGGTTCGGAATGTGAGCTCCGTAGTGTTACATTATATAAGCCTGCCCACTATGTGGGGCCACGGTAATTGTATATATGTTATACTGGTGTCGGACATATCCAACTATAGAACCCGTTGAGTATATCCACTTGCGTATAGTGAAGGAATATCCTTAATAGAGTCTGGCTTGATAAATCAAGGGGAGGGTATTGCCTTGATTTTGTATGGCAATTTAAATTGGATGATGATCGGCTCATCGCTAATGTTAACATGTGTTGGTACCAAATTAGGAGTAGGAGATGCACATAGGTCGAGAGTGGCGTAGGTCCTACGAGGTTAACAGGACAGAAAGGGTTACACCTACCGAACTATGCCTCCTACTAGGGTAGGTCCTGTTCAGAAATGCACCACCATAGTTGTTTTCTATTTGTTTGTTAGAGCAAGGCTAGTTAACCCTAAAAGAGTCCTTTTAAAAATGAATGGAGTAGTCCGAGGAATTCCTCCGTAATTAATAGGAAGTAGACAAGTAGTAAATTTCCAAATCAAATAAAATATGGCTAAGTTATTACGACAATGTATTAGGCACTGTAAGACGTACGATGAGGCGTAAACTACCATTGGGAGGTGGACACAGGTGCATACGCTAAGACACATCAATATTTTTGCATTTCAGGTTCCTCACACCAATGCGCAGTTGTACAGGTAATTGTAATATGAGAGGTAGTTCCATAGGATGTGATATTACGTTGATGATGGATCCAAAGATGGCGCTAGATTACTGATACTATAGGGGATAGTATCTTGGTCCAAAAGTGGACTATGTTACTTATATATTTATATGTAAACGTATGTAGTTATGGTTTACTTCGATTATATGGGGTGTATCGTATGCGTACGTCGAGTCAAGACGACTAATCAAAAATAAAAGATGTTTGCGCCAAAATTGGTCACAAACCCTGAATACTGTGAAAGCACCAGTGTATGAATACAAATCAATAATATTCAAACACACATCTCAGATCTCAGCAAATATTAAACACTAATCCCAAAATAAAGAACAGAGACACAAGTTTTATAGTGGTTCGGCTATCTCCGGCCTACGTCCACTCCAAAGTTATTATCCTTTTATTGATTATCCTCGATGATTACAGATGATTACAGCAGTTACAAAGTCCAAAACTTGAAATAAATAGCAGCAATGATGATATGGAATGATTCTGGCAGCGTCCGAGCGTGCTTTTTCTTTCTAGAATCTCCGACCCCTTTTCTGAATGACCAGGGGCTCTATTTTTAAGCGTAGGAGGCTGATATTTCTCCTAAAATCCGGGAAGACCGCTTCAGGCACGTGAGGGGGCCCACACGCCTGAAATCTGGAGGTCCGGGCCCACCTTGGGATCGATTCGAAGTAAGATTCAAATCGATCAAGAAATCATCCAATTGAGCTGAAATTTGGTGAGAACATTCTTCAACATGTATGTAAACTCCTGTAAAAATTTCATTGCATTTGGATCAACGGTTTGGAAGATATGATCGATTCAAATTCAAAGCTTCGTATGTTCTGCCTGGGTTCGAACCTATACATCGAACCCACTCCCTTCGAATCCATCCCCCTCGAATCCATCTTCTTCGAATCCATCTCCCTCGAATCCACTCTCTTCGAATCCATCTCCCTCGAGTCCGTCCTCTTTGAATCCATTTCCCTTCGAATCCATCGCCTTGAATCCACGAAGCCGACTCCCCTCCTTCGAATCCACGAAGCCGACTCCCCTCCTTCGAATCCACGAAGCCGACTCCCCTCCTCTCCTGATCGATACGAACTTCATCGATTCGAACCACCATCGATACGAACTTCATCAAGCCGCGCCTATATTGATCGATACGAACCGTATCGATTCGAACCGTCCCTGCATCATGCCTTCGATCGATGCGATCCTGATGGGTTCGAATCCGATGGATTCGAACCGAGCACCACCTTGATGGATTCGAACCACATACCTTTCCTACCTTGAATCCATCATATTTTCTTCATACGAACTCCGATTAACCTGAAATTTGAAACATAGTCTTTCCTAGTCCTTGTCATCATCTCCAATCAATTTCGTCCCGATCGGAGTTCAACCAAATTTTGACGATATCGATCGTAGCCTTGATTCCAACTGATCTCCAATCCTGATATCCATAATTCCTTGCCAATTTATTGATATTCCAGTTTTGACCAAAAATGGGATAACACTTTGCCCCCCAAAACATGCCTTGTGATAACAAGGCGTGTTTTGAATAGTTCTGAACCCAAAATCCGAAGTCCATAACCATATTGCCAGAGTATGTCATCCTTGACTGCTCCGAGTCGATATCCAATTCCAAATCCAATAACCAAAGCTTGAGCCAATTCCATGTCCATCCGAACTCGACAACCGAGTTCCAAACCATCCTTATCCAATGGCCAATAACCGAATCCAGGACCTCTCCGGGTCGATATCCAAATGAATAACCTCTCCGGGCTCATGCAAAGCGCAATCTACACCTGACAGCCGTGATCCAGTGTCCCTGGATGTTAAGCTAGCCTCATCGTGTTCTTGTCGAGCGTAATCCACACATGACGGCCTTGGTCCAGTGTCCCTGGACGTTGAGCTAACCTCTCCGGGTTCTTGCCAAGCGTAATCCACACTTGACGACCTTGGTCCAGTGTCCCTGGACGTTGAGCAATGCCATGGCTTAAGTCCTAAGCCGAATCCTGGTCACACCGGACCTTTGTCGAGCATAGTCCATACTCGACGACCTGAAACAATAATCGATAATATGGGGCCTAAGTCCTAGGCCATGTCCTGGTCACTCCGGACCCTTGCTGAGCATAGTCCATACTCAGCGACCTGAATGAGTCAATCTACCGCGTTCGGGCAAAGTGACTCACCCCTTGCCAGGCATAATCCATACCCGACGACCATTTATCAAAAACCAGATGAGAAACCAATCAAAATCCAATCCAACATCCAAACCCAAAAATCCAAATCCAAAACCAAAAAACCAGGAAACCAAACCAGCATTCAAAACCGGAAACAATCATCCAAAGAAAAATCTAAATCAAAAGAAAGCAAAACCAGGAGCTCGATCCAAACTCCAAAACCAAAATCTGAAAAGAAAAGTAGCGTCCAAACCAAAACAGAAAAGCAGATTTCACAAACCACGACATCGCAGTTTATCATCATTTAGAGCATGCCTAGGGGCTATCTCCGTCCCCATACATGTGTAAATGACCTGGTTGCTTGCCAGTAGTTCGCTGCTTATTTCACATTATCCTGATCAGTGGATGATCAATCGACCATCATCCCTGGGCCTCCCATCACCACGGCGAGAGGTTGTCGGTGGTTGCTCCTGCTCCACCGTTGCATTTCGAGTTCCGATATATTGCTGTAACTGTCCATTCCTTACATGCTCCTCGATTATATCCTTCAAGTGCCTGCAGCTGTTGGTGTCATGTCCGTCTAAGTCATGGAAGAGACAATGCCTCCCTGATGCCCTCTCTCGTCCAGAAGGCTCTCTCCTGGCTGGCCTCCGGTAGGGAAGGCGATTCCGAGTATCCATGTATATCCGCTCCAGCGTCTCGTTCATGTTGAAGAGAATGCAATGAAATTTTTACAGGAGCTTACATACATGTTGAAGAATGTTCTCACCAAATTTCAGCTCAATTGGATGATTTCTTGATCGATTCGAATCTTACTTCGAATCGATCCCAAGGTGGGTTCGGACCTCCAGATTTCGGGCGTGTGGGCCCCCTCACGTGCCTGAAGCGGTCTTCCCGAATTTTAGGAGAAATATCAGCCTCCTACGCTTATAAATAGAACCCCTGGTCATTAAGAAAAGGGGTCGGAGATTCTAGAAAGAAAAAGCACGCTCGGACGCTGCCAAAATCATTCCATATCATCATTGCTGCTATTTATTTCAAGTTTTGGACTTTGTAACTGCTGTAATCATCTGTAATCATCGAGGATAATCAATAAAAGGATAATAACTTTAGAGTGGACGTAGGCCGGAGATAGCCGAACAACTATAAAACTTGTGTCTCTGTTCTTTATTTTGGGATTACTGTTTAATATTTGCTGAGATCTGAGATGTGTGTTTGAATATTATTGATTTGTATTCATACACTGGTGCTTTCACAGTATTCGGGGTTTGTGACCAATTTTGGCGCAAACAAAAGACATAACATGTGATAGAAGGGAAATATGTATAAAGTGTATAATTTACCAGTAACCAGAACGTTATTCTGACCACCTCCTCATTACAACCCACAGGACATCTTAGAATGGCAGCTACTGGTGCAAGGGTGGTTCTTTTTCCATGCTCAATACTGACTAGAATACTAGAAATTAGAAGTGTCAACCTTGGTCAGTAACTTTACATACTAATATACTTCACTATTCCACTGTGAGTATATCGATTGTGCTCAAGTATAGAATTTATTTGTTTATTTGAAGGATGCCAAACAAACGGTCCATAATGGACTTAGTTTTCAATTTAGCGAAAATTCGGGCCCTACTGGCATATGGTTTGTTACATTTGATAACAGAGCATATGTTAGTCGACCTTGAATTTTTTTTAGGAAAAGATGAGTGAAAGTATTTGTATTTTGCCTATAAATATAACAAATCCTATAATTCCAACTATGGAGTACTAGCAACTATACACTGAAATCTGTATAAGTTGGTATGAGTTGGGATAGTGGAAGGAGTCGAAGATATATATCTACCCTGATTACCTAATGGGAAATAGGTTGTATGGAGAGGCTTTGACTTAAAAGAGCGTGAGTATAGCATTCGGAAGGTCCCTAAAGTTGGATTGCATGTGACTCCCTAGTTGGGTCCTGATAGCCCGATGATTGTAAATCCCAGTATAATGCTGATTGATGTTGTAAAGCAGGTCCATATAAGGGGAAAATAAAAATCTATATGTTGTAAATATCTGGATGCAAAAGAGTTCCTGAAGGAAGGTATGAAGTAATAACTCCAAGACAACAATCAGATTTTAGTATTTGGAATAAGGTAAGTTAGTGAGTTGAAGAATGATACGTTTAAAAGAAAGAATAATTAAAATCCACTCTAAGTCCAACCCAATAGATAAAGTCTTCAAAGTTGAGAAAAATATATAAGAAATATATTTGAAAAAAAATGATAACAATAAGTAAGTAGGTATTTGGTTTTGAATAATATATTTATAAATTAAAAGTTTTATTGAAAATAAATATATATTTAGTTAAACAAAAAATTTCTTTTAACAGCTTTGCATTTGTTTGGAAATAAATAGAGCATTTTTGTGAAGAAAGAAAATTTTAAAATCTAAAATTATTCTAGGGGCGGCAATAGGAAGCTGCACTAGATTTGTAATGGTGTAAATAGTGATGGGATAAGTAATTTAAATCCTAGGAGTAGAAAATAGGATAAAATGGTTGGCGATTGCACTGTATTGATAGATCAGAGTTTCTCAATATATCCAGAGCTAAGGTGGAGAAGACAAAGAAAGAACGAAGCAGTGCTAGTTAATAGGTAGTTAAAAAAGTTAGTTTAACCCGAAATGGATCTGTTCAAAATAGGAAATTTACAAAGGGAATAGTCGAGCAGGGGTTCCCTATGGTCGACCGGTAGTGGTCGACCGTCGAAACCTAGCAGTCAACTGTTGCTTGTGTAAAAACAATATAACCTATCGTTTAGTCATCGATTCATTTCACCCTCCTCACTCAAAATGTTCCCGAGCGATTTTCTGAACCTTCCTCTCTCTCAGTCATCGACCATCCCAACCCTACCTTGCATCAACCAAGGTCGACGACCCCTCTCCAAGCGACCGTCGATTAGAGCAGCACCATCTCCTTGCTCAAAAATCCCCAAAGCTCATAAACTATGCCACCTCGTCATACCAACCAAGTCGTTCAATACCCAAAGCTAACCCCACAAGTGGTATTAGAATGGTAGGCACATTGTCAAGACTTATGTAGAATCAGCCCATTTCAAGCTTCTACAGGGGCGACCGGTTGACTTCTAGGATTCTTTTATTTTCGAATTAAAAGATCTATTCGCTGCTACCAGATTATATCAGATTATGTACCATAACACGTTTTGAGATGTATGTAATCCAAGGTGCATACATCAAATCTATGCCAATTTGATGACGGTGAGGCCACTTTCTCATCCGAAGTGAATGGGATTAAGATTTGATTTACAGACATGCGGTTGGGTGGGATCTTTCAAATAATACTTGTAGGAAATGATTTAAAGGATACTGAGATGACTTAAGCCAACATGCTTGATGAGATCTTTCTACCGGAAGCACACGTCTAGTGCCCAAAGAGTTTGTAGCCCCAAACCCATTTGATTATTCACATTCTCCAGTATAATTTCATCCCCAAGAATGGGAGCTACGATCAGATTTACCCCTAGTCCAAAAGGCCACCTATGCTATTATAGGTGGGATCGAGGTGAAGTGGGCTAGGGTAAATATAGCACATTTGTGGGTGCAGGAGTGGCAAGAATCTGGATGTTCTCTAGTCCCTACCATCATCTTTTCACCCCCATTTTCAAATAGTTTGAGCTCAACCTCCAAGGTAAGCTACCAATAGAGATACAAACTTTCCATTGGATAAGGCCTCACTCAAGGGATTGAGATAAAGGAGTGGCCTATATTTTTAAGGAGTCATCAGGAGGTTGAGAAGGCATATATGGATTGGGACCTTAGCTGGACTAACATGCCAAGGGTTACAAAGAGATCCTGGAGATCCTGGATTGGGACCTTTGTCTAAATGTTGAATCGAAAAACTCCTTGAGTCTGTATTCAGAATTCAGAAAGATCTACCAATCTAAATGCAGCAACCATCGATCTTCTACTTATATTTGAACTGTGTTTTAATGATTGAAAATAAGGGGACGAAGGCAAGGGGAGGTTGACCAAAACTGGTCTCCAAAGGAGGAAAAGTAATTTTAAGAAGAGAAAGTGGAGTTTTGAGATGTATAAATAATTTAGATCCAAGGAGAAAAAGGTGATATGGATCCTACTTTATCTCCTATCATTTTATCTTCTTTTGAATTAATATTCACCCTCCAAACTCCTCATAGGGGCCGACCATAATATGCCCCTATCTGGGCCTCCTAAGTGCTTCAAGCTTGATCAAATAAATGTTCAATTAAATACAACTCAAATGCAAATCGATATTGTATATCAATACATATGTGTATAACTATTGTATATACACTATTTAATATTGATCAACACAAATTATATAAAATTTTATAATTTATATTTCATAAATATAATTAATTGAACTAATTTATAACAATTGTAATGAATCAAATCAAACTGTAATTGGAGTATTTAACATATCGATTGTGTGACTCGCAGGTATAGTTTCGATCAACGATTAATATCGAATAATTCGAATATTAATGTTCACACATCATCTTAGCCAATTGTGTGATATTATGGACAAATTTATAGCTTACATAGCTTTAGTAAAATCTAATTTTCTTATTTAAACATTATTCAGTAGTGACAATTATTTACACCAATTTTCTTTGTCATAACTATATAACATTAGAACTTATGGAATTTGATAATGGCCAAAATTCTAGTATCATCCTTATTCAACTTTATAGTCAAAACACAAAGTCCTTGGTTTAATAATGATAATTATTATTAACCAAATTGCTCTGGCCAGACACTTTGACTTTGAGTTGACTTTAATTAACCATGTACTAACCTTATATGACTATGGATACAAATTCTATCTTGCATAGTATTTCACTTCAAATGCTTGCATTCGACCCAACTATCGTTGTTCGATGAATGTCGTGCCACGATTTAACAATAATCTATGTAGAGTTTCTATATTAAAGTTCAATGAATCAAGTCGAGGGAATTGTGTAATAATATCACATCGATATTTTCTGTTTGAACTTAGTTATATTAACGACTAGAAAACTATTGAATGAACCATTCCATAGTTATCCAATAATTATTAGTAAGTAACACCATGGTACTTCCAATAGCTATGAGTAATACGTTACCTAACATTTGGATAGCGTTGTGTTCTCTAGTCTCAATGGATATATCAATATCTAGTCTCAATACATCTTGACTAGGAATATTTATAATGAAGTGTTTATGTAACGACCCACTATTTTGGACTATTCGCATCCGCACATGTCGGACTTAAATAATTCAAAATACCGTATTATTAATTTAAATTTGGCAAAACTGAGACATACAGTAAATAAATAATCACAGAATCACAGACACAGAGTAATAATATGCCGCGGAAGCAAAAGATAGTAGTTCATGAAGCTACTATATATATAATAGAGTTAATAAGTTACAACAGAAGTCTCGTATACAATAGTCAAATATAATAACCGGAATACATCACTGGAATCAACTGATTATCTGAAAGTTGGATAGATAGATAGATAGATCTCCAGGCGAAGCTCCAACTCCAAAGGTGAGTCTCAAAAGCTAAACCACTCAGTTTGACCCGAGCGTAAAGCAAAACACAAACACTCGAGTCAGGATTAACATTCTTATATCAATAAATCCAACTCAAGTGAAATAACAATTGAAATACAAGTAACTCAAAGGATGTTGGAATATCCATCCTCTAATGATCCGTTAAACTATCTACTATATAGTAGTGTACGCCAAATAGATAATGTCTATCAGTAGTATAAAGTATCAAAATAGTGTTAAGGCGTTACCATTATCCCCTTTAACACATTTTATATAAGCGTTATAGTCTATACAACACTGTAAACTCCACCGTAAACTATTGGGATATCAGGGCGTACTCCATAGGTATAACGCAAAACAAATTCGTAGTGGTTGCGTACATAGGGATACAAGTATGACAAGGCACATGAGGCAATACCCAAGGTAGTGAGACTACCGTTTTCCTGATCCGGATAGGCGAAAACGCATCGCCGCAACGATCGCAACACCGCGAAACAACATCCCAAAATTTCGAGGGTGCACCAATCAATAACAAGTAATGAGTAGTTTATGAAGAAGTGTGTTCGCTCGAGGTGGCTAACCCCATTTGGCCCGGCACGTCTCCTGTTTTAGTCATTTCAAATTTGACACAAGTGTCAAGGCTATCCATTATCATTCTCTTTCTTCAGTCATCACGTGCATCATTCCAACCACTTCATTCTGGATCACACTCCGCGTATAGTTATTAAAGTGGTTTTCGATTTAGACAGAGAGTATGTCCATAACCTATCTCGGTTTCTTTAATAACTTTCGTAATTATTACACTGATTGGTCGTTTAATATATTTCAAAACCAAAATCATATTCAATTTCAATCGGAATTTGTAAACCAACATTTCATTTGTCTTCTAAATCATATTCCATAATTTACGTTCAAACTCCTAAATTACCATTTCAAAACTTTATAATTCAATTTCAATTTTTATTTAAATAATTCAAATGTTGATTTAAACGTGTATATAAATTTCATTCTGAATCACTTAAATCAATTTAATTTAACATTCAAATCAATTTAAATTCATCGATCGACTTCATTCAATATTCTTTAAGTTAATTTGTCATTAAAACAATTTCTACTTAATTTCCATTTCATTAAATCAATTACTTAAGTTCAACTTCATTATTTCAAAACTTACAAATTGAATTAAATTTATTTGTCAAATCAAATTCTTTAAATTACAAGTCTTTCATTAATTTCAATAAATCACAATTTATTTCTTGTTAAAGAAATTCAATTCCAATTAATTATTTACTTAGTTACAAATTTCAAAACTCAATTAATAAAAAACTTAATTTCACATATTCGATAAGTTCAATTTCATTTATTAAAGAATTCAATTTTATTTAATTATTAAATAATCCAATCTTATTTAATTATTTCAAAATTTAATTATTAAATAATTTCGTAACTTAATCCAATCATTTCTTAAATTAAAAAACGTTCTTTCATCAATTAATTTATTAATATTTTGTTTCAGATTATTAAATATTAACATTTTCTTTCATTAAAATTCAAATTCCAACTTCATTTCAAATCTTATTATTTATTCAAATAAAATCTTTATTTTATTTTTAAATTCAATTATTGACCAATCGGGTTTATTTCATTTTCTATCCTAAGTCAAATTCATTTGGGTATTTATCATTTCAACCCGATTACATTTCAATTCAAAAATCAAAGCATAGCAAAGGGAACTTGCAGTGTGATAACTGGGTTGTAGTCAAAGTAAATAAACAAGCAATAGTAACCATCAATAACAATTCAATAATTCATCTAAAAAATCCCGAAATAATCGTATTAATTCACATTGTTGTTTGTACAAATTATATAATTATTTTTAGAATCTACACTATCGTTTCATGTAGATAAAGATTGTTACACTACTATTTTATGTGGTTCTACACTTGACATCAATTATCCAATTTCATACTTCATCAATTAATACAACATAAGTTCAAATGGTTCAAGGGTAATTAACCATTTTCTACGTGTCAAATAATTAAACATTTAAGGGTCATATTATACAAATTTAGCTAATCAAATTCAACACATATGTTAATTCAAATTTTTAACTATCCTACGTCAAATTCAATTGCATAATATTTATCACTTATACATTACAATTAACATCCTATGTCAACATCAATCAATCAATCAATTATAAACCAAACTGCATTATTATTGTATAAATAACAGATAATGGTGTCAAATGTCATAGATGAACTGATACTGGTAATACCATATATTTAACAGTGTAAATAACTAGCAACAGCATATTTCAATTGTCGTTTCAATTGAAATCAAATTTAATAAATAAAATAACATTAATCGTGAGTAATTGCTCACCTTTCGAGGCTGGAGAGATTACAAAAGGTGACACGGATACGCACTCTGATACGGATACCGAAATTGAATTTCGAATCTGAGCAAAGCAAAATCAGCATGAATTTCAACGTTCAAAGCTGATGACAAAAAATCGACGAAATCAGATCAGAACTGGATCGGTGAATATAATTTTTACAAGCGAACTTATAAAACTATATATATATATAAATTAATATTAAATTTAAAACACTTGTAATAGAAAGAATCCTTATGTATAATCCATTTAAAAATCAAAATAAATAATTTTAAACTTATAAAATAAACACATATTGAAAATTAGAATAAATTTTTGTATAAACTATATGTCTTATAGATACGAACGACATGTACTACTCCGTAACATAATATAATATATTTCCAAAGAAGCTGCAGGCTATGATATGCACAGAATAAATACATTTATGTTATTATTATTATTATTGTATTTAAATCAATATATGTGTACTACACAAAACTTATTTGAAAATGTACAGTACAAACAATTATTCCCTAAACAAATATATCACTTATATGCCGATACACACTGCTATATACATATAAACACCCCAGGCCATCAATACTTCTACCCAATATAACCAAATATGTCCATCAATACAACTTCACACATAAATATCTGTCTAAATCTTGTGTATAAAACAAAAATAATAATAAAATAGAACTACATACCTGCAAATACATAGCTATATTATAATTTATATGTTAAAACCAACATCCATAATTAGTAGAAACTATATAATCACCTGTAAACATCTTCTGTAACAATATGTGATGAAAAATGTCTAAATAACTTATACAATATATACAGTACTGACCATAAAATACTAATACTTGCACGCATATAATATAATAGATTATACTGCACCTATAACCTATATAATTTGTGTATAAAAAAAATCAAATAGGTTATAATATACTCCTTATAAAGTCTTATATAACATAAATACATAACTTACCCATATAAAACTACAAATATATATATATGGAAACCTTCAAGCGTATATATATACTTTGTAAAATATAAAAGGAACTTGCAACATACATATACATATCAAATATGCATGCCATATACACGTGTATACATATAAAACCCGAAATATATAGCATAAATAAATAAAAAATTAACATATCTACATACTTACTTACTAATTAATAGAAACCAGAGAGACAAAGCTATAAGAATGCTAGAGATAATGTTTCATGCGAGCTTTGGGTGCACGGCCAGAACTTGAAGGCTCGGTGGAGTTCGTGGCTGCGGGTGGTGAAGTCGGTCAGTGGTTTGGTGTCGCTGCGCGCACGTGTGCGCTGAGGAGGTCGTGGGGGCATGGTGTGATGGTTGTGGCCGAAGTTCAAATATTGAGGTGGATGGATTTGCTTAAGTGGAGAGTTCGGCCTGATTTGGGTATCGGTGATCAAGGAACGAGGCGATGGAAGCTTCACGTGGACAAGGCTGCATGCTTGATTCAGGGTTTGATGGCAGAGGCGAACACATGGCAGCAGGAAGAAGAAGGAAGATGGTGGGCTAGGGGGTCTCGGTGGCGGTTATTGGTGGCTTGGAGTGGCTGCTGAAAAGAATGAGGAGGAGGCACATGGGTGACGAACGGTAGGAAGAGGGGAAGAAGGAGATAGGTCCGGATGGGTAAGAATCGCGAGAGGTTGCGTTTGGAAAGGATGAAAGTGCTGATGGGGAGGAGATGAACAAGCAACAACTAGTACATTTATTTGAAAGTTGTATATTCAATTATACGTTTACAGAAGCAAAATGAACTAGAATTTCTTTTTTTAAAACGGAATAGAAATGGTCAAGCACCAGAATCTAGGAAAGGTAAATTTAGCAATAAATTCTGGGAATATGGAACAGGTGGCTGTTGGTTTCCAGGTTGGCTAATGAAAAGGCAAAAGAAAGATAAAGGTTTAAAATAACAAGCATTGATACGGTTATCCGTTACGCGGGTTTTGTTGCGTTACGGACACCGAAACACAGAAATGAATATATCGCAGAGATCAGCGCGACGAGCCGACAAAATGATATACAGATGTTTCCTGGGGAATTGACCAGGCAACTTAGCATTCGGCCTCCCCATCGATCGGTTAAATTATCGTTCGGCATCACGTTAGGACCGACATCCAAGAAGCACTCGGCGTCCAAGCTCATTAGGCGTCAATGGAACGTTCGGCATCAATGAACGTTCAGCATGTTAAGACTGTTCGGCATGGGATAGTGCTCGGCATCTAGGAGCATCCGGCATCAAGAAATGCTCGGCATCCATGAACGTTCGGCCTACAAGTGACGTCTGGCATCGCTGGGCGTTCGGCATGGTAGGATCATCTGACATTCCTTATCGTTCGACATCCGCTCCATGTTCGGCATTAGGATGTGTCCGGCACTCAGAGCATTCGGCGTCATCTCGTTCGGCCTAACTATCATTCGGTCAAGTTACTGATTCGTCTTCTAGTATCGTTCGGCACAAGTGCTCCGTATGGCATTCAATGTGTTCGGCCTCATCTCGTTCGAACAAAGGAGATTGTTCGGCATAAGGGGACTGTTCACCATTCATAGTGACCGGCCTCATCTCGTTCGACCAAAGGAGATTGTTCGACATAAGGGGACTGTTCAGCATTCATAGTGACCGGCCTCATCTCGTTCGGCCAAAGGAGATTGTTCGACATAAGGGGACTGTTCAGCATTTTAACCGGCCTCACTTCGTTCGGCAAAGAGGGTTACGTTCGGCATTGGGACGTTCGACATTTGATCGTTCAGCCTCTCTGGTTCGGTGCATAGAAACCACTCCATTTGGGCCAGGATATTCAGCTAACAGGCCCACCAGGGAAGTCTAACCCACCTTCGTCTATAAATAGAGAGCAGGGGCACAGAAAAAAGGGAGAGATTTTAGAGGGCACTGGGGAAACTCTGCCATTTTCAAGACTCGTTCCAGACTAATTTCTTTGTATCTTGCAACTGCATTCAAGTACTTAGAAGCAGATTGTATCTGTAATCAAGTATCAATGAAAAGAATAAAGATCAACTTCAGAGTGGACGTAGGCTACTACGCCGAACCACTATAAATTTGGTGTTCTTACTTTCTGCACTGAAATTTGCATTCTGTTCTTTTTTTTAATTTACTTTCTTCATTAATCTCTCTACACAATCTTTCTAAGGGTGTTAGTGACCAATTTTGGTGCTAACATTTTGGTGCTTTCACTGAGAATTGAATTCTCAGGCTGTTAGGATCTGCTTTGTAGCTACTGGATTGCACAAATCCCCCGAAGGAAATCCAAAATCATTGACAAGGCATCTATTGATTCTACTTAGAGTTCTAACCAACAACTCTATCGTGGGGAAACCACGAACCAGATCGGCCTCTCATAATGCAGATGTCCATGAAACTACTAGCGTACAACAAGTTGGACCTGAAAATCAGCAAACAACTAGAGGTAAAGGGCCCTCCACCCAAATCCAAGTGGAAGTCGTTTCCCAAACGGAGTTTAATGATTTGATAAGAGAACTCAAGGAAAGTAGAAGGCAGCTTGCTGAACAGATTCAAGCCAACACTAACCTCATGACTTAGCTCGCTCAACAGCGGCGCCAAAATGCTGGAGGTAACCCTACCCCTTATTCTGAATCTGATAGCTCAACCTCGACTGACGAACCTCCTAGGCGTAGACGTCGTAAGGATGAAGGTGGACAAGTGGGCGTTGGGAATCAAGCCCGCGAAGAGACCGGACACCCGAATCTCCAAGACCCAAATCAGGCGGGACATCAACCCGCACGGTCCCATGGAATGGAACCCAACCTTCCATCCTCCATACAAACTCCAGACTTAACAGCTATAGTCAGGAAGTTGATGAGAGAAAACCAAGGCTTGACCAAAAGCCATACCACCTTTACGAATGGTATCCTGCAGGCTGAATACCCTAGAAGTTCAATATGCCGACTACCCCAGCCTATGAGGGGAAGACTGATCCCAGGCAACATGTGATGAGGTATGAGTGGATGATGGATTCTGCAAGAGCCAATGATGCGACCAAGTGTAGGTGCTTCCCAATCACTTTGTCTGGTATTTCCACCAGGTGGTTTACTCGACTCCCACCTCGATCTATATCCAACTTTGACGAATTAGCAATGAAATTCATAAAACAATTCAGGATATACACAACTCGCCCAAAGGACGTGATGTCCTTATCAAGCGTAATTCAAGCTCCGAGAGAGTCATTAAAAGCATACTTGCAAATGTTTCATGTTGCTACTACCGAGGTGAGAAATCCTAACGACCACGCAATTTTGATGGCAGTAATGCATGGAGTAGATCCGGATTCTGAGTTTGGAGATTGGTTGGCGGGGAAGCCCCCAGCTACGCTGAAATGTTTTTATTCGAAAGCTCATCAGTTCATAAGAAGGGAGGAAGCTCGGTGGACAAGGCAAGACAAGGCACTAGGGCCCGTTCAAGAGTCTGTGAAAAGTAACATCGCCATGAAACAAACCGGAGATAATTCTGAAAAAACTCAAGTTAACATCCAGAACAAGCCTGGGCAGTCTAAAGGATCCGGAGGTGGAAATCCCGGAAAGAAAAAAGAAACAGGGAGATGGAAATCAAGGATCCCAACCTACAATGAATACAACCCGTTGAACGCATCTCTTGAAAACATCTACTTATCAACTTGCAACACTTTCCAATGTAGAAAGCCACGTCCAAAGGAATCGACGGAGGAACAGAAGCGGACCGAGAAGTATTGCCGTTTTCACGAGTCTTATAGGCACAACACGGAGGAGTGCAGACGCCTCCATGATGCTATAGAAAAGCTGATTAGACAGAAAAACTGCAGGAATTTGTCAAAAACCCACAGGATGAGAGGCAAGAAACATCGGACCCTGGACATGGGCCGGCCCCACACCAACCAAAACAACCTACCCGAACTGTGGGCAGATTGGTTATTAACACGATTGCTGGCGGACCCCGCCCTGTGGATAAGAATTGGCAGGAGATGGAGCGATATGCTAACTCTTTAAGACATGCGGAGTATGAGTGTTGTTCGAATGTGGAGGATGGGACTCCTGCAAAGCAGCAACGCACGATGAATGATGATATCGTATTCAGGAGCCGAGATGCAAACAAGGTGGTGGCCCCTACCATCGACCTGATGGTCATATCTGCGACAATCGGGCCGGCGTATGTGAAGAGAATTCTAATTGATTGTGGAAGCTCCATTAACATCATCTTCAAGAAGGCATAGACCAAATGAAACTGGTGGCTAAGGATTTGAAACCATCCAATGTCAGAATCCATGGCTTTAACGGCGCAGCAACGGATGCAGTGTGATATGTGGAGTTACCAGTTGAACTGGGGCAGGGCGAGCGTAGGAGGGTGTGAATCCTAACATTCATAGTGTTGGACGTTGACTCTCCATAAAACATATTTCTAGGACGTCCAGCCTTGGCAGAATTTAGAGCAGCATTGGCCCCTTGGTGTCTGACATTAAAATTTCCCACAGACAGCAGTGTTGGAGTGGTGCACGGCGATCAGGCGACCGGACGTGCATGTTATGTGGCTGAGTTGAGAGAGGCTCAGCGTAGAGAGAAAGGAAAGGTTGTGGACCGCTCCGTCCGCAGCCGAAATGCTGATGATTGACAAGTAGCGCCCGAGCCCTGGCTCGGGCAACATTCTCGGATTTATAGGGACATAGATCCGGATGATGATGGGAACCCAGGGAAACCAATGCAGCACCGGCCGAACTCACAATTGACATCCCAGTTAGCCTGAGCGACCCAACACGAGTTCTTAAAATTGGTCGCAACTCGACCCTTTGGGCGCTGAGAACCTACTGATTTCCTCTGAGCAAATCTTGATGTTTTCTCCTGAACACATTCTAATATGTACGGGATTTATCCTACGATTGCGAGTCATATGTTGAACATAGACCCGAAACATGTACCTGTGAAACAAAAAAGGAGAGGCATGGACCCGGAGAGGTCTACGGATCTCAAAGAGGAGGTGGACCAATTCAAAGCCAACGGGTTCGTCCGCGATGCCCTCTACCCTGAATGGGTATCTAACCCTGTGCTAGTGAAGAAAGCAAATGGAAAATGGAGGACCTGTGTTGATTATTCTGATTTAAACAAAGCATGCCTTAAGGATAGTTTCCCATTGCCTACCAGCTGGTCGACTCAACTGGCGGACATGAGTTATTATCATTTATGGATGTGTACTCTGGATATAATCAAATCCCAATGCACCTCCCAGACCAAGAACACACCAGTTTTGTCACGAACATGTGATTTATTGCTATGTAGTAATGCCATTTGGATTGAAGAACGCAGGAGCAACTTATCAACGCCTGGTTAATCGAATGTTCAAAGATCAGATTGGTAAAACAATGGAAGTCTATGTGGATGACATGCTCGTGAAGTCACGGCAGTCAAATGACCACATCCGAGACTTTGCGGAGATGTTTGACATACTCAGGCATTATGGAATGAAGATCAATCCGTTGAAGTGTTCATTTGGCGTAGCATCAGGAAAGTTTCTGGGATTCATTGTGAATGACCGGGGAATCGAGGCTAACCCAGAGAAGATCCAGGCTATCCAAGATATACAAGTACCCAGAACTATAAAGCAGGTGCAAATCCAGAATGGAAAAGTGGCTGCGCTAAGCCGATTCATATCCAGAGCTACAGACAAGTGTATTCCCTTCTTCGACATTAAAAAAAAGGAAAGAGAAACTTCGAATGGACATCCGACTGTGAGGAAGCATTTCGGGCTCTGGTAAGGCACTTAGAAAGTCCCACTGTACTGTCAAAGCCAATAGACCACGAAATGTTGTATGTGTACTTGGCGGTATTCCAGCATGCTATCAGTACAGCATTGGTTCGTGAGGAAGACCAGATTCAAAAGCTAGTTTACTATGTCAGTAAATGCTTGATAGGGGCGGAAAGAAATTATCCAAAGATTGAGAAACTAGCCTATTGCTTGGTGATTGCGTCACGCGAGCTTCGCCTCTACTTTCAGGCTCACTCAATCGGTGTCTACACTGACCAAACCTTGCGACAGGTACTCCAACGACCGGAAACTTCCGGAAGGATGCTGAAATGGAGTATTGAATTAATTCAGTTCGATATTACCTATCTGCCGCGAAGGGCCATACAAGGAAAAGCACTAGCTGACTTCGTTGCTGAATTCACTGTGCCAGATGAACCGAGCAGTCACAGTGTCATACCTCCCGTTCGATGGAAGATGTACACTGATGGTGCATCTAACGACCGTCGCGAGGGGTCTGGCGTAGTTCTTGTGACTCCGGAAGACCAATCAATTTGCTACGCTTTGAAGCTTGAGTTTGCAGCGACAAATAACGAAGCCGAGTATGAAGCATTGATTGCTTGCCTGAGACTTGTTAACGAATTGGGAGTGAAGTTAATTGAAATTTTCCGTGACTCACAACTGGTAATATATCAGGTGCGGGGAGACTATCAAGCGAAGGGACAGAGACTGGCTCCATACCTTGCCCGTGTTCAAGAGCGGCTGGAAAATCTGAAATATTACGACATCTCGCATGTCCTGCGCGAACAAGATAGAGAAGCCGATTCATTGGCAAAATTCGCAAGCACTGGCGATGCACAGCAAATGAGATTATTCCCTGTTGAGACCCTCCATGCTCTGAGTATGGAGATGATGGAGATATATCTCATGTTAGAAACTTACCTGTTAAGGAATCATGGTTGACCCCGATCAGACGATACTTGCTACAAGGGGACTTACCTGAAAAGAGGAATGAAAGACGCGAAGTCCTTCGTAAGGCTCCACGTTATGTAATACATGACGAGATATTGTATCGAAGGGTATTCTCGACCCCCTTACTCCAGTGCGTGGCCAATGATGAAATAAAACAAGTATTAAAGGAATTTCATAAGGGAGAGTGCGGTGACCACACTGGGGGGAAAACTTTAGCAAAGAAAATCCTCCGTTACCGATACTATTGGTCGACTATCAATCGGGATGCTGCAGACTATGTGAGAAAATCTGACAAATGCCAGGTATATGAAAAAATCCCGAGAGATTCGCCAACGGAACTCACACAAATGGTTAGTCCCTGGCCATTTGCGATGTGGGGGATCGACCTAGTAGGCTCTTTACCCTTAGCCAAAGGTGGAGCGAAATATGCAATAGTTGCAGTCGACTACCTTACAAAATGAGTAGAAGCAAAGCCTCTAGCCACGATAACCACCAAGAAGGTTATTAATTTCGTTGTATGAAATATCATATGCCGTTTTGGCCTTCCACGGACCATCGTCACGGACAATGGAACTCAATTCGAGAGCAAGAAGTTCAAAGAATTTTGCCAGAAATATGGCATTAAGAAGAAATTTGCAGCAGTTGCTCACCCAAAGGCGAATGGACAGGTAGAAGCCGTAAACAAAATAATCAAGTCCATATTGAAAAATTGTCTGGAAAAGGCTAGAGGCAGGTGGGTGGATAAACTTCCAACAACACTTTGGGCCTACAGGACCACCCACAAAACCGCGACTGGCCACCCTCCATTCACATTGGCATATGGCACGGAAGCTGTCATACCCGTGTAACTTGAGGTCCCATCACATCGGGTAACTTATTACGACTCCGAGTCGAACCAGAATCTCTTATTGGAATCGTTGGACCTCATTGATGAAAAACGCGAAGAAGCCAATTTGAGAGCGACCACATACAGACATAGAGTCTCTAAATATTATAATGAGAAGGTCCGACCAAGAAGTTTTAGTGTGGGAGACCTCGTTTTGAAACGAGTTTTCCCGATCCCGTCTCATATGAATCCCACATGGGAAGGTCCATATGTCATCGAACGGAAGCTTGGAGAAGGAACTTTCAAGCTAGCGACCGTCGATGGTGCGACACTCCCCCGAGCATGGAACAGCGAGCACTTGCAGCACTATTATACTTAGTTTACTTCTTTCATGTATTAGTTGCACTCATTTCCAGTATGCTTTTATTTCTAATTCGTGGCATGTAATAAGGCAATTTAGCTTGCTCTCATTAATAAAGGCTTGAAGCCATCTTTTCCATGAATTACTAATGTGTCTAGAAATGATGATCCTGTGACAGGCAAATAAAATTATGTTATTCTGGCTAACGTGCAAACACGCACGGACATTTAAAATCTCCAAGTCCCCGGAGTGCGGACTGGAGTACTCTAAGTCCCCGAAGCGTGGACTTGATTATAAACAATTTAAAATCTCCAAGTCCCCGGAGTGCGGACTGGAGTACTCTAAGTCCCTGAAGCGCGGAGTCGAGTATAAACGATTTAAAATCTCCAAGTCCCCGGAGTGCGGACTAGAGTACTCTAAGTCCTCGGAGCAAGGACTTGAGTATAAACGATTTAAAAACTCTAAGTCCCCGGAGTGCGGACATGAGTACTCTAAGTCCCCAGAGCGCGAACTCGAGTATAAATGATTTAAAAAATCCAAGTTCTCGGAGTGCGGACTGGAGTACTCTAAGTCCCCGGAGCGTGGACTCGCGTATAAACAATTTAAAATCTCTAAGTCCACGGAGTGCGGACTGAATTACTCTAAGTCCCCGGAGGGCGGACTCGAGCAGAAACGATTTAAAATCTCCGAGTCCCCGGAATGCGGACTGGAGTACTCTAAGTCCCCGGAACGCGGACTCGAGTATAAACGATTTAAAATCTCCAAGTTCCAGGAGTGTGGACCGGAGTACTCTAAGTCCCTGGAGCGCGGACTCGAGTACAAACGATATAAAATCTCCAAGTCCCCGGAGTGCAGAATGGAGTATGCTAAGTCCCTGGAGTGCGGACTCGATTATAAATGATTTAAAAACTCCAAGTCCTCGGAGTGCGGACTGGAGTATTCTAAGTCCCTGGAGCACGGACTCGAGCATAAACGATTTAAAATCTCCAAGTCCCAGGAGTGCAGACTGGAGTACTCTAAGTCCCTGGAGCGTGGACTCGAGTATAAACGATTTAAAATCTCCAAGTCCCCGGAGTGCGGACTGGAGTACTCTAAGTCCCTGGAGCACGGACTCAAGTATAAACGATTTAAAATCTCCAAGTCCCCGAAGTGCGGACTGGAGTACTCTAAGTCCCCAGAGCGCGGACTCAAGTATAAACGATTTAAAATCTCCAAGTCCCCGGAGTGTGGACTGGAGTACTCTAAGTTCCCGGGGCATGGACTCGAGTATAAATGGCTTAAAATCTCCAAGTCCCCGGAGTGCGGACTGGAGTACTCCAAGTTCCCGGAGTGCGGACTGGAGTATTCTAAGTCCCTGGAGCATGGACTTAAGTATAAACGATTTAAATGACCAGGTCCACTGAACAAGGACTAGATATAAATGACTTGAAGACATCGAGCCTTCAGCGTGCGGACTAGAAAATGTTCTAAGTGCTTGGGGCGTGGAAGAAAAAACAGATGGTTCTCAAAGAATTTTCGAGCTATATGAAGATGAACCAAGAGGTCTATTGTATCCACAACAGCTTGGATTTGAATCACAATCACAAAGAAAATTGAATGACAAGAGCCATGGAAAGACAGAAAAACTAAGTTTTATTCAGCAAAGATAAGTTTCCGTTACAACTCCTTTGAAGCTCGGAATCAAAAGTTTATTTACACAAACTAAGAAAAAAAAGTACTTGCCTAATCTAAACTAACCCTCGTTGAAGGAGAGTAATGATTACTTATTATGCTTCTTCGCTTTCTTCACCTCCATTGTTTTCTTAGACGACCCCTCTGTTAGGGATGCAGATTAAGGATCTTAAGGCAGAAATAACACTAGAGGGGGGGTGAATAGTGTTTTGAAGAATATATGAACTATATGACTAAATTAAAACTTTCAACACAAATCTAAACAGAATTCTAACACAGAATGATCACAGAACATATAACAAATGCAAATAGTAAAGTAAAGCAAGTAAACGTTAAGAACACACCGGATTTTATACTGGTTCGGAATCCTCCTACATCCAGTCCTGCACCAAGGCAATATCCTTGTACAGATTTTTATAAGCCAATATCCAAATTACAACCCTCAATTCTAAGGCCTTGAGGAACCCTCCTATCTCCGAGTTTGGGGTAAACTCTCTTGATTTACGGGACACAAGATCACCCTAATACTTCTTAATAACAATCCTTTTGAATGGATAGACTCTATGGACTTTTTGAATACAAATTAATCCTATAACTCTGAATAGCACTTTGATCTTTAGTAGAATGATGGAGAATCAAATAGAGAGAGTATCTAAATGATTTCCTATTGAGAATTTGGCAGAATGATGGCACGATCTTGAAAATATGAAGTTTTATGGATATGGAATGGTGGAGAAGAAGGAGTGAAGAAAATAAGAAAGTAGTTGTTAAAAAAAATTCGTTTTGGAAGCCTTTATATAGATGCACAACAGTCATAACCATTGGCGAAAGGTTTTCGAATGAATGGACACTTCTTTTGAAAATTGAGTTTTGAATCCAACTATCACCATGTCGACATGGGGTATCTCCTTATGTCGACATCCCTTAGTTCAAAATTATAGAGATGTTGTTTTGTAAAGACAATTGAATTTAAAACAAGTTGAAACTTCTCTGAAGCAAAGTAAAGTGTTAAAACAATATTTTAAGATAGAGAATGAATATAAAACACTATTTTAAATATATATATATATAATTGATATAGACCATCAATTATATAAGTAATATTTAAAATCAGAATAAGTTTTGATGTTTTAAAAATAGAAGATTTTAAAATCAAAATAGAGGAATATTTCAAGGCTAAAACAAAGTTTGAAAATATTTTTGAAAACATGATTTTGAAAGCTAAAACATTTTGAAAACAGATTTAAAAACATTTTGAAAAATCTATTCAAACTGAAATTGCAAGAACCTTCCTACAGAGCTCCTCCATAGGACTCGAGAACTTGTACAAAGTAGTTTAAATGATTTTGATTTTCATGGGTTTGTAAGCCACTTGTCGTAGGTTTGTAAGCTACTTGTCATGGGTTTGTAAGTCACTGGTTTCGATAGAAATTGGGTTCCATCCCAAAAGAAAATTGGAAGAAAGATGAGAGTGCTATTATGAAGTTTTAACAAAATACTAGACACTTATCTTGAGATCTTGAAATCTTGATTCTCTAGAGTCTTGAATCTTGAATCTCTAATCTTCATCTTGATGCTTGAGTCTTTATACTGACCAGTCTTCGATGATACATGCATATACTTCCTATATACATATATATATGGAAATGTTAGTATATATTTTATAAAGTAAAGTATAATAACTATATAAGGTTGTTGTCATCAAAACATCATCAACTCAGTTCCTAACACCCTCTCATCCGCATTTACCCTTGGTACCCTTCGTTGATGGAGGAGTGGCAGTCGGAGAAGTGTGAGGGACATCCACGGGTTTAGACCTGCCAGGGAGAATGATCTTCAACGGTTTGGTCAAGGGATCGTCTGGATCCACAGTTTGAGGCTCGACCTTGATCTTGGTCGTCTCTTCCTTCTCCTTTTCAAGCCTCTCCTTCATGCTCAACTCGAATGCGTGCTCAGAGGCGCCTGTGATTTCCACTTCGTAACCCCCAGAGGAGGAATCAGACTCGCCTTCGTCAAGCGCCCCGATCACCTGGGCATCAGGACCGAGAGCCTCGCCTGCATGAGGGGCCTCACCTGTTTCCTTCCTCGCCTCCTTGGCGACATCGCTCCTCGGAGTGGGTTCAGGATCGGAACGACCTGTACAAAATCACGAAAAGCAAGTATTAGAATGCGACAGCTTTCAGGGAAACACTTGGGATGTTAAAACAAAAGAATTGCCTACCAGATTCCGGCTGGTTTCCAGCCGTCACGGGGGTCTTTCCCTCTGGGATAGGAGACAAAACATAAACGCCCAGGCCGGGAGCTTTCGGGTCATAGCCAATGTGCTGTTCAAAAGAATCAAGTATCGGCCGACTGGCCGTTTGGGTAGGAACATGAACTGGAGGCACGATCCCGGATGGACCGGTAATAATTTATTTCCCTTTATTTGAGGGGGAGCCTTTGCAATAGATAGCTTTGGCCGTCGAAAAGTCCGAAGGCTCATTTCCCTTGAGGTATTCTTTTATCAACGCCCCCTCATCAATCTCTTCGGTGCCGTGCTCAGCCTTCCTGATTTCAACCAGAGCCTCCCATGCCTCGGCTAAAGATTCAAGGTAGCCCTCGTCCAAAAAAGTCAAGTCTCGATGCATGAGAACGCGGGCGTTGAATTAAGCAATTAGTGGGTCAAACATGCTCTTGACCTCTTCCCTGCCCTCTTCTCTAGCCGCCTCGAGACGTGAATCGATATCTACGGACGCTATCTTCTTGCCCTCCTCTCGGCTTTCACTCTTTAACGCCTCAACTCTGTAAAGCTCGACCTCAAGTTTTTCTTTCAAAAGTTGAGTGGCAACAATCTCATCATGGTATCATTGTGACTCCTCTTGGGCGGTTGTCTTCTCTTCGCTCTCCCTGCGACGCTGCTCCTTAAGCTCCTTGACTCGGAGCCTGAGCGCGTTCCTCTCCTTTTGAACGGAGTCCTTCTCTAGAGACAAAGCCCCACACCGTTGAACCGCCTCGTCCAGTTCTTTCTTATGAGTTGACTTCAAACGAGTAACGGCCTCAGTAGTGTCCTTAGCTCTCTGGTGGGCGACCTCGAGCTCAGACTTGTAAGTGGCCATTTATTCGTCTTGAGCTTTAATGATATCCTTGTCGTGGATAGCCTCAAGCTTCAAGCGGTCGATTTCATGCTGGCGCTCCACGGAAACTTCAGAAAGTTTTTCGGCTAGATGAACAAATGCGTCATGTTGAACACAGACGTCATTCGTACAAGCAAGGGCGCTCTGTTTGGCATGTCCGTGAGTAGGTTGAATAGCCAGGAGGAATTTCAGGCCATCAAAGAAGATTTTCGAAAATTTATCTTTAAGCTCGGCCAGCCTCTCCGGCGCTGACGGGTCTGTTGCAGGAGCGGGAGGAGACGGCTTTAAAAGTTCGCCCCTCCTGTAGGAATCTCGGGGATGACGAGTGGAAGAAGAATCAGAGTGTTCGTCCCGAGGAGCATCAGGTTACGACCTCCTATGGCCGCGCTTGTCTCTACTTTGCTCCATGTGAGAAGATGTGTCCAGGTGGTATTTTGGCTGATAATAAGTTTTCCTCCGAGACGACAAGTCCCGGGAATGATAGTCTTTACCGCCGTCACCATCCCTACCTCGACGCCTTCCGGAAGCCGAGCCCATCCGGAATGATGAAGAACCGACGAACCGCGAAGGCGATCGAATCCATGTGAACGCCCCATACCGCCTGTACAGAATTCAAATAACAGCGAACTAGCAAAGAGTAGTGTGACGACAAAAATCTAAGCGAAAATTGGAGTGCAAGTGTTCGTGTGTGTCCTAGTGTTTCCCCCCAATGGACCAGTCGCTTTGCTAATAGGAGTTTTTTCTCCCTGACTCTGGGTCGGAGCGCCCGCGTCGCCTCTGATGGGCGAATGAAGTTTGAATGCCTCCGGATCGTCAAAGTCATAATAGAGCAAATCATCTGGAATAGAGAGATTTTATAAGCCATTTAAAGAACTTTCTACGTGCTGCGAAGAAGCCTCTTTCTCCATCGGGATAAGCGTAACCTTCGAAGTCCCGCCAACCTTCTCCTTCCTGATTTTGTACGTCAACCCCTTTTTCCTCTATGAAGGAGAAGATGACGTTTTGATATCGTGCACTTCAACTATAGGATCTTGGGCTGGTCCCAAATTCTCACCTTGTGCTTCGGGTGTTTCACCCTCCTTGATTTCCCCCTCTTCTTGTACCTCAGAGGTGTGGCGTGTTGACGACTCTGCTAATTTTTTCCCTTTGCTGGAGACCAGCCTGGGTTCAGTAACGCCTTCGGGCGGACTTACCCAGTGACCTTCTGCTAACAACCCGAACCTCGATAGTGACTCATCTGAGATAAGAGTTCGGATGTCTCATTCTTCGGCGGGAAGGGCTCTAATAGCTTCAACAGCCTCAAAATACCCGCGGCCGTCGGGACGTGGATTGATACCTGAGAAGATGAAACAAGAGTTAGAATAGGAATAGCTTCGGCCAAAACATGAGTATCGTTCCAAGAAGAAGACTTACTTCCTTTGACCCATCTCCTCGCGAAATAGGGGGCAAGCACATAGAACCATTCCTGTTTGTACAGGGAAAACTTGCTCCACGCCCCGGCTATGGCATTTGTGATGCGGTTCGATGAACACAAAGGAGGGGCTATCTCTCTACTTCTTGATCATATAAATATATTTGATGTCTCCAGGAGTGGGAGGCTTAGAGAAGAGAGTCATGAAAAGTAGGTAAGTGCCATATATGAAGGCGTGACCGTTTGGGTGCAACTGCGACGGGGCAATGTGATGTATTGCAGCACATCCCGAAGAAACAAATTGAACGGTGGCACATTTTCAACCCAGCACATGAATTTATTGCATGTTGTGTATCCAACTGTGGGCAAGTGTGGTCGGTCGTGCCCCGACGGAACCAACGCATCGTCAAAAGGTATTCCATGAATGGAGCATATTCGCCGGAGCACAACTTCATTGATTTTTGAAGCCTGTGAAGCGATAGGGTTGTCCAAGAAGATCGATGCCTCCAGGCATCGGGGGCTAAGTTATGTGCAAGGGAGGTTGATGGATTTGAGACGCCTGCGACTTCCTGTCGAGAGGATGGCCCTGGTCTGTCAGAAATCATGGCGGAGCTGGATTTTTTCGACATCTTCAATAAATAGTGAATTTGGCTAAGCACCTGTGTGAGCTATACTTGAAAAATGTTCGACGTTAGAATCAACAACA
This sequence comes from Allium cepa, assembly GCA_030765085.1. Classification (NCBI taxonomy): domain Eukaryota; kingdom Viridiplantae; phylum Streptophyta; class Magnoliopsida; order Asparagales; family Amaryllidaceae; genus Allium; species Allium cepa. The sequence continues at coordinate 347,389,588 of CM060939.1, read as the reverse complement.
CAAATATTTCCCCCCAAGTGGTGTGTGAACTAGCGCGATCAATCATGTGTAAGCATTAAAAAATTGAAAGTCACACGGTTACTGATATAAAACTAAGTTGCAAATCGTCAACTTCAAAGATCGTCATCGCTGACCGTCTCCAAAAGCCTGTTTTACAGTGATTACGGTTTCGAATTCAGAAAACGTTAGAAGAAGTTATCCAGTTATGTCGACTTGAGTTCAAGTTTATGTCTACTGAAACTAGGAAGTTATCAGTTCAGACCGGTTTGATATGCTAGTATGATGGAGTTCCGGTCCTTGTTTTGTTATATGATTAGGCAAGGCAATTGTTTGTTCGGCCTTATATGGTTCGACATTTATGTTGTTCGGCCTTAACATGGTTCAGCCTCTATGATTTTTCAGCCAAGCTTTCGGTCGGCCTAACCACCATTCGAATTATTTAGCGCTCGCAAAAGTGTCGATCGGCCAAAATTCCATTCGGCCGAGACAACACTCAGCATCCTCCCCGCTAACTCGTGCTTCCTCCCAAACCTTCCATCCAACCGTTTGGCATGTGGTGAGTCGCATTGAACCAGAATTATGCCGATTTCCAACACTCGATGCTCCACCCTTAATCCTTTCCTCTCTTCCACCATCCACACCGAACGACAAGGGCCGATCGTTCAACAAGTCATGCCAGGCCATGCCGTTCGACATCCCAACTATATCCTTCTCCTCCTCATCCCAACTATCTCATGCTCCTCCTCTAGTCTTTCTTCCTCCAATCTCGGTCGACGTGAGGAACTATGCCAAACCACCACACATCTCCCAATAGATTCCTACCAAGCTCGTCCCTAATCATTTCTCCTTACCTACCAACATTCAGCCCTAAAGAACAAAGTTTGAATCCACGAACCTTTTCGACCACGGCTCTAATTTCTATTTAATCATGGAGAGGAATTAGATAGAAAAGACAATACCTAGTTAGTAGATCGAAGTTTGGAAGGGATTGGTGAAACGTTGAAGGTTATTGACTGGAATGTTCAGCAAGTACAAAGTGGCGGTGGTAAAAATGTGAAAAGAGAAGAAGGTGGGAGGAGCCGGTCTTTATAGGGAGGAAGAAGAAGTCGAAGAGGATATTGCCGATGGAACCGGTCAAAGACGCAACGATCGGCTTCGGCACACAAAGCCGCTCGACACACGTGGAGTGTTCGGCTTCGAATGCATCATTCGGCATTTACACCACATTCGGCACACATCTTCATCACTGATATTCTCAAGAAGGCACCTCCAAGAAGATTTAACCCAGATTCGAAGTGGAGCACGGAGGATATGTAATTCAAAATGTATCACGTTCGGTCACGTAATACACTTTGGGGGGCAAGTGTTTCCTAGGGAATTGACCAGGCAACTTAGTACTCGGCCTCCCCATCGATCGGTTAAATTATCGTTCGGCATCACCTTACGACCGACATCCAAGAAGCACTCAGCGTCCAAGCTCATTCGGCGCCAATGAAACGTTCGACATCAATGAATGTTCGACATGTAAAGACCATTCGGCATGGGACAGCGCTCGGCATCTACGAGCATCCGGCATCAAGAAACGTTCGACATCCATGAACGTTCGGCCTACAAGTGACGTCCGACATCACTGGGCGTTCGGCATGGTAGGATCATCTGACATTCCATATCGCTCGGCATCCGCACCATGTTCGGTATTAGGATGTGTCTGACACTCAAAGCATTCGGCCTCATCACGTTCGGCCTAACCATCGTTCGGCCAAAGGAGATTGTTCGGCATAATGGGAATGTTCACCATTCATTGTGAACGGCCTCATCTCGTTCGGCCAAAGGAGATTGTTCGGCATAAGGGGACTGTTTAGCATTCATAGTGACTGGCCTCATCTCGTTCGGCCAAAGGAGATTGTTCAGCATTAGGGGACTGTTCAGCATTCATAGTGACCGGCCTCACTTCGTTCGACAAAGAGGGGTACGTTCGGCATTGGTACGTTCGGCATTTGATCGTTCGGCCTCTTTGGTTCAGTGTGCAGAAACCACTCCATTTGGGCCAGGATATTCAGCTACCAGGCCCACCAGGGAACTCCAACCGTCCTTCGTCGATAAATAGAGGGGCAGGGGCACAGAAAAAATGGAGAGATTTTAGAGAACACTGGAGAAACTCTGCCATTTTCAAGACTCGTTCAAGACTAATTACTTTGTATCTTCCAACTGTATTCAAGTACTTAGAAGCATATTGTATCTGTAATCAAGTATCAATGAAAAGAATAAAGATCAACTTCAGAGTGGACGTAGGCTACTACGCCGAACCACTATAAATTTGGTGCTCTTACTTTCTACATTGAAATTTACATTCTGTTCTCTATTTTAATTTACTTTCTTCATTAATATCTCTACACAATCTTTCTCAGGGTGTTAGGGACCAATTTTGGTGCTAACAACAGAGATCGATGGTACGATTGAATTATAAAAATTCGAATTTTTATGCTAGCGGAAAATGTGGGAAAAACGTAGAAAATAAGATCGACGGAGCTAAAGAATTCCGAATTTGGAAAAACGAAAAATGACGAGTTGCTCAGAAGACGATTTAAAAAAAATTTATGTAAACATATTTAGCTTTCGAAAACGTTTTATTTTCATAGATTTTTAATTGATTAATTTGAAATAAATTTGCGCACGAAAATAAACTCCATAATTTCGGACGAAAATTTACCAGTTGCTATGTTTAACTAGACGCATTTCAAATATTAAATTTTTATTTCAAATTTTTATTTTTAAAATCTCGCGAAAATTCAATTAATTAAACAAATAAAACGAGTAAAATCTACGGGTTGTTACAGTTTATTATATTGTAATGCATTGCTCATGATTATAAAACGTTGTAATTACTACCATAAAACACACCATTTATGTATTTTCTGTTAAATATCCTTTTAATTAAATAAATAATTAATATAACACACTATATCAAGTATACAATCGAAAGACAACACATTTTACTTAGAACGAGATTTAATATAGAGTTAATAATTTACAATAAATTATAGAATCGCCCGTAAGGAGTAACTTAACTCTATCAACAACCCCGAGATTGGTTCAAAATCATTAGGAATTTTCCTGACTACTCGTAATGCACTAAGACCTTCCTCCTCTGAAAAAGGCAAAAAAAGTAAACAAAACACCTCTACACCTAGTTTTAAGCGCTTTCGAAACTAAATATACTCATTTTTAGTTTATCATCCTTTCGACATAGCATATCCTAGAACAATACCACTCCATCAAATCCATCCCTAAAATAACCTAGGCAATGAAGCCAAACCTATAAGGATCAACAAAAAGGTATACCTTCCTAACTCAATCTCTAAGTTGATGCATCTCAATCGGAGAATAGCCAAACACCTTATTGGATTTAGTACACATATGGAAGTGACTGAATAGAAAACCCCTAACCCTAGTCGATCGACCAATTCTTTAGTTATAAATAAGTTTGTAGCACCAGTATCAAACAACACTCTAATTTAAATACCAAAAATCAATGTCATAGCTTCCAAAGTAATATTCTTGTCTTTCTTTGAAGCAGACGGATTCCCTTCGAACCTTCTAAAGAATCAATAAGCACTTTATGCTTTGGAAAATACTTATGTCTTATCTTAACATAATTGAACTAATTTATCCTTCTTAGATTCCTTGGTGCCAAACATATTGTCAAATAATATGTAAAATCCCCTACTTGGAGGCCCAAAAGTAACGGTTATGGATGCTGCAGTCGGCCATAGTTATTAGTCCTCGGCGACCAAATATGGTAATGTTAGATAATTTGATACACAAAAACAAATGAATATAGAAAAATATTAAAATATCAAATAAGTTTCACATTCCATTTTAAAACATTTCAAATTCATTACATAATCGCGATATGAGAACCACGTTCAGAGTAAATTTATTTATTACAACATACACCAAGAGCGACATATGAAGATGCCCCCTTGGATGATAAAAGTATATATAGGCAACTTTAACAACTTTTCCTTTACAACAACAACACATCAAAATCGGAAGAAAAGAAAACTCTAGATAGCTATCATGTCTCCGGAAGCTTATTCGTCTAATGAGGTACCTGAATACCTCAACTCTCAAACTACTCAAAATAATTTGAGTACCCAAGAGTTTAAGAGGAAATCATAAATTTCAAGTCAAACATAAAGCCTGGTATAAATAATACTCTACCATCTCCAACCATTTAGATATCTAGTGAGACCATGCTGCTTGGCAGAACGGATTTTCCCTTCACTAGTATCCTAAAATCTTTATAAAACCATATATTGTGCATCTAATGGTTAAAACAAATCAAAATAATATGATGATATGCAAAACAAGTAAATCAACGCTGGATTACCCATCCTCGTTCATTTTGACTATCTGTCTCTGTTATAGTTTCTAGGGTTACTATTAACATGATAGTTTTCATGAGATAACTAATAACCTGATAAATGTTTTTGGACTACCTGTCATATTTCATAGTTTTCATGGAACCACTAAGAACCCATTGTTCCCTGCCAATATCATCATTGTTTCATGGTTTCTCCATGAACCTATTGGTAACTCCAACATCTTTCCTCTTATTCTAGTTTTCATAGGTTGACTTGGAACCTATTGACTTCCGTCAATATCTTCATCCCGATATAGTTTTCATGGGCTTACTACAACCCTATTGGCCCTTGCCAATATCAAGTTATAGTTTTTATATGCTAACTATGAACCTATCTTCTTGACATCTTCATTTAAACATAGTTTTCATGGACTTACTATGAACCTGTTGGCCCCTTCCAATATCTTCTTTTAATATTTTAGCATCCTTCACTCTGGTCTTCCTGACCTCCCGGATGAAATTCTACTCATTTAGGAGTTAATTTAATTTGTAGTCACCACAAGTCAACTCAACTAGTTATTTTTCCCTTCCCCAAGGTACCATTATAGGTTTATTTCAATGTGAATATATTCAAAAACAAATATAAAGAAGCAAATATAATAATACCAACCCCTACGGTTTAATATTCTTGGAACCATTTTACATAAAACCTTGTTAATCCCTTTAACCCATGGAAAGCTTCTCCAAAAACCCCATTTCAAAACATTTATTTATTTATGCCGTGGTTTTCCTTTAAAATGATATTGGGTTATTTGTTCTGAAAACTAAGGCTTTTGAAACCTTAAAACATTACTTTCGAAATCCTGGAGTACCTTCTTCGAAAGCATAGAAAACTTCTTTCGAAAACATTACATATCAACCTTTTGAAGCTCTTTAAGTCATCTCTTTTGAAACCAAAATGTACCTTCGAAAGTACCAAAACGTTGCCTAATTGTCTTTAAAACATCTTGAAACAAATGAAAGTACCCCTTTCGAAACCATTGGGTTTTACTTTAAAACTTCTTTTGGGTCAAAATGAATATATACAAAAGTATCCCTTTCCAATTCTTTAATCATCATATAAAATTGTGTAGGGAACGTTTGATGGCGTCAACACCATCCTTTCGAAAGCTTTAAAACATTTAAGTAAAACATTGAAGGTTAGCATTGGAACCCTCTTTCGAAGCCATTGCCTTCAAAACCCCTGAACCCTTTCGAAAGCATTTAGGAAATTTCTTAGTACATCTTTAAAATAAAAGCCACCCTTCAAAAGCATTGATGACTTTAGTACTCTCGAAAGGAAAAAGAACCACGGTTGATTTTTGACTAGGTTAGAACCGCTACTTTCAAAAGCATAATTTTTATAAATAAAGGAACCACTTCGAAAGCCTATACTTCTAAAACATAAAATGGCAACCCCTTCGAAAGCTATTATAAAATCCTTTTTGAAAGCATATGCTTTGACTCCTTCAAAAGCTTGAATAAAACAAGGCAGGCACTTTTTCATTCTAAAGTAAAACTAAGGTTTCGACCCCATCAGAGGCTATGCTCTCGACACTATGTCTTCCGCCTTCCTACAATCCACTGCGTACCATCTAAGAGATATCTTTTATATTAGTTTCGGCTTAGTGGGGTTTCGACCTGATTGAAGGCGGAAGCAATGATTCAAAAGGTGCCTCTACTAGAAGCGAACCCACTTTTCTAGGTAAACCTGATTTGATACCAATAAATGCAAAAATTTCTAACTAACCTTCTTACATGTAAGCATACGATTGGTTGCCACAACTTTTCAAATTCCTTACAAAATAACTGCTGCTTATTATCAGATCTAAATCAAGGAAATTTTAAAAATTAAGCCCTTCCATTAAGCAAAACCAAAAATTCCACTTTAATCCTCCTTTTAGAATAATTTATTTTCCAAACTAAATCTCTTAGGAAAAATCCTCAATAAATACAGAAATTCTCTTTCATCATGTTACCTAACATATCAAAATTTTAAACACAAATTCCTCCTCAAATAGTTGAAATGAATTTTTAACCCAATTTGATTGTATTTTCCTTTGTAAATTTATAATAATCTTTCCATAGCTTAGAAAATTATCAAAATTAAAACCCAACTCTCAAATCATGTTTTATAAACATATAATGTTTCCATGGCATTTAAACATCAATTTCAATTAGTTTTACCCTAGGACCGCTTAAATCTCCATTTAAACAATTTTGTTTAAATGAAATAAATTATAATTCAAGCATATCATCATCCAAAACATCATAAAAATGTATTTAATCTTAAATTCGAAAACATATGATCGTAATACAAAATAGAGATACTATAAATTATTATTCACATTGATTAGGATAATGAGATTGGATTGAGATTAAAATTTATTCCCCTTGCTTTAATCCTTGGCTTGATTTGAATTTTCTCTTCCTTTTCTTCCTAATAATGATTGGCTCCTCTTCTTATGTTTTCATTATATTTTTGTGAAAATGAGAAATGAACGTGAAAGGCATAAGGAACAAAAAAATATAAGGGTTATGGTAATAGGGTGCGGCTATTTCCCATTATGTCCTTGTGTAGATTAATTAACTTATTGACCATTCTTAAGCCCATTTAATTATAAAGCATGGCCTCCTTATTATTCATTCAAATGTCGATCTCCTTATCATTCTAATAATTATGTTATTCTATTTAATTTATCTATTTAAATCTCCTAAATACTGTTATCAAAGATTAGGGGTGTTACAGGCTCTACTCCTTAAAGGATTTCATCCTCGAAATTTAGTAAGGACTAAACAATAAACATAGAAATCATTTGTAACGACTCCTAAAAAATATACTAGTCTACCTGAATAGCAATTATCTTTATTAGGTTAATATATACATACCCTCAAAGCAAATCAAGATAAGTATTTTGAATCATGTCCTCTGTCTCACAAGTACTATACTTCTCTTATCGCTCCACTAAACTTTTACCAACTTGATTGTCTTGTTCCATAATCTTTTCTCATCTCTCACTACAACCCAAACTGGTTGACTAATATAGTCAAATTAGACTCAACTATCAAATCTTCCAATCATGTCAAAGGAATAGCAGTCTTTGGATCATGTATATACTTACAAAGATTAGACACATGAAATACATTATAGACACCAGTCATACTGCTTGGCAACTCTGCTCAGTATGCGAGCTTTCTAATCCTCTCTATAATCTGGAATGGACCAACTTATCTTAGTTTCAGTTTCTCTGACTTTCAAATCGTACCACACCTTTCGTCGATGATGCCTTAATGAAAACCTTATCTCCAACTAAGAACTCTAGGTCTTTACACCTCTTATCTGCCTAAATTTTCTGTCGGGGCTAAGTTTCCTTCATCCTTTCTCGGATCAACTCAATATTCTCTGATGCCTCTCTAATCATATCCGGACCTAAGACTAATCTGTCTCCAGTCTGCAACCAATATGTTGGAGATTTGCATGGCCTTACATACAAAGCTTCAAAAGGCACCATTTCTATACTAGCTTGATAACTATTATTATAGGAAAACTCAACCAAATCTAGGTGACCCTCCCAAGATCCACCAAAATCCAATACACAAGCTCATAGTAAATCATCAAGTACCTTATTGACTCTCTCTGTCTGCCCATCCGTCTGAGGGTGATATGCAGTACTTATCTTGAGCTTAGTGCCTAACACATCATGTAGACTCTTCCAGATTTTGCTAGTGAGCGAAGCATCTCTGTTACCGAATATGCTATTAGGAACTCCATGTAGTCTAACTATGTTCATCATGAACAACTTAGCTAAAACAGGTGTCGTTCTGGTTGATTTAACGGGAGTGAAATGGGAACTCTTGGTCAAACTGTCCACTATAGCCCACATACTTTTATTTCTCTTATTTGACCTTGTCAACCCATCAACAAAATCTATGGATATCGATTCCCATTTCCAAACTAGAATCTCTAGAGGTTGAAGCAATCCACTCGGCTTCTGATATTCGGCTTTTACTTGTTGACAATTTGCACATTGCCTAACCCACAAGCCAACAACTATCTTTATACCTTCTTAACAGAAGCTCCTCTTCATATCTTGATACATCTTGGTCCCTACGGGATGAATCGTAAACTTGGATCGATGACATTCTCTAAGAACTTCTTTCCTTAAGTCCATGACATTTGGAATACATAATCGTCCCTTCTTTCTCAACCATCTCCTCTGGTCAAGACTAAAATTCTTCAGATCATCGATCTCAGTTCCAACGTCAAGCCTTCTAATCCTCTCAGCTAATACTGGATCCTCTTTCTACTTAGAAGAAATCCTCTCGATCAACACTGGTCGAACTTCTAAACAGGACAACATGCAGTACTCTGACTAGAACTAGTAGTCGATCTTAACTGTACACTATGAGTAGTCAAAGCTTCTAAATCCTTCCATTCTACCAACATAGATAACACCACATTCTGATGTCTTCTTCTAAGAGCATCCACTACCTTGTTTCCTTCCCTAGTAGTATACTCTATACCAACTCATAAGCAGCTAAAAACTCCAGCCACCTCTGCTATCTCATATTTAGCTCCTTCGAAGAGAATAAGTGCCTTAAAGACTTATGATATTGTATAGCTCAAATCTCTGCCCTAAGAGATAATATCTCCAAATCTTCAATGCGGAGATCACCGCATCCAACACCAAATCATGAGTATAGTATCTCACTTCGTGCGGTCTAAGCCGTCGTGAAGCATAGGCAACCACTTTACTATTCTGCATCAACACATCTCCTAATCCAATTCCACATGCATCAGTATTGACCACCAACCCTTGATTTCCATCTGGAACTACTAACATAGGTGCACTGGTCAAAAAATGCTTTCACTTAAGGAATGCTTCCTCACATTTGTCGTTCCAAACAAAATTCACGTCCTTTCTGGATAGCTTAGTCAAAGGCACTGCTATCCGTGAGAAATCATTAACAAATCTCCAGTAAGAGCCGGCAAGTCCAAGAAAACTTCTATTATCAGTCATCGTCTCTAGTCTCTTCTAATTATTAATACCTTTTATCTTGTCTGGATCGACTGACAAGGCCTTCTCTGGAACCACGTGACCAAGAAACTTAACCTCTTTCTTTCAAAAATGACACTTGAAGAACTTCACTTTTGTTGATGCTGGCTTAGTTTATCAAGTACAACTCCAAGACGATCTTCATGTTCTCTTTCATCCTTAACGCATACTGAAATGTCATCTATAAACGCCAACACAAACCTATCCAAATACTCTAAGAAAATTCGGTTCATCAGATCCACGAAGAAAGCAGGTGCATTTGTTAACCGGAATGGCATTACTAACTACTCATACGAACCATACGTAGTCCGAAATACTGTCAAAGGAATACCGGCCTCTACCACTCTTAAATGCCGGAAGTGCAACGACCTGTAAATTTTAATGGTTTTAACAATGTTAATAACTAAACTTTTGTAAATTTAAAATAATTAAATTTGGAAATTAAAACTTGATATTTGGAATGCGTCAATTAAACATAGCAAATGGTAAATTTTCATTAAATAATATGGAAGTTTATTTTCTTGTGTAATTTTGTTTAAATTTAAATCAGTTAATATTTGATGATAATAAAATATTTTCCAAACCTGAATATTTACAAATTAAATTTATAAATCGTCTTCCGGGTGAGAGGTTATATTTTGTTTTTCCGAATTTTGACTGTTATTACTCCGTTTATCTTATTTCTGACAAATTTACAGCATTTTTGGTACCAATTTTTCAAATTTTGATCGCATGATTGTAAAACTGATATCTATATACAATTTTGATGATCTTGTCGTGCTAATCTCTATGGTAAATTCAATTTTGTGTTTTGAGGTCCGATATGCTGCGGAAACTACGAAATCACCACTCGTATCGGTACCCTTTCGAGTCCATTGTTAGCGTAACCATTCATTTTATACCATTTAAAATCTAATAGCCAGTTATCATAAATAATTTCAAATTTCAATGTTTTGGTCGTTACTATTCTCTGAAATAAATCTCCAGTCACTCAATATTCTCATTCGAAATGTGTATATGTAGTCGTCTTTCGGTTTTCAATTCAATCCAATATTGTTTTCATTCATTCTCCCCCTATTCATTGATATCTTCCTCTTCCTTTATGTTATCCTCTTCAATCCTACAACCATCGGCATATTCATGTCAGCATCCCACCTTGAGCAGGCGAGCCACCAACCCTCTGTTCCCGCCTCCTCCTCCTCTCGTAGCGAGCACGCCACACCTCCATACCCAGACCTGAACTCATCCTCGACCTCTTCCTCCGCCTTAAACCTTTCACCGAACCGAGTCATCAACTTCCTCCAACCGAGCCTGTGCTCGCCTCATTGCAATCCACCTCGTCCACCTTCGTCCTTCACCCTCGTCAACGGACCCCACAGCAGCAACCATCATCGGCCAGCCGTGCTCTCGCCCTATGCCGAGCAACCTTCCTCACGCCTAGCCAAGAATTCTCCTTCTTGACGCATGCACCACGGCAACCACATCGGCCGTGTCTTCCCTTCTTTTCTGTTGTCTGAGTCTATGGGTCACTCTCTGGTGTATATATAGGTAATATAATATATATATTATATATTCTGTTAATTTGATTTGTCAGTGTATCTATTATTATATATTAGTTTATATATATGGCTTGAGATCTAGTTGTTACATATAAATTATATAGGTTATACATTCTATTGTATATGTGCATACGGATGTATTTAGATGTTTATATGGTCAATGTTTTGCCTAGTTATATTTTGCATGATTAAGTTACATATATTTTTCATGTTCTAAACTAAATATATAGTCTTTTTGTTTGTATAAGTATATATAAAACAGTTTGTTTATATTTAAGTCATATAGTCTATATGTACATCAAGTTTATATAAGTGTTTTTTATGTTTGCATTCTATATATATGTTTTATTAGTCATATATAACAGATTTGTATGCCTACATATATAAGTTATTTGAGTCTTAGATAATTTGTTATATGTGGTGATAGTTATATATTTGTTTTGTTGACCTATATTATGTATTGTAAAGTATGTTTGGTACTGAGTTGCATAGTGTTTATATTATTTTGGGTTTATAAGTTATGTATTGTCATATAGGTTACAGTATTTGTATAATATTTTTATGTACTTTATGTTTATATTTGTTATCTTTACATATAATATGTTTAAATTATATATATATATATTCATATATGTTACATAAATCTGCGTGTTTATATGTATGTTAGATTTGTTTGTTATATGATAATATTTTAAACTATATATATATATATATATATATATATATATATATGTTATTGGTCAGTTTATATTCCAGTTATATATATAGTCTTAAAATATAACTTGTATGTAAGTTTTAATGGTTCATGTGTACATGTATACATATATATATATAATATTTAGTATAGCAGCCATATGTATAGTTTGTTAGCTAAATATAAGGGTGATATTTTGTTTTACAAAATGTTGATTTTTAAAATGGTTTTATATAATATAAGTGTGTACAATGAATGATGATACTTGTTGTAATGTTGATTTTATAATTTTTGATTTTGAATATAATGGCAATGTATATATGTTGATATTAATATATGTGTTTTAATTTGAATAATAAAATTTGAAATACATATCTATTCAATATAAATGTGTTTGAATTTAAAATACGATTTTTTTATCTGTATAGTTATATTTATAGTTATATGTAAGCTCATTTATACCAATTATATTCATCGATCTATTTCTGATTTGATTTCGTCTATTCCTATTGATCAGCTTTTTTCATCAATTCATGCCAATCTAGCTTTGTTTTGGAAGTCATGCTTGGATTCGTAACTCATCTCATTCTCGTTCGTCCCTAACTTCGAAAGGTGAGCAATCACTCACGATTAACGTTCTTATATTTATTAAATTTGATTTCTATTGAAATGACGATTGTAATATGCTATTGTTGGTTATTTACATTGCTATATCCTAAGCTATTATCTGCATCTGTTCACCTGTGACATCTGACACCATTATATGTTATTTATATTGATGACATATGCCTGTTATATTATTATCATATCTGTCATCACTCTGCAAGTTCCCTGTTAGTATAAAATTCCCTATGGGTTGAAATGATACATATCCAAATGATCTGTAGAATAGGGGAAAATCCTTATGGGTTCAAATGATAAACCTAAGAAAATTTCATTGAATTGAATTTGGGATTGCGGGTTGAAATGATATATATCCGTATATATTTAAATTGCGGATTGAAACGATAAAGATCCGTATCACTTGACCATTGGATAGAAAATTATATACAAACGTCGTTGGTCAATATATACATACATATATGTATATGTATGTATATATGTATGTACGTATTTAAAATGATTTCCACGGTTTTGAAATTGAAGTTATTTAAGAATTATACTCAAATAAGTTTGATTTGTAATTTATTAATTTTGGGATTTTAAAGATATGATTTTATAACTTGATTTTGATTAAAAGATATTTAAACGAATATTTCAATTTTACATAGATTAAAATGATATATTTAGTTTTACTTAAATTTGAAATTTGAAGTTCTATTTAATGTTATTTGAATGATTAAGTAAATATTTTAAAATAAATAATAGTAAAGTGAATTTGATATATATATATATATATATATATATATATATATGGAATTATCAAACCTAGTTTTGAAATGTTTGAATATTTAAAAGCTTTAGAAATATTGAAATTGTTTATTTTGCGGTTAAAAGAATCTATATTTGAAATCGATATAAATCGAAATGATTTATAGAGAGACTGAAATTGATGAATTAAGATTTGATTAAATTTGAATTTTGAATTCAAGTTGATTTGAATTGATTTGTGAAATTTGAGGAAACTATTTTATTATATAAAGTATTTCTAATTATATTTAAACTATTTATTTGTATATTTTACTTTATAAATTATTTTCATATAAACTATTTTAATACAAATCATTTTTAATATAAACCTATTTTTTATATAAACTATTTTTAATATACTAATTATTTTAGTATAAACTATTTTAACTTATAACTCTTTTATATAAACTATTTTACTTTATAAACTATTTTATTATATACTATTTTAATATCAAACTGCTTAAGCGGTGGAAGTTATGTTTCAAAGTTAGGAATTTCAAAGTATTATGTTTTGAAAGTGTTATAATTTCAAGTGTTTGGTTTCGAAAGTATTATAACTTTGAAAGTGCTATGATTTTGGAAAAGGGTATATTTGAAATGGAAATGATATCGTATTTGGGTTTGAAATGGAAATGATATCGTATTGACATGGTTTTGAAATGGCAATAATATTTTGGTTTTGAAGTATAAATATTTTGAAATGACAGCGGTGTTATAATAACGATTGGTTGTTAAAGAGACCGGGATCGGATATTGTCATACACTCTGCCAATATCGAGGACCACTTTAACAACCGTGTACGTGGTGGAGATTCCAGAATCAAGTAGGATGGTGGCAACGATCCTACATAAGGCATATACATGGACCCAACTCCTACGAGTTGGCATAAGATGGCTAAAACAGGGGAAATTGACGGGCCATGTGAGGTAGCTCCTTCGATTGGACACACTCCTTCGTATGCCATTTCTATTACTTTGTGATTGATTTACTGCACACCTTTGATTTTTTTGGGAGTGTGGCTCAAGGTGGGCGGTAGTGGCTGCTATGCATTACCACCAGCCCAGAAGTGTAATTGGTATATCTACCCTGACATTGCCTAGTTATGTCGTGTCACCTACCCTAGCATGCCTTATACGGGTTTGTTTTGTACCATACCTATGGAGTGCCCTCTGACGACGCCCAATAGGGGAGAGATTATGGTACTGCATAGACTATTGGAATATATAAAATGTGTTAACATAGAAAATGTAAAGCCTCAATTCTATTTTGATAGTTTATTTTACTTTAGACATTATTATAATAGCGTACATTACTACATAGTAGATAGTTTAACGGATCCTTAAAGGATGGTTATCCCAAACAACCTTTGAGTTATTTGTATTTCAGTTGTTATTTCGCTTGAGTTGGATTTATTGATATAAGAATGTTAATCCTGACTCGAGTGTTTTGTGTTTTTGCTTTACGCCCGGGTCAGACTGAGGGATACAGCTTTTGAGACTCACCTTTGGAGTGGGCTTCGTTTGGAGATCCATTTACATCCTTTCAGCTTGCAGTTATTCAGTTGATTCCAATGATGTATTATGATCATGTATTTGACTATTTTATTTGAGACTTCTATTTATATCTTATTTAACTCTGATATATATATATTAGCTTTATGAACAACTATTCATTTTGTTTCCGCTACATATTGTATATTACTCCGTGTTTGTGATTCTGCGATTTATTTATTTACTGTATATGCTGAGTCTTGGCAAATATAAATTAACAATCTGGTATTTTGGGCAATTCAAATCCGGCATGTGTGGATACGAATTGTTGAAAATTTCAGGATGTTACAAGAAACCCGTCGCCAGATCCAACTGGGAAAACACCTTAGCTCCATACAACTGATCAAATAGACCATCTATTCTCGGCAAAGGAAACTTCTCCTTGATCGTCCTCTCATTCAAATTATGGTAGTCGATACACATCCCCAACAACCATCCAGTTTCTTCACAAACGCCGCGGCCGCTCCCTACGGCGAACTGCTTGGTCTGATAAAATTCGTTCCTTCTAGATCCACTGGTTGCACCTTCAATGCCTTCATTTCAATCGGTGTCATCCTGCAAAGTGGTCTATTTACAGGTTTAGGTCTTGGCACAAGATTTATCCAAAAGTCAATAGCTCGTTTCGGTGATAGTCTTGTAACCGTCTCAAAGACATCTAGAAAATCTCTTGCTGCTCGAACCTGACTTAACTCTTCTCCCAATTCCATAACACTTAACAAAGCATAACTACTCCGTTCAGAATTCTCCACTAAGAATATAATTCGGTTATGACTACCAAGGTGTCTTAATGATATCTCCCCATCCTAGCAATATATCCTAGCCTCACACTTCCTCAACCAAGCCATACCCAAAATGATTCTGAAATCTACAAAATCGAAAACATACAGACTGCGTGTAAACTTATGACCCAACAAGGCAAGTTCTAACTGGTCACATCTCATCCCTAGAGTTGCATACCATCCTATTGGATTTGCAACCCTTAAGGAAGTAACAAGATCTGTAGGTTCTAAGCATACCTAGCAATCAAACACTGGGATATAAATGAATGTAATGCACAGGTATCAAATAATATACCAACTGCTATACTCTGAATCAAAAACGTACATTCATCACATTATGCCCTTTTTCAGCTGCAGTTGGCTTAGCAGATGATGGTCCAACATCAATATCCTTTACCTTATCTGCCCTAATTGCTTTTGGATGCTGATTCTTATAATGCCCAATTTGATCACAGTTGAAGCACTTTATTTTCTTCTTATCTACAGCCTTCTCCCCTTGCCTAATTGGCACTTATTTACATAATGACTTTTCTTGTTACACTTAAATAAAACTAAATCAGCCTTTGCCTTCTTGGCAGCTTCTCCCGTTTGGGCTCCCTTCTTCTTAAAGAACTTTCTCTTCTTTACTCAAGAACCCTGTGTTTCAACTGGCTTCTCTCTAGCACAAATAGCAAGCATCTCCTCATTGCTGATTGCCATCTCCACAACCACATTACAAGGATCATGGATATGTGTTAGGGTCGCCCTAGCAAGCTCAGGTCTCAATCCTAAATGAACCTCTCATTTCTCCCGATGTCAATGTCTGTAGTAGCATGTCCATATGGGGACATGTCATCAAACTTAGTAGCATACTTGATTACCGACATCTCTCCCTGCACCAAATCCATAAATTTTCTCAACAATGCTGGCTTAGCAACTTCAAAAAAAACCTCTTTTCAAATCTCACTCTAAAATCCGCCCAAGTCAACTCCCCCTCCGGAACCCTGGTGGTAACATTATTCCATCAATAAATTGATGCCCCTTGTAACTGCCTAGAGGCCAGCCTCCTCTTTTGTACATCATCCAAAACCAAATCAGCAAAGATTCTCTCACAATGTAAAAGCTAGTCCTCAACTTTTATGGCTCCTCCGCTCCCATAAACAATTTCCCACCAAGACTGGTGCAATATTCGCCCAGCTTAGCATAATTATTCCCAAATGGAGCCACATGATTAGCTCCTCCAACATTTCCAACAACTCTAGCAGTAACTCATGCTTGCATCATATTGACAAAGAACTGATACATTGCCTCCATATCTCTGGGGGATTTCCATCACCCACATTGGCATCAGCATTTTGGCTAGCATTAGTCTGTCGACCTTCGTTCCTCCTGGTATTAGGTCAAACATTTCCATTGGTTCTGGTGCTTCCTCCACTGAGATTTCCTCTTTCGTTTCCTACTTCCATATCCTCTCTCTAGTAAATCTACATACGAGCCTTAGTAAGATACAAAAGAACAGTCTAAGAAAGAGGGGAATACGTACTTATATATATATCTATATATCACAAGTACGTTACTATAGTGTTAACCCAACACCGATCTAATTTTTAGATTTATTGGATTATGTTTGAAGACCTATTTAAACCTTTTAATTTTTATAAACCTATGCTTTGATATCAAATTGTAACATCCTCTACTTGGAGGCCCAAAACTAATTATGACAGATCCTGCAGTCATCCGTAGTTATTAATCATCGACGACCAAATAAGGTAATGTTAGATACATTGATACACAGAAACACATGAATATGGAAAAAAATGAAACATCAAACAAGTTCCATATTTCATTTCAAAACATTTCAAATTCATTACTTAACCCAATACGAGAACCACGTTCAAAGAAAATATATTTATTACAACATAAGCCAAGAGCGACATATCAAGATGTCCCCTTGGATGGTCAAAGTATATAGGGAATTTTAACAACTTTGCCTTTACTACAACAACACAGTAGAATCAAAATAAAAGAGAACTCTAGATAGCTATGATGCCTCATGCACGTCTCCAAAAGCTTATTCGTCTAATGAGGTACCTAAAAACCTCAACTCTCAAAGTACTCAAAATCAATTGAGTACCCGAGAGTTTAAGGGGAAATCATAAACTTTGTGTCAAATATAAAGCCTGGTATGAATAATAATCTACCATCTCAAACCATTTAGATATATAATAAGACCACACTACTTAGAGAAATGGGTTTTCCCCTCTATAATATTCTCAAATCTTTTTAAAATCATAAACCGTGCACCTGCATCTACAATGGTTAAAACATCTCAAAATAATATGATGATATGCATAAAAAGTAAATCAACGTTGGATTACCCATCCCCATTCATTTTGACTATCTATCTCCATTATAGTTTTTAGGGTTACTATTAACCTAATAGTTTTCATGGGCTGACTAATAACCTAATAAATGTTTTTTGACTCCCTATCCTATTTCATAATTTTCGTGAGATCACTAAGAACCTATTGGCCCCTGCCAATATCATCATTGTTTCATGGGTTCTCCTTGAACCTATTAGTAATTCCAATATCTTTCCTCTTATCCTAGTTTTCATTGGTTAACAAGGAACCTATTGACTTCCTTTAATATCTTAATTCGGATATAGTATTCATGGGCTAACTACAAGCCTATTGGCCTATACTAATATCAAATTGTAGTTTACTATGAACCTCTCCTCTTAACATCTTCATTTAAACATAGTTTTCATTGGCTTACTATTAACCTATTGGCCGCCTGCCAATATCTTCTTTTAATATTTTAGCATCCTACACTCTGGTCTTCCTGATCTCTAGGATGCAATGCTACTCATTCAGGAGTTAATTTAATTTTGTTCACTACTGGTCAGCTTAACTGGTTATTTTTCCCTTCCCTAAAGCACCGTTATGGGTTTATTTCAATGTGAATATATTCAAATACATATATGAAGAAGCAAACATAATAATACCAACCCCTGTGGTTTAATATTCTTGAAACCATTTTACATAAAACCTACTTAATCCCTCCATTCAAAACACTTTATTTATTTATGCCATGGATTTACTTTAAAATGAGATTGGGTTACTTTGTTTTGAAAACTAAGGCTTTTGAAAAATTAAAACATTACTTTCGAAACTCCTGAATAACCTCCTTCAAAAGCATAGAATTTTTTTTTCAAAACATTACATATCGACATTTTGAAGCTCTTTAAATCATCTCTTTTGAAACCAAAATATACCTCCGAAATTATCAAAACGTTGCCGAATAGTCTTTAAAACATCATGAAACAAATGAAATTACCCCTTTTGAAACCATTGGGTTTTACTTTAAAACTACTTTTTGGTCAAAGTGAATATATATGAAAGTATCCCTTTTGAAACCTTTAATCATCTTATCAAATTGTTTGGAGAACGTGTGATGGCGTCAGCACCATCCTTTCGAAAGCTTCAAAACAATTAAGTATAACATTGAAGGTTAGCATTGGAAACCTCTTTTGAAGCCATCACCTTCGAAACCCTTGATTCCTTTATAAAGCATTTAGGAAGTGCTTAGTACATCTTGAAGACAAAAGCTACCCTTCGAAAGCATTAATGACTTCAATACTCTTAAAAGGCAAAAGAATTGTGACTATTTCGACTAAGTCGGAACCGCTACTTTCAAAAGCATCATTTTTATAAATAAAGGAACCCCTTCGAAAGCCTATGCTTTTAAAACCTAAAATGGCAACCCATTTGAAAGCTATTAGAAAACCCCTTTTGAAAGCATATGTTTCACTCCTTCAAAAGCTTTAATAAAACAAGGCAAGCGCTTATTCATTTGAAAGTAAAACTAAGGTTTCGACCATATTGGAGGCTATGCTCTCGACACTATGTCTTCCTCCATCCTCCAATCCACTATATACCATCTATGTGATTCCTTATGTATTGGTTTTGGATTTATGGGGTTTTGACTTGATTGGACGTGGAAGCAATGAGTTGAAAGGTGCTTCTAATAGAGGCGGAACCCACTTTTCTGGGTAAACCTAATTTAATACCAATTAAAGGAACACTTTCTGACTAACTAGCCTACGTGTAAGCATATGATTGGTTGCCACAACTTTTCAAATTCTTTATAAAGTAACTACCGCTTATTATCAGATCTAAATCGAGGAAAATTTAACAATTAAGCCCTTCCATTAAGTAAGAGTCAAAATTGCACTTAAACCCTCCTTCTAAAATAATTATTTTCCAAAGTAAATCTCTTAGGAAAAATCCCCAAAAATTAAAAAAATTCTCTTTCATCATATTATCTAACATATCAAAATTTCCGATCCAAATTCCTCATGAAATAGTCGAAATAAATTTTTAACCAATTTGATCATACTTTCATTTGAAAATTCATAACAATCTTTCCATATCTTGGAAAATTATTAAGATTAAAACCCAACTCCAAAATCTAGTTTTACATAACATATAATTTTTTCATGGCATTAGACATTAATTTCAATCGCTTTTTCCCTAAAACCGTTTAAATCCCCATTTAAACAATGTTGTTTAAATCAAACAAATTATAATTCAAGCATATCATCATCCAGATCATCATAAAAATGAATTTAATCTTAAATCCGAAAACATATGATCATAAAACAAAATTGGTATAAATTATTAATCATCTTGATTAGGATAAGGAGATTGGATTGAGATTAATATTTATTTCTGTTGCTTTAATCCTTAGATTGATTTTAATTTTCTCTTCTTTTTCTTCCTAGTAATGGCCGAATCCTTTTCTTACGTTTGCGTTTTGTTTTTTAAAATGAGAAATGAATGTGAATGGCATAAGGAACAAAAATATACCAGGCTTATGGTATTAGGGTGCAACTATTTCCCATTATTCCCTTGTGTAGATTAATTAACTCATAGTCTATTCTTTAACCCCATTTAATTTGTTAAGCACAACCTCCTTATTATTCATTCAAATCTCAATCTCCATATCATTCTAATTATTACATAATTCTATTTAATTTATCTAATTAAATCTCCCAAATAATGTTATCAATAATTAGGTGTGTTACATAGTATCCTTTTTTACCATTGTCAAAACAAGAAACTTCGACAATAACAACTTCTCTATTACTTCCCTTCGAAATGCCCCTTTTTCCTTTGGTATACTAGGTAAACTTCTTCTATGTACTACCTTTGGTCTCATCCATACTCTCCTTTGTTCTTGATACATCCCATCATACCTTTAGCTCCTATCCACCACAAATTCAAAAGGAGATTCCAAGTATGCCATCATATTATGTTCAAGAACTTGCTTAAAATGCCTAGCGAACTTCTCATTCTTCGGTTGGGTGTTAATTATCCTCCTGCCATACTTTACCAAAGAGTTGAACTTCTAGTTGTACCTTTCGATCATAAGGTCGCTTAGGTTCAAGTCTATAAAACCCTTCAGTAGAATGCTCCGCTGAGACTTGGATATTTACTTAGTCTCAACCCTCTCTTTAGACTACATCTAGATAATTTTTTCTTCAGGAGTCCTGACAATTACTATTTCCCACTGGCCTAAAGCATCTTCATGTAGATGCCTTAATGCTAACCTTCTCCTTTCTGTATCATTCAACCCTAAGTCTCCAAATATGCATTCACAAACCCTTATCCAATTCAGTATCTCAAATGCAGGCTCCTTTTTCTACGAGAATCTTTCCTCCTATGTGTCGATGGCCTTGGTTTATCTTTGAGAAATCTCCTCTTACTGTAGCTGGTCTTAGCTCCACAGCCTGTGCCATATTCTGCCTCAACATTTGTGCCATTAACCGCTTAAATAAGGCATTTATATATCCAAGCCCACTACATTAGTTGGCGACGTGG
This sequence comes from Allium cepa, assembly GCA_030765085.1. Lineage (NCBI taxonomy): Eukaryota > Viridiplantae > Streptophyta > Magnoliopsida > Asparagales > Amaryllidaceae > Allium > Allium cepa. The sequence continues at coordinate 347,368,270 of CM060939.1, read as the reverse complement.
CTTCAACCTTAACCACCCCATACCTTTCACCTTCATTTCTAACATAGGTACTTTCAGTCTCCCTCCTTCAATTTTTCCCTTATGTGATAACTCCTCTACTCTACATTTCAATTTTTTTAGTCAAGCACGTCATCATTAGAAAAAAAAAAAGAGTGAAGCAATAACATATGGGTAGATATATCTTCATATATATCAGTATAGAAAAATACGAGTACATTATATATGTTGCTACATACCCTCCTCTAGGTATTCATTTCATTCTAAGTACCATACTTATTTTCTAGCTCTGTTTTAGTTAGGGATCCCTTAACCTCTACTCTAATACTAGCTGTAACATCCCTACTTTGAGAATAAAGAATGGCCATTGATGATGTTGTAGTCTGTAGAATACAATAGCCTATAATTTCTGTTTATTGATAATAAACCTATGTATATATATATATATTCGTTTAAATGTATTTTTTGTTGTACTATTTCATTTTTTCACATAATTTGATAAATATTTGTTGAATAAAATAAATAACTCGGAATTCTTATTTAAACAAATATTTTATTCAACAAATATTTATTACAAAGTCAAATAGTACAAATTTGAGCTCTCACTATGTTTACACAACTTCAAATACAAGTCAATTACAACACAATTTTCACTTTACAATATTCACCTTACTACATAATTCACTCATCACTCGTATTTGATCTTCAACTCTGTTCTAGCCTGTATCCAACATTTGAACTATCTGCAAAATAAACACTAACGCGATAAAATTGTAAAAGAAATATTTTGCAGTTCACAATGAAGTGCGTGTTTGAAAATATTGTCTGTCTTAGTTATTTGGGTTATTCGTCATTTTTCTTAAATTTTGATTCATCTTACACAAACAATTTATGACATGCACAGTGTACATGCCACAAGGTCGTGCACATCGATATAAACTTGCTTGTTAAAATAGAAGGGACGGGTGAGCACAAGGTCAAATCCAAGCCAAGGCTGGATTCGTCTCACATGAAAATGCAAAAAAACCAACATTACTGCAGCAATGGTCGGCACCAACAAAATGTACAAAGGTATAAGCAAGCTTCAAACACACCAGATTTCAAAACAAGGCAACATGATAACAGCCTCAGCAACATGAAGATCAAAACAACTCGAAACTACATCAACTCAGACCACAATGCATCAGATCAATGAAACAACAAACAGACCAGACTTAGAGTGGAATAAGACCAAAAAGCTCAACTAGACCAGTGCAAACATGTGTACAAAGAAACTAACATGAAGCCTCAACCAAAACCAAACTAGACCAACACATAAGGCTAACAAGACCAGACAATCGGTCAAATGCAACAAGATTTCAAATGGCAAAAGGACTACATGCATAAATACAAATAACTCAACGTAGAGATGGTCAGAGCATCAGTACAAACACAAAACTAGACCAGACTCTAAAATGCAAAGCAAATCAACCTGAAAAAGGGTCAATTCAACTCGAAGCAATGCATGGCAAGGCGAATCCAACAAAATGAATCTCTCAAGTCACAAGTCCAACAATTGTCTACAACTCTATGAAAATTATACAAAGGAGGAAGATCACTAAACATGCTATTATGAAAACAAACTGTTAGTACTATTAGACAAGGACTTGGGTATACTCAATCTGAAAAAGGTAGAAGTGAAACTAATCATGTCAACTCCAAGTGCAAGATTTGTGGAAAAATTGGACGTAATCACAAAAAGTGCTGGTATAGACGCAAACACACGAAAACCATACCAATTTGGGTTCCTAAACGAATGAATGTAAAATCTCTTAAAATCAAACAAATTTCGGTGCCAAAAGGAACAAACATAGACTGTCTTGGTACTACTTGTTTTTCAAAAAAAAATTGTCACTAACAATCGTGGACCTATGAAAACAAATAGGTCACAAAACTCTTCTCTCGTGTAGCTATATGCAGGCTATGGAACAACAACAGTGGTAATTGGATTCTAGCTGTTCTAGGCACATGACGGGAAACAAATCAAAGTTCCTCAGCCTAGGGATGTACAAAGGTGGCAGAATCACAACGGGAAACAATGATAAATGTAAAATTATCGGTAAAGGTAAAGTTGGTAATTGCACATTTACCTTAAACGGTGTATTATGTGTTAAAAAATCTGCACCAGAATCTGATTTCAATCAGCCAGTGATAAAGGAATGAATGTTTTTTTGATTCGGATCTGTGCAAAATTATTGACCAATCATTTAATGAAACCTTACAGGTAAGAGGAAAGGTAATATATACTCTCTATCTTTTGATGATCTCACTTTTTCAAAATGTTTAATAGCTAAGGATGTAGAAGTAAACTTATAGAACAAACGATTAGGACATGCTAGCATGAATCTGTTAAACAAATTAAAAAAAAGAGATTCGGTAAGAGGTTTACCATCTCATGATTTCAAAACAAAAATTCTATGTAAAGCATATACTACGGGAAAATTTAAAATATCATCTTTTCATGCCAAGAACACTATAAGTACCTCTAGAGTCCTTAAAATAGTTTATATGGATTTGTTTTGACCTAACGGTATTGCAAGTTTAGGTGGTAAAAGATATTGTCTTGTATTAGATGATGATTACTCTAGATACACATGGGCATACTTCTTTATCTTATTACTTCTAGACCAGACATTATGTTCTCCATTTGTTTATGTGCACGGTTTCAATCAAATCCAAAAGAATCACATTTAAAAGCTGTAAAAAGGATTATAAGGTATCGCTTGCACACCCCACAGTTTGATCTATTGTAACAACCCGAAAATTTAGCCGGTTTTAATAACGTTATTAATTGAAATTTTGTGGGAATTTAAACGATAAAGTTTTGAAATATAAATTTGATATTTGAAATGCGTCTAGCTAAATATAGTAACCGGTAAATTTTCATCCAAAAATACGAAAGTTTATTTTCTGCGTAAATTTACTTCAATTTAATCAGTTAAAAAGCGATGAAAATAAAACGTTTTCAAAACCAAAATATTTTTACCTAGAAAAATTCTAAATCATCTTCTGACCAAGATGTTAATTTGTCGTTTTTCCAAATTATGGCATCTTTGGCTCCGTCGATCTTATTTTTCTGCGATTTTCTTGCATTTTTCGTAATATAAAATTTCGAATTTTTATAATTCAATCAAATCACTGATATCCATATACCGTTTTGATCGTCTCGTCGTGCTGATCTCTACGGTATATTCGATCGTCAAATTCGGAGTCCGGTGTACGTTACACTTTGCGAAACGCCTTCCGTATCGGTACTTTTCTAGACTTTTAATTCTCTGTGTCCGTATAAATTTCAAACAGTCATTGCTATCATTATTCTGGTACGTTTCTTTTGCCCATCTCTCTCTTTTATTTCTATTTATATCTTTTGAGAGAATTATAATAAATTTGAAAGCTGATACGTTGCTAACGTTCATTTGTAAATTAAGAGCCTTCAGTATTTCCAAAATTCACGCATATGACTTTGCGACTCCTTGACCTTTTTATATATATTTTTTCCATTTGTTTAACATTCTCGATAGTCGTGGCCGTGTCTCTTCATTTTGTCGTGTTCACACTTTCAGAAAATGGAAATTAAACGTTCAGCCTATTTGCATGCTTGTGCCTATTGGGAACCTATTCCAATTTATTTCACATCTCTTCCCTGTATTACTTTCTTTCATCTTCCCATATCAAAACATAAATTGTGAAACAAGTATCAGCTACCACCATTCCTCCCTGACCTCCCACACTCCATTTTTTTTTTCTTCTTTCATGTTTCCTCCCTTTTATGCATGCGCAACAGTCTCCCAAGCACTAAAGGCCTCCACCATCAACATTTCACTAGCCACGACCCACTCCCTTCCACAAGCACTTGCCACACCCACCACGGCTACCACCCGGCCCGAGCCTTCATCACCTCCCAATGCAGCCATCACATGGCCGAGCCACCTTACCTCTTCCCTTCGACCATGCAACCTGCGCAAACAACAACCACGCCACCCGATCGAACTGTTGCTCGGCCTCACCTTCCGACGCAGCAACCCCGGACTCCCGAACTGTTCCAAATCCCGCCACCTGGAAGCAAAGAGCAGCCACTTCGGCCACTGCCTCCACCGACTGAGGCCACTGAACCACCGCAAGTCGCGTCCAACTTTCCCCGACCCACTCTCTCCTCCATACAACCGAGAACCCATCAACCTGTGCTCCAGCCGACAGCCATCATTCCATGCGTGCTACTACAAACAGTTCTCCTTCCTCCTTCTCCTATTTTTCCTTTTACTCGAACCTACCTTGCTGTGCTTTTCTTCCTAGACTTGCATGTTATTCAAGGTATCTTATCTATAAATTGTAAAGCTATGTTAACCTATATAAATTTATACACTGTGTTAGTTTTCTATCACATAAGTCTGGTTATATGAACATATATACTTACATTTTAGCCAAGCTGATTTACACATAGCATATATATATAAAAGTTTGGGTTGCATGAGTTTATATATTTATTTGGCTACTGTTTATATGTATATTAGTAAGTTTGAAAGCAGTATTTTGCAAAGAAGTATGGGTTTGTTATAAATTGTTTAGATATGTTAAGATCTGGAATAATTTTATAATAGTTTGATATATAAATATACTTTTGAGTCTGCATGCATATATTGTTTAAAATTATAGTCTGCATATATATATATATACATATATATATATATATATATATTTACTTCTAGGTATTTTATGTCAGAGTTGTATTGTTCATACATATTGATTTATATACATATATATATCCTGTTGTCATGAATATTTTATAATAGGTAAACATATAATAGTTTACTTATGATGTTGAACAAGTTAGTTGTATATCAGTTTATAAGTTTCGTATGCTGTGTTAAGTTTTAAAGACGTGTGTATATATATATACATTTAAAAAAATAACGTTTTTGTATATATATGTTGTTCATACGGTAGTACTGATACATTTTATAACTAACGTTTCTAAAGTGTATAATAATATATGCGTGTGTATATATGACATTTGTATATATAGTTACGTATATATATTTAGTCTATATATATATATATAAAACTGCTAGTTTTGCATGCTCTTTGGTAGGTTAGTCTTCGTAAGCTGTGTGCATAAGTTATGTTGGAACTTTGAAACAGTTTAAATAGTAAAATATAAATACAACTTGTATAAGCGGTTGTCTGGTCATTTTGTTTTGCTGAGAAAGATGTCAATGGTTATATAATGAATGGCAGTATCCTGGGTTATATAGATATGTCTATACATATTTATTATATTTTAGTTAAAAAGTATGATATAATCTGAAACAGTTTTAATACATAATAGATATGCTTTTTTATATACATAGAGAGTTCTTTTTCTTTTATGTCTATAAAATTAATATCTGATTTCGGAATATAATATGTATGTGATATTTATATATATTAGTTTATATGTGTTTTAAATATAAACAATGATTTTAATTATACATATATATTTTAATATTCATCTTAAATTTTATATTAATTATTGGTGAAGATGTATATATGGATATAATGTTTATACCGTTTCATTTATATCAAGATGATTCTTATTTGTTTCCATCAAACTCTATTTATCAGCTTTGTCGTCGAACTCGGGTCCATCGTGTCTTGCTTCGAAATTCGTGCATGAATTCATTATTCAACTTCATTATGTATCATCTCTAGCCTCGAAAGGTGAGCAATCACTCACGATTAATATTCTTTTATTTATTAAATTTGATTTCAATTGAAACGACAATTGGAATATGCTGCTGTTATTTATGGCACTATTATTTATGTATCAGTTCACCTTTGGCATCTGACACCATTATATGTTAATTATACGATGATAATCCAGTTTGGTTGATGATTGATTTATTGTTTGTTGTTTATATTGGATGTGAATTGAAATGTATAAAGTGATAAATATTATGCAATTGAATTTGACTTAGGATAATTACAATTCGAATTGACATATATGTTGAATTTGATTAGTTAAATATGACCCCTTTTAATGGTTAAATTAATTGACATGTAGAATAGTGATAATTACACTTTGAACCATTGAACGTATATTGGATTAATTGTTGTAGTGTAAAATTGAAATCGAATGACAAGTGAAGAACCGTATAAATAATTAGTGTAATAATCTTTAATCTACATGAAATGATAGTGTAGATTCTAGAAATAATTATATTAATTTGCACAAACAACGATGTGAATTAATACGATTATTTCGGGATTATTTGAATTGATTTTTGGATTGTTATTAATTGTTGCTATTGCTTGTTTATTTACTTTGACACCATTCCAGTTATCACACTCAAGTTTCCTTGTTATGCTTTGATTTTTGAATTGAATTGGAATCGGGATGAAATGATAAATACCCAAAATGAATTTGACCTAGAATTGAGAATTAAATAAAAAACCGATTGGTCAATAATTTGATCTAAAAATAAAATGAAGATTTTATTTGAATAAATAATAAGTTTGGAAAAGAAGTTGGAATTTGAATTTAGTGAAAGGTTATTAACATTTGAAACAAAATACCAACATAGTAGTTTTTGAAAGAACGTTGTTTTAAATAAATTATTTGATAATAAAATTTGGAATTGCTCATTGAATTAAGTTCGTAATGATTTAATAATTAAGTTGAATTTATAATTAAGTTGAAATGATTTGATAATTAAGTTTGAATTTATAATTGAGTGGAAATGATTTAATAATTAAGTTTTGAAATTATCTAATAATTAAGTTGAAATTATTTAATAATTAAGATTGAAATTATTAAATAATTGAATAAGATTGAATTATCTGATAATTGAATAAAATTTGAATTCTTTGATAAGAGAAAATCGAACTTTTGATAAAGTGAATTTGATCTTCGTTAATAAATGAAATGGGGTTTCTTTATTTATGAAGTTTGGAAAAATATTTAAGTAAGTTAATAAGTGAAATCGAAACTTCTCAATTATGTGAAATTTAGTTCTTTATTAATTGAGTTTGAAATTTGTAACGAAGTCAATAAATAAGTGAAAATCGAATTTCTTTAATAAGAAATAAAATGTGATTTATTGAAATGAATGAGATTTATTGGAATTAACGTAAGACTTGTATTTTAAAGAATTGATTTGACGAATTTAATTTATTTCAATTTGAAGTTTTGAAATAATGAAGTTGAACGTAAGTAATTGATTTAAATGAACTAGAATTTAAATAGAAGTTGTGTGAAGGATAAATTTACTTAGCAAATATTGAATGAAATCGATAAATGAATTAAAATTGATTTGAATGAAAATTAAACCATTTTAAATGATTTCGGAATGAAACTTATATACGAACTTGAATCAATATTTGAATTGTTTAAATAAAAGTTGAAATTGAATTGTAAGATTTTGAAATGGCTATTTGGAAGTTTGTGATGAAAATTTTGGAAATTGATAGTGAAAGACAATTGAAATGTTGATTTATAAATTCTAATTGAAATTGAAATTGTTTTGGTTTGAAATTTATTAAACGACCAATTGGTGTAATAAATTACGAAAGTTATTAAAGAAATCGGAATCGGTTATGGATATACTCTCTATCTAAGCCGAAAACCACTTTAATAACTATACGCGGAGTGATGATCCAGGATGAAGTGGTTGGAATGATGTACGTGATGACTGAAGAAAGAACGATAATGGATAGCCTTGACACTTGTGTCAAATTGGAAATGACTAAAATCAGAAGCCGTGCCGGGCCAAATGGGGTTAGCTACCTCGAGCGAACACACTTCTTCATAACTACTACTCATTACTTGTGATTGATTGGTGCACCCTCGGAATTTCAGGAGTGTTGTTTCGCGGTGTTGCGATCGCTGCGGCGATGCGTTCTCACCAGTCCGGATTAGGCGAACGGTAGTTTCACAACCTTGGGTATTGCCTCATGTGCCTTGTCATACTTGTATCCCTATTATACGCGACCACTACGAATTTGTTTTTTGTTATACCTATGGAGCACTCCCTGATATCCCACCAGTTTACGGTGGAGTTTACAATGCTGTACAGACTATGATGCTTATAAAATGTGTTAAGGGGGATAATGGTAACGCCTTAACACTATTTTGATACTTTATATTACTGATAGACGTTATCTATTTAGCGTACACTACTACATAGTAGATAGTTTAATGGATCCTTAGAGGATGGTGATTCCAACATCCTTTGAGTTACTTGTATTTCGATTGCTATTTCACTTGAGTTGGATTTATTGATATGAGAATATTAATCCTGACTCGAGTGTTTTGTGTTTTGCTTTACGCTCGGGTCAGACTGAGTGGTTCAGCTTTCGAGACTCACCTTTGGAGTTGGAGCTTTGCTTGAAGATCCAGCCATCTATTCTGCTTTCAGTATTTGATGATTCCAGTGATGTATTTTGATTTGTATTTGATGTATCGTGTTACTCTTCTGTTGTAAACTCTGATGTATCTTATATATATTATATAGTAGCTTCATGAACTACTATCTCTTTTACTTCCGCTGCAAATTATTACTCTGTGTCTGTGATTCTGTGATTATTTATTTACTGTATATCTGAGTTTTGCCAAATTTTAAATTAACAATTCGGTATTTTGAATTATTCAAGTCCGACGTGTGCGGATGTGAATAGTCCAAAATAGCGGGTCGTTACAGTTGGTATCAGAGCTTTGGTGGCTCTAGGCAAAACTTAGCATATATGGTAAATGTATTTACAGAATCACTCTCATTCGAGTTTCAATCTCATCCTTTTGATTCAAATCCCTTTGAATTTTGGAACGTTCCCCATGGTTCCGAAATCCATTCGTGTCCCTCACTATTCGTCTTCTTTTAATTTCGGAGTATCCCATAACTCCACTTCGAATGATCTTTATAATGAATCGACGGTCTCGCCAATATTCAAATTATTTGTAAATGGGTGAAACTCCTTTACAATAGGCATTGATTTACCAGAGATTTATGTATCATTGGTTTACGATGTTATCTATCTCCTGCAATACCTGAATTCTATTCTTAAGATCGAATGTCGATTTACCTTGAAATTCAGCATCGATCTTATTCTTGAAGTTACGGTCGACCCGGTTAAGGTTGCCCGTGAATTAAATAAGCTTATCCATCTTCCGATTATGTTAATTGAATCATCTTATCTTTTCTTTGAACTTGTATTTGAATCAGGATTCCCTTTAATTTGAGTCCATCAAAAATTTGAATTTCTATACCTATTTTGAAATCCATTCTTGTATCGTCGAGCGAGGAAGTGTATTTGAAAATTAATATTAAAATGTTTTATATATTGTGTTGTTTGAGTTGTTGATGTCGATTTGAGTTTTCGATCGATTCGTCTGATCAACGCTATCGATAGGATTTTCAAAACACTTTAACAGTGCGAACTGACACAATATTGTTTTTTCAAACTGGGTAAATAAAATAATTTGTATGATTATATTATAAGTATAAATTTCTTTGAAATTAAATTGTTAATGAAATTGTTGTCAGAAATGACAACATTTGATGTTCATTTATTGTTTTATAAACCAATGACTATTGCATAATAATAAATAAATGAATTTGTAAAACTTGATTTGTAAATTGATTTGGAAAATTAAATGAATGTAAATCAAGAATTTGAGAATTTAATTTCCGGTAGTTTCAAACTTTGGTTTTAAAGGTTTTAAAACGTATATTATTTAAAGTGTTTTCAAATAGAAACCATTTTCAAAGAATTTTAAATGTTTAAATCAGTGCTCTTCTCTTTGTCGCTGGAAAATAATTTCGGTGACGGCGGCCGCGTCATCGACATTTATTTTCGAGTTTCAAAGTGGAGAGACTATTTTGTAGCTTTGCTACGGTTAGTTTTGAAAAATAAATCGATTTGAATTTCTTAAAGTATGATTTGATCTGTAATATATATCAGTGTATGATTTAAATCTGATTTGATATATTATACATATATTTATTTGCCTCTAAATAAATTTGAAGTTACTCGAAAATTAAATTCTTAAATTTATGATAAAGGATAACTTCAATTATAAAATGAAATCAATATTTTGAATAAATAATTAAGCCTGAATAATTAAATTAGAAAATTTTACTTGTGAATACTAAATTGCATTATATATAACTTACCTAAATTTCCAAAAGTTAATTATGAAATCGAATTTTATACAATATAAATGATATCAAAGGAATTTATAAATAAATTTGAGTAGTTATATAAAATGTAAATATACTTGATATATATGTGATAAGATATATTAAGTAGAATAAATTTAATAATAATTTGGGATAAAGAAGAATTAAATTTGTCGAAAAACTTGATTATAATAAAAGACTATTCGAATTATGATCTTTGAAATTGTAATTTAAGGTAATTGGATAACATACCTTCTTTTGGATTTTTATAAATAAATTTGAGTGCTTATAATAAATTTTATACACTTAAAGTTTAACTATAAAATGATTAATAGAGAAAAATAGAATACTAGGTTAGTTGAATAATCAATAGATGGATAAAATAAATTGTTGTTGAAATAAATTTTGTAACAAACAATGATAAATTGAAAATAAACCAAGTTAACGAAATTCCTTGAGTTTAAAATGCCAATTTTTGAATATAAATTAATTTAAATTGAAATTTATACGGTTTAAATTAATTGTTTATAATGTAATTCAAGTCTATTTTCTTTTGATTATTTCTATTCTCCTACCTCATTCCTTTTCGAGGACGAAAAGTTTTGAGTGGGGGAGATTGTAACAACCCGAAAATTTAGCCAGTTTTAATAACGTTATTAATTGAAATTTTGAGGGAATTTAAACGATAAAATTTTGAAATATAAATTTGATATTTGGAATGCGTCTAGCTAAATATAGTAACCGGTAAATTTTCGTCCAAAAATACGAAAGTTTATTTTCTGCGTAAATTTACTTCAATTTAATCAGTTAAAAAGCGATGAAAATAAAACGTTTTCAAAACCAAAATATTTTTACATAGAAAAATTCTAAATCATCTTCTGAGCAAGATGTTAGTTTGTCGTTTTTCCAAATTATGGCATCTTTGGCTCCGTCGATCTTATTTTTCTGCGATTTTCTTGCATTTTTCGTAGTATAAAATTTTGAATTTTGATAATTCAATCAAATCACTGATATCCATATACCGTTTTGATCATCTCATCGTGCTGATCTCTACGGTATATTCGATCATCAAATTCGAAATCCGGTGTACGTTACACTTTGCGAAACGCCTTCCGTATCGGTACTTTTCTAGACTTTTAATTCCCTATGTCCGTTTAAATTTCAAACAGTCATTGCTATCATTATTCTGGTACGTTTCTTTTGCCCATCTCTCTCTTTTATTTCTATTTATATCTTTTGAGAGAATTATAATAAATTTGAAAGCTGATACGTCGCTAACGTTCATTTGTAAATTAAGAGCCTTCAGTATTTTCAAAATTCACGCATATGACTTTGCGACTCCCTGACCTTTTATAATTTTTTTTCATTTGTTTAACATTCTCGATAGTGGTGGCCGTGTCTCTTCATTTTGTCGTGTTCACACTTTCAGAAAAAGGAAATTAAACGTTCAGCCTATTTGCATGCTTCTGCCTATTAGGAACCCGTTCCAATTTATTTCACATCTCTTCCCTGTATTACTTTCTTTCATCTTCCCATATCAAAACATAAATTGTGAAACAAGTATCAGCTACCACCATTCCTCCCTGACCTCCCACACTCCATTTTTTTTTCTTCTTCCATGTCTCCTCAATATTATGCATGCGCAACAGTCTCCCAAGCACTAAAGGCCTCCACCATCAACCTTTCACTAGCCACGACCCACTCCCTTCCACAAGCACTTTCCACACCCACCACGGCCACCGCCCGGCCCGAGCCTTCATCACCTCCCAATGCTTCCATCACATGGCCGAGCCACCTTACCTCTTCCCTTCGACCATGCAACCTGCGTGAACAACAACCACGCCACCCGATCGAACTGCTCCTCGGCCTCACCTTCCGACGCAGCAACCCCGGACACCCGAACTGTTCCAAATCCCGCCACTTGGAAGCAAAGCGCAGCCACTGCCTCCACCGACTGAGGCCACTGAACCACCGCAAGTCGCGTTCAACTTTCCCCGACCCACTCTCTCCTCCGTGCAACCGAGAACCCATCAACCTGTGCTCCAGCCGACAGCCATCATTCCATGCGTGCAACTACAAACTGTTCTCCTTCTCCTACTTTTCCTTTTACTCGAACCTACCTTGCTGTGCTTTTCTTCCTACACTTGCATGTTATTCAAGGTATCTTATCTATATATTGTATAGCTATGTTAACCTATATAAATTTATACACTGTGTTAGTTTTCTATCACATAAGTCTGGTTATATGAACATATATACTTAGATTTTAGCCAAGTTGATTTACACATAGCATATATATATATATATATAAAAGTTTGGGTTGCATGAGTTTATATATTTATTTGGTTACTGTTTATATGTATATTAGTAAGTTTGAAAGCAGTATTTTGCAAAGAAGTATGGGTTTGTTATAAATTGTTTTAGATATGTTAAGATCTGGAATAGTTTTATAATAGTTTGATATATAAATATACTTTTGAGTCTGCATGCATATATTGTTTAAAATTATAGTCTGCATATATATATATATATATATATATATATATATATTTACTTCTAGGTATTTTATGTAAGAGATGTATTGTTCATATATATTGATTTATATACATATATATAGCCTGCTGTCATGAATATTTTATAATAGTTAAACATATAATAGTTTACTTAAGATTTTTAACAAGTTGATTGTATATCAGTTTATATGTTTCGTATGTTGTGTTAAGTTTTAAAGACGTGTATATATATACATTTAAACAAATAACGTTTTTGTATATATATCTTGTTCATTCGGTAGTACTGATACATTTTATAACTAACGTTTCTAAAGTGTATAATAATATGTGCGTGTGTATATATGACATTTGTATATTTAGGTACGTATATATATTTAGTCTATATATATACATAAAACTGCTAGTTTTGCATGCTCTTTGGTAGGTTAGTCTTCGTAAGCTGTGTGCATAAGTTATGTTGGAACTTTGAAACAGTTTAAATAGTAATATATAAATACAACTTGTATAAGAAGTTGCCTGGTCATTTTGTTTTGCTGAGAAAGATGTCTATGGTTATATAATGAATAACAGTATCCCGGGTAATATAGATATGTCTATACAGATTTATTATATTTTAGTTAAAAAGTATGATATAATCTGAAACGGTTTTAATACATAATAGATATGCATTTTTATATACATAGAGAGTTCTTTTTCTTTTATGTCTATAAAATTAATATCTGATTTTGGAATATAATATGTATGTGATATTTATATATATTAGTTTATATGTGTTTTAAATTTAAACAATGATTTTAATTATACATATATATTTTAATATTCGTCTTAAATTTTATATTAATTATTGGAGAAGATGTATATTTGGATATAATGTTTATACTGTTTCATTTATATCAAGATGATTCTTATTTGTTTCCATCAAATTCTATTTATCAGCTTCGTCGTCGAACTTGGGTCCATCGTGTCTTGCTTCGAAATTCGTGCATGAATTCGTTATTCAACTTCATTGTCTATCATCTTTAGCCTCGAAAGGTGAGCAATCACTCACGATTAATATTCTTTTATTTATTAAATTTGATTTCAATTGAAACGACAATTGGAATATGTTGCTGTTATTTATGGCACTGTTATTTATGTATCAGTTCACCTTTGACATCTAACACCATTATATGTTAATTATACGATGATAATCCAGTATGGTTGATGATTGATTTATTGTTTGTTGTTTATATTTGATGTGAATTGAAATGTATAAAGTGATAAATATTATGCAATTGAATTTGACGTAGGATAATTACAATTCGAATTGACATATATGTTGAATTTGATTAGTTAAATATGACCCCTTTTAATTGTTAAATTAATTGACATGTAGAATAGTGATAATTACACTTGGAACCATTGTACGTATATTGGATTAATTGTTGTAGTGTAAAATTGAAATCGAATGACAAGTGAAGAACCGTATGAATAATTAGTGTAATAATTTTTAATCTACATGAAATGGTAGTGTAGATTCTAGAAATAATTATATTAATTTGCACAAACAACAATGTGAATTAATACGATCATTTCGAGATTATTTGAATTGATTTTTGGATTGTTATTAATTTTTGCTATTGCTTGTTTATTTACTTTGACACCATCCCAGTTATCACACTGCAAGTTCCCTTGTTATGCTTTGATTTTTGAATTGAATTGGAATCGGGATGAAATGATAAATACCCAAAATGAATTTGACCTAGGATAGAGAATTAAATAAAAACCCGATTGGTCAATAATTTGATTTAAAAATAAAATGAAGATTTTATTTGAATAAATAATAAGTTTTGAAAAGAAGTTGGAATTTGAATTTAATGAAAGGTTATTAACATTTGAAACAAAATACCAACATAGTAGTTTTTGAAAGAACGTTGTTTTAAATAAATTATTTGATAATAAAATTTGGAATTACTCATTGAATTAAGTTCGTAATGATTTAATAATTAAGTTGAATTTATAATTAAGTTGAAATGATTTTATAATTAAGTTTGAATTTATAATTGAGTGGAAATGATTTAATAATTAAGTTGAATTTATAACTAAGTTTTGAAATTATCTAATAATTAATTTGAAATTATTTAATAATTAAGATTGAAATTATTAAATAATTGAATAAGATTGAATTATCTGATAATTGAATAAAATTTGAATTCTTTGATAAGAAAATCGAACTTTTGATTAAGTGAATTTGATCTTCGTTAATAAATGAAATGGGGTTTCTTTATTTATGAAGTTCAGAAAAATATTTAAGTAAGTTAATAAGTGAAATCGAAACTTCTCGATTATGTGAAATTTAGTTCTTTATTAATTGAGTTTGAAATTTGTAACGAAGTCAATAAATAAGTGAAAATCGAATTTCTTTTATAAGAAATAAAATGTGATTTATTGAAATGAACGAGATTTATTGGAATTAACGTAAGACTTGTAATTTAAAGAATTGATTTGACGAATTTAATTTATTTCAATTTGAAGTTTTGATATAATGAAGTTGAACGTAAGTAATTGATTTAAATGAATTGGAATTTAAATAGAAGTTGTTTGAAGGATAAATTTACTTAGCAAATATTGAATGAAATCGATAAATGAATTAAAATTGATTTGAATGAAAATTAAACCATTTTAAATGATTTCGGAATGAAACTTATATACGAACTTGAATCAATATTTGAATTGTTTAAATAAAAGTTGAAATTGAATTGTAAGATTTTGAAATGGCTATTTGGAAGTTTGTAGTGAAAAATTTGGGAATTGATAGTGAAAGACAATTGAAATGTTGATTTATAAATTCTAATTGAAATTGAAATTGTTTTGGTTTGAAATTTATTAAACAACCAATCGGTGTAATAAATTACGAAAGTTATTAAAGAAACCGGAATCGGTTATGGACATACTCTCTATCTAAGCCGAAAACCACTTTAATAACTATACATGGAGTGATGATCCAGAATGAAGTGGTTGGAATGATGTACGTGATGACTGAAGAAAGAGAACGATAATGGATAGCCTTGACACTTGTGTCAAATTGGAAATGACTAAAATCAGGAGCCGTGCCGGGCCAAATGGGGTTAGCTACCTCGAGCGAACACACTTCTTCGTAACTACTACTCATTACTTGTGATTGATTGGTGCACCCTTGGAATTTCAGGAGTGTTGTTTCGCGGTGTTACGATCGCTGCGGCGATGCGTTGTCACCAGTCCGGATCAGGCGAACGGTAGTTTCACTACCTTGGGTATTGCCTCATGTGCCTTGTCATACTTGTATCCCTATTATACGCGACCACTACGAATTTGTTTTTTGTTGTACCTATGGAGTACTCCCTGATATCCCACCAGTTTACGGTGGTGTTTGCACAAAAAATGGACAAACACCTCCAAGTCGTATTATTTTAGTTGAGTATGTGTGATTTTCAATGATTTTAGATGAGTATGTAAATATGAGAAAAGTAAGGGCTGAAATGTAAAAGACACGCAGATTTATAGTGGTTCGGCCAGAATGTGCCTACGTCCACTTTATATGTTATTATCTTTCTTCTTCCAGATTACAAGTACAATGCTTTGTATACAAGTGTATGAAAGTAGTTTGAAAGTTCCTTCCTTGCTTGAGCTCTCAAACTTGTCTGCCATTGTTGTACCCCTGCCCCTCTATTTATAGAATGAGGTAGGGGCAGGGGTCTTGGAGGTATATAGCTGCTGGTGGGCCCGGGCTGAAGCAATCTGGACTGGCAATCATCTGGTTCGGCGGAGGCTTCATTCGGCCGTGCTTGGAGAATGGTTTGGTCATGGTGGTTCGGTTGTGGTGGTGGTTTGGTTGTGGCTTGGATCGGTGGCGATTGGTCCGGTATCATCCTCGTTCGGTATTGTATTGGAGAGGCTGGTCCGGCATCATCTTGCTCGGCAGTGTATTGGAGAGGCTGGTCCGGTATCATCTTGCTCGGCAGTGTATTGGAGAGGCTGGTCCGGTATCATCTTGCTCGGCAGTGTATTTATGCCGAATGAGGATATAGGCTGGGTTTGCCGAATGAAGGGGCCGAATGGACTATAGGCTGGGCTTGCCGAATGAAGGGACCGAATGGAGGCCCGGGCCGAACGAACTTCTTCATGGAGAATATTGGATGGACTTCTAGGTTGGTATTGTCTATCGAACGAAGTGGAGGTTGCGAGCCCGGGTGAAATTGCGGCTTCTTGGTCTTGAGGTCTTCTGGGTGAAAATTCGCCCAACATTTGCCCCCCAAAGTGGGGCACGTGCTTGCATGTGTCGCGCTTTGTTTTTCTTGTGGCAGGAAGATTGGCTTTGTAACGCCAGCGATTGGACGTTCGTATTCTGTTAATGTCCTGCAAAGGAATTTACAGTTTTAGTGTGATTTCGAATAACGGCCGTTCATGATCGAAATATTCGAGATGAAGTGAACTGTGCCGTTCAGGACGAGAGAGTGAGCCCCGAAGGGGCTCGGCATCGTCGATGCCCGGTTTATGTTTGTGAAGATGGTTTATTGCCAGCTCAGAGCATGCCTAGGGATCGTTCGCAACCCCGTACATGTGTAAGTAGCTTAGCCATTTCATAATTATCAAATATCCATATGACCGATAGGCTTAAAAATGCGTGTCAAAGTGTAAATTCCCACGATGGTAGGGTTAATAACCATTCAGAGCGTGCCTATGGACCATTCGAGGTCGCGTACACGTGTGAACGATTTAATCCACGTCGGTGAGGATTTTACGACTTATTCATCGCTATCATATTCTTTATTTTATTAGTAAGATCTGGGGTTCGGGACTTATCTGAGTGAGGCGCCCTACATGCCCCCTGTTTCTGGCTTCTGTTGGTAGAGACAGTTTCATTCGGTTTCGAGTAGGCATATATTCTTATTCGTTTGGAGGTTGGTTGGGTATGGAAGGTTTCATTCGGTACATAGTTGGTCCGGTTGTTGTTGGTCCGGTTGTTGTTGGTCCGGTGATAGGTTCTCGTTCGGCATGGGGTTGGTCCGGCAGTAGGTTCTCGTCCGGTATTCCAGAGCTCGCCTATATATAGAGGCTACACCCCCCTTAGTTTTTCTCTACCGAACAAGAGGAAGCCGAATCAAAAGCCCACCGAACCAACTATTTGCCGAATCAAATATTCGCCGAACCAGGTATATACTCTTTTACCGAATGAACTCTATAACCGGATGGGCTTATGCCGAATGGGCACGGAAGCTTTGCTTTGCCGAATGAACCTCAGATTCCATTGCCGAATGGAAGTCAGATCCCATTGCCGAATGAACTTGTACTGCCGAATGAACGTAAGACCCTAGTGCCGAATGGTCTTGAACCTCCAGTGCCGAACGAACTTTGTGTCTGGACTTTGAGTGGAACTCCGGACTTATGTATGCTTGTTTGTTTATACTGTCGTTCTAACATCATGCTTTTTACTTTTGTGTATGCAGATAAATGTCTCGCAAAGTTGAAACTCGATCGGGCAAGAAGAAATCCAGGGATAGCGGAGAAACTTCTGCCGTGCCCCCAGCTCAGCCAGATCCAGCACAGCACGGACCCGCTCCGAGGTCACTAGTCGATGGGTATGGTCCCCAGGAGCTTCTCGTCTCTCCTCCTGATTGCTATCCTAGCTCTCTGAAAGAGGAGCAACTTGATGTCATATCCCGTTCCTTCGGGATTGACAGAGCGCTTATGTTGCTGCCGGAGGCTGGTGTCATGCCGTACAACCCTCCCGAGGGGTATTTTGCCTATAGCCGATATCATTGCATGTGTGGGGCCATTCCTCCTATCAACGCTTGGATAGTAAGCTTCACCACATATTTGAAGGTGGCTCCCTTCCAGCTTCAGCCTAACTCATATGCTATCCTGGTGAGCCTCTTTGTCATCTTCCAGAGGAGGTACGGGCGTCCTCCTTCTAACCGGGAAATCCGATACTTGTACAACCTGAGAGGCTATAAGAAGGGGTCTCCGTATATTAGTCTGGAGGCGGCCGTACCCTTCAAACCAGTTCTGGACTTGTATTCCAAGTTCACCATGTTCAAGAAGGAGTGGTTCTTCGTCAAGGACGATGCTGTTTCTTTCCGCCTTTTCACTTCCGGCTGTAAGATTGATTTCATTTATATTTTTCATGTGTTTTGACTGTAGTGTTTTTTCTGACATGCTTCTATTTCTGGCTAGCGACAGGTGGTATTGCAGTCGTGGAGGACGATTCCTTAGTGCGAATGGCTGCTGAACTAAAGGCTATTCCGGCACGGGACCGGTCGGCCTCTTTCTTGATCAGGAACGCAACCCTCTTGGAGTATAATTTGATCTTACCGCACCAGTCCGTGGTTAAGCAAAGAGACACGGCTGAGGAGAAGGCTGCTAAAGCTAAGGAGGGGGATAAGGTAAAGAGCGGTAAGAGGGAGCCTTTCGCAGAGCGTCCCGTGGTCGGGGGGAAGAAACTGAGGAAGTCCGATGGCCCTTCTCCAAGTACTTGCCCGATTGTCCCGGAGGAGGAAGGTGTAGAAGAGGAGGAAGGAGGCGAAGTTGGAGAAGGGTCGGAGGGTGGAGGAGATGGCGAAGGTCAAGGTGGTAGTGGTGTTGCTGCTCTAACCTCTGAACAAGACCTCGAACTGGATGAGGCTCTCCGTCGGGCCTTCGGGGAGTCGGAGGGAGAGTCGGAAACGGAGAAGGGAACGGAGAAGGCAAAGGAAACCGGCAAAGCTGTGGCTGGCACTGACCCATCCTCTAAGGGTTCCTCAGCTAGGGTGATTCCGGCGATGCAAGGTGAACTTTTGTCTTCTGCCGATTCTATTTTCGATAAGGACTTAGAAATTTTTTACGGTTCACTTCCGTCCTGGAATGAGATCCAGGACTTATTGCAGTATCCCACTCCTCCGCCGGGTTTGTATAACAGATGTGTCTCCTCACTTTTCTTTCTTTTTAACTTAGCACATTTTTTGAATTGCGGATTATTGTATGTTCGTAACACTTGTTCTTTATTCCAGGGGCAGGCCAGGCGGGTAAAACGTCGGATGTTCGACACCGCCTTGAACAATTTAAGTCGAGGAGAGCTTCCGCGAAACCTTCTACTGATCGCACTGGGGACGTAGTCAAGTACCGCCCTCTTCTTGGGGTCATCGAAGAGGGCATTCAGAAAAGGAAGCGGAGCCGTTCCTTATTTGAGTCTTCTTCTGCTTCGCAGCTTCCTACTCTGTCTCCCCCTACTCAGCCTCCTCGTGATACTACGGAGGAGAGCACGGAGCCCTGCCCCCCTCCTCCTCCTTCCAAGAGTTCTACTGTCATTCATATAAGGCGTCCCGATGTGCCTCGCCCCGTGCCTCGTGACCCTTTTGCCGGCCATCCTGATTTAGACCCAAGTTTTCGGGACATTTCATTCGATGAGACCACGGGCGAGCACCTACTTCCCCGCAACCCCATGGTAAGAGTGCTGGACGAGGCCAAATCTTTAGATCTTGATTTACTTACTACACGGGTAGTCACCATGGGGGATGAGGCCAAGGCTAATATCGACCGGGTGGCCGCAGAGACCAAGAAGTTAATGGAGCATCATGCTAAGTTGGTCAAGGCCGGGGAAGAGATCGGGAGTGCTAACATTCGGTTGAGGTTAAAGGTTGCCGATCAGGCCAAGCAACTCGCCGACCAAGCCATCCAGATTTCCCAGCATGAGGAAGCCTCCAAGCGTCTGAAAGAGACCATGGAGAAGGCCAGTAGGGCGGAATTACGGAAGATGGAGGTCGCTTGCAGGGAACGGATTAACATAGCTATCGCAACGGTGGATGAGGTTCGAAATGCGGATCTCGAGCGGGTAGAGGAGTTGTCAGGGAGGCTCGAGGCTGCGGAGATGGCTCAGGCCGAGTTGAAGGAGGAGATGGAGGAGATGAGGAGGTCCCTCAAGTTGAAGGAAGAGGAAATGAGGAGGTCACTCCAGGCTGACTGCTTGAGATACCAATCAGAGAGGGACGTCGCCATCACCAAGTTGCAAGCTTCCGAGGCCCGGGTGAGGGAGTTTGAGGAAAACGAGGGGATGATGGATGAGATGTTGCAGGATATGTACTTCCACACTTGGAAGGAGGGCGGCTTGTCTTGGATGGACGATTACCCTCGGGTCATGGCTAAGGTGTATCTCCAGGCTTTAGAGGAGGCCAGGGTGAATGCGGGTAAGGAAGGCGGAGAGGCTTTCAACTTGAGTGCGGTTACTGCTCAGTTCTCAAAGGAGGAGCAAGCGGCGGTGAAGGAGGGGATGCGGCTACTCGCTGCAGAGGAAGCGGGCGTGCAGTTGGATGATGAGGATCAAGCGGCGGATGCTGGTGAGTTATTCTTTTCCCTTTCTTTTCTTTTCGTGTTTTCATAACTTGATCGTTCGTTTAATGAATTCCTCTTCTGATCTGGACAGGTGGGACTTCAGATCCACATGCTGGGGGCTCCGATCCTGCGGCTAAGTAGGCTGGGGGAGTTGGTGATGGAGTGTGGATGCATCTGCCATCTTTTTGTTTCTTTTTTATCACTGTTCATGTTAGTCTTTGATATGCAACTGTAATAAAATTATTTGCAAAGAATAACTTCGCGTGATCTTATAATATAAGCTGATTTTGTCATGTTTAAATGTTGTTGCTATCTTTATGTGCTGTGTGAGAAGTATAATTATGTATATGCCTGTGATTCCACTTGTGTTTGATGTTAAGTTTTTGCTTGAAATATAATTTCACGTTTTGCAATGTCAGTGTATGAATAAGTTATAGTTACGCATTTATGTACAAGAGAAGAGAGTACCGCCCTTTATGTTTTATTCGCAGGCGGTAGCTTTGAGTGTCTTGTGTAACTGTTCACGGGTATAGCAGAGCGCCCTGCTACCCAGCACGCAGGCTTAGAGCCTCATGAGTGAATGCTTCCTATTTGGTTTCCTGTACTTTAGAGTTTGTTATACAGGATAGGAGAAAAATATTTAAATGAAATGGAAATATAGTAAAAGTAAAACTTCCAGTCACGGAAGGCCGTCGATGTGCTTAAGTTCGTGGCAAACGGGTTTTGTAGTCACTTTCCCTAGCTGTGGGTCTTGGAGACATTTGTCACCCATCTTACGCCTCCGCGGGGAGTTTTCTTTTTTACCACAGCCGCACTTAAGACACATCGGAGCCGAGATCGCGCACGGTAACTACCCGAACCATTATGGTCCGTAATCGTGGGTATTATTCGATTTACCGTGGCCGGCTAGCGTGGGTGCCGTTGGCCGTGAACTACCCCTGGCTGGCCACACCTTATGTTGGGGCTTAAAGTAGGTTCACAGTTACCGACGAGCCGAACGCCGTAATGAGCTGCCATCGGCTATAGTCGGCCTTTATGATGACTTATAATCGGCTCATTACAGTTGGCTTTGAGGGCAGGCGCGCAATGAGTTAACCCGCAGCAGAGGGATGCCGGGGCAAAAGAGTCTCATTGGCGAGTGCATAGAATCGTAGCGTACCTGTTAGGCCTAGTCCAGATGAGGCCGCGGTGCGTCTTGAGTGGAGATGCCATAGAATTTTGTTCAACAGAAAGGGATAACGCTTAACAAGTAGCCAAGACATAAAGGAACAAGTTAAAAAGAGACAAGATTTTTTAAAGTGGTTCGGCACGAAAATGCCTACGTCCACTGATTCTCTTTGTTAATTCACTTCATATGGGCAGTACAAGTTAAGAAAAGTATCGACGGAGGTGTCGGATGTTCCATGCCCTCTGGAACACCTCTCCGTCCACTGTTGACAAAATGTAAGCTCCGTTGTGGAGATCTTTGTGAATTACATATGGTCCGTCCCAGATGGGGTCCAGTGCCCCGGGGCGTGGAAAGATTCGCCTGAGGACAAGATCTCCTTCTTGTAAGCTGCGATGCTTGACTTTGGAATTGTATAGTGCTGCCACTTTTTGTTTGTGAGCTGCTGCTTTGAGTGCTGCATCGTTTCTCCTTTCCTCAATCAGATCCAAAGACATGAGGAGGAGTTCTTCGTTTTCTTCTGGGTTGTAGTGGATCCTACGGTGGGAAGGCACAATAGTCTCAACTGGGAGCATTGCCTCCGATCCATATGCCAAAGAGAAAGGAGTATGTCCCGTTGATGTTCTGAAAGATGTGCGGTATGCCCATAGTGCCGTAGGAAGTTCGTCCACCCAAGCGCCTTTTGACTTTTCAAGTTTCTTCTTGATTAGGGTTTTGAGAATTTTGTTGACAGCTTCAACTTGTCCGTTTGCCTGAGGGTAAGCTACTGATGAGAAGCTTTTATGAATTCCATGCTCTTGGCACCAGTCGGCCAATTCTTCGCTGTCAAATTGGAGTCCGTTGTCTGATACGATCTTGAGGGGGACTCCATACCTGCACAGAATGTTTTTGATCAAGAAGTTGATAACTTTTGCTGAAGATATTTTATTTAAAGGTTCCGCTTCCACCCATTTGGTGAAATAATCGACTGCCACTATAGCATATTTGGCTCCGCCTCGGCCCGTTGGCAGTTCGCCAATTAAGTCAATTCCCCATACGGCAAAGGGCCAAGGGCTGGTCATTTGAGTAATTTCGTTTGTGGGTAGTCGAGGGATTTTGGCGAACTTCTGACATCTGTCGCATTTCTTAATGAAGTCTAGGGCATCTTTGTTTAGTGTGGGCCAGTAATATCCATATCGGAGTATCTTTCTTGCCAAAGTCTGTCCTCCAGTGTGATCTCCGCATCCTCCCTGATGGATGTTTGTTAATATCTCCTTGGCTTCCCTTCCGGCGACGCATCTTAATAGGGGGCTAGAGAAGCCACGCCGGTAGAGGATGCCTTCTTGCATTGTGTAGTGGGGAACTTTCCTCAAGATCTTCTTGGCTTCGTCACGCCTGTCGGGTAGTATGCCATCTTGCAAATATTTCCGGATAGGAGTCATCCAGGTTCCTTCTTCGATTGCAGTTATCAGATTCGCTTGTTCGAAACTCGGGGCTAGCTGCCTTGAGATTACTAGTGCTCCGGGAATGGTGCTGTCCTTCATACTAGCTTGCTTTGCAAGTTCATCTGCCTCTTGGTTTTCTTCTCGAGGAATGTGTTTGATTAGATAATGGTCCAATCGATCGAGCAGCAGTCTGGTTTTCTTTAGGTATGCTGTGAGCCGTTCTCCTCGAGTCTGGAATTCTCCTAGTACCTGGTTTACGATAAGCTGAGAATCACTATGAATACATAAGGAATTGATCCCAATTTCTAGGGCCAGTTCCAATCCCGCTATTACTGCTTCATATTCAGCATCGTTGTTAGTGGCCGTGAACTCCAATCTTAATGCATAGTACAACTTTCTTCCCCTGGGGGTGACGATCACAATACCTGCCCCCGAGCCTTGTTCGTTCGATGCTCCGTCTACAAAGAGGTTCCACTTGATGTTTTTTGCTACTTCGGATTGTTCCTTGCCTTCGTTGGTAGTGAATTCGGCAATGAAATCAGCCATGGCTTGTCCTTTGATAGCGGTGCGGGGATGGTAGGTGATATCATACTGACTTAGTTCGATGCACCATTTGAGGAGTCGCCCAGAAGTGTCAGGACGATGGAGCACTTGTCTTAGTGGTTGATCGGTTAGAACCCTGATGGAGTGAGACTGGAAGTAGTGTCGCAGTTTCCGTGACGCGATCAATAAACAATATGCTAACTTCTCAAGTTTAGGATATCTGGCTTCTGCCCCCGTAAATCTCTTGCTTACAAAGTAAACCGGACGTTGTGTGCGGTCTTCTTCTCTTACCAAGGCGGCGCTTAGAGCATGAGATGATACAGCGAGGTATAGGTATAACACTTCACCTTCATTTGGAGTTGAGAGTACTGGTGGTCTCTGAAGGTGTTCGACTAGGTTGAGGAAGGCTTTTAAGCATTCGTCGGTCCACTCGAACCTCCCTTTGTCTTTCTTGAGTGCTTCGAAGAAAGGGACACACTTGTCAGTTGCCTTGGAAATGAATCTGCTTAGGGCGGCCACCTTTCCGTTTAGGCTCTGCATTTCTTTTCGAGTGGAAGGTATCCTTATTTCTTTTAAAGCTCGGATTTGTTCAGGGTTTGCTTCGATTCCTCTGGCGTGGACGATGAATCCTAAGAATTTTCCCGATGATACTCCGAAGGAGCATTTTAGAGGATTCAGCTTCATTCCATATCGGCGAAGTACCCGAAACATATCGTCCAGATGGCTTACATGGTCGTTGGCTTTCCTGGACTTCACCAACATGTCATCCACATATACTTCCATAGTACGTCCTATCAGTTCTGCGAACATTTTGTTGACGAGGCGTTGATAGGTAGCTCCAGCATTTTTGAGTCCAAAAGGCATGACTTTGTAACAATATAATCCGCGGTCGGTGATGAAGCTAGTGTGGTCCTGATCGGGAGCGTGCATGGGGATCTGGTTATATCCGGAGTATGCATCCATAAAAGATAGGAGTTCGTGCCCAGCTGTGCTGTCCACGAGTTGGTCAATTCGGGGAAGTGGGAAGCAGTCTTTCGGGCAAGCGTCATTCAGATTGGAGAAGTCAATACATGTTCGCCACTTTCCATTGGCCTTTTTTACTAGCACTGGGTTAGCGATCCATTCTGGGTAGATGGCTTCCCGTATGAAGTCATTAGCAAGTAGATTTTTTACTTCCTCATCAAGGGCTGCTGATCGCTCTGCCCCCATGCTCCTCTTTTTCTGCTTTACTGGTACCTTGGTGGGATCGATGTTCAACATGTGGCATGCTACGTCTGGGGAGATTCCTGTCATATCGGCATGGGTCCACGCAAATACATCTAAGTTGTGGCGGAGAAAGTCAATGAGTCGATCCTTCAATTCCGTTTTCAGCTGAGATCCGATTTTTAATAGTCTACTTGAATCATGCTTATCTACCGATACGAATTCCATAGCCTCTGCAGGCTCGGCGGTAGCCTCCTCCTCTTTATCCCTGGGGTCTAGTTCATTGAAGGGATCGCTTGTGTATCGAAGAGGAGGGGCTTTCTTTAGTTGCTATGCCTCCAAGCTTTTCATGCAGAGAGTAGTCTCTGCATCTTTTCCTTTATTCTTTCTGCGGTTATTGCGAAGTTCAGTTACGTAGCAGTCTCGGGCAGCACCTTGATCTCCTTCTACTTCTCCTACTCCGTTGTCTGTTGGAAATTTCATTTTCAGGCACCAGGGGGCTAATACAATCTGAAAGTCGGACAAGGCTGGTCTTCCCAAGAAAGCGTTGTAAGCCGAGTGGTTTTCTATTAGTACGAACGTTTGTTTTCGCACAACGGAGCGGGGATGACTTCCTATTTCGACGAAGAGGTCAAGTTGCCCGAGGGGCATTTTTGCATCTCCAGTGAAACCGTGCAGTGGTTTGTCACAGGGGGATACATCCTTCATTGATAACTTCATTTTGTCGAAAGCATGTTTGAACAGGATATTAACGGAGCTTCCTGTGTCTATTAGAATCCGAAAAACTTTAGCTGGACCGAACCAGGCAGAGATGACCATAGGATCCATATGTGGGTACTGTCTTCCTTCCAAATCACGCCTACTGAATATGATGTCGTCGTTTTCTTTTCGTTTCGGGTGGCGTTCCTCCGTAATGGAGTTAACATATCCTTCGGCATTTCTAAGCGACTTGCCGTACCTTTCCATCTCTGCCCAACTTCTGTCGGCAATGTGTGGTCCTCCTGAGATGGTAAGGACTACTATCTTCTCTTGACTAGAGCCACTGGTGTTGTGATTGTTGCGACTCCCTCCGCCTACTTCTGGGAGGGGTTGCTTTGAGTTCTCATTGGCAGGAGTTGGAGTCCTGTTCTGACTTTTCACATAACGTTCCAGTCTTCTTCTTCTAATGTGTTCTTCGATCAAGTCCCGAAGATGGTGGCATTCATTGGTGTCATGTCCGTGGGATTCGTGGAAGCGACAGAACTTTCCGGACTTGAGTGCGTTATCTGATTCTTTCTTGTGCGGGGGGCGCTTGTATCCGAGTTCGCCCTGAGTGGCTAGGTAGATGTTTTCGATTGTTTCATTCAAAGGAGTGTAGGAGTCAAATCTTGGCCCTGGTCGATATTGGCGCTTCTCACCCTTTCTGCCCCCAGCATTGTCTCTAGATTCATTTCTTCGAGCGTCCTTAGCTGCAGTGGGAACCTTGTCCTGAATTATCTTGCCTTGTTGCCCTGGCTGCCTCTCCGTAGCAGCGTCTTCAAGTCTCATATACTTTCCAGCTTCATGGAAGAAATCAGGCAAGGTAACTGGTTTTTCCTTAGTTAATCTTCTGGCAAACTTGGTGTCTGGATGCACACCACTACAGAGGGCCATTAGAGTGAGTTTTTCATCGGCATCTTGAACTGCTGCCGCTGCGGCGTTGAACCGTGTTAGATATTGTTGTAGCGTCTCTCCGGTTTTCTGTTTGACATTGGATAGAGAATAAGCATCCCTGGGTTGTTCCACATGGATGCGGAACTGGCTAATAAACCTTTCTTTTAACATCTCCCATGAGTTGATGGATCCTTGGGGTAGATGGCAGAACCAGGAGGTAGCTAGATCTGATAGGAATAGCGGAAAGCATTTACATAATACTCCTTCTGTTGCTCCACTCATGAGCATATGCTGGGTGTATCTCTGCAGGTGTACGATGGGGTCGGAAGTTCCTTTGTAAGGTTCCATGGTTGGCATTTTCCATTCCCGGGGAGTGATGGCAGTTTCGATATTTCGGGTAAAGGGACTGGTGACCCTAGCGCCTATTCCCCGGTCCCTTTGCTCCCGTTGGACACATTCTCTGAATAATCGTGCCATCCGCTCGTCAGAACTTGGAGCGGACAAAAATGAGCTCGGTTCTTCCCTGCGGGATCTATCTCGCCCAGATGACCTGTAGGGATGGTACAGTCTATCACCTCTAGCATTATCCAGTGGTTGTCTTTGGCTGCTTGGATGCACGCTAGGACCAGCTACAGTTGCCCCCTGCCTTGATCTTCCCCTGTGGGGTTCTGTTTCGAGCACATCCATGGGGTCAACTTCGGGCTGGGTTCTAGCTCGGCTCCGTTCAGCGGGGTTTCTATGATTAGGTGGCATGACTGGCTCAGCTACATCCGACCCTCGCCTGGTGCCTCCCCCGCTAGGTTCGGTTCCAAGGGCTTCCTCGAGTCGGAATTCGGGCTGAGTCCGGGCGCGGCCCCTATCATCGTTTTTCCTGTTGATAGCTTGTTCGAAGAGTGAAGACCTTTGTTGCCTCCGGGATCCTCCGGATTGGGATTCACCCCATGATTCAGTGTTGCGGTTGGACTCTTCAGCGTCCCTTAAGCGTGTCATGAGTTGGTCCACCAAAGTTTCTTGTTGGGATGTGAAGCGGTTAGTTACTTCAGCCACAACCCTGTCCAGATCTGCCCTAGTGATTGGTTGTTCCGTTGCGGGACCAGTTGGATTTTCCTGATTTTCATCTGGTACTGCTGTTGAAGTGGGCTGATCTGTGATTGCTGGATCTGGAAGGCTGCTAGTTGCGATGTTCTTTCCTTTGTTAACATCCCTTCTCTGTTTGGAAGGCATGATTTCTAAGCAACGAGTGATGTCGTTAGGAAAAAGGTTGAGTGGGAGAAGATGAAGTTTGAGTTCAGGTGAAAGCACCAAAAATGTTTGCACAAAAAATGGACAAACACCTCCAAGTCGTATTATTTTAGTTGAGTATGTGTGATTTTCAATGATTTTAGATGAGTATGTAAATATGAGAAAAGTAAGGGCTGAAATGTAAAAGACACGCAGATTTATAGTGGTTCGGCCAGAATGTGCCTACGTCCACTTTATATGTTATTATCTTTCTTCTTCCAGATTACAAGTACAATGCTTTGTATACAAGTGTATGAAAGTAGTTTGAAAGTTCCTTCCTTGCTTGAGCTCTCAAACTTGTCTGCCATTGTTGTACCCCTGCCCCTCTATTTATAGAATGAGGTAGGGGCAGGGGTCTTGGAGGTATATAGCTGCTGGTGGGCCCGGGCTGAAGCAATCTGGACTGGCAATCATCTGGTTCGGCGGAGGCTTCATTCGGCCGTGCTTGGAGAATGGTTTGGTCATGGTGGTTCGGTTGTGGTGGTGGTTTGGTTGTGGCTTGGATCGGTGGCGATTGGTCCGGTATCATCCTCGTTCGGTATTGTATTGGAGAGGCTGGTCCGGCATCATCTTGCTCGGCAGTGTATTGGAGAGGCTGGTCCGGTATCATCTTGCTCGGCAGTGTATTGGAGAGGCTGGTCCGGTATCATCTTGCTCGGCAGTGTATTTATGCCGAATGAGGATATAGGCTGGGTTTGCCGAATGAAGGGGCCGAATGGACTATAGGCTGGGCTTGCCGAATGAAGGGACCGAATGGAGGCCCGGGCCGAACGAACTTCTTCATGGAGAATATTGGATGGACTTCTAGGTTGGTATTGTCTATCGAACGAAGTGGAGGTTGCGAGCCCGGGTGAAATTGCGGCTTCTTGGTCTTGAGGTCTTCTGGGTGAAAATTCGCCCAACAGGTGGAGTTTACAGTGCTGTATAGACTATGATGCTTATAAAATGTGTTGAGGGGGATAATGGTAACGCCTTAACACTATTTTGATACTTTATATTACTGATAGAAATTATCTATTTAGCGTACACTACTACATAGTAGATAGTTTAACGGATCCTTAGAGGATGGTGATTCCAACATCCTTTGAGTTACTTGTATTTCGATTGCTATTTCACTTGAGTTGGATTTATTGATATGAGAATATTAATCCTGACTCGAGTGTTTTGTGTTTTGCTTTACGCTCGGGTCAGACTGAGTGGTTCAGCTTTCGAGGCTCACCTTTGGAGTTGGAGCTTTGCTTGAAGATCCAGCCATCTATTCTGCTTTCAGTATTCGATGATTCCAGTGATGTATTTTGATTTGTATTTGATGTATCGTGTTACTCTTCTGTTGTAAACTCTGATGTATCTTATATATATTATATAGTAGCTTCATGAACTACTATCTCTTTTACTTCGGCTGCATATTATTACTCTGTGTCTGTGATTCTGTGATTATTTATTTACTGTATATCTGAGTTTTTCCAAACTTTAAATTAACAATTCGGTATTTTGAATTATTCAAGTCCGATGTGTGCGGATGCGAATAGTCCAAAATAGCGGGTCGTACATCTATGGTATCCATCTAATCATAACTTTGAGCTAAAAGGGTATTCAGATGCAGACTATGCTGGTAGTCTAGTTGACAGAAAAAGTATGAGTGGAACAGTTTTATGTTTGGGATATTCATTAGTTGCATGGTCATGTCGGAAAAAAAATTGTTGTGAATTATCTACCACTGAGGCGGAGTATATTGCTCTAAGCGGTTACTCTGCTCAAATTTTATGGATGATACAAACATTGCAAAACTATGGTCAAAATTTTAAATGACCCACTTATGTGTAATAGTAAAAGTGCAGCGATCTCTCAAATAATCTTGTACGTTATTCTTGAACCAAGCATATAGATGTTAGACATCATTTCATTAGAGATCACATTTCCAAAGAAAATATTTGCACAAATTTCATTTCAACTGATTTTCAATTGACATACATTTTTACAAAACCCTTTCCAGAAAATAGTTTTTGTCGACTTCGTCTTAGTCTAGGCATTTTAGAAATTCAATTTTATATTTTTGGATTTGATCTTAAATGCCTATGTCAACTAACTTGACTCCCTACTGATATCGAAAAGATAAATAGTGATTGAAAAAAAGCGATGAGTATTGATTTTGATCATATATTATGTCTTGAGAGAGTATACTTAGTAAATTTCTTTAAAAGTTCAAACAGAATTTGTAATAACTTTGGTTAGTAAAAATTCCATGACCATCTCTAATCCTATCATATTTTTACGACTATTGCTCATTAAAATCCAATATAGTATGTCAAAATGTAGTAATTAAACTAGAATTATTCATTTTTTAATTAATTAGCTATAAAATCATCCAAAAGTACTTACTCACATTTAAAAGTCCTCACGACTATGCATGGGTGAACTACTTGGAATCTTTGATTATGTGCTTTCATGCTTATTTAAAAGTCCTCATGGTTATGCATGTACGGAACACATATCAAAATTGGATAAAAATAGACGAGTTGATTCTAACCCTATTTAAAAGTCCTCACGGTTATGCGTGGTTAGAAGATGCTTGGAATTCTTTTTTACTAAAAAATGAGGAATACCAATAATGTCATTTAAAAGTCCTAACGGTCATGCATGGTTAGCAAATATTCTAATTCATGTCATAAATATACCACAAATGGGCATGACTATATGGTTTTCTATACCGAAATCAACCCTATCACTCCAAAAATGGAATATGCGCCAAACAAAGCAGATATGACTTTTGTTTGATTTTTTTAAAAAATTAATATTTATTTCGATTAGGTATTAATGTTGTGTTAATATCGATCACTTTATCACTCTTATCTAACACTATTACTCTTTTGCTGATAACAAATGGGGGAGAGAAGTTAAGATTTTGGAAAATAAGTTCAAATTTTTTATTTGCATATTCTCATCTAGGATTCATTACATTTTTTATTGTTTTTATTTGCATATTTTTTATTTATTTTCATGCATATATGAAGGGGGGGCTTTGTTTTAGGGCGAGTATTCAAATAGGGGGAGCTAATAGAATTCATCAAGAACAATACATTTAATAGAGTCAAAATCATAATATATGTTTGTTATCATCAAAAGGGGGAGATTGTAGAATACAATAGCCTATGATTTTTTGATGATAATATATATATATATATATATATATATATATATATATATATTTGTTTAAATGTATTTCTTACTGCACTAGGGTATTGGGCTTAGAGTTAGGTTAATCAATTAGCGAGTATCGCAAGTTTACGTGTGTTTGTAAGCGTCTGATTACTTGACTTCTAGTAGAAACCTTAGGGGCAGCATGTAGGCAGGTTTTTGCCAAAGCTGGGTAAATCTGTGTGTGATCTCTACTGCATTACTTTTTGTTTTTATTTTTATTAGTAGACCCTATTCACTCCATTCTAGTGTGAAAACGATTCTATACAGTCATCATTGGAATTATTTCCAAGCAACAAAAATAAGTTCAATATAATATATATATATATATATTGTCTTAATATTCATTACATACATTTTCAAATTAACCAATGTTGAATCCATACAGGGACCAAACTACAATATAAACTAACATAATTGAGTATCAAGACGACATACAGTGTTGCCATCCTGAACACTTTAAATAGTAGAAATAAACATTACATTAGCTAACAAAGCCTCTTGGTTTGTTTTTGGTCTTTGTCCTTCAACCCTAAGATAATCTGCCAATTCCCATAAACTCAACTTACTCAAATGAGTACCCATGGGTTTATAGCAGAAATAATAATAAAAACATAAGTCATACATAAAGCCTGGTGTGACTAATACCTTACTGTTTGCGCCGAAAATGGTCACAAACCCCAAGTATTGTGAAAGCACCAAACAACGAATATAAATCAACAATATTCAAGCACAAGTCTCAGATCCAAGCAAGCAACAAGCAGCAATACAAAGATAACAATTAGAAATGCAAGATTTATATTGGTTCGGCTATCTCCGGCCTACGTCCACTTCAAATTTTAACTTTTATTGATGTTCTTTGCTGGTTACAAGTGATTACAACAGTTACAATGATTGGATTTCGGCTATAACAGTGATAGAAGGAAGTAGAATCGAACTCGGTAGAGTCTAGACGTTGAATGGCCAAAAGATCCTTTTTCCGTAGGCTTCAAGGGGCTATTTATAGACGCAGGAGGCTGAGATCGAGCTAAAACTTCGGGAGACCTCTTCTGGCACGTGAGTGGACCCACGCGACCGACTCCACCAAGTTTCAACTCGATCTGTGATCGATACGAAGTGATTTCGTATCCATCAAAAAATGATCCAATCGAGCTGAAACTTGGTAGGAACATTCCTTACCTTGTATGCAAGCTACTGTGAAAATTTAATGGCATTTGGATCAGTGGATCGCGACATATGTTCAATACAAAATGGGATTCTTAGGTGGCTGATTGGTTCGAATCGATCATTTCGTATCGATGCCTTCGAACCAGTCTTCTCACGTGGATCTCCGATGACGTGGCTCGTGCACTTCGCCTCGATCCGGTCTTCACTCCGAGATGACCGTGTCGACTCCATGTATTTCTCCCCATTTGTATCATCGAATGACACATCATCCAGGCTTCGTTGCCTCAATAGATTCGAAGAAAGCATCACTTATGGATTCGAACAACAGTTCCATCGATCGATACGAAGTAGCGAAGGCTGATGGATACGAAGTAAGCATCATCTGATGGGTTCGGACCAGTAGGGCCTGATGGATGCGAGACTGATGGATGCGAAGGTGTCATACTCCAAACTGAGACGATGACGGTGGATTTGAAGGAAGGCTCAAACATGGAAACGAAATGCTCTGTCCAGATGGGTTCGAAGGGACGTTCCTTTCATGGATACGAAGTCCATCGATACGAATGCGATGGATTCAAACACTGCCGACTTGATCGATACAAAGTGATGGGACCTGATCGATGCAAATACGATCGATATAAACTGGACATATTTCAGTGGATACGAAATCCATCGAGTCGAAACGGATGGATACGAAATGAGGCAACCTGATGGATATGAAAACATGGTCTTCCCCTTCAACTTACATCCATCATAACTTGAGCATACGAACTCGGATTGACTTGAAACTTGGAACGTTGGCTCTCTTGACTCTGCTTGCCTTGTCTTATCAATTATATCTCGATCTGGACCCTGTCAAAATTCATCGATATCCATAGAGAACTTGTGTATGCTCGATATCCACGAAGAGTAATCCTTGGTATCTCGACCTTGCCAAAAGGTGGGATAACATTTTGCCCCCCAAAACATACCTTTTGGTAAAAGGTGTGTTTTGATCATTCTCAAATTGAACGTAGTGAGTTCATGTTTTATTCAGAGCTTATAGCATTTTCAATCAAGTCCGTGGCTGTTCGAAGCCAAATCGTTATCAATTTCTTCCAGTGGAAGTTAAGAATGAAGTTTTACAGTCTCTCCGGACTATCGATAGTCATTCTGGACCCTTGCCAAGCCCCCATTGCACTCTGGCGTTACTCTAGATAGGGCATATGGAGATGTCTTGGTTGTTCTAAACCGATCATAGCCTCTCCGAGCTCTTTCTAGATCCCATCCTGTCACTCTCCGGTGAAGGGGAAGCAACGTTAAGTGAGTCGATCCTGTCGCTCTCCGGCGAAGCAACTCACTTCTTGCACTCCGGTTTAGTGTATCTGAACATTAAGCGATGTCATTGCCTAGATGGTAGGCCGATCATAGCCTCTCCGGGCTCTCATCGAATCCCGATCCAATCGCTCTCCGGTGAATGGGAAACGACGTTAAGTGAGTCGATCCTGTCGCTCTCTGGCGAAGCAACTCACTTCTTGCACTCTGGACCCCGTCTCTCCGGTTAGGGTCATAAAGCGACCATTTTCATATTGGTATTCAATATTCATCCTTTAACTCTCCATTCAAAGGTTTATTTCAAGAAATTCTAATTTATTTATTTAAATCAGGTCCTAGATGTTTAATCTCAAACATCAGGAAAAAGCTAACATTGCCTCTCCGGGCATATTGGTCTACCTCCATCTCAGAGCATGCCTAGGGATCTCTCCGGTTCCCGTACATGAGTAAGTGGGGTAGCCGTTTATTCTGAAAACAAATCTAATGAAATTATTTGACCGAAGTCCAAATCCTGGACTTGGCCCCTGCCATCTTTAATCAGTTGATGACGAGTCGTGATCCTGATCCAGGATCGTTTCTGTTAGGTGGAGGCGGTAGTTGTTTAGGCCTTACCGCCGCTGTCCATTCTCTAACATATTATGGAAATCTAACACTCCTGGCATGTTCTTCCACCTCATCCTTTAGGTGGCGACATTCATCTGTAGTGTGCCCATCCAGCTCATGGAATAGGCAGTTTTTTCCAGTTCTGCGCTCCCGCTCAGTGGGATCTCTTCTGGGTGGTTTTCAATAGGGGAATTGCCCCTGAGTTTCAGTGTAAATCCTTTCTAGACTTGCTGTCAGATCCGTGTATTGTCTGAATCTAGGCTCTCAGAATTTCTTCCGTTTATCAGGACCATCACGTCCATCGTCCTGCTTTCTCTTTCCTTTGTTCGCTCCGGACTGTTCCCTGGCGGTTCCTTCGCCCTGCATAGCATTTATTTCTCTCCTTTCGGCTCGTGACTCTTCCAACCGAATGAATCTTTCAGCTTCATGATAAAATTCTCCAAGATCTTGTAGGGGATCCCTTGCCAAAGAATCTTTGAATTCGGTGCCTTCCCTGACTCCTGCTACCGCCGCCATCAAAATCATCGATGGATCCGGGCGATCTACAGAAGCCACCGTTGCATTGAACCGAAATAAGAAATCTTTTATGGACTCTCTGGTCCTTTGCTTGATTGAAGCTAGAGTCATCACACTCTTGGGTCGCGTCATGTGCACCCTAAACTGTCTCATGAAGCGATCTACAAGCTCGCCCCATGTCCCGATTGATCCAATCTCCAGCTGTCTAAACCAAAGCGCAGCTAAATCTGACAAGTATAGAGGGAAGCATCGAGCCATCACTTCCTCGGATGCCCCTAGCACTTCCATGTGCCTGATGTATCTGGTAATATGCATCGTTGGGTCTGACCTCCCGTCATAAGGATCCAGCGTAGGTAGTTTGAACTTTAGAGGATTCCTTGCATTCCTAATATTCAGAGTGAACGGACTCCGGGTGACTTCTTGTAATCCTCCACTTGACAATCCTCCTCTCATGATTCGTCGCACTAGACCAATCATTCTTTCATCTCCATCCAGGGGTTGCCCCCTTGTCATGTTTCTATCCTGCCCTCCAAGTCTTGAAGGGAACTCCGGTACATACTCTTCATGTGGCTCTGTAACAGTAGCATTGACTCCAGCCTGCTGAGCTTCATCTATGGGTCTTCCAGCGTCTGATCCTGAGAGTCTACCCCCAAGTCCTTGTTGATTGCCTTCAGGTCCTACACTACGGTCTTGAAACTGACCTTCATTAGCCTCCGCAATCCTGACTCCTTGTCCTGCACTTGCAGCCGCTGTAGTTCGCCCAAGGTTCTGCACGTTCGCTGCTCTTATCTGCTCAAGAAAATTCTACATCATCTCTTGGTGAGTCTTCATCATTCTTTCGCGTATCGAATTAGCCATATCCTCCATCTCATCTCTAGTGATGTACATCGAAGCCTGTCCTTCTCCATCTCCAGAGGATGCTTCTTGGCTTCCTCCTTGTTGGCTCCGATCAGCTCTTTGTCTCGTTTGTCGAGTCATCGTTTCTAAGTCGGGATTCTTCAACTCTTAAATCTGAACTCTGAATCTGGTGTAGCGGGTGCTAGTTCTTCGCAGTGAAAGCACCAAAGTATTTGCACCAAAAATGGTCACAAACCCCAAGTATTGTGAAAGCACCAAACATGGAATATAAATCAACAATATTTAAGCACAAGTCTCAGATCCAAGCAAGCAACAAGCAGCAATACGAAGATAACAATTAGAAACGCAAGATTTATAGTGGTTCGGCTATCTCCGGCCTACGTCCACTTCAAAGTTTTAACTTTTATTGATGTTCTTTGCTGGTTACAAGTGATTGCAGCAGTTACAGTGATTGGATTTTGGTTATAACAGTGATGGAAGGAAGTAGAATCGAACCCGGCAGAGTCTGGACGTTGAATGGCCAAAAGATCCTTTTTCCGTAGGCTTCAGGGGGATATTTATAGGCGTAGGAGGCTGAGATCGAGCTAAAACTTCGGAAGACCTCTTCTGGCACATGAGTGGACCCACGCGACCGACCCCACCAAGTTTTGACTCGATCTGTGGTTGATACGAAGTGATTTCGTATCCATCAAAAAATGATCCAATCGAGCTGAATCTTGGCAGGAACATTCCTTACCTTGTTTGCAAGCTACTGTGAAAATTTCATGGCATTTGGATCAGTGGATCGCGAGATATGGTCGATACGAAATGGGTTTCTTCGGTGGATGATTGGTTCGAATCGATCATTTCGTATCGATGCCTTCGAACCGGTCTTCTCACATGGATCTCTGATGACGTGGCTCGTGCACTTCGCCTCGATTCGGACTTCACTCCGAGTTGACCGTGTCGACTCCATGTATTTCGCCCCATTCGTATCGTGGAATGACACATCATCTAGGCTTTGTTGACTCAATGGATTCGAAGAAAGCATCAATTATGGATTCGAACAACATTTCGATCGATCGATAGGAAGTAGCCTTATGGTTCGGACCAGTAGGGCCTGACGGATGCTAGACTGATGGATGCGAAAGTGTCACACTCCAAACCGAGACGATGACAGTGGATTCGAAGGAAGGCTCAAACATGGATACGAAATGCTCTATCCAGATGGGTTCGTAGGGAGGTTCCTTTCATGGTTACGAAGTCCATCGATACGAATGCGATAGATTCGAACACTGCCGACTTGATCGATACAAAGTGATGGGACCTGATCGATGGGAATACGATCGATACGAACTGGACATATTTCGATGGATACGAAATCCATCGAGTCGAAACGGATGGATACGAAATGAGGCAACCTGGTGGATACAAAAACATGGTCTTCCCCTTCAACTTACACCCATCATAACTTGAGCATACGAACTCAAATTGACTAGAAACTTGGAACGTTGGCTCTCTTGACTCTGCTTGCCTTATCTTGTCAATTATAGCTCAATCTGGACCCGGTCAAAATTCATCGATATCCATAGCGAACTTGTGTATGCTCGATATTCAGGAAGAGTAATCCTTGGTATCTCGACCTTGCGAAAAGGTGGGATAACACTTACTCAAAGTTTGAGATATAACAAGACCATTCTGCCATATACGGAATGGGCCTACCCTTTACTACCATAAGCACAAAACATACAAGCAATATTGCAAGATCTTAGTCAAATTTAGGCTATTCCTGAAACCTTTATATTATTTCGATCTCCCCCAACCACTGACTAAAAACTCCCTATGAATTGCATATGAAAACTGTATTAATCCCTATGTAGAGCCCGAAAACTAAACACTATAGATGCTGCAGTCATCTATAATATTAACTTCCGATGATCAAATACGGTAATGTTAAGGGTATCCATAATATCAGAAGCACTTAAATATGAAACAAAATCACAGATTTCAAAGCAACATTTCTGATTACATTTCATAATACTAGTTTCATATCCAGATTATATAATCCCATCGCTTTCCCGAGTTTAAATCAACTATAATTATTACATAGGTATGCTAAGAGCGACGTGTGAAGAAGCCCCCTTGGAGTACTATATAGTCATAATTGACTTAACGCAACATAGCTATCTGTTAGCCTTCTACTCGTCTTTGGAAGCCTTATTTGTCAACCTACTAAAACCTGAAATTCCTCAACGTTAGCCTACTCAAATCAATTTTGGGTACTCAAGAGTTTAAGGAAGAAACATAAACTTCGAGCAAGACATAAAGCTAGTGTGAATAATACTATACATCTCGGTTATTTGATATTAAATGAGACCACGCCGCTTAGCGGAATGGGTTTCCCCTCACTAATATCCTTTTAAAACATATCCTTTGGAAATCTTAATCCTGCAACCAAAACTGGTTAAAACAATAATATCATTTCATAAAAGCATATAATCAGGTAACAAATGGACTATCTACCCAAACACTATTGTTTTGTTTGGCTAACTACTAACCTTTGGCTGACTCGGGCCTACCGGACAAAATACAGAAAATAATCTAGCTTCTATTAGATACTCCTCTTCTAAATGGTATGTCCCTAACTTAATTCTCTAGGGTCAACTTATCCTAGTGGTTTTGCGGGCTCACCAATAACATATCCTCTCCCTGTGTATTCCTTTCTATGTGTAATATCATTTTAATCTTACATATAACAAAGCCCTACATACTAGAATTTTTGACTAAATTAGCTAGGGGCTATTAGCTAATGTATAGGGCATGAACCTATACCAGTCCAATCAGGTATTCTAATATTTGAGTCATTTTACTTAGGGTTAACTATGCATAAATTTTCCTTCAAAACCATTGATTAAAACCTTTAAATCATTCTTTAAACAAGGAAAATATACTCTACGCTTTACTCAAATCACCTTTCCATGTACATATACTTTACACAAAACTTTGTTGCTGAAAACATTTTAACCTTTAAAAGTACCCTTTTTGAATCCATTCAAAGTACCCCTTTCGAAACCATGTAAACCTTATGCCGAAAGGCCTAAACATACCTTTCGAAACAATTCGTAATAAGCCTTTCGTAAACCTTGAAAAACCTTTCCTTCGAAAGCTTTAAAACCTTAGACATCCCTTTATCAAAACACTACATATATACATTTGGAAACCTTCCGTTTAAACCTTTCAAAAACATTGGGGAACTCCCCTTCGTAACCTTTCTTTAGAACTTTTCGAAAGCATTGAAATCCTTTTCTATGAACAAACCTTTTCAAAGCATTTGGATTCAAGTTAAACATGTATAATAACCTTTTGAAACCATTTAAAACCTTTCCTGTCAAAACTTTTGGAATCTGCCTTCAATAGAACAAAAGGGTTATAAAACAACTAAGTTGAAAGCACTCTTTCGAAAGTAATTCCTAAGTAAAGAAGTGATGGTATTGAAACCAATCCTTCGAAAGCCTTATAGAAGTGGCTAGGTTTTAAAAACAAAGTATCCTTTCGAAACCATTTGCTTCGAAAGGTAGAAAATGGCAGCAAGGGGTTTCGGCCTTTCGAAAGCATTTACTTAAAACAAAAGGCATAACCAAATTTGAAACGATTCCTTAAATCAATTTGATGCAGTCTGAAGCCAACCAAGTCGAAATCATTCCTTTCGAAAGCAAAGCAGGTGCATTTCCATTTGAAAGCGAAATAGCGCTTTGACCCCATCATAACTCCTTTGTTTCCACCCAATACCTTCCGCCTATATCCAATTCACTATGCACCGAATCATTAATACTATGTGCATTGGTTTCGATGGTGATGGAGGTTGAAGTACCCAATCGGAAGCTAGGTGCCAGAAGTGGTGAAAAATGTAAAAAGCATGTAAAATATGATTTTTAGCGTTTTAAAGTAATCTTTTCAACAAACTTTCCTTGTTTATCAAAATATTATTGGTTGCTAATTTTCTTCTCTAAAAGTTCTACCGAGATTTCGGAAATAAACAATTTAAATTATGAGGAATTTCCCTATAAGGGCCTATTACCATCAATTAATTATTTTCTAGGACACCTGTTCAAAAAAATTAGTTTCCAGGACACGGGTCGAAAATAAACCCACTACTTCTCGCTAATCCATATCTGCCGCCAAACCTTCGAATGAAAAACAAAACTAGGGCTAAGAAACAAAGTCGCCTCAGTTGGATTATCGATTGGCTGAAGAAATCGTACCGCCTAACTTTTCTCAACTGAAAACGTAAGTAATTGTTTATTTCTGTTGTTTGCTATATATTGATTGATTCACTTTTCTTCAGCTGAACAATCAAATTGTTAATCGCCTCACCTTTCTTCAACTGAAGAAACTAAGACGCAATTTCTATTCACTAGTTGCAAGACGCGATTTCTATTCACTAGTTGCTGAACAAGTAAATACTCTTTTATCTTTGTTATTTGTTGTTCATCGATTGCTTTTTTGCTATATATCGATTTTTTTTGTTAGCTAAAGTAACTAGTCATTCGCTGATTGATTTTCTTTGCTATTTATGGGTTGTTTTTGCTTGTGTTTGAACAAGTAAGAAATAAGTTCTATTGATTATGTTTATATATAACCGTTTTTGTAATGCATGTAAGGTGTTTGTTGTTTTTGTAATGATTTAACATGATTTAAAACTGTTCATATTCAACAGCTTAAAAAGATAAATATGTTTATCTTTTAATCTAAATGATTTAATACGAGAATGTAATGGACTTACATGTTTGTTTATCTTTGAGTTGCTTTAACGTAATTTTAACTTCAGCTCTTCAAAAATCGTATGTATTGTGTAAAAACAATTATGTTGTAATGTTCCTATGTTCAACAGCAACAAAAGATAAACATATTTATCTTTTACTATAATTGGTTCAAATCAACTTAAGCCTTAGTTATCTTAAATAGTTACTAGTATATGTTATACATGTTTGCCCTTTTTTTCATGATTTAAAAGTTATTACAAAAGATATACAGCAAATTTAAACCCTACTGAATAAAGATAAAAGCATTTATGTTTTATACAAAATGATTTAATTAGATAATGAACTATGAAATCCATAGTCAGTAATGCATATATGTATAACTCTTCATTCTTACTAACATATTATTACACATGATAATATTCATGCAGGAGAAAAATGCAAATAAGATCAAGAAAAACAAAAGTTTTTATTAAAGAAGCTACATGCATCTTCATTAACAATGGAAAACAATGTATCAACAGAAGACCAATATCTAGTCCATTTTGTGATAAACACAGTCAGCACAAATCTTTATCACTAACACCGTTTTCCTTAATTATGTATATAATGATATTTAATCACATGTTGAATTGTTACATGCCATATGAACATGTTACTGCATCTGATTCCTAAAGAAAGATAAGCACATTTAGCTTCATATGTGTAGGACTTAACTAGATGTTTAGCTTTACTTATATTTTAAAAACAGCGATACATGTTAAACAAGCTATACATGTTTAGCATTAGTTATATTTAATTACATGTTTAGCATTAGTTATATTTGAAACAAGCTATATATGTTAAATTAGTTTCAAGTTTTATTCATTATTTAAATTTGTTTCATACCATATGAACATGTTACTGTATTCAACTACTGAAAAAAGATAAACAAATTTAGCTTTATCTGTATCGGATTTGAATGATGTTTAGCTCTACTTACATTTGAAAAACAATGATAAATATTAAACAAGTTTGCTGTTTTATTCATCATTTACAATTATTACATACCATATGAACTTGATTTAAAGTTTGCATAAAAATGTTAAAGCATTTATGTTTTTGTAAAAACAACTTAATTACATAATAAATTATAATGAAACGCTTTTAATTGTTTATGATTATCAAAAGATATGCCAATGTATTACTACATAGTTACTTATTTGTTATATACGTTAACTGTCAAAGCTTATTGGAAATGTAAATTCCTCTATAATCAATAAGGTTTAAGGGCACCGTTGAATTTGCAGCATATTTTTATCGACCATATTTTTAACATTTTATTCACTAGCTTCTACATTATTAACACTACTGTATACAAACTACTTAACAATTCTTCATTGACAAAAAATATCTTAATCCCAAGAAAATACAAAATAATTAAAAAGATAATCCATATTATCTTTTTATACAGACTATTGCGCAGTACGATGTTTTTTGATAATATTGCTTTGATTTATGTGCATTATGATTCTTGAGTAGAATGATATTATCTTCATGAATATGCAGAAATAAATGTAGGGTCCCAATTAATGGTATTATTTTCATGAATGTAGGATGACGCTAAACCAACATAGCAAACCTCACAAATTTCTGAAAAAGAACAGCTAACAAACTCAGATGAAGAGGGAACAATTTCAAAAACACTGAGTGAAGCAAATTCTGATTCTGAAGAAATAAATATTGAAATAGATGAGTCGCATGATGTTGAGAAATATGAGATTCAAAATAGACCGAAAAGACAGAAAAAACATATGTACACGGAAACATAGAGATGCAATTTAGATGTTGTGTACAAAGTTATGATGACTGTAAAGGAAAAAACATTCTGTCTTCTGAAGCAAAAAGTTATATTAACAAAACACCATTCAAAAACTTTTTTAATATGTTTCTCACCAATGGTATAGAATGGAAAAGCATACGGAAAAGCGCTTCAAATTTAGACCAAATAATAACTTCTTTCAGTATTAATGAAAAAGCCTTCAAAATTGGAAACAAACTGCTGAAAATCACACCTGCAGAAGTTAGCCTTACATTTGGACTGTATTTATCTGGAGAGGACTTGTTTCCGGTACCAGCTTTAAATAAGGCCATGGCAATGGAAAGTTTTTCAAAGTTTTTGATTACAAATTTCAAACAAAATGACATAATAAGCCAGAAGACAGTCACAAGAAGGTTTTAAAAATTGATAGAGGAAGAAAACGGGAATGAAGATTTAGTCAAATCGTTGTTGCTCTTGTTGATTATTACTTTTCTATTTCCTAACAATCAAAGCTAGATGCAGTGGGGCTTCTTATCAAAGCTGTTAAACTTAAGAAAATCGAACTCAATCTCTTGGCCGAGAGCAATATGTGAAAATGTCATGAAAAATGTTCAAAATTACTATGCTAATCCAAGAAGCACACTTGGATGTACTATGGTCTTATTGGTATGATTTAAAAACTATAAGAAAATATAAATATATTTATACTAATGCTTTTTAAAAAAATGTTAAATATTAATGCTTATTTGTATGGTCTTATTGGCAGTATTGGTTTTGTGAAAGGACGCAAATCATCGATGAAAAAGAAAATTTGGAAAGAAAAAACCCAAGGATGAGAAAATGGGATTTGTCAAAATTAAAAGATTTGGACCTCAACGAAATAGACAATGATAAGGTATGCTACTTTTATATATATATATATATATATATA
This sequence comes from Allium cepa, assembly GCA_030765085.1. Taxonomy (NCBI): domain Eukaryota; kingdom Viridiplantae; phylum Streptophyta; class Magnoliopsida; order Asparagales; family Amaryllidaceae; genus Allium; species Allium cepa. Next base: position 347,324,876 of record CM060939.1, on the reverse strand, counting down.
TATATATATATATATATATATTTCTTGATACACAAAATCATATATATAAGTACGTAATGATTTAAGTACAATTCAGTTTCTACCCAACTCCACAGTTCATAATTAATTTAGCATCACTACCAAAGCATCAGAAAATCACCACGAACACCCGAGTTCAATTTCTTCCAAACTCCATAGTTCGGTACAATTCAAACTTGTTGAACAATATTATTCAAACTTCATAAATAGTGCAATATATCCACCCCACATTCAACCACAAACTACTCCTCTTCTCCACCTAAATTCATCTTTGTCTACAACCTGACTGAACGAACAACAAATTGCTGCACCATCCATATGCTACTTGAAACACCTAAATAAATTCAAGAACTCAACCAAACAACCTTTTATCAACTCCTTGTCCTGCAAACCCATTACTGCTTACATCACTAAAAGTGTTTTGCCAATGATGTTATGTATTCTGTTAACAGATTTAAGTTTTAATTTTACCATGCTTAAAAGCTATAAAGGATTAAAAACATTATCTGTTAATGTAAAAGATATAATAACAAGTTAGGCCTTACTTATATTTGATATATAGTCATAAAATTAAACATTTTGCTTGATTTACTCATATTTTAAATTTATTACAGAAAATATACAACTAAATTAAACCCTAGTTAAAAAAGATAAAAGCATATATGTTTTTACAGAAAATGATTTAAGTACATAATGAACTGTGTATATTTTTTGATATACAAAATTATATGAGTACATATGTTTATATGTGTGTTATTTAATTGGGATAGTGTTCTAAATTTATGTAGTTTGTAGGTTAGTTAATTACATATCTATATTTATATGTAACGACTATTGTGTGTGCATTATAGATTTTCTTGGTCTTCTCTCCTTCACATATGAATATGCTTACACGTTGTATCCATTTATCAAGCGTTTGAAATTTTCTTACCTGTATATTTTTAATAATTTCTTATTTTTAACTTCATAGTAATTCAATGATATTACATGTCCAAACTTAATTTCAAATACCTTCCATGCAGATTTTAAAGAAATTTTCAAATGCGACTAAAGAGGAAAACGACTTTCTTTCAAAAAATATATATATACTAGGCTGGAAGATAACAAATATGCTATGGACTGCTCTAGAAGCATAAAAGAGTTAGAGATGAAAGTGAACTTTTTATCTACTGAGATGAAAAGTATGGCAGCACAACTAAATGAGGAACAACATTCAAGATAACTGGCTGAACAACGACTCCACAATCTTGAAATAAAACTTCAAAAGCTGGAAAATTTTGAAGAGCATAATGTGGAGAAAAACCGATTTCAAAGAAAAAAGTAAAGCTGGAAAAGGTACGCAAAAAAGAAAGATAGTTGGTATGATGCACATAAATAGTTCTGCTAACTTTCCATGTTTTGATTTGTTGCAAACTCAAGATTTCATTCTAGAAACCAAAGATGGTTTAAAATCTAAAAATATCAAACAAGATAGTGAAGAAATTGCTGTAGAAAAACCAATTGTTGTTGAAGATGTCAGTCCTAAAGAACAAAAAAAGATGAAGAAGCAAAAGAATGTCAAAAAGTGTCGATTCATTAAGAATCTTATTGAAGAACAGCAACGAAATGTAAAACTTTTTTTCAAAGTTTTGGGAGGAAATAAGTAAGTAATTAAACTACTTTTCACTCATACAAACTATATATCAACTATCTGTTAAATTAATTATTAGTTCTGTTTTGGTTCTATTTTAGTTTGGTCAACTATCAGTATATCTGTCAACTACTGTAAACTCAAACACTTACTCAAAAATAGACAAAAACTAAACAAACCTAAAAAAGACGAATTAATTTATCTTTAACTTGTCATACGTACATCCATAAAGGCTTCTATTTTCTTTTACTACCAAATGCAAACAACATGGCATACTAAACTTGCTTTCTTTTATTAACAACCATCCAATTTTTCAGCGACGAAGCATTTAGTTGTGAAGATGAAAACTTCATCACCATAACGAAATTCATGATAGAAGACCTCCTCTATCAACAAAGTATTTCTGGTCAAGTAAGTACAACAAATTAAACATTTCATCATTATAAATTATATACTTTATCCATATTATTTTTCAAATGTAGATCATTGATTTTTTTTGGTTCTGAAAAACAAAGCAACTAGAAGAAAGCAATAGTATTATCTATGTTAACACAACTATGATAGTAATTGAACTATATTCTCAAATTAACATTTTTTTATACAACATAAATTTTCTAAAACAATTTTTTTACAGAAAAGCGCAACGGATGAAAGCTTGGAAAATATCAAGAAACAAATGTTCAATCTTTTCATTAGATCCATTATGTTGCAACAAATTATTCCCAATAAATGGCAATGAACATTGGAGCCTGCTTGAACTAGTTGTTGGAGAATGCACTTGGAAACACTATGACTCTCTGCACTTGACCACAAGATCAAAAACCTACAGAATTGGACATACATAATTTTCCATTAATGTGGTAAGTAAAAATGCACAAAAGGTAAAAATGATAAATGTGTTTATATTTATTCTAATTTTCTTTCACTATTTGCAGAAATCAACAGTAAACAACCTAAACAAAGAGCTACAAGAAGAAGGGCACAAAACAATTCTCAGCAAAAATTATGTGCTTAAAAATGTTGACTGTGCTCAACAAAGCAATGGGTAATTTTGAAGATAGTTCAGAATTTTATACAAAGATTCATGATACACAATAACTACCTACACACATATTACCAATTAGATAATATTATTTACTCACATACAATTACTTAGATAAACATAATACTAATTATAATTCATTATCAAAATAAAGAAAAGATAATCTGTTTGATAATTATATTCAAAGTACTAAACTTTAGAAATATAGGTATGACTGTGGAATTTTTGTGATAATGTTCGTGCAAAAAATAGCACAAGGAATGCAGACTACATCAAAAATTAGTCTTGAACAAGTTAATGCATTCAAAGCACATATAGTTGCACAAATACTCTCTGAGGAACCATACTGCTGGCTTGATGAGCATAGATAGTTGCACAAATACTCTCCGACGAACCATACTGCTGGCTTGACAAGTTTTACACCTCTCCTTTAGCCCATAAAAATGTGGCTGATGAATGAGATGATGAATTTGTGAAGGCTGATGTTAAAAACTAGATAATGAATTTGGTGATGAATTTGTAATGGCTGATATTAAATTGATCATAGATTTTAAGGAGTATATTTGAATTTACTGATGAATTACATGATGAATTTGTAGTAATTGATATTGAAAATTTGACGATGAATTTGATAATGAATTTCTAATGGCTTCGTTGATTTGATGATGTTATTCGGATAAATATGGATCATGAATTTGTAATCCAAAATATGATTCTACTACTCTTTTAAGAAAGATAAATCCTTTTATCTTTTATTGATAATTTATAGTTTTATATATATTATTATGTTTTCTAATTCCATTGTTCTACACAATAAAAGGATGCAGTATGGGATACTTTTCCTAGACAAGAAGAAGCTTTAAGATTTGTCCAAACACATGCAAACACTTACGTTTTTTTGCTACTAAGATCATTTGACTGCACAAAGAAGGTTCCTCGTTTCTACATATGATGGGTTCTGGACAAGGTACAAAGCCATGAATCCTAAGTTACGCCACCATTACGAGGTTATTCAAGGTGGACTACGTTGCCACTTGTATTATGATCTAGAGTTCAATAAAAAGATTAACACTGGAAAAAATCCCGACGAAATGGTAGATATTCTGATATCTATCACCTTCAAAGCTCTAAATGACAAATATAAAATCCAGGAAAATCAAGATTGGGTTATAGAGCTTGATTCATCTACTGAAAAAAAGTTCTCTCGAAATTTGATCATTCGTATCTCAAATATTTCCTTCAAAGACAGTTCGCATGTTGGAGCATTCATCTCTGAGGTATGCTTATGTATAATAAATTTAAGAGTAAGTGATCCACAATTTGAAAAACTATACATCAAGAAAGACTCAAGCTCATCCGACAATACAGAGCATCTTTTCGTTGATACTGGAGTTTATACCCGTAATCGTTGTTTTCGTCTTCCTTTCTCATCAAAAGCAGGGAAGAATGCTTTAATCCTGCCAAGCGAATGCTTTGGATGTAAGAATCCGAATGAGGAACAAGTGTTTATCAAATCACTTATTTGCAGAATAGATACTGATTTTGATAAGCTATTAGAGTGCAAAATGGATCTGGACTTTTGCAAAATTCTTCATTTTAAAGCTGAGGTCAATTATAATAGCACCTACACCGAGAGAGATAAGTCATTACATGTTTATGATAGCAATATACCTAAGTCCTATTGTTCAGGAAAATCTCCCTTTCCAGCTTTGGATGATAAAATTTCATCTTCAGCCTCTCATGGAAATGTTTCGGATAAAATCATAATGTGGTACTGGTTTTCTGCACATGGCTACATAATTTATAGCATGTCCAGAAGTCGATATGTGAACGAATTGGAAGAGAACATAGAAGTAATCATGTTATGTACATTGTTGATTTCCAAAGGGGTGGCTACTATCAGAAATGCTACGACCGTGATTGTAGAGGTTATCGATCTCCAGTGCACCCAATACCATGGGATGTATTGTCAAACTGTTATGATATTGCGAACCAAGAAGTCAAGACTGTCTAAAACCAATGCATCTGTCAAATGATATATTAACTACATAATCACTTCAGTCTATGTTGCTTTTGTGTATTATTTACTAGCAAGTACTTGCATAACTGATTTTAAATTTGATAATGAAATTCTGGTAATTGATAATGAATTTGTAATGGTTAATTTTTCTAATGCTATGTTAAAAAGATAAAACCATTTATGTTTTATTGAGAGTATGTTGTATCACTTTTATTGACAATTCTGCGTATGCTATGTTAAAAAGGCTATACATAAGAACATCACTTTTGTTGATAGTGTGTTTCGGGTAGCAATATACTAGTCATACTTATCTCCAGTTGTTCTATTTGATTTGTATTCCAACTGCTGTGCGTGAAACTCGTGGATTAACAGATGATTGGTTCGAATATCCATTGGCATTGAGGATATAGAAGATCTCATTGCAGATTTGGATTATGCTATTAAAACTAGTCCTATTTGATACCATTTTGATTTTGTTGTAGTGACCAGTGTCAAGGCTGGAGTGGATGAACAGAAAAGACTATATCTTAAGAATAGACATAATAACTATAGTAACATATAGTAAAAAAAAAAGACTATACATAAGAATTAAAAAGATATATCAATTTATCTTTTTTAACAGAACTAACAACATTGTATTCCAAATAGCAGTTAAACATAAACAATTGCATACAACCAAAAGTAATCAAAATCAGATCATAACCAATTCAACATACGCAATTATCCAAATATTTAACTCAAAGTATTCATAGAACAACCAAGTATTCATAGGACAACCAATCAAATACATTGGACTAAAACAATCAACTCAATTATTCAACTTAAAGTATTCATAGAAAAACCAATCAAATACATAGGACTAAAACAGTCAACTCAATTATTCAAAGAACACCTCCTTCTATTATGTCCTAGTTTTTTACACTTTCCACATCTGTTTTGCTTAGCATGAAAATTAGCCCCTTCAATCCTATTCATCCTAGGCCTACCAGCTCCACGAACAGGCTTAGGAGGAAGAACAATAGATGATTCTTCAACTCTAATTGCTTCCTTATCAAAAGTAGGAATAGGATTGATCAAATGTGAATACGAAGCTCGATAATACTCAACAGTAAAGTAACTCCCAATATATTCATAAACAGAATTTCTGGTTAAAGAAATACACTTCAAAGCATGTGCACAAGGAAAACCAGTCACTTTCCATTGATTGCAACTACAAAAGGCGATTTTTAAGATCAACCTTTTGAGATGTTGGAGAAGGAACTTCAAAAATATACCTACAAAATTTAAAATTAAAAACAGTTGAAATATATAAACAGATTGCATTTCCGAAAAAGGATTATTAGCTCTATACATATTCTCTCTAATCTATCTAATAAATAAGACCCAATTCATGTGCAGTGAACTAATAGTGAAAAATAAGACTCATAAACCAAAACAATTAACAACGGTCATACTGTTCATATTCTTAAAGATCACAGAAGCTATGCTATAAGGGAAGAAAAAAGATAATGTATGTTTGCTGTAACAGCCCGATATTTTCAACCATTCGCATCCGCACATGTCGGACTTGAATTGCTCAAAATACCGCGTTGTAAATAAAATTTGGCAAATCTTAGAATATACAGTAAATAAATAGTCACAGATCATAGACACAGAGTAAATAATAATGCAGTGGAAGTAAAAGGGATAGTAGTTCATGAAGCTACTATATAAAAATAAGATACATCGGAGTTAAACAAAATACAAAAGAAGAGTAACAAGATACATCAGGTACAAATCAGAATAAATCACTGAAATCACTAAGAACTAAAAGCAGAATATATGGCTGGATCTTCAAGAAAAGCTCCAACTCCGAAGGTGAGTCTAGAATGCTGAATCACTCAATCTGACTCGAGCGTAAAGCAAAGCACAAACACTCGAGTAAGGACATAAATACTTATGAACTGTAAATCAACTCAAGTGAATAGTAACAAAATGCATCAACAACTTAAAGGATGCTTGGGATCCCCCATCCTCTAAGGATCCATTAAACTATTCACTATATAGTAATATTGCGCAATTATAATAATGTTATGAGCAAAATAAACTTACTTTAAAATAGCATCACTGGGTTACCCATATAGCCCCAGACACGTAATAGTCACAGTAGTCCATCCAATATATGCATATCTCCTGAATGGAGACTACGAGAAGATATGCATGGGCTACGGTAGAAAACCAAACTCGTAGTAAAGCTCGATATGGTAGGTGACACGGCACACAAGGCAATGCCAGGGTAGATATACCAATTACGCACACGGGTTGGTGGTAACGTAGTAGCTACATACGCCCACCTCGAAGCACAATCCCAATCAAAATCGGAGGATGGCCATCAAATCAACCACAAGTAAGAGTATAGTATCGAAGAAGTTTGTCCGACCAGAGGAGCTACCCCTTTTGGCCCGAGATCGCTCCTGTTTTAGCCACTTTATGCCAACTCACGGGAGTTGGGTCCACGTAATATACCCCAAGAACGACGCCACCATCCTACTTCATTCTGGAATCTCCACCGCGTACACGGTTGTTAAAGTAGTTTTCGGAGTTGGCAGAGAGTATGACAACTTCCGATCCCGGTCTCTTAAACAACCAAACGTTATTATAACGCCGTGGTCATTTCAAAGTAGTTTATACGACAACAATCAAATCATTTCATTTCAAAACTATATCGCTTTCAAAATAGTTTATACTTAAAAACCAAAAACATTTCAAACATATATTCATTTCAAAATCATAATATTTTTAAAGTATAACTCTTTTGAAACCAAAAATACTTGAAACAATTACACTTTGAAAATCATAACATTTCGAGATCAACCATTTGATATCATAAAACATTCCTTTAATACTTTACATTTTACAAATTTATTCAATTAAACCCAAATTTTCAAATTTCCAATTTAATTCAATTCAAACCATCAATTTCAATTAAATTTAGTTTCCCCACGAACCATTTCAAATCTTCTAAAATTCAAATACAGATTTGATTCACAAAATAAACTATTCAATCGTTAATATATCTCAAGGCTTTAATATACCATATTTCAAAACTAAATTATATAATTTCATATCTCTCAAATTTAACTTCATTATTACTTAGTTTTGAAATATTCATTTCATAAATCAAATATCTTTTATATAAACTCAAATTACAAGTAAACCAAATATCCTTTCATACAAATATAAACTTCAAATATTCATTTATCAAAATCAAATATCATTCCAAAGTCATATTCTTTATCAAATGAAGATTATATCATTCCCAAACCATCTCAAATCATTAAAATAACATATCTTTTCAAAACCTCATTATCAAATCATTAATTGAATTCAAATTCAAATACCCAAATTTAAATATCATTTTAAAATCAAATTTGTCATTCATTTATTATTTCAAATATCATTACCAAACACATTTCAAAATTCCATTGAAAAATTCATTTATCACATTTCATTCCATTTAACACATAACAAAGTAATCATTATTTAAATTCAAATTCAATTTAAATTCCTTAAAATTCAAATTCAAATTTAAATTATATTCAAAACCCCTTAAATATCACAAATAATAAATTTCAAAAGTTAAATCATTTAACACTTTCAAATATAACTCAAACAGTGTTAAAATCTATAACATTTCAAAACATTGTCAAATTTTTGCAACGAAAGTATTTATGAAGTGCTATCAAGCTTATAGTTTCCAAAATAGTTTAGCTCCAGAATAACGGCATTTACAAAATTCCATAATAGATATATAGTTATTTCAAACCTAGTTAAATTCGAAAACAATAGCATTTAAAAATGCTGCCATAAGACTACGACATTTTGGAAATGCTATTAATAAAATTCCATATTTTATTATAACTTCAAAAACATTAACACTCCAAATTCTTTTCATTTGAATTTATAAATCATATTTCTAGACATTAAAATTTCACATTTAAATAACTTTAACAAAGGATTTATCACAACAAAAATTTTAAAATCAAATATTAAATTTTAAAAACACATTTCATTTATTAAGTCGAAATTTCACTATTTTTAACTTATAAATTTAAATAAAACTTAATATTTTACTTCAAATATCATTTCAAAACTTTAAATTAAATTTCCATTATTTACTACAATTTTAAAAATAAAATTTAAATTCAAAATCATAATCACTTCAAATTTACATACTTAAATTCATAATTTCAAGACTTAATATTAAATTTTATTAAAACCAAAAAATATTTTTTTATATCAAAATTTCATACTTTAAAAAAAATACATATCTTAATAAAATCATTTAAAATATACCACGGGGTCTGTATAAAATTTTCTAACCAGGTCAAGTGATACGGATATATATCATTTTAATCCGCAATTTAAAAAGAAAACCCGGGTTCTATCATTTCAAACCCGCAATCCCAAGTAAATTAAAATACAATAAAAATCACTCAGGCCTATCATTTCAGCCCATAATGATTTTTCCCTATTCTAAAGTCCGTTCGGGTATTATCATTTCAACCCATAGTGATTCTATTCTAACTGGGAACTTGCAATGTGAATATATGCATAAACAATATAAACGATATCAATGTCACAATATAATGTCATATATCAGATGTCAGGTGATAATTAACAGTTTTAACATTGTAATAACATGGCATAGCATATCAAATGATCATCGTTAACTTGCATAAACATTTAAATTACTAAACACTTGTCATCGATTCACCATTTCATAAGTAGAAATGTCAGAGTGAGAAAGACTCGCCATTTCAAGCTGAAGACCACTACGACACACAAAACGATTTCGAAGGCACGACAAGAACGATATAGCATGACATTGGATTCAAATGAGAGATATAGCCAAGGTATGATCTTGTAAACAACACACAAACAAGACAAAAGAACACATGAATATACAACACAAAACAATATTGGACAAATTGAAAAATGAAAGCAACAAAGACAAGAAAACTTAACTTTGCATTAACCACTCCAATTCTCGACCACAGGGGATCTTTTGCTCGGCCATTGATGTGTGTTTGGGTCAGGTGTGGTATCATATTTGTCAGGTTACAAGTGGATGAAGGTGGTGGAAGAGTTACAACATGAAGCATACATGGGTTCAAGGCAAATAGGTGAAGTTTTTGGTGCATTTTGGCTCGGCCATGACCACGTATAGGCTCGGCCAAGAGGTCTTCATGTCAGGTCAGATCTTGACAGCAGTAAAAGGGGCGGCCAGAGATGAAATAGATGATGGTGTTGGTGGCTAAAGGGTGGCCAAAGTGCATAGGAAGAGGTAGGTGATGATATGCTTGGCTAGGCAATGTTTTCAAGGAGTGTTGCAATGTTTTGTGGAGTTTTGTGGTGATGGCTTCATCCAATGGTCATGGCCTAATCTGGAGGAGGGGATAGGTGATCGTTACTGCTATTGGTGATGGTGGAGAGTATGGTGGTGATGGTGGGTGGCAGAGGCCAAGCAAAGTTGAAGAGAGATCTATGCAAAACAATGAAAATAGGAAGGAAAAGTAGAAGAAGACATTAGAACTTGCAATTTTTTTCTCAATTTTATATGGCCGTGAGTTTAAGATGGTGAGAAGGTTTTCTCATGTGAAAATGAAGTCAAGCAATAGAGAATGAATGGCTAAAGCAAAATGAAGAGTCAAAAGAAGGTGTAAAGCCAAAGGTAGTAAAAAGTCACAAGTAATATGAAAAGGTTTGTCTCTTTGTATTTCCATTTCCTTTTAATTTAAAATAAATAAAATAAAGTTCAGCAAAATAAAAATAAAACTGAACAAAATAAAATGAGAAAGAAAATAAAAATATAATTTAAGGAAAAATAGAAAATAATTAAGAAAATAGCTAATATATTGAAAGTAGCATTTAAAACTGTAAACAAATTACAATGAACATTGAAAAATTATAACAACTTTAAAATGTTTTTAAAATAAAAATAAATACATAACATGTCATATAACACATATATACACAAGATATGATAAACAAAAATATTATTTAAGAAAATTAAATTAAACAATTTTATTAAACAAAACAATTTACATACAATATTGTAAAAAGCATAACTTTCACAATATAAATCGGATTTCAACGGAAAAAAAGCAGTATTGTAAAGACCCGTAAATCCGTACTCCTTGAATAGACACTAATCTCTTTTGTTTAATTCAAGATGAACGAAAATACGAACCCTTAGGGGTTTAAGAAAAATTTAAGAAAAGAAAAAGTAGAAAAGAAGAGAGAAAAAGGTAGAAGATGGAGGGAAAAGAAAACAGAAAATTAGAAAATAGAATAGAAAAGAGAATAGAGGAAAAAGAAAAACAGAACAACATCAGAATCTCACAATTCGCAGCGGAACAACATATAATAATAAATGAATAATCTTTAAACAAAGAACTATATCAGTTATTACATTACATTTCATTACATCATATCATCAGAGTGTACAACAACAACAAACAGTGCAGCGGAAAAAGAAATACTATATAAGTAATACGCCATGCCATCCAGCTTGCCTCCAGCAACTCCAGAATATCCAGAATATCCTGATAAACCTTACTCTTGACTGCCCGTGTAGAAATTGGTGGGCACCCAGAGTTTAGGAAGGAAAACAATAAACTCCGAGTCAGTCATGTGACTGGTGTGAGAACTCAAAACAGCTTATTTATCTTTAAAATCAAAATAGAGGAATATTTTTAAATTCAATTCGCAATGCTTTTAAAAATGAGACTACCATAAGGCCTCCCGCACACACACACAATGCAAACGCAGAATCGGAGGAGATTTCTCCTTATGATAGTCAAAAATGCTTGATACGCATTTAAAAGAACATTTCATATTATTACTAGTGCATAGTGTAGGGGAAAAATTCATTTCGAAAGTAGAATATAAATCTTAGCCAACATACGACCATTATCGTATGCCTACTATAGCTACCATCCAAACAGTGTTGCGACACCATAAGTGAATGATAGGTTCTACAACTAAAACCGTACAAGTTTCGTATTGTTTCTTTGGATTTCCAACAAATGGTCAGGCCAAGGAACTTCCCATTGCTACATGAGAATGCCTCTGGAAAGACATCCCCGAGAACCAAACCGGAACTCTGCCAACACAAGGCCGGGTTACCCCTAACTGGGTAACTACTGACACGAGCACGCCATTCCCCGATCGTAAACGACCTTTCTCACGGGATCCCGAAAACCAACAACCACAAAGTAATAAATTCGTAGTAACCACATAGGTTAAATATCTGGGCTCCATACCATGATACCACCTCTATCCAGAAGGAAATGTACATACCCTAAAGGGTGCTACCCCTCATAACCTTGCCGCATCTTTCCTGTTTTGACCATTTTCGGGGTGTGAGGTTCGACGAAGTCACGTCCACAAAAACATACTTTATACAAAAGCCATGCTTTGGGTCAACAAATGATCAACACAATGATCACCAAGATAGACGATCAAATAAATGATCCTATCACAATAATCAACACAATGATCATTTACAGCAACACTCAGCATGTCACATTACCAAATTGGGAATATATCGCTGATAACTTCAACTATATAACCTCTGAGCTCGTACGTCTCAGAGAAGGGTGTTAAGCTAAAGAATAAATTCTTCGCCACCAACAGAAATATATTTGAAAGAAATCTGCTTTATATCTCAATTTGTAACATCAGACATACAATCCATACAAGTCTGTTCCGGGATCAACAAAACCGAAGGCACTTACAAAGAAGTCCTTGCAATCCGGATATTCACAATCCTGATCGGATTCACCATCACATATGGAGAACTCTATACCGGAGCAACTCGGTGCAGAGTAAATCGACAGGTCATCCTATCGCTCTCGCAAATACCGGGTCTTCAACACCGATCTTCAATGCAATTCATAACGACGTATCACATATTCGGAATGGGTTATACGACCCCATGGTCCTTTCCCGGTTAACCCGAATAGTGAGCGCTTATTTAAAAATAAGTGTGGCATTCACATTCAAACAAATCACATCAAATACCCATTCAAAGGGAAATATTGATAGTCGGTTATTGAACTATCAATGGATATGCACACATCACCAGTTTCCAAATAATTTTCCAAATTATTTATTTTCCAAAATATCTTTACAAGATATATTATTTCATACTTCAAAAATAAATCAATATTTATTTTTAAACAAATTCTCCTTTCCTTTATAAATTCAATAGTGAATTTATATTTCACAATATCTATTGATATACGTTTTCAATTATCCATTTTCAATTTATCTTCAAAAAGATAAATTCTAAATATCACTTCATATTGGAAAACAATTCCATACTTATTTAATAAGTAATTCACAAATTTTATTTATTTTCAACACTTGGAAAATATTCAATATACTTCAATCGAGATTAAGTATATATTTCATTCTTTAAGGAAATCATTCTCATAAACATATTTATTTGGGCCAAAACGAATGTTACGTAAAACATCGTTACGACAACCCAAAATCACTAGTATAGGGATTCGAATTTAAAATTGATATATAAATCCCAATACTATGCAAAACATTTCCTTTCGGAAATCATTTACTATAACAACAGTGTTATAGTCCACCATTCCCTTTTATTTCTCGAAACGTCTATTTCAACAATGAATGTTGAAATCTATGGTTTCGAATCTTAACACAGTTTAAAACATCGTTAGATCGTTTTAATTCAATTTAAACATCTCATTCAAACATTCTCTTTAACATATTATTCACTATTCAAAAACGTGAATATAACTCCATTAATAGGTTTCAACAATTTACTTATCAAAATAAGTTATTTGCGAATTTATAAAACAACGTTTATAAATTCCTTTATTAAACTATTCAATTCCATATCTCAATGATATACTAACAGTTCATCTTATAAGTTAAATGCTTATAATTTCTTTGTTTACAAAAATCATTCTTTTTAAACTTCCCAATATAAAAATCTTATAACTTATAAGATTCATTCATTTATCCAAAATCATTATTTTAATAACTTAATAAATTTTATAAACCTACTGCTTATAAAATTCCATTTATAACTTCACCGTATAAAATTCTATAAATTCCATTCAATTATGAAATTCATTTTCACTTCATTCAAACACTTATAAAAACTCGTTTTATAATGTCCATATTTCAATTTATAAATATCCATTTATAAATCTCTTAATATAAATCAATTCATATTAATATTTTAAAAACGTCTTTAAATTCCTTTATTATTTCACCATTTTGATTCATAAAATAATTAAATTTTATAAATCCTATATTTAAACTTTTCACAATTATTTCAGAAATCCCAATTTAACTATTTTATAAAGTCATTAATTCCTTATTTTCAAAAATCAGTTTTTAACTATTTTTCTCAAAAATCATAATTTTTATAACTTTAAAAATTATAACGTTTATTTATTTATAATGGATCAATTCCAAAAATATTTTATAAAACGTATACTTTCCAAAAATCACTTTAAAATCATTTTAAAATTCCAAATTTGGTCCAATGATGCTACACACCAAATAGTCAATCACGACTACAACGATATCATATATCAATATGATAATCCATCAAATATCAAAATATCTGAAATCAAATAAAAACTGTTGAGGAATCCAGTTGGATCCCTCCAACCTGTTTTCCTACATCCAAAAACATTAGCACAATACCAATTTCGCTCCAGTACGAAATTATCGCGGTATATGGGATTTAAATATTATCCGCTTAATAACGGCGTAATAGGGTCTCATCCGCTAAACAAAAAATGCGGGAAATCAATAACTCCAATATATACATATGCCAATATATATATATTGCTATTATATATAATACCCATTTCACTGTTTTATGAAATATTCGCGGTATATGTTTTTAATAAATAACATCCGCTTACTAACGGCGCATAATGTCTATTTTAACAATCAATAGATACAATCATCATTCAATCATGCATTCAAATATTTTAAATCTAACTATTTAAAATAAAATCGAAACCGATTCGATTGAGTGAGAAATTCTCACCTTGATTTAAATTCCGTTTTAGCGATTTATTTCGAATAAAATTAAACGGACGTTTAATTTTACCCAAAATTCTCACTAACTCCAAACGACTCCAAACCAACTCCATCGTGTAGTTCTCGTCCATACGATTCCAACGCAATTGGTTTCGCGCGTTTTCGACCTCGTATGAAAAAGTTATGATTTTTATAAGATTGTACACGATTTTTATAAACTAATTACAACATTTACTTTAAAAATTATAACCTAACTTCATCACAGCCACTTGATTCCTTCCCCTTGCATCCTGGCCGTCCCCCCTATCATCTTCCCCACGTCTTGGCTACAGGTAATAGCCGTGCTCCTAAACCCATTACAACCTAACTAGGGTTTAATTATGCACCTTCAATACTCAATGATACTTCGATCAACAACTTGCAATAGGAAGCTCTCGACCACAACCATGCTCGGCCAGTAGCCTGTGGAGCTCGGCTCCCTCCCTCCTTGGGAAACGCGTGCGTGACTGGCCATGAACGGCCCCATTTATCTCCCTCTACGATGCTCCATTTCCGATCATATCCGTATGGATTGAAAGCTCTCTTCATGCTCTTCAACGTTGTAGTTAACAACTTTGGCTAATTCTTGCTGGATTGAGAGAGATTGAGGGATGAATGTCGCGTGTTTCTGGCCATGGGTTATGTGGGTGGCGGCTAGGGTTAAAATTTAGGGTTTTAGTATTTTTTTTTCTAAATTTATGAAGGGGTGGTCTATTTATAGAATTTCGTTCGACACTATTCATCCGGAATTCCCAAACTCCGATTTACGCGCCGAAACTGACGTTCCTAAGGTTTATCCCGCGTTCCGGACACAATGGAACAGGTTTCGGAAGCTAATTAGGACATCTGTGCAAGTTATGGCTGTAAACGCTCAATTTAAATTAAACCGATTTAAATCGATTTCTAGGCGTTTTAATTCCTACCGGACAAACAGTAAATCCAATCGACTTGAAATTCGAAACCTTGCAATAATATCACATTACGGATCCGATGAAACTGGTTTCGTCGAAATCCGAGACTTTTTGAAAAATGGCTATTTTCACTCGCCAAATTTAAATTAAAAACAAATCGATGCGTTTCGAGCTGCCACGATCAAACGATAACTCCGATTGACACGAAATTTGAAATCCGGTAATAACTAACTATTACGGATCCAATGGAACTAGTTTAGTTCAATTCTGAGACTGTTCAAAAATTGACTATTTTCACTAGTCGATTTTAATATTAAAATATTCAATTTTCACAAATTAACTTTTAATTCGATTTTAAAAGTTCTAAAATATTGTTCTAACTCCCATATGATAAAATAAAATTTTACAAATCATTTTCAATCATATTTAACCCAAATTTCAATTATTTCCATAATTTAACGTATTAAATTATCGATTTAATAATCCAATTAAATCCAATAATTCAAATAAAAATTTATTTGACTTATAAATTCACTTATTAATATTTAAAATTAATTAAATATTCAAATTTTAATTTCTAAAAATTCTGGGTCGTTACAATCTTCCCCACTTAAAAGAATTTCGTCCTCGAAATTACAAGTAAGAAAAATTACAGAATTTATTAATTTTCCCAAAATTCATAGTTAAACTTCTTACAATAACTTTACTAAGTTTTCAAATCATACTTAGTTATCTTTTCAAAAACAATTACTATTGTTTAACTTTCAATTCCAAAATCAAAGTTTAAGTTTTCAAAATTTTCCAATTTTCTCAAATTTTTTCTAACGCCTTAAATTTTCGGAAAAATTCGCCATAGTCTCCTTTGCGCGGCTCGATCCGAAAAAAAATGACAGTATATATATCACAAATATACATCTCATCAAGTAATGAGGCATCCCGCAGGGAAAAAAGTGTAAAAGTATGATATTTAATCCGAGATATGTACCTTATATTTTATTAGCAAGCAAATACGGCTAATATAGCGTGAAAGCGAGCTCCAAATGCGAAGCAAACGCAATCCGCACCTACTAATCACTCAACAAACAACATGAGAACTTGCATATAGACAATAGTATCAATATACAACATATAGCAACATAATAACTATATATACTAACATAGCAAATGCATTCAATAACAATATATATTCAACCAACTATCATCCATAACCAATAAATATTCATTCATATTTTCATTAATATTCAATGAATTGGGTTTTTAATTTAATCACATTTGATTCATTAACAGTGGATGTTCTTATTAACATTCATCTTCAATTTGCTTATATTCACTAATTTATATTCAAGTTGGTTCACTTCCAAATTAAATTCAATTTTATTCAAATTTATTTACTTCTAATTTGAATTCAATTACATAGCTTTAAATTTCATTAATACTTAATGAACTTATATTCAATCAATCAACTAACAATCATATAACAATCAATGTATATTAATTACAACCAAATTCTTTTGCTTACAATTGGTTTAATTTATTTGATTTTCATTTAATTATTCAACTTTCTAATAACATTAGATTTTAATGAATTAACACTTATATTCATTATTCCATATCAATTATTTACATTTAATTGATCAACATTCAATCCATTCATTCAATTCTATTACAAAAGTTGAATTTCATTTATATAACTCAAGTTTATATTCATCAATCAATTCAGCTTCCAAATTCTAAAGTAACTTTTTATTTAACTTTAAATTCACTTTTTATTTACAACTCATATTCATAAATATATTCATATAGTTTCACTTCTTATATATATAAGTTTATTTCACAATTGTAAATCACTTTAATTATAATTCAATTCTTTATAATTCATTTGCTTATACAATTATTCCTTTAATTTAGATTATTCAAACAACTAAATAATCAACTTATATACTTTAATAATTCTGAAAAATTATTTCTTCATATACAAAATATATAATCAAGGTAAAATTATTTCATTTACCCAATTTAAAACAATATTGTGTCGAATTGTTCTATTCAAGTGTTTAGAAACCCCTTCGGCATAGTCTTGCGGACCACGCTGACGAAAGTTCATATACCACTCAATAAACCAATCATCACAATATAAAACAATTTTATATTCACTAACAAATACGCTCTCATAGCTATTATTACACTCAAATTCATTCTAGAGTACTGCTGACTCTATCTCTAATGAATTATACCCAACAGAACCATGGTTGTCGCTTAACCATAAGCTCTGATACCAGATGTAAAGACCCGTAAATCCGTACTCCTTGAATAGACACTAATCTCCTTTGTTTAATTCAAGATGAACGAAAATACGAACCCTTAGGGGTTTAAGAAAAATTTAAGAAAAGAAAAAGTAGAAAAGAAGAGAGAAAAAGGTAGAAGATGGAGGGAAAAGAAAACAGAAAATTAGAAAATAGAATAGAAAAGAGAATAGAGGAAAAAGAAAAACAGAACAACATCAGAATCTCACAATTCGCATCGGAACAACATATAATAATAAATGAATAATCTTTAAACAAAGAACTATATCAGTTATTACATTACATTTCATTACATCATATCATCAGAGTGTACAACAACAACAAACAGTGCAGCGGAAAAAGAAATACTATATAAATAATACGCCATGCCATCCAGCTTGCCTCCAGCAACTCCAGAATATCCAGAATATCCTGATAAACCTTACTCTTGACTGCCCGTGTGGAAATTGGTGGGCACCCAGAGTTTAGGAATGAAAACAATAAACTCCGAGTCAGTCATGTGACTGGTGTGAGAACTCAAAACAGCTTATTTATCTTTAAAATCAAAATAGAGGAATATTTTTAAATTCAATTCGCAATGCTTTTAAAAATGAGACTACCATAAGGCCTCCCGCACACACACACAATGCAAACGCAGAATCAGAGGAGATTTCTCCTTATGATAGTCAAAGATGCTTGATACGCATTTAAAAGAACATTTCATATTATTACTAGTGCATAGTGTAGGGGAAAAATTCATTTCGAAAGTAGAATATAAATCTTAGCCAACATACGACCATTATCGTATGCCTACTATAGCTACCATCCAAACAGTGTTGCGACACCATAAGTGAATGATAGGTTCTACAACTAAAACCGTACAAGTTTCGTATTGTTTCTTTGGATTTCCAACAAATGGTCAGGCCAAGGAACTTCCCATTGCCACATGAGAATGCCTCTGGAAAGACATCCCCGAGAACCAAACCGGAACTCTGCCAACACAAGGCCGGGTTACCCCTAACTGGGTAACTACTGACACGAGCACGCCATTCCCCGATCGTAAACGACCTTTCTCACGGGATCCCGAAAACCAACAACCACAAAGTAATAAATTCGTAGTAACCACATAGGTTAAATATCTGGGCTCCATACCATGATACCACCTCTATCCAGAAGGAAATGTACATACCCTAAAGGGTGCTACCCCTCATAACCTTGCCGCATCTTTCCTGTTTTGACCATTTTCGGGGTGTGAGGTTCGACGAAGTCACGTCCACAAAAACATACTTTATACAAAAGCCATGCTTTGGGTCAACAAATGATCAACACAATGATCACCAAGATAGACGATCAAATAAATGATCCTATCACAATAATCAACACAATGATCATTTACAGCAACACTCAGCATGTCACATTACCAAATTGGGAATATATCGCTGATAACTTCAACTATATAACCTCTGAGCTCGTACGTCTCAGAGAAGGGTGTTAAGCTAAAGAATAAATTCTTCGCCACCAACAGAAATATATTTGAAAGAAATCTGCTTTATATCTCAATTTGTAACGTCAGACATACAATCCATACAAGTCTGTTCCGGGATCGAACAAAACCGAAGGCACTTACAAAGAAGTCCTTGCAATCCGGATATTCACAATCCTGATCGGATTCACCATCACATATGGAGAACTCTATACCGGAGCAACTCGGTGCAGAGTAAATCGACAGGTCATCCTATCGCTCTCGCAAATACCGGGTCTTCAACACCGATCTTCAATGCAATTCATAACGACGTATCACATATTCGGAATGGGTTATACGACCCCATGGTCCTTTCCCGGTTAACCCGAATAGTGAGCGCTTATTTAAAAATAAGTGTGGCATTCACATTCAAACAAATCACATCAAATACCCATTCAAAGGGAAATATTGATAGTCGGTTATTGAACTATCAATGGATATGCACACATCACCAGTTTCCAAATAATTTTCCAAATTATTTATTTTCCAAAATATCTTTACAAGATATATTATTTCATACTTCAAAAATAAATCAATATTTATTTTTAAACAAATTCTCCTTTCCTTTATAAATTCAATAGTGAATTTATATTTCACAATATCTATTGATATACGTTTTCAATTATCCATTTTCAATTTATCTTCAAAAAGATAAATTCTAAATATCACTTCATATTGGAAAACAATTCCATACTTATTTAATAAGTAATTCACAAATTTTATTTATTTTCAACACTTGGAAAATATTCAATATACTTCAATCGAGATTAAGTATATATTTCATTCTTTAAGGAAATCATTCTCATAAACATATTTATTTGGGCCAAAACGAATGTTACGTAAAACATCGTTACGACAACCCAAAATCACTAGTATAGGGATTCGAATTTAAAATTGATATATAAATCCCAATACTATGCAAAACATTTCCTTTCGGAAATCATTTACTATAACAACAGTGTTATAGTCCACCATTCCCTTTTATTTCTCGAAACGTCTATTTCAACAATGAATGTTGAAATCTATGGTTTCGAATCTTAACACAGTTTAAAACATCGTTAGATCGTTTTAATTCAATTTAAACATCTCATTCAAACATTCTCTTTAACATATTATTCACTATTCAAAAACGTGAATATAACTCCATTAATAGGTTTCAACAATTTACTTATCAAAATAAGTTATTTGCGAATTTATAAAACAACGTTTATAAATTCCTTTATTAAACTATTCAATTCCATATCTCAATGATATACTAACAGTTCATCTTATAAGTTAAATGCTTATAATTTCTTTGTTTACAAAAATCATTCTTTTTAAACTTCCCAATATAAAAATCTTATAACTTATAAGATTCATTCATTTATCCAAAATCATTATTTTAATAACTTAATAAATTTTATAAACCTACTGCTTATAAAATTCCATTTATAACTTCACCGTATAAAATTCTATAAATTCCATTCAATTATGAAATTCATTTTCACTTCATTCAAACACTTATAAAAACTCGTTTTATAATGTCCATATTTCAATTTATAAATATCCATTTATAAATCTCTTAATATAAATCAATTCATATTAATATTTTAAAAACGTCTTTAAATTCCTTTATTATTTCACCATTTTGATTCATAAAATAATTAAATTTTATAAATCCTATATTTAAACTTTTCACAATTATTTCAGAAATCCCAATTTAACTATTTTATAAAGTCATTAATTCCTTATTTTCAAAAATCAGTTTTTAACTATTTTTCTCAAAAATCATAATTTTTATAACTTTAAAAATTATAACGTTTATTTATTTATAATGGATCAATTCCAAAAATATTTTATAAAACGTATACTTTCCAAAAATCACTTTAAAATCATTTTAAAATTCCAAATTTGGTCCAATGATGCTACACACCAAATAGTCAATCACGACTACAACGATATCATATATCAATATGATAATCCATCAAATATCAAAATATCTGAAATCAA
Source organism: Allium cepa (assembly GCA_030765085.1). NCBI lineage: Eukaryota > Viridiplantae > Streptophyta > Magnoliopsida > Asparagales > Amaryllidaceae > Allium > Allium cepa. Next base: position 347,303,340 of record CM060939.1, on the reverse strand, counting down.
ATAAAAACTGTTGATGAATCCAGTTGGATCCCTCCAACCTGTTTTCCTGCATCCAAAAACATTAGCACAATACCAATTTCGCTCCAGTACGAAATTATCGCGGTATATGGGATTTAAATATTATCCGCTTAATAACGGCGTAATAGGGTCTCATCCGCTAAACAAAAAATGCGGGAAATCAATAACTCCAATATATACATATGCCAATATATATATATTGCTATTATATATAATACCCATTTCACTGTTTATGAAATATTCGCGGTATATGTTTTTAATAAATAACATCCGCTTACTAACGGCGCATAATGTCTATTTTAACAATCAATAGATACAATCATCATTCAATCATGCATTCAAATATTTTAAATCTAACTATTTAAAATAAAATCGAAACCGATTCGATTGAGTGAGAAATTCTCACCTTGATTTAAATTCCGTTTTAGCGATTTATTTCGAATAAAATTAAACGGACGTTTAATTTTACCCAAAATTCTCACTAACTCCAAACGACTCCAAACCAACTCCATCGCGTAGTGCTCGTCCATACGATTCCAACGCAACTGGTTTCGCGCGTTTTCGACCTCGTATGAAAAAGTTATGATTTTTATAAGATTGTACACGATTTTTATAAACTAATTACAACATTTACTTTAAAAATTATAACCTAACTTCATCACAGCCACTTGATTCCTTCCCCTTGCATCCTGGCCGTCCCCCCCTATCATCTTCCCCACGTCTTGGCTACAGGTAATAGCCGTGCTCCTAAACCCATTACAACCTAACTAGGGTTTAATTATGCACCTTCAATACTCAATGATACTTCGATCAACAACTTGCAATAGGAAGCTCTCGACCACAACCATGCTCGGCCAGAAGCCTGTGGAGCTCGGCTCCCTCCCTCCTTGGGAAACGCGTGCGTGACTGGCCATGAACGGCCCCATTTATCTCCCTCTACGATACTCCATTTCCGATCATATCCGTATGGATTGAAAGCTCTCTTCATGCTCTTCAACGTTGTAGTTAACTACTTTGGCTAATTCTTTCTGGATTGAGAGAGATTGAGGGATGAATGTCGCGTGTTTCTAGCCGTGGGTTATGTGGGTGGCGGCTAGGGTTAAAATTTAGTGTTTTAGTTTTTTTTTTCTAAATTTATGAAGGGGTGGTCTATTTATAGAATTTCGTTCGACACTATTCATCCGGAATTCCCAAAATCCGATTTACGCGCCGAAACTGACGTTCCTAAGGTTTATCCCGCGTTCCGAACACAATGGAACAGGTTTCGGAAGCTAATTCGGACATTTGTGCGAGTTATGGCTGTAAACGCTCAATTTAAATTAAACCGATTTAAATCGATTTCTAGGCGTTTTAATTCGTACCGGACAAACGGTAAATCCAATCGACTTGAAATTTGAAACCTTGCAATAATATCACATTACGGATCCGATGAAACTGGTTTCGTCGAAATCCGAGACTTTTTGAAAAATGGCTATTTTCACTCGCCAAATTTAAATTAAAAACAAATCGATGCGTTTCGAGCTGCCACGATCAAACGATAACTCCGATTGACACGAAATTTGAAATTCGGTAATAACTAACTATTACGGATCCAATGGAACTAGTTTCGTTCAATTCTGAGACTGTTCAAAAATTGACTATTTTCACTAGTCGATTTTAATATTAAAATATTCAATTTTCACAAATTAACTTTTAATTCGATTTTAAAAGTTCTAAAATATTGTTCTAACTCCCATATGATAAAATAAAATTTTACAAATCATTTTCAATCATATTTAACCCAAATTTCAATTATTTCCATAATTTAACGTATTAAATTATCGATTTAATAATCCAATTAAATCCAATAATTCAAATAAAAATTTATTTGACTTATAAATTCACTTATTAATATTTAAAATTAATTAAATATTCAAATTTTAATTTCTAAAAATTCTGGGTCGTTACAAGTATTCTTGAATTTTATTTATTTTCAGAAATTCAAAAATTCAAAAATTTAAAAATCAAAGTTTGACCATTTTGACCAAAATTCACTTTTTTGGAAAATATTCAATTTGTACATGTTTGAAATTATAATTTACATTAAAATCAAAATTTATATTTAAAATAACAAAATTTATTCATTTTAATAAATAAAATAATTTTTTTAAATTAGAAATTCAATTTAAATAATTAAAATATACAATTAAAATAATCAGAAAATACAGGGTCGTTACACTCTTCCCCACTCAAAACTTTATGTCCCCGAAAAGAAATGAAGTACGGGAAAGCACAGAAAAAGATAGAATGAAATAGGATTAAGACAAGATGACAAGAAGATCGAAATTATACTTGATAACTATTGTTATAGGTAAGTTTAATAAAGTGGATATGGAATAAAGCACACAAGCACGAAAAAGATCCTCTAGAATCTGATTCACCCTTTTCGTTTGACCGACGGTCTGTGGATGGCAAGCAGTGCTCAGATTCAAAGATGAGTACCAAAGATTATTAAAGATTATAGAAAGATTTCTAAACGGACTGGTATAAGCAATAGCCTCCCATTCTGTAGCAAGATAAGGGAAATAAGGACAACTAGAAGATAGTTTGAAAAACAAAATAAGATAACAAATTTGAAATCATGCAAATTTCAACTTAAATTGGAAATTAATTTTACATAAGTTAAATAAATCTTCTCCGATTTCATTATCTTATCATCCAATTATCTTAAATTAATAATTTCTAAAATCATGGATTTGAAAAAAATCATTTATTATACTCAAAAGGTACTTAACAAAATTTAATTCTTCCTTATTCCTAATTAAAAATTTAAATTTATTCCTCTCAATATTTTTTTTCACCTATGTTAAATATATTTACACTTATTATAACAGCCTTAAATTTATTTTTAGTTCCTTAACGTCATTTTATATTGTAAATTATTCCATAACCATTTTTCTTTATTTAACTCTGTAAATCTTTTTATAACTAAAATTTAAGTGTATAACATTTATTATAACCACTCAAATTTTATTTATAAAATCTTTTTTTATTGCATATTATCCTATTACATATTCAACTTCTGCATAATTTAGGTAAGTTATATTGGAATGAAATTGTGTATTATACAAATAAAACATTCTAATTCAATCATTTCAAGCTTGAATACTTATCTAAATCTTAAAATTATACTTGAAATTAGCCTTCAAGATAAAATTTAGGAATTAAATTTTCGATAAATTCCAACTATTTAGAGATAAATAAATGCACATATACTATATATATATATATATATATATACTTTCAAATTTATTTCATATATTAGGATATGTTATAAATCCAATCTTATTTTAGAAATTCAAATCAATTAAATTTCTCAAAACAAAACTGTAGTAAGACTAGACAGTCTCTTCACTTCGAAACTCGAAAATGAATGTCGATGATGCTGCAATCATCACCGAAGTTATTTCCAGCGACAAAAAGAAGAGCACTAATTTTAAACTATTAAAAATTCTTTGGAAACAAATTTCTATTCGAAAATATTTTCAATAATACATCCTTTAAAACTTTAAATACAAGGGTTGAAATCCATCGGAAATTAAATTCTCAAATTCTTGTTTAAATTCATTTTAAATTTCCAAATAAATTTATAACCATGTTTATAGTTCAATTATTTATATATGAAACAAGAGATAATGATATATAAAATCAAATATTATTTCTTAACAACCAATTCAATAAAATCCAAAAAAATTATATTATTGTTACAAATTTATTTCATTACTAAATTTGAAAAACATATTGTGTCAGTTTGCTCTGTTAAAGTGTTTTGGAAATCTTAGCGATAGCGTTGATCAGACGAATTGATCAGAAACCCAAATCAACATCAGCAACTCAAATAACACAATATATAAAACATTTTAAATATTAGTTTACAAATACACTTCAAGAATGATTTAAAGATAAGTTGTAAACAAAGATGAGATGATAAATAACAGAATAGGAAGATGGATAAGCTTTATGTAAATCGCTGGCAACCTTAACCGGTCAACCGTGACTTAAAGAATAAGATCGATGTGGATTTTCAGGGGTAAATCAACATTCGATCTCAAGAGATAGAATTTGGGATAATAAGAGATACTAGCATCTAACCGAGGATATAAAATCTTTGGTGAATCAATGCTGTTGTAAAGGAGTTTCACCGCTTTACAAATCAATTTGAGATTGGCAGGACCGCCGACTCATTATCAAGATCGTTCGAAGTGGAGTTATGCGATACTCCAGAATCGAAAGAAGATGAATAGTGAGGGGCACAAATGGATTTTGGAACCGCAGGGAATGTTCAAAAATTCAAAGAAATCGAGTCAAAAACGAAGAGATTCAAACTCGAATGAAAGTGATTCTGTAAATACATTTACCATATATGCTAAGTTTGCCTAGAGCTATCAAAGCTTTGATACCAAATGTAACAACCCGATATTTTCAACCATTCGCATCCACATATGTCGGACTTGAATTGCTCAAAATACGGCGTTGTAAATAAAATTTGGCAAATCTCAGAATATACAGTAAATAAATATTCACAGATCACAGACACAGAGTAAATAATAAGGCAGTGGAAGTAAAAGGGATAGTAGTTCATGAAGCTACTATATAAAAATAAGATACATCAGACTTGAACAAAATACAACAGAACAGTAACAAGATACATCAGGTAAAAATCAGAATAAATTACTGAAATCATCGAATATTGAAAGCAGAATATATGGTTGGATCTTTAAGAAAAGCTCTAACTCCAAAGGTGAGTCTTGAATGCTGATTCACTCAATTTGACTCGAGCATAAAGCAAAGCAAAAAAACTCGAGTCATGACATAAATACTTATGAACTGTAAATCAACTCAAGTGAACAGTAACAAAATGGATCAGTAACTTAAAGGATGCTTGGGATTGCCCATCCTCTAAGGATCCGTTAAACAATTTACTATATAGTAATATTGCGCTATTATAATAATGTCTATCGGGAAAATAAACTTACTTTAAAATATCATCACAAGGTTACCCATATAGCCCCAGACACGTAATAGTCCCAGTAGTCCATCTAATATATGCATATCTCCTGATCGAAAGACTACGAGAAGATACACATGGGCTACGGGAGAAAACCAAACTCATAGTAAAGCTCGATACGGTAGGTGACATGGCACACAAGGCAATGCCAGGGTAGATATACCAATTACGCACATGGGCTGGTGGGAACGTAGCAGCCACATACGCCCACCTCGGAACACACTCCCAATCAAAATTGGAGGATGGCCATCAAATCAACCACAAGTAAGAGTATAGTATCGAAGAAGTGTGTCCGACCAGAGGAGCTACCCCTTTTGGCCCGAGATCGCTCCTGTTTTAGCCACATTATGCCAACTCACGGGAGTTGGGTCCACATAATATACCCCAAGAACGACGCCACCATCCTACTTCATTCTGGAATCTCCACCGCGTACATGGTTGTTAAAGTGGTTTCGGAGTTGGCAGAGAGTATGACAACTTCCGATCTCGGTCTCTTTAACAACCAAACGTTATCATAACGCCGTGGTCATTTCAAAATAGTTTATACTTCAAAAATCAAATCATTTCATTTCAAAACTATATCCCTTTCAAAATAGTTTATACTTCGAAACCAAAAACATTTCAAACATATATTCATTTCAAAATCATAATACTTTCAAAGTATAACTCTTTTGGAACCAAAAATACTTGAAACAATTACAATTTGAAAATCATAACATTTCGAGATCATCGTTTTGATATCATAAAACATTCCTTTAATTCTTTACATTTTAAAATTTTATTCAATTAAACCAAATTTTCAAATTTCCAATTTAATTCAATTCAAACCATCAATTTCAATTAAATTTAGTTTCCCCTCAAACCATTTCAAATCTTACAAATTTCAAATACAGATTTGATTCACAAAATAAACTATTCAATTTTTAATATATCTCAAAGCTTTAATATACCATATTTCAAACTAAATTATATAATTTCATATATCTCAAATTTAACTTCATTATTACTTAGTTTTAAAATATTCATTTCATAAATCAAATATCTTTTATATAAACTCAAATTACAAGAAAACCAAATATCCTTTCATACAAATATACACATCAAATATTCATTTATCAAAATCAAATATCATTCCAAATTCACATTCTTTATCAAATGAAGATTGCATTATTTCCAAACCATTTCAAAATCATAAAAATAACATATCTTTTCAAAACCTCATTATCTAATCGTTATTTGAATTCAAATTCAAATATTCAAATTTAAATATCATTTTAAAATCAAATATGTCATTCATTTATTATTTCAAATATCATTATCAAACACATTTCAAAATTCCATTCAAAAATTCATTTATCACATTTCATTCCATTTAACACATAACAAAGTAATCATTATTTAAATTCAAATTCAATTTAAATTCCTTAAAATTCAAATTTAAATATTAAATTATATTCAAAACTCCTTAAATATCACAAATAATAAATTCCAAAAGTTAAATCATCTAACACTTTAAAATATAACTCAAACAGTGTTAAAATCTATAACATTTCAAAACATTGTCAAATTTTAGCAACAACAGTATTTATAAAGTGCTATCAAGCTTATAGTTTCCAAAATAGTTTAGTTCAAGAATAACGCATTTATAAAGTGCTGTAATAGATATTTAGTTATTTCAAAGCAAGTTAAATTCGAAAACAACAGCATTTAAAAATACTGTCATAAGACTACAGCATTTTAGACATGCTATTAATAAAATTCTAGATTTTATTATAGCTTCAAAAACATTAACACTCCAAATTTTTGTTATTTAAATTTATAAATCATATTTCTACACTTTAAAATTTCACATTTATATAACTTTAACATACGATTTATCACAAAAAATTTTTAAAATCAAATATTAAATTTTAAAAACTCAATTCATTTATTAAGTCAAAATTTCACTGTTTATTAACTTATAAATTTAAATAAAACTTAATATTTTACTTCAAATATCTTTTCGAAACTATAAATTAAATTTTCATTATTTACTTACAATTTTAAAAATAAAATTTAAAGTCAAAATCACAATCACTTCAAATTTACATACTTAAGTTCATAATTTCAAGACTTAATATTAAATTTTCTTAAAACCATAAAATATATATATATATATTTTTATATCAAAATTTCATACTTTTAAAAAAAATACATATCTTAATAAAATCATTTAAAATATACCACGAGGTCTGAATTAAATTTTCTAACCTAGGTCAAGTGATACGGATATATATCATTTCAATCCGCAATTTAAAAAGAAAACCCGGGTTCTATCATTTCAAACCCGCAATCCCAAGTAAATTAAAATATAATAAAAATCACTCGGGCCTATCATTTCAGCCCATAATGATTTTTCCCTATTCTAAAGTCCATTTGGGTATGTATCATTTCAACCCATAGTGATTCTATTCTAATAGGGAACTTGAAGTGTGAATATATGCATAAACAATATAAACGATGTCAATGTCACTATATAACGTCATATATCAGATGTCAGGTGATAATTAATAGTTTTAACATGGTAATAATATGGCATAGCATATCATATGATCATCATTAACTTGCATAAACATTTAAATTACTAAACACTTGTCATCGATTCACCATTTCATAAGTAGAAATATCAGAGTGAGAAAGACTCACCTTTCCAAGCTGAAGACCACTACGACACACAAAATGATTTCGAAGGCACGATAAGCATGATAGAGCAAGACATTGGATGCAAATGAGAGAGATAGCCAAGGTATGATCTTGTAAACAACACCCAAACAAGACAAAACAACACATGAATGTACAACACAAAACAATATTGGACAAATTGAAAAATGAAAGCAACAAAGACAAAACAACTTAACCTTGCCTTAACCACTCCAATGCTCAACCACAGGGAATCTTTTTCTCGGCCATTGATGTGTGTTTGGGTTAGGCATGGTATCATATAGGTCAGGTTACAAGTGGATGAAGGTGGTGGAAGAGTTACAACATGAAGCATACATGGGTTCAAGGCAAATAGGTGAAGTTTTTGGTGCATTTTGGCTCGGCTATGACCACATATAGGCTCGGCCATGGGGTCTTCATGTCAAGTCAGATCTGGACAGTAGTAAAAGGGGCGGCCTGAGATGAAATAGACGATGGTGGTGGTGGCTAATGGGTGGCCAAAGTGCATAGGGAGAGGTAGGCGATGATATGCTTGGCTAGCCAATGTTTTCAAGGAGTGTCTCAATGTTTTGTGGAGTTTTATGGTGATGGCTTCATCCAATGGTCACGGCTAGATTTGGAGGAGGGGATAGGTGGTGGTTGCTACTTCAAGTGATGGTGGAGAGTATGGTGGTGATGGTGGGTGGTAGAGGCCAAGCAAAGTTGAAGAGAGATCTAGGCAAAACAATTAAAATAGGAAGGAAATGTATAAGAAGAAGACATTAGAACTTGCAATTTTTTTCTTAATTAGATATGGCCATGAGTTTAAGATGGTGAGAAGGTTTTCTCACATGAAAATGAAGCCAAGCAATAGAGAATGAATGGATAAAGTAAAATGAAGAGTCAAAAGAAGGTGTAGAGCCAAAGGTAAGTAAAAAGTCATAAGTAGTATGAAAAGGTTTGTCTCTTTGTATTTCCATTTCCTTTTAATTCAAAATAAATAAAATAAAGTTTACTAAACTAAAAATTAAACTTTTAACAAAATAAAAATATAATTTAAGGAAAAATAGAAAATAATTAAGGAAATAGCTCATATATTGAAAGTAGCATTTAAAAATTGTAAACAAAATACAATGAACATTGGAAAAGAATAACAACACTTTAAAATGTTTCTAAAACAAAAGTAAATGCATAATATGTCATATAAAACATGTATAAACAAGATATGATAAACAAAAATATTATTTAATAAAATTAAAATAAACAATTTTATAAAATAAAACAATTTACATACAATATTGTAAAAAGCATAACTTTCACAATATAAATCGGATTTCAACGAAACAAAAAGCAGTATTCTTGAAATTTTATTTATTTTCATAATAGAATATAAAATTAAAAATTTCAAATATTTAAAATATAAATTTAAAAGACAAACTTTGACCATTTTCACTAAAATTCACTTTTTTAGAAAATATTCAATTTATACATGTTTGCAATTATAACTTACATTAAAATCAAAATTTATATTGAAAGTAACAAAATTTATTCATTTTAATAAATAAAATAAATTTTTTAAATCAGGAATTAAATTTAAAATAATTAAAATATACAATTAAATAATCAGAAAATACACGGTTGTTACACTTGCTCATGAATTCTACATGTGAGCATTGCTCAATATTTCCCTTATATTTACTGTTAATCTTTAAATTTACAAACTTGAAAATATCTTGTCACAGCTTTCAGTTAGACCAAAAACCATAAATACCGTCAAAAATAAAACACTCATGCATGTGAAAAAACCCTAAGCAGGTAGACTAATGCATCATACTCCTATGCACAACATTAGTTTTTATCATAACAAAATCTCAAAAATAAAACACTACAATGATGCTTGCTTTATATTACTTGGTCCTTACATTACTCATATTGTGACGACCCAGGATTTTGGCAATATTATTTTAATAAGCATTTAATCTAATCTAAATAAAAACAAACTTATCATTTTAAAAATGAATAAAACTTTTGGACATTTACCATTTATATATGTGTGTGTGTGTGTGTGTGTGTGTGTGTGTTGTAAAGAAAACTATGGTTTGAAAATTTAAAATAAAGTCTTTCAAAAATATTTAAAATAAGATCTATCTTCTTCACATTGAATTAAAATTAAAAAGCTCTACAGTATCAACATTTAAGCTAAATATATGCATATGAATGTAATATAGATAATAATGTTTAGAATAAAATTAATCTTATCAATATTAAACATAAGTATAAAATAAAGTATATGATTATAATTAAGTGTTGATAGTTTATGCTTTAAATAAAAAAATAAATAAAAATAAGGATTTGTGTTAAAAATAAATATATAAGGTAACTTATATGGTTTTATGAAAACATAAGTAAACACCTAAGGAAATTCTACAATATTTATATATACTATGAAATACATGTGTGAAAGCAATGCAAGAAGATAAAAAAAAATATCTACATACAAGAATCCAATAGGATAAGGCTGTAAACTTGTAAGGAAGCATTGCATTTAATACAATCATCTTAGCACAAAACAAGTCATTTCAAAATACTTACATATCATTTCAGTTTTAAGAAGAAAAGAAAAAATCTTCTGGTCAAAGAAAAAAAACATTGACTAATGGAAATAATCTTGTACAGCAAGCCTACCTCTGTAAAAACCTTTTCTATATATATATCCTTTTGTTCCTGTTCGTTCACAAAAACTTAGCAAAACCAGAAAATAAGCATCACTATTTTTACAAACTCAAATACAAATCAGCTGAAGCTAAACTTACAACTCAACTAAGCAAAACAGGAAGATTAACAAGAAGATCAAAGGGCTCAAGCAACTAGTTTCAAAACAAAAGTTGTTCTCTGTTCAAACATATTTCAAGTGAGCAAACATATTTTTAATAAAAAGACTTAAGTATACTTAAATCTGTGCAGATTATTCATGAATAATATTATGTTTGCATATGATTTTTTTTTTTTAAATGTTGCTCTGTATATATATAGGAATTGTTCTGTATAAATTTATCTACCTGTTCCTCTCTGTTTTAGTTACAGGGTTAATAGTTAATCAAAATTCAAAACATCTTAATCAAACCATTTATGGGCTTACAAATTAAAACAAAATAAGTTTGTTTAAACTTAAATTATGGTCTAAAAATTGTTTTAAGCATGTTGGTGAAATATTACAGCTGTAAATTTAGTTTTACAGAGAAAATTTTAAATATATGTTAATTTTGTTTGTTATAAATTATTGATTTGATTATATAGCTTGAATCTAAATATGAAAGTAGGATTTTTAAAACTAAAGTGGTGATGTTTTAGTTAAGAATTCTAGGAGCAGTTCATAGATGAAATGGAAATGCATTTTGATCAATTTCCGGTGATCGAACAAATTTTGGATGTTAAATTTTTGCTTGAAGCTAGTTCGGCAATCGACGAAGTTAGGAAAATTGCTAAATAAATTTTCTATTGCAAACTGATTGAACGAGGAAAAACTAGGGTTTAACGTTCGAGTTTATCGTGGTCTGAAAACGAGGTGATTTCATCACCTCTGATTGATCAAGCCGTATGAAATTCAAGGGGATGGTGGAATGGGGAATCGGCGAGGTAAGGTCGGAGTTGTATCGCCTCTGATGGTCGGCCTGAGTGAGGCGAAGCATTTTTGTTTGGTCAGTTCGAGTTATAGTTTTCGAACGAAAGGCTATGTTTCGATCTGGAATTTCTAGCGTCGAATTGATTGTCGCTTTCGAGTGTAGGGGAGTTTTGTGACTTGCCGGAGGATGCGAGGTTCCCTAGAGCGCCGGCGAGGTGCCGTGCACGTGCACGGCCTTGAGATGGTGTCAGGAAGTTTCAGCTGTGAGCCACTCGAGTTGTTACTCGAGTAAATGAATGGGTTGCTTCGAGTTGGAACTGAGTGCGTAAGTATGCTTTCCAGTTTATTTAGTTTAAACTAAAACTAAAAAAATATACGTGATGGAGAAGAAGAGAAGGTCTCGGGGGAAATGGTGAAGAACTCGAGTGTTTACTCGAGTAAACTGGGGATTTACTCGGGTTGGGTTTTCAAAGGCTAAGCCTAATTAAAATTGAAGTTAATCATCTTATACAAGTTTAAGAGTTTATGAATTAATTAATGTCTGGAAGTTGAAGATAAGAATTTATTTTAAGATGTAACTAATTAAGTAAATGCTTTAGAATATTTTTAAATCTTAATTAATATTTTAGTTAATTAGTTAATTTAAGATAAGTGTTTAAATTTAATTAACGTTAGAGCTTTTGATTTCAAGATTTTTAAGGAAGATTTTAAAATGTTAATTAAGATGAATAATTATTATTAAATAATTATTTGAAAAGGTAATTAAGAATGATTAATTAATTTATAATTGTAATTAACTAAATAATAAGAAATGTATCAATTTGTAATTAAAGATTGTTAATTAATGATTAAGTGTTTAATTAATTTGTAATTAAGAATTTTAAATTAGCTAATTAAAGTTAATTAATATATGATTAGCAGTTAACTAATTAAGTAATTTAATTAATAATTAATAATTGATTAATTAAGTAATTAGTGATAAATAAATGGGTAATTAAGTTTTATAAATTAATAATTAAGGTTATTAATTAATGATTAAGGAGTAATTAATTAAGTAATTAAGGTTTAATAAATTGATTAAGAAGTGATTAATTAATTAAATGGTATGAAATGGAATAATTAATTAATTAATGATTTATCAAGAAGGATTAAAGATACTTGCTTATGGATGTTGTATAAGTAGAATATCTAAATTTGTGATATCTATTTGGTGATATTCTGTGATACTCTGTGATATTTTTTGGATATACCTATGATGTTAAGTTAATTTATCTGGAATAAATGCTATGTGAATTCAAAGTGTTGAATTAAAGTGTTTAAACTACTAAACAACTTGACCTTTAAAATGGCGTTTGGATTTCGATGAGACCGGAATCGGGTGTCAGTTATGATTATCCGAAAACCACATCGATCCTAATTAAAGGATAGGTCGTGACATCTCAAGTGAAGATCGAGATGGTGTTTCAGAGTGCAAGGGTTGTCGTCGTTAACTCTGAGGGTGATTCCAAAATGAGTGTAACGAGATAATGCCTTCGGTTTCATTCGAACCCCGAACGAACTTGTATGGATTGAATGCTTTAAGAACATCGTCAGGTGGATGATGAGCATTCTAAGAGATATGTTCTCTAAAGGTAATCGCAGCCTCAAGCCTCATCAATCGGGAATGGCTGAAACAGGAGAGGTGCAGCAAGGTTAGGTGGGTAGCACCGAAGCAGAACGAGATATACCCCTATCTAGATGTCCCTTTATTTCGGATGTGCGGGCAGTTGTTGGCCACAACTACGTGGTTATCTTGCTCGGAACTTTTCAGTAAGGGATGGTTCCGGCCTTGTGTTGTAGGGGGTCGGGAGTGGTCCTCGGTTCGGTGATCTAGGCCCCATACTGTGACGGATGGTACTCCAGTAGCCCTGCCATTGATGGAAACCCATTCTTCCTACGAGACCCTACGGTTTTGATTTGTTTTACCCACTTTTGTGGCGAATAGCTGGAATTTAATGAATGTAACAATTTTGGCTATTTTCTATTTACTTGAAAACCCTAGACACTATAATAATATCACCGGATTTCCTATAAAATGTTTTGGTTAGCGTAAGGTAAAAACTTACCCGCGTTTATGTGTGGGAAGTCTTACGTATACCTTTATTTTCAAAGAATTTTCAAAGTTAAACAACTTTAACCCGTTTACTCACACCAGACCTATGTCTGACTCGGAATTTATTCTGTTTTTTTCTTACACTCTTGGGAATTCAAATTTTTATGAGTAGCCAAGTGATAGGTTTGGATTGTTGAGTCTGGAGGAGCTTGGAGTAGGAGTCCAGACGTATCTATCTATCTAGTCCGCTGTGTTAGTTGATGTATGTTATATTTTGGAATGTATATAATGGCAGATATATATAAATATATATATATATATATATGACTGTCTTGTTTGTATGACATTGTGCAACTCTGATATATGTAAAACTATGTAATAGTTATGTGATGTATTATATTTTGTTCTGTTTCCGCTGTGAGATTCTGATGTTGTTATTCTTTCTTTCTATCTTTTCTATTTTTATCTCTTTCTTTTCTTATTGATGATACGACTTTCTGTGATTAGAAAGGCGGGTCGTCACAGTTGGTATCAGAGCAAAAGTTGAGATAATACCTAGGCTCTGGAATAGTATCTCTCTTGAGAGTGCGTATTTGTATTTTTATATAACAATATACCTATCTAAATTCGTTGAATTACCTGTTCAGGTTGCCAACATGAGTTCTGGAAGGAGAGGCAGAGGTATGGCCAGTCGATCGATAATGGAAGAAGTCAAACAGCTAGTGAGGCTATGGATCCAACACCGCCTCAGGTTAGTTTTGCTGCTTTATGCAAAGACTTCACCAACCTTGGAGGAAAACCATTTAAAGGGTCAAAGACTATAATTAAGGTCCAAGCTTGGCTACGCTCTTGCAAGCGGATCTTTAAGAGTATGAAATTGTTTGATGAACGGAAAAGGGAAATGGCTTCATGGAAATTGCAGGAAGGCGCTCCAGCCTAGCGAGATGCAACAGTAGAAAATATCTCTGAGGACGACATTTCTTGGGAAAGATTTAAAGAGTTATTTGAGGAGAAATTCATGCCAACAGCAGGGAAAACTCGTTTGTACCGAGATTTTCTGAATTTGAAGTAAGGAAGCATGACTATAGCGGAGTATGAGACCAAATTCAATGAACATTCTAGCTACGGACCAGGGCTTATAGACACTCCCTTCAAAAATAACGAAATGTTTGTGTAAGGCTTGAGGCCAGAATTTCATGAAAAGATGATGGTGCATTTCAAAGGATCTTTTATTGAGTTAATTGGTATAGCTCTGAGATATGAGGATTTGATGTACAATAAATCAGTGGCACTAGTAGCAGCATCGGGACGGAATTTTGCTAATCCAAATTAGAGGAAGTTCAATCCAAATTGGAGGAAGAAGAATAAGAAGAAGCCTGGAAGTAACAATGGACCTTGCAAATGCTACCTATGTCAACAAGAAGGTCACTTGGAGAATAAGTTTCCTAGGAAAGGATCTCAGCAACAGCAGCAGCAGTCGCATTATAGTGGACCGGGTTCGGCATTGCTTCAGAGATCTCTATGCTTCAATTGCCACCAACCAGGTCATATAATCAAGGATTGCCCGTTACTTCATAAAGCTCAGCATAATAAGGTATTTGCTTTGGAGGGTGCACCATCTACTTCATCTAAAGGCAAGGGAGTATTGGAAGGTACATTACTTTTGGATGGCAAGTATATTAAAGTTTTATTTGATTCGGGTGCTTCTTTGAGTTTTATTTCCCTGGAATCCGCAAAGAAGTTCTTTCTTACCCCTAGCACTATAGACTATCCCATCTTTGTATCTAATCCTATAGGAGGGGTAACCAAATTAGATATGATCTGTAAGAATTCGAGGGTTTCCTATCAGTCCCATAGTTTTTCTTGTGACCCTTATACATTGAATTTTAAGGGATTTGACCTTATATTGGGGATGGATTGGCTTGATAAGTATAAGGCTGTTCTGAATTGTGACGAGAGAACAGTTTCGTTGGAAACCGATCTGGGTAGAATTGCTAGAGTGACATGTGATAATTCTGGAATTCACATGAGTAGTCTTTTGCATGGAGTTGAGACTTCTCAAGAGAAGGTTGAAGATATCGATTTGGTCCAGGATTTTCCAGATGTATTCGAGGAAGTTAAGTGTTTGCCTCCGCATCGAGAGATAGAGTTTCGCATTGATTTGGTTCCAGGAGCAGTACCAGTGATTCAGCCTAGTAGGAGGATGGCTCCTAGGGAGAGAGAGGAGTTAGTGAAGCAAACTCAAGATCTTTTGAAGAAGGGATTGATTAGGCCTACTTTTTCGTGTTGGGGTTTTGCTGCGGTGTTTGTCACCAAGTCGGATGGATCGCTAAGGTTCTTTGTAGATTATAGAGAATTGAACAAAGTGACTATCCGAAATAAATATCCTCTTCCTCGTATTGATGATCTCTTTGACCAGCTGCATGGAGCTTCTGTCTTTTCTCAACTGGATTTAGCTTCAGGTTTCCATCAGTTAAGGGTAGCTGAGGACAGTATCCCCTTGACTGCATTTAGGGGACCAAATTGTTTCTATGAGTGGTTGGTTATGCCTTTCGGGCTAACCAGCGCTCCTGCTTACTATGTTGACCTGATGAACCGAGTCTTTCGAGATATATTGAATAAGTACATTCCGGTATTCATCGATGATATCTTGGTCTACTCAAAGTCTGAAGAAGAGCACAAGCAGCATTTGCGAATTGTGTTAGAGACTCTGAGAAGGCATGTTTTGAAGGCGAAGTTCTCTAAGTGCCATTTTTGGAAATCGAAAGTCAAATTTTTGGGGCACATTGTTTCTGGATAAGGTATCTCTTTAGATCCAACAAAGGTTGAGACTATTCTAAAGTGGAAGCTACCAAAGACGCCGACTGAAGTTCGTAGTTTTCTGGGATTAGCTGGCTACTACAGGAAGTTTATCAAAGATTATTCCAATATTTCTTCACATCCGATCAAGTTGACAAGGAAAGGAGCTAAGTTTAAGCGGACACCCCAATGTGAAGAGGCTTTCCAAGAGTTGAAGACGAGGCTAGCTAGTCACCTGTGCTTGCTATTTTGGACGGAAAAAGCAAATTTGAGGTTTATACAGATGCTTGTATAGTTGGACTGGGAGCAGTTCTAATGCAAAATGGTAGAGTTATTGCGTATGCGAGTCGGCAATTATAGCCACATGAAAAGAACTATGCTACGCACGATCTAGAGTTGTTAGCCATTGTTTTTTATTTAAAGATCCGGAGGCACTATCTTTTAGGAGAGAAGTTCGAGTTATTTGTGTATCACAAACCATTGAAATATCTTTTCTCTCAAAAGGATCTTAATCTTAGGCGGCGGCGATGGGTCGAGTTTCTGGCATCATATGATTTAGATATTATGTATACCCCGGGAAAGGCAAATGTTGTAGCAAATCCTCTTAGCAGGAATGCAGTTCTGTCTCTTTTGGTAGTTGTTCCATCTCTTATTGAAAGGATTTAGAGCAACCAAGAATCTGATAAAACGTTGAAAAGAATCATCAGAAGAGTTAGGAAAGGTGAGTGTCCCAGTTTTGAGGTTGATGACTAAGGAAAATTGAGGATTAACGGGAGGATTTGTGTTCCGAATGATAGGGATCTGAGACAAGAGGTGTTGTCATAGAGTCATCGCTCTAGATTAAATATCCATCGAGGAATCTCAAAGATGTACAAGGATATGAAGAGAGTCTTTTGGTGGAAGGGCATGAAGGAGGATGTAGCTGCTTTCGTTAATAGTTGTGCTATCTGCTAACAAGTTAAAGGAGATCAACAGAAGTCAGCCAGATTATTGCAACCTTTGGAAGTTCCAGAATGGAAGTGGGAGATGATTTCTATGGATTTCATCGATGGTTTGCCTAGAACCAAGAAAGGAAACAAAGGAATATGGGTGATTGTGGATCGTCTAACTAAAAGCGCCCATTTTATACCGATTGGACTGCACCTTCTCTAGCAGAGATTTTCTTGAGAGAGATAGTCAGATTGCATGGTGTTCCAGTTAGTATAGTAAGTGATCGAGATCCTATCTTCACCAGCAAATTCTGGGAGGCTCTGCAATCAGCTATGGGGACGAGTTTGAGATTGAGTACAACATATCATCCCTAGACGGACGAACGGATGGAGAGGCTTAACCGAATTCTAGAAGATATGCTGCGAGCTTGTATTTTGGATTTTGGTGGATCGTGGGAAGACCATCTTCATCTAGTAGAATTCTCATATAATAACAGTTACCAAGGGAGTATTAAGATGGCTCCTTATGAAGCTTTGTATGGAAGACCATGTAGATCTTCATTCTGTTGGATAGAGTCAACAAGTCGTCTTGTGCTTGAACAAGATCTGATTCGTGAAGCATCTGCGAAAGTTGAGCTTATCAAGAAGAGAATGTAAGCTGCTCAGGACCATCAAAAGAAATACGTAGATAAAAGGTGAAGATAATTGGAATTTGAGATTGGAGATTTAGTTTTTGTCAAAGTTTCCCCGGTCAAAGGAGCTATTAGATTTGGAAAGATGGGAAAACTTGCCCCGAGATATATTGGTCCATTCCGAGTGCTGGAAAGGATTGGTGTTGTAGCTTACAGAATTGAATTGCCATAACGGATGTTTGGAATTCATAATGTATTACATGTATCCCATCTAAGGAAGTTTGTCCATGACCCATCACTGGTTGTAGAACCAGTAATCCAGGAAGATTTAGAGGTCGAGCCAAACTTAGCTGTGGTCACGAACCCTGTTTAGATTGTTGATCAAGACGAGAGGCAATTCAAGAGCAAAGCGGTGAAGCTCAACAAAGTGCAGTGGAGCAAGGATCCCAAAGATTGTACCTGGGAAACTCTGGATAGTTTTAGGAAAGCCAATCCGGGTTTGTGTTCGGATAATTAGTAATGTTTGGTTGGATAGATTGTTTGGTTAGTTGTTAATGTATGGATGATATGTATGTTTGGATTGTTGATACAAAAGTTTTGAATTATCTTTTGCTTTAAATTTCGGGGATGAAATTTTTAAGGGAGGAGGAATGTGACGACCTGGGATTTTGGCAATATTATTTTAATAAGCATTTAATCTAATTTAAATAAATACAAACTTATCATTTTAAAAATGAATAAAACTTTTGGACATTTACCATATATATATATATATATATATATATATATATAAGTATGTATGTATGTATGTATGTATGTATTGTGAAGAAAACTATGGTTTGAAAATTTAAAATAAAGTCTTTCAAAAATATTTAAAATAAAATCTATCTTATTCACATTGAATTAAAATTAAAAAGCATTACATTATCAACATTTAATCTTAATATATGCATATGAATGTTATATAGATAATAATGCTTAAAATAAAATTAATCTTATCAATATTAAATATAAGTATAAAATAAAGTATATGATTATAATTAAGTGTTGATAGTTTAAGCTTTATATAAAAAATAAAATAAAATAAGGATTTTAGTTAAAAATAAATATATAAGGTAACTTATATGGTTTTATGAAAACTTAAGTAAACACCTAAGGAAATTCTATAATATATATATACTATGAAATACATGTGTGAAAGCAATGCAAGGCAAGAAGATAAAATAAATAAAAAATATCTATATAAAAGAATCAAATGGGATAAGGCTGTAAACATATAAGGAAGCATTGCATTTAATAATATTATCTCAACACAAAACAAGTCAATTCGAAATACTTATGTATCATTTCGGTTTTAAGAGGAAAAGAAAAAAATCTTCTGGTCAAAGGAAAAAAAAACATTGACTAATGGAAATAATCTTGTACAGCAAGCCTACCTCTGTAAAAATGTTTTCTTTATATATATCCTTTTGTTCCTGTTCGTTTACAAAAACTTAGCAAAACCAGAAAATGAGCATCATTATTTTTACAAACTCAAATACAAATCAGCCGAAGCTAAACTTACAACTCAACTAAGCGAAAAAGGAAGATTAACAAGAAGATCAAAGGGCTTAGGCGAGTAGTTTCAAAACAAAAGTTGTTCTCTGTTCAAACATATTTCAAGTGAGTAAACATATTTTTTAAAAAAAGACTTAAGTATACTAAATCTGTGCAGATTATTCATGAATAATATTGTGTTTGCATATGAATTCTTTTTAAATTTAGCTCGTATATATATAGGAATTGTTCTACATAAATTTATCTACTTGTTCCTCTCTGTTTTAGTTTCAGAGTTAAAAGTTAATCAAAATTCAAAACATCTTCATCAAACCATTTATAGTTTTACATTTTAAAACAAAATAAGTTTGTTTAAACTTAAATTATGGTCTAAAAATTGTTTTAAGCATGTTGGTGAAATATTACAGCTGTAAATTTAGTTTTACAGAGAAAATGTTAAATATATGTTAATTTTGAATGTTATAAATTATTGATTCGATTATATAGCTTGAATCTACATACGAAAGTAGGATTTTTAAAACTAAAATGGTGATCTTTAGTTAAGAATACTAGGAGTGGTTCATAAATGAACTGGAAATGCATTTTGACCAATTTCTGGTGATCGAACAAATTTTGGATGTTGAATTTTTGCTTGAAACAAGTTCGGCAACTGTTAAGGTTAGGAAAATTTCTAAAAAAAATTTCTATTGCAAACAATGATTGAACGAGGCAAAACTAGGGTCTAACGTTTGAGTTTGTTGTGGTCTGGAAACGAGGTGATTTCATCACCTCTGATTGATCGAGCCGAATGAAATTCAAGGGGATGGTGGAATGGAGAATCGGCGAGGTGAGGCCGGAGTTATATCGCCTCTGATGGTCGGCGTGAGTGAGGCGAAGCATTTTTGTTTGGTGAGTTTGAATTACAGTTTTTGAACGAAAGGCTAAGTTTCGATCTGGAATTTTTAGCATCGAATTGATTGTCGCTTTCGGGTGTAGGGGAGTTTTGTGACTCGCCGGAGGATGCGAGGTTTGCTAGAGCGCCGGCAAGGCGCCGTGCACGTGCACGGCCTTGAGATGGTGTCAGGAAGTTTCGGCTTTGAGCAACTCGAGTTGTTACTCGATTAAATGAATGGGTTGCTTTGAGTTGGAACTGAATGCGTAAGTATGCTTTCCAGTTTATTTAGTTTAAACTTAAACTAAAAAAAAGTATACGTGATGGAGAAGAAGAGAAGGTCTCGGGGGAAATGATGGAGAACTCGAGTGTTTACTTGAGTAAACTGGGGATTTACTCGGGTTGGGTCTTCAAAGGCTAAGCCTAATTAAAATTGAAGTTAATCATCTTATACAAGTTTAAGAATTTATGAATTAATTAATATCTGGAAGTTGAAGATAAGAATTTATTTTATGATGTAATTAATTAAGTTAATACTTTAGAATATTTTTAAATCTTAATTAATATTTTAATTAATTAGTTAATTTAAGATAAGTGTTTAAATTTAATTAACGTTAAAGCTTTTGATTTTAAGATTTTTAAGGAAGATTTTAAAATGCTCATTCACATGAATAATTATTATTAATTAATTGTTTGAAAGGTAATTAAGAATGATTAATTAATTTATAATTGTAATTAACTAAATAATAAGAAATATATCAATTTATAATTAAAGATTGTTAATTAATGATTAAGTGTTTATTAATTTGTAATTAAGAATTTTAAATTAGCTAATTAAAGTTAATTAATATATGATTAGTAGTTAACTAATTAAGTAATTTAATTAAGAATTAATAATTGATTAATTAAGTAATTTGTGATAAATAAATGGTAACTAAGTCTTATAAATTAATAATTAAGGTTATTAATTAATAATTAAGGAGTAATTAATTGAGTAATTAAGGTTTAATAAATTGATTAAGAAGTGAGTAATTAATAAATGGTATGAAATGGAATAATCAATTAATTAATGATATATCAAGCAGGATTAAAGATACTTGCTTGTGGATGTTGTATAAGTAGAATAACTGAATTTTTGATATCTATTTGGTGATATTCTGTGATCCTCTGTGATATGTTTTTGGATATATCATGATGTTGAGTATAATTTATCTGGGATAAATGCTATGTGAATTCAAGGTGTTGAATTAAACTATTTAAACTACTAAACAACTTGACCTTTAAAATGGCATTTGGATTTCGATGAGACCGGGATCGGGTGTCAGTTATGATTATCCGAAAACCACATCGATCCAAATTAAACGATAGGTCGTGGCATCTCAATTGAAGATCGAGATGGTGTTTCAGAGTGCAAGGGTTATCGTCGTTAACTCTGAGGGTGATTCCAAAATGAGTGTAACGAGATAATGCCTTCGGTTTCGTTCGAACCTGGAACGAACTTGTATGTAATGAATGCTTACAGAACATCATCAAGTGGACGATGAGCATTATAAGAGATATGTTCTCTAAATTTAATCGTAGCCTAAAACCTCATCAACTGGGAATGGCAAAAACAGGGGAGGTGTAGCAAGGTTAGGTGGGTAGCACCGAAGCAGAACGAAATATACCCTGTCTAGATGTCCCTTTATTTCAATTGTGTGGGCAGTTGTTGGCCACAACTATGGGGTTATCTTGTTCGGAACTGTTCAATAAGGGATGGTTCTGGCCTTGTGTTATAGGGTTTCGGAAGTGATCCTCGGTACGATAATCTAGACCGCGTACGGTGACGGGAGGCACCCCAGTAGCTCTGCCATTGATGGAAACTCATTCTTCCTACGAGACCCTACGGTTTTGATTTGTATTACCCGCTTTTGTGGCTAGTAGCTGGAATTTAATGAATGTAACAATTTCGGCTATTTTCTATTTACTTGAAAACCCTAGACACTATAATAATATCACCGGATTTCCTATAAAATGTTTTGGTTAGCGTAAGGTAAAAACTTACCCGTGTTTATGTGTGGGAAGTCTTACGTGATACCTTTATTTTCAAAGGATTTTCAAATTTAAACAACTTTAACCCAATTACTCACACAAGGCCCATGTCTGACCCGGAGTTTATTCTGTTTTTTCTCAAACTCTTGGGTACTCAAATTTTTAGAGTAGCCAAGTGATAGGTTTGGATTGTTGAGTCTGGAGGAGCTTGGAGCAGGAGTCTAGACGTATCTATCTATCTAGTCCGCTGTGTTGGTTGATGTATGTTGTGTTTTGGAATGTATATAATGGCAGATATATATATATATATATATATATATATATATATATGACTGTCTTGTTTATATGACGTTGTGTAACTCTGACATGTTTAAAACTATGTAATAGTTATGTGATGTATTATATTTTGTTCCGTTTCCGCTGTGAGATTCTGATGTTGTTGTTCTTTCTTTCTATCTTTTCTATTTCTATCTCTTTCTTTTCTTATTGATGATATGTCTTTCTGTGATTAGAAAGGCGGGTCGTCACACATATTATCATAAGCCTGAATGCAGACAAAGAGAAAATATGTAGCAAGCGACACCAACAAAATGAAATCATAACACAGACTACATAGCAAGCTGAAAAAAGATAAATACATTTATCATTTTTCAGAAACTGTGAACGTCATGTAAAAAAATAGAAATACATACCTAGATGATTTCAAACACTCCATCCAAATCCTTCTTCCTTCAATTTCGACAAACGAGCTTCCATTTTTGGACATTGCACACTAGTCCACTTTGATGCCTCTTCTCTATGATTAAACATTTGCATCATAAGCTTTACCCTACTTCCATCAAGACAAGCAGTAACAGGCAAACTTTTTTCATCCAAAATCCAAGAGTTAAAACTCTCAGCTACATTGGACTTATTTTCACCATATCGCTTCCTCGGAAGAAAAAAATCAGCCCAATGATCATATGGCTTATTATTCAACTACTCTATAGCTTTGGCACCTCTAATTTCTTTGTACTTGTTCATGGTTTTTTCAAACTCATGATGATTAGAAGCCATAGCACAACGCTTGTAACAACCCAAAATTTTAACAAATATTTCATTCTTTTAATTATAATTCTTTGGGGGTTTATTATATAAAAATCTAAATTTTGAATTTGATTGAAACATTGTCCAAATTTTTAATTAAAGGATAAGATTTCCGAAATTTTGACTTTGGCTAAGGATTTACTTTAATTGGAAATTTGGTTTATTTTGTTGAAATGGTAAATAACTAAATTTTAAGCAAAACCATGTTTTATTTAAACAATAAAACTTGGAAAAAATATTGTGTATAAATAAGCTTTATAAAAAGGTGCATTTTAATTTGCACATTTATATCCGTTTTGATTAATTTGGTGGTATAAATAGTATGTATTTAATGGATACTCTTTAAACGTATAAATGTAAAAAAAAACGTTATTTTCGTTTTAAATTTGGGCATAAAATGTTGTGTCTGTAGTACGCATTTTTAATTTTTACCTTAACTATAAATGGATAAATTAAACAGTAGACGAAAAATTCTAAGTGGTAAATGAATATTATTTCTAGCCATATTTTCTTTGGCTTAAATCACGCAACTTCTCTAGAATTCAAAACTCACGTTCAAAATTATAATGCATCCCCTTTTGTTTCAAATAAATTCTTGCCTCCTTTATGAACGCCTTCCCTCTTTATCTTATTTTTGCATTTTCAAAAAGGAAAGAAAAGTTTATCAGCGCATTTACTTTCAAATTTTTAAAGAAGTACAAATGTTTGCCAAGAAGTCCTAGACATTTCTTTGTATAAATCAATGCTAGTTTCTTTAATAATTTTTTTTTATATATAACACGTTTCTTTTTCATAAATCATTTAAATGTGGTATGTAATCTTTGTTTTAGCAATAGCCTTCCAAATTCAATCATTCAAAATTAATTACTGCTGGTCGTGCCGCATTCAATCAAGGCAAATTTTCATGTAAACGAAAATTTACTTCCTTCTTTATTTTCGCATTACACTTTATCAAATATTTCTTGCAATGCAAAATTTCTTCTTTGAATAAAACCACACATCCCTTTGATAATGAAAGAAATCATTCTTCCTTTAGCGTTCAAAAATTTTAAATCCGTGTTTGCCTTAAATTATGCACGCGTTAATTTGTGCTTTCCCACTTTAGCAACCTGAAGTTCACATATAAATTATTTGAAATTGCAAAGCCTACCGAAATAAAATTTATTACTTGCCTTTTTCCCTCTCCCACCAATATCAAACGCATAATTTTCTGCTAAACTATTAAACGTGCAAAAATTTTCCAAATTTCCTTATCCATTTCAAAGAAAATATAATTGCTTATCGTATTCTTTCGCTGATTAATTCATACCCACTGCAATTATTTGCTCCAATAAATTTTTGTCGTTTCTTTTATTAATCAACACATTCTCTTCTTAATAATTTCAAACGAGTACAAATGCTTGCCAAATAAATTCTTGCCGTTTCTTATTTTCAATCAACACAAAATCCTTACTTGCCTATTGTTTTACCTCAATCACCACAAGTTTTCATCTTTTAAATTATACACGTTCAAAATTTCATGTTTCCATTTCCGTTTTGAAGCAAATTGATTGCTTTCCATTTTATGTTCTCCTCAATTCACGAAATCTACACTTGTAATAAAAATTTATTACTCATTGTAATTAATTGTTCCTAACTTTCCTTATCTCTCTGTGAAATCGAAAGGAAAAATATTCAATAGACCGATTCAAAATCAAAGCAATAGGGTAATTATTTTAAATAAATTCTTGCCTACAATCCCTCATCTTAATCAACGCATACTTTAAGTAGAATTTTAAAAAAAACCTCATACCTCTCTCTATCGCCGTTCCAACATCCTTATTTCTTGCATTTAAAAAAAAATCCATTTACTTCCTTACTAATATAAACGCGTACAAATTAATTGCTTCCAAATCTTTCTCCCCTCTAATTGTGCAATTTTGCTGATTTAATTACAAAACCCACATCCCAAATTTTTTCAAAAGTCTACCAAAATCAATTTTATTCTTGCCGTTTCTTTTTATCAACCAACGCAGTCAATTCCTGCTTGCCTCCTTTATTTTTAACCTACCCATTTTTCATTTATTTCCTACGTTTAAACTTACAAATCATCGCATTTCTTCTGGTCAGAATATCAATCACGCAATTCTTTTTTTCCCTTGATTTACGTTACATCACCGTTTTAATACCAAATCCCTTTATCCTTGCCTAAAGAAAAAAAATCTGCATGCCATGATTCACGTTCCCATTTACGCAACTCTTTATACTAATACACTAGCACGTCCAAATTTTCTCATCACCTAAATTGGATCCATCTCATATTAGCTTCAGCTTCTTCTTCTTTGCGTGAGCTTCACATATCAGGTATGGCTGAATATCTTTTCTCCTTCCTCCTTTTTGCTTTCTTCTTCTTTCATTTCCCTGTTTCATTTACTGCTCCACCACGAAACTCGATCCTCCGCACCACCTTGACCACGCCATGAATTGTGATCTGGGAAGAAATATTGAGTGCGATCTTTAGGTTAGCCCAAACCATTTTTTTTATTTTCATTCTCCTCTATTGCGTTTAGTTTTTTTTTATAACGATAAAAAAAGGAAAAAATTTAGGGCATGCAAGCACGCAAATAGCATGCCCGCAAATAGATAGCTCCAGGGCATCCATGATATCACAGCCTATTTCTAAATTTCCTCGGCCTTAGTTAAGTATATGCACGCATAGGCATGAGCCTTATTTAGCACGTTATAATATTTTGTTTAAATTTTTGAAAAAAAATAACGTGCATATATGGACAAGCCAGTGAATGAGTTGCTGAGCCCGGTAACGAGTGTCCAAAACTAGAACCTAAGTTTGGAATTTCTTTTGCATTTCTGGAGAAAATAATTACCACCTTTTGTTAAAAGTCTGAATATTTATGTTTGCACCACTTTGTTTCAGCCTTTTTATGAGGTGGCGTGTTCCAAATTTTTAGTTAAATCATGGCCAAGCCAGGGGATTGGGGTTGAGTCGTATGCTGGAGAGAGTGAGCCATTTTGTGTCATATCCTCTTATTCGATTTAATTCCAGTGCATTATCAAATTTTGATATGTCCAATATGAATTTGATGATTGTATTTAAGATCCGTGTAATTAGTTTATTCATTTGTTTCAAAAAATTGAATCTGGTCATCGTCTCTACTAAATTTTGATCATGCCTGCTGTACGCTGTCTTCGGGGTGGTTATCTTAGTTTTGAATCAAAATCTTCAGCTTCGAAAAGGAGAGTTTTCCTCACCCGACAAACATACTTATAGATTGGTAAATTAATAACAAGTGTAATTGTAAATTTGTTATATTTTATATTTTAAATTGCCTATGATATGAATTTATGATGTTAAAAACCCAGTTATTAAATTTGACACATCATCAATTATATTTTTATACTGTTATGTTTATGCTGTTATACTAATTATTAATTTACTATTTAATCAAACTGCAAGTTCCCTGTAGAATAGAAATCGTTACAGGCTGAAATGATAGGCCTGAATGATTTTTATTTATTTATTTATTTAGTTATTTATTTAACTTGGGATTGCGGGTTTGAAATGATGAAACCCGGGTTTTTCTTTGTAAATTACGGATTGAAATGATATAATATCCGTATCACTTGACCTTGGTTAGAAAATATTATACAGACCCGTGGTTATTATATATATATTTTTCCGCAAATTTTAAGTATTTTAAATATATATATATATATATTGATATTTTTATTTAAATTGAGTTAAAATAATTGTTGGTAGTCTTATACAAGTTAAATATATAAATAAATAAATGGTAAGTTGGAATTTTAAGTAATAAATTCATTTTGGAAATTTTGATGGAATTCAAGCTAAGTATGTAAATGTAATAAATTTCGATGTAAATTGGAATTTAAATAAATTAATAAGGTGTTATTGAATTTTCTATGAATTTAATAGTTAAATAAATAAATACTTAAACATAAAATTTGAAATATATCTTAATTTAGAAATGGAAGTTTGGTTTAAGAATAAAAGGTAAGTTAATAAATAAAGGGGAAATTTAGCTATATTTTGAAATGGTAATTCAACTAAATGGTTAAAAAAAAATTGAATATTGAAAAATGTAGAAATTTGGGCATTTAACTTTAATAAGTAAAGCCTTGAGAGGTTGATATTTATTAGTGGAATATACTTCATAAAAATCATAAATTTTTGGGTAGATTTAAATGACTATTTCAAATGGATAATATGTTTTTTTAAGTTAATTTAGTTTAAAATTTTAAGTTTAATTATTGATGAATTTATATTGAAGTCTAAAAAAAATTAATTAATTTAAAACTGTTGTAAGGGATATTACCGCACTTTGTAAGTGTCGTTGTTGATGCAAATGAACTAAAAGCTAAAAAATTAATTCAGGGCTATTGCAGTACTTGGTAAGTGCTGTGGTCACGAAATTTAAAATTAAAGCCGAATAAATAAAAGGTTACAGTAGTACTTGTTAAGTGTTGTAGTGGCTGAAATTGTGATTTTTGGATATTCGATTCGTAAATATAATAACTTCACCTTTAAAAGTTAAAATGAAGTATTTCAATTTAATATTAACTTTTTTGGAATTTATAACCACGGGTATTAATAACGTTGGCTGTTAAAGAGACCGGGATCGGATATGGTCATACTCTCTGTCGATACCGAAAACCACTTTAACAACCGTGTACGAGGTGGAGATTCCAGAATGAAGTAGGATGGTGGCGGCGTTTCCTTTGAGGTAAATACGTCGACCCAACTCCCGTGAGTTGGCATAAGGTGGCTAAAACAGGAGTGATCGACGGGTTAATTGAGGTAGCACCTTTGATCGGATACATCCCTTCAATATTATACTTTGACTTTTGGATTGATTCGGTGGCCACTTTTGATTTTTGATTTTGGGGGTGTTGTTCGAGGTGGGCGGTAGTAGCTGCTACGCGTTACCACCGATCCGGAAGCGTAATTGGTATATCTACCCTGGCATTGCCTAGTTGTGCCGTGTCACTGTTAACCCGCCTTTTTACAAGGCCACGGATAGGCGGATTTAACTTAAACAACTTCACAGCTATCGAGACTAAAGTATGATGGGTTCGGTTTAAAATGATGAAGTTCACTTGGATATGTCATTGGGAAAAGGAGTGGAGAAATTACATGGCTCGGCCTAGGCAGTTTGGCAGATGTCGCTCGACATTTGGATTGTTCGGCATTTGGATGGTTCGGCATTGGGATGGTTCGGCGTTGGAGGTGGTTCGGCATTAGAGGGATCGTTCGGCATTGGACGAACGTTCGGCATAGAAGGATCGTTCGACATTGGACGAGCATTCGACATTGGACCTCGTTCGGCATCGGCGTATGGTTCGACATCTATGAACGTTCGACATCCATGAACGTTCGGTATTTATGAACGTTCGGCATTTAGAAGCGCTCGGCATTAGAGATCGTTTGACATCAGGTATCGTTCGGCATTGGATGGATCGTTCGGCATCAGTGGGCGTTCGGCATGGCAACCTCGTTCGGCTTACGAGTGAGCTCGGCATGGCTACCTCATTCAGCATTCTACTGTTTCAATCAACCTCGTTCGGTATACATGGGTCGGCATCGAAGTGGCTCGGCATTGATGGGATACGGCTCTGCCCAGATGGCTCGGCAAATGCCGCTCGGTCAGGGACAAAGGGTATACAAGGCTCGGCAATGGCCTTGTTGGGCCCAAGCTTTTCAAGAGGCCCAACAACTCAGGATTCGCCTATAAATACAGCATATGGGGGTTCACAAAAGGGGGATCTTCGGCTTCTTCCTCTTCTTCTTCTCCTTTACTCTCTGACCTTCTATTTTCTAAGGCTAAGGCTAGCCTACCACTTTGTAACTGTAATTGATTCTCATATCAATAACAAGGAAATGATTGGAGTGGACGTAGGCCAGAGTTAGCCGAACCACTATAAAATCTGTTGTTCTTTACTGCTTTCATTTTAATTTTAACTGTTCTTCATATTATTACTCTCTACACACACTCTATCTGTTATCAATAACTGTTAATTGGTGCTTTCATTTACATTTGGGTGTTAGTGACCAATTCTGGCGCTAACAGTCACCTACCCTAGCGCACCTTGTACGAGTTTCTATTTGTGTCGTACCTACGGAGTATCCTCTGGTAGCCTCCCAATCAGGAGGTATTACGGTACCGTATAGACTATTGGCACTATTACATGTTAAGGAGAATATTGGGTCACTCCTTAATGCTATTTTAAAGTAAGTTTATTTTACTAACAGACACCATTATAATAGCGAAGTATTACTATATAGTAAATAGTTTAACGGATCCTTAGAGGATGGACGGTCCCAAGCATCCTTTAAGTTACTTCTACTTTATTACAATTCACTTGAATTAGCTTACACTGTATAAGTATGTATGTCCTGACTCGAGTGTTTATGTTTTATTTTACGCTCGGGTCAGCCTGAGTTTCAGTTCAGACTTCACCTTCGGAGCTTGGACTTTTGCTGATCATCTCTTTTCAAGCTGCCGTCAAGTTTCTGTTCAGTTCTTATTAGGCTTTGTAATCAAGACAATCTAATATTTAGATTTTCTGTGGAGATTTCAAACTATATTTGGTTTAAGACTATGCACTTTATACTTATTTGAGACTATGGAAAGTGGCTTAATGAACCACTAAGTTATTCTTAAATTCCGCTGCGAGTATTCTGATTCTGTGTCTGTGATTCTGTGATTATTTATTTATTTTATATTCTGAGATTTGGCAAATTTTATTTACAACGCGGTATTTCGAACAATTCAAGTTCGACATGTGTGTCTGCCATTGCACTTGGAAGGTGCAGCATGATAGGGGATTCTCGCTTCCTGGTTTGTTAGCGAACGGTTGACTATTACTCCTACATGTCCCTGCGGGGGTTGGTGGTGCAGTCGAGAGGCTGGCCGTAAAGGCAGAACACAGGTACCAATGTATGCTACGGTGGGCGTTACCCCACTGGCGCGTCCTGTTACATTTTGGTATTAGAGCTTTGGCTCTAGGCAAAACTTAGCATGTATGGTAAATTTGATTTATAGAATCACTTTCATTCGAGCTTGAATCTCTTCCTTTTGATTCGATTTCCTTTGAATTTTGGACGTTCCCTGCGGTTCCAAAGTTCATTCATGTCCCTCACTATTCATCTTCTTTCGATTCTGGAGTGTCCCATAACTCCACTTTGGATGATCTTTATAGTGAATTGGCGGTCTTGCCAATATTATAATAAAGGGGTGAAACTCCTTTACAATTAGCATTGATTCACCAGAGATTTATATTTATCCTCGGTTTAGATGCTAGTATCTTTGGTTATTCCAAGCTCTATCTCTTCAGATCGAATGTAGATTTACCCTAGAAAATCCACATCGATCTTATTCTTTAAGTCATGGTTGACTCAGTTAAGGTTGCCCGCGATTTATATAAACTTATCCAGTTCCTTATTTTGTATTTAATCATTGAATCTTCTAATTACAACTTATCTTTAAATCAAAATTCTCTTTGATTTGAGTCCATCAAATTTGAATCTCAATCCTTGTTTTGAAAAATTTATTCCTATATTTGGAAAAAATCTAATATTATATATATATAAGTATAATTTTCAGAATTTTTATAATTAATTTAACTAGTTGTCAAGAGATAATAGTCTTTGATTTTATTTATGGTTTTGTAAACCATGGGTTTTGCCTCATATAAATAACTGAACTATAAACAATGGTTATAAATTAATTTGGAAAAAAAAATGAATTTTAAAACTAGAACTTGAGAATTCAATTTCCAATGATTTTAAACCTTGTGTTTAAAGTTTTAAAAGGATATATTATTTAAATTATTTTCGAATAGAAATTTGTTTCCAAAGAATTTTAAAGGTTTAAAAATCAGTGCTCTTCTCTTTGTCGCTAGGAAATAATTTCGGTGATGACTGCAACATCAACGACATTCATTTTCGAGTTTCGAAGTGAAGAGACCATTCTGCAGTCTGGCTACAGTGTTATCTTGAGAATTTAATTGATTTGAATCTCTAAAATATGACTTGATTTATAATATATAGATATATGATTTAAATTTGACTTGACATATTATGTACATATATTTATTTATCTCTAAATGGTTTGAAGGGAATCAGAAATTCAATTCTTAAATTTTGTCTTGAGGAATAATTTCTATTATGAAAAAAGAAAATCAAATTTTTGAAAAGATGATTCCAACTTGAGATAATTGAATTTGAAAGTTTTATTGGTATAATACTTAATTTCATTTCAATATAACTTACCTTGATTTTCAGAAGTTAACAATGTAAATGGATAATATACAATATAAAAAGATTTTATAAATAAAATTTGAGTGGTTATAATAAATGTTATACACTTAAATTCTAGTTATAAAAAGATTAACAAAAGTAATGGAATAATTTACAATATAAAATGATGTTAAAGGAACTAAGAATAAATTTAAGCAGTTGTGGTAAGTGTAAACATATTTAACATAAATGATAAAAATATATTGAGAGATATAAATATAGTTATAATTAGGAATTAAAAAAAGATATTAATTTATTGAACACATTTTGAGTATAACAAATGATTTTCAAACTATTGATTTTAGAAATTTTTATTTTAAGATAATTGGAAGATGAAGTAATGAAATTTGAAATAGTTAAATTTAACTTAAGAGAAATTAAATGGATGAAATTAATTATTAATTTAAAATTAAATTTGCATAGTTTAGATTAATGATTCTATTTTGGGTTTCAGTTTAGTTTTCTTTCATGTTGTTTCTATTCCCCTACCTTCTTCCTTTTCGAGGACGAAAAGTACTGAGTGGGGGAGAGTGTAATAACCCAAAATTTTAACAAATATTTCATTCTTTTAATTATAATACTTTGGAGGTTTATTACATAAAAATCTAAATTTTGAATTTGATTAAAACATTGCCCAAATTTTTAATTAAATGATAAGATTTCTGAAATTTTGACTTTGGTTAAGGATTTACTTTAATTGGAAATTTGGTTTATTTTGTTGAAATAGTAAATAACTAAATTTTAAGCAAAATCATGTTTTATTTAAGCAATAAAACTTGGAAAAAATATAGTGTATAAATAAGCTTTATAAAAAGGCGTGTTTTAATTTGCACATTTATACCCGTTTTGATTAATTTGGTGGTATAAATAGTATGTATTTAATGGATACTCTTTAAACGTATAAATGTAAAAAAAAAGTTATTTTTGTTTTAAATTTGGGCATAAAATGTTGCATCTGTAGTACGCATTTTTTATTTTTACCTTAGCTGTAAATGGATAAATTAAACAGTAGCTGTAAAATTCTAAGTGGTACATGAATATTATTTCTAGCCATATTTTCTTTGTCTTAAATAACGCAACTTCTCTAGAATTCAAAACGCACGTTCAACATTAAATTGCATCCCATTTTGTTTCAAATAAATTCTTGCCTCCTTTATGAACGCCTTCCCTCTTTATCTTATTTTTGCGTTTTCAAAAAGGAAATAAAAGTTTATCAACGCATTTACTTTCAAATTTTTAAACAAGTACAAATGTTTGCCAAGAAGTCCTAGCCATTTCTTTGTATAAATCAATGCAAGTTTCTTTAATAAGAATTTTTTTTATATAACACGTTCCTTTTTCATAAATCATTTAAATGTGGTATAGAATCTTTGTTTTAGCAATAGCCTTCCAAATTCATTCATTAACAATTAATTACTGCTGGTCGTGCCTCATTCAATTAAGGCAAATTTTCATGTAAACGCAAATTTACTTCCTCCTTTATTTTCGCATTACACTTTATCAAATATTTCTTGCAATGCAAAATTTCTTCTTTGAATAAAACCACACACCCCTTTGATAATGAAAGAAATCATTTTTCCGTTAGCGTTCAAAAATTTTAAATCCATGTTTGCCTTAAATTACGCACGCATTAATTTGTGTTTTCCCACTTTAGCAACCTGAAGTTCACACATAAAATATTTGAAATTGCAAAGCCTACCGAAATGAAATTTATTACTTGCCGTTTTCCCTCTCCCACCGATATCAAACACATAATTTTTTGCTAAATTATTAAACATGCAAATTTTTTCCAAATTTCATTATCTGTCTCAAAGAAAATATAATTGCTTACCGTATTCTTTCGCTGATTAATTTGTACCCACTGCAATTATTTGCTCAAATAAATTTTTGCCGTTTCTTTTTATCAATCAACGCATTCTCTTCTTAATAATTTCAAACGAGTACAAATGCTTGCCAAATAAACTCTTGTCGTTTCTTATTTTCAATCAACACAAAATTCTTGCTTGCCTATTGTTTTACCTCAATCACCACAAGTTTCCATCTTTTAAATTATACACGTTCAAAATTTCATGTTTCCATTTCCGTTTTGAAGCAAATTGATTGCTTGACGTTTTATATTCTCCTTAATTCACGAAATCTACACTAGTAATAAAAATTTGTTACTCACTGTAATTAATTGTTCCAAACTTTCCTTACCTCTCGTGTGGAATTGATAGGAAAAATATTCAATAGATTGATTCAAAATCAAAGCAACAGGGTAATTGTTTTAAATAAATTCTTGCCTATAATCTCTCATCTTAATCAACGCATACTTTTAAGTAGAATTTTTAAAAAAAACTTCACGTACCTCTCTCTATAGCCATTCCAACATCCTTATTTCTTGCATTTAAAAAAAATCCATTTACTTCCTTACTAATATAAACGCGTACAAATTAATTGCTTCCAAATCTTTCTCCCCTCTAATTGCGCAATTTTGCTGATTCAATTACAAAACCCACATCCCAAAAAATTTCAAAAGTCTAACAATATCAATTTTATTCTTGTCGTTTCTTTTTATCAACCAACACAATCAATTTCTGCTTCCATCCTTTATTTTTCACCTACCCTTTATTCATTTATTTCCTACGCCTAAACTTACAAATCATCGCATTTCTTCTAGTCAGAATATCAATCACGCAAATCTTTTTTTCCATTGATTTACGTTACATCACCGATTTAACACCAAATCCCTTTATCGTTGCCTAAAGAAAAAAATTTGCATGCCATGATTCACGATCCCATTTACGCAACCTTTTATATTAATACACTAACACGTCCAAATTTTCTCATCACCTAAATTGGATCCATCTCATATTAGCTTCAGCTTCTTCTTCTTTGTGTGAGCTTCACATATCAGGTATGGTTGAATATCTTTTCTCCTTCCTCCTTTTTGCTTTTTTCTTCTTTTGTTTCCCTGTTTCATTTACTTCTCCACCACGAAACTCGACCCTCCGCACCACCTTGACCATGCCATGAATTGTGATCTGGGAAGAAATATTGAGTGCAATCTTTAGGTTAGCCCAGACCATTTCTTTTTCTTTTCCATCTCCTCTGTTGTGTTCAGTTTTTTTTATAAGGATAAAAAAAGGAAAAAAAATTAAGGGCATGCAGGCACGCAAATAGCATGCATGCAAATAGATAGCTCCAGGGTATCCATGATATCACAGCCTATTTCTAAATTTGCTCAGCCTTAGTTAAGTGTATGCACGCATATGCATGAGCCTTATTTAGCTTGTTATAATGTTTTGTTTAAATTTTTGAAAAAAGTAACGTGCATGTATGGACAAGCCAGTGAATGAGTTGCCGAGCCCAGTAATGAGTGTCCAAAACTAGAACCTAAGTTTGGAATTTCTTTTGCATTTCTGGAGAAAATAAATACCACCTGTTTGTTAAAAGTCTGAATATTTATGTTTGCACCACTTTGTTTCAGCCTTTTTGTGAGGTTGCGTGTTCCAAATTTTTAATTAAATCATGGCCGAGCCAGAGGATTGGGGTTGAGTCGTATGGTGGAGTGGTTGAGCCATTTTGTATCGTATCCTTTTATTCGATTTAACTCATGTGCATTATCAAATTTTGATATGTCCAATATGAATTTGATGATTGTATTTAAAATCCGCGTAATTAGTTTATTCATTTTGTTTCAAGAAAATGAATCTGATCATCGTCTCCACTAAATTTTGATCGTGCCTGCTGTACGCTGTCTCCAGGGTGGTTATCTTAGTTTTGAATCAAAATCTTCAGCTTCGAAAAGGTGAGTTTTCCTCACCCGACAAACATACTTATAGATTGGTAAATTAATAACAAGTGTAATTGTAAATTTGTTATATTTTATATTTTAAATTGCCTATGATATGAATTTATGATGTTAAAAACCCTGTTATTAAATTTGACACATCATCAATTATATTTTTATACTGTTATGTTTATGTTGTTATACTAATTATTAATTTACTATTTAATCACACTGCAAGTTCCCTGTAGAATAGAAATCGTTACAGGCTGAAATGATAGGCCTGAACGATATTTATTTATCCATTTATTTATTTAGTTATTTATTTGACTTGGGATTACGGGTTTGAAATGATAAAACCCAGGTTTTTCTTTGTAAATTACGGATTGAAATGATATATTATCCGCATCACTTGACCTAGGTTAGAAAATATTATACAGACCCGTGGTTATAATATATATTTTTTCTGGAAATTTTAAGTATTTTAAATATATATATATTTTAATATTTTAATTTAAATTGAGTTAAAATAATTGTTGGTAGTCTTATACAAGTTAAATGTATAAATAAATAAATGGTAAGTAGGAATTTGAAGTAACAAATTCATTTTGGAAATTTCTATGGAATTCAAGCTAAGTATGTAAATGTAATAAATTTCGATGTAAATTGGAATTTAAATAAATTAATAAGGTGTTATTGAATTTTCTATGAATTTAATAGTTAAATAAATAAATACTTAAACATAAAATTTGAAATATATCTTAATTTAGAAATGGAAGTTTGGTTTAAGAATAAAAGGTAAGTTAATAAATAAAGGGGAAATTTAGCTATATTTTGAAATGGTAATTCAACTAAATGGTTAAAAAAAAATTAAATATTGAAAAATGTAGAAATTCGGGCATTTAACTTTAATAAGTAAAGCCTTGAGAGGTTGATATTTGTTAGTGGAATATACTTCATAAAAATCATAAATTTTTGGGTAGATTTAAAATTAAACCCGAATAAATAAAAGGTTACAGTAGCACTTGTTAAGTGTTGCAGTGGCTGAAATTGAGATTTTTGGATATTCGATTCGTAAATATAATAACTTCACCTTTAAAAGTTAAAATGAAGTATTTTAATTTAATATTAACTATTTTGGAATTTATAACCACGGGTATTAGTAATGTTGGTTGTTAAAGAGACCGAGATCGGATATGGGCATACTCTCTGTCGATACCGGAAACCACTTTAACAACCGTGTACGCGGTGGAGATTCCAGAATAAAGTAGGATGGTGGCGGCAATTCCTTTGAGGTAAATACGTGGACTCAATTCTCGTGAGTTGGCATAAGGTGGCTAAATAGGAGCGATCGACGGGTTAATTGAGGTAGCACCTTTGATCGGACACATCCCTTCGATATTATACTTTGACTTTTGGATTGATTTGGTGGCCACTTTTGATTTTTGATTTTGGAGGTGTTGTTCGAGGTGGGCGGTAGTAGCTGCTACGCGTTACCATCGACCCAGAAGCGTAATTGGTATATTTACCCTAGCATTGCCTAGCTGTCCCGTGTCACCTACCCTAGCGCGCCTTGTACGAGTTTCTATCTGTGTCGTACCTATGGAGTATCCTCTGGTAGCCTTCCGATCAGGAGGTATTACGGTACTGTATAGACTATTGGCACTATTACGTGTTAAGGGGAATATTGGGTCACTCCTTAACGCTATTTTAAAGTAAGTTTATTTTACTAATAGACACTATTATAATAGCGAAGTATTACTACATAGTAAATAGTTTAATGGATCCTTAGAGGATGGGCGGTCCCAAGCATCCTTTAAGTTACTTGTACTTTATTACAATTCACTTGAATTAGCTTACACTGTATAAGTATGTATGTCCTGACTCGAGTGTTTATGTTTTATTTTACGTTCGGGTCAGCCTGAGTTTCAGTTCAAACTTCACCTTCGGAGCTTGGACTTTTGCGGATCATCTCTTTTCAAGCTGCCATCAAGTTTCTATTCAGTTCTTATTAGGATTTGTAACCAAGACAATCTAATATTGAGATTTTCTATGGAGATTTCAAACTATATTTCGTTTAAGACTATGCACTTTATACTTGTTTGAGACTATTGATAGTGGCTTCATGAACCACCAAGTTATTCTTAAATTTCGCTGTGAGTATTCTAATTTTGTGTCTATGATTCTATGATTATTTTTTTATTGTATATTCTGAGATTTGCTAAATTTTATTTACACGCGATATTTCGAACAATTTAAGTCCGACATGTGCGGATGTGAATGGTTGAAAATATCAGTTGTTACAACGCTCAAGTAAATGAGCTACCCAACACCCCTTCCACTTTTCACAATGCTAGCAATATTATTTTGGGTATGATGCAAACAATAAGAATGATGACTATTTGAAAAAAAAATTGGAATACTTAACAATAAACCCCAGTGTCTATCACTTAATAAGTTAATATTCTATCACAACTAAGAGCATTCTTTAGGTGTTTTAAAAACCAACTCCAACACTCTTCATTTTCTTTGGGAACAAGAGCCATTGCAAATGGAAAAAACCTGGAAAAAAAATCACTATTTCTGTATTACATTTGAAACAACAAAATGCACTATATTTGAAACAGTATTATCTACTAGCAAACAATCACATGAACACTATGCCCTTGGCCCAAATAAAAAAGGAAAAATGGATTTGCTAGAGGCAATTCATCCTTTTTTTCTTTCTCTTTTAAATTTTGCTACTTGAATGTGTAGTCCACGCAGGAAGGGCAGAAATTGCAAAGATATGATACATAATTCATGTATACAATACAATAGACTTATATTCGAACTTCTAAAACTTATATGCTTTTATCTTTTTTATGTGTTGTTTAAATCATTTGTATACCTTATGTAAGAACTTCTAATAATGAGAAAAATGATAAGTACGTTTAACATGTAGTTATAACTATGATATATAAGTACGACTTAATATGTTATTTAATTCTTTATCATAAAAGATAAATGCGTTTATCTTTTTTGACTCCTGTATGCAGTAACATTTTGTACATCAAATTAAAGAACATTAAATCTTTTACAGTATTTGTTTTAGATCAAGTTTACAATATGAAGGAGCATGACTGTACATTGAACAATTGTACCCACTTTGTAACTAGTGCAACTAGATTGAAGATGTTAGAGATAAAAACATATATGCATTTATCGTTTGAAATATAACAAATTCTGGTGAATCAATATAAGCAGTAGGTATCATGACATTCGGTGGCTAAACTGAAAAAATAAAGCATCTAAATTATGTATCTATCAAGAAAAAAACAACCAACATTAATCATCTTTAATTTTCAGTAGAACTAAATTGTGAGTGTGAATTCATTTCTACAATAATTTCACATGTTAATCCCTAACGCAGAAGGAAATATAATGAATTGAACTGGATATTACTACATTTGAAACAACCAAATGCACTATATTTGAAACAGTACTATATAACAGTAGACTAATCACTTGAACAAAATGCAGTATGTACATAACAAAATTCACTAGAACAATAACTTAAAGAAACACTACTATGTCACATAAATTTATAACAAGGAACTAATGCAAACAATACAAAGTAAATAAAACAGCAAAAAAAAAGTTCAAAATCAGTACCTTGATTCCCCTTTTTTGCAGTGGCAGCCATCAAAATACCACTTCGCCCTTTCAAAAAGGTAGCATCTAAAAACACCAAAGGACAACAATAGCTGAGACCAAATATACATGCCTCATAACATACAAAAACTCTCTCAAATTGATTCAGAATCCACATCCGTACTTGAATAACTATTCGGGTTATTTCTTTCCAATGCTTTCAAATACTAAACTGATTCTTTGTTAGATTTCTTTTCGTCGCCGTATATATCATTCATAGCCAATTTTTCACCCTTATAAGCAAAATAATAGCTCAGCTCGACATCATAATCTCTTCTAAAACTTTTAATGATATCCTTGGTTTTTCTTTTTGGCTCATCACGAATTTGATTGATGATTAAATTTTTCACAAGATCACTATTAATAGTTGGACTACCAAGCGAACGAAATCCACCACCACAAGTATGAATCAGCTGAATGTTTTTAACAAACAGTTGGTCGAATTGCTTTAGTTTGCAAGAAGCATGAATCCTAAAAGGACAATTAACTATAGCACATCGGACTGTCAATTGTTCTTTACAATTCTTAATATATTGTACTTTAAACCCATTCTTCAAACAATAAGCACCAACCTTTCTATAGAATCCAATAGCAGAATCAAACTGTTGACCAACCCCAGTAAAAAATTCCATATTTGAATTCTTCTTCAACAACTCATGTAAATCATTTTGTTGAGTAAAACCAGAATCTAAATCATCATAACCTAACATATTATTACTTGACTCGCCACCGACTAGTGAACTAGACTGCTACTTTCACCAACAAAATTGTCCTTTGAATCATTCTTCCTTTTTAAACCAAGACAAACACAATACAACTTGAAGATCACTATCAGTTTCAACAAAGGTAGTCTTTGATTCTCGAATACGAAAAATATCAAAGCATAATGGACTAAAATTATTCCTTTTCAAACCAAAAATTCTTCCAATTATAAAAAATATCAAAGTATAATGGACTAAAATTATTCCACTCCTCGCAAATCCTGTTCCTAATAGAAGAAATTGAAGCATCCAATCCAAAACGAGCATTAAAACAATTGTTATTGAAATCAAACACAACTATAACAGATGAATCACACCTGCAAAAAAAATGTAACAAAAAATAACTATGTGAAATTGATCTTAATTAGAAACTAATAGCATAAAATACTACATAACAAATCATTTTTTATCCCACTTTTCGAAAAAAGATAAAATAATTTATCTTTTACAGTTCACAAATCACCAAGAACTAAAGAACAAACAACGTCAACTAATATTATTTTAGATCCAATTTCATACCTAAAGTGAGTACAAACATAATTGACTTACAAAATACTAAAATTATAATCTAAAGTGAATGATCCAACCAGGCTAAATACACAGTGCTTGTGTTATCAGAATAAAAGAATACCATTCAGAGGCCATTATTCGAACAACATCAAACAAAACCTTCCTCCAATAGATCAAAACCGCCTCCCTTGGTAAGAAATATACAATAACATCATGAATATCATAAAACATCGAATTGTCAATGAAAATCACCAAATAAAATCGAGATTCACGAAATTACAAGCAATCCAATAAAGAAAATCGATTAGCCTATCCAAATGAAGAAAATCGCCTCACGATTTCCCACAATTAAAGTCGAATCTGAATTCAGAAGAAACTAACATCTAATTTTTTCCAAAAAATCGACGAGTGCTTTGATTGCACAAGAAACGAAGGCCTAATTTTGCCTAATTTCCATGAACAATAGATTTCAGAAGATACGAACGTCGTTTGAGAAGATGAAGATGCACGCCGCCTAGATATTTGTCCTGGAAAATAATAATTTCAAACCCGTGTCCTAGAAAAAAATTGGGACACATAATTAGGCCCTTCACATCAATTTCCAATTAAATTATTTACAAAACACCCCTTCTCCTTTTACAAATATGTAAAACATTTAAGTCGCATACCTTAAATAATTTTATATATTCAATAAAACAGTTAGGAAAATTCTACAAAAATTCCTATAGATCATTTTTAATATGTTTTCGAACATATATAAATTTCACACCCAAAACATATATAGTTTAGCCGAAAATTATTTTTAACCCAAATACTCATTTTACTCACTATAAAATTAATGTAAAATCCACATTAATTCTGAGAATTATGAAAATTGACCCCATCTCTAAAATATTGTTTTTAATCTAAATCTAAATTCGCAAGGCATTTGGATGTCATTTGATAGGGTTTTCACATTATAGCATATCGTAAAATCCATATGAAATATCATAAATCATCAACTAGCATGTATATTTATTTCTAAAAATCAAAAAATGCTAAAACCTTGCAAAATAATTCGAATTTAACCTAAAACTAAAAAATTAGAAAACATGAGATGTAGTCATTATTCACCTTAGCTTTGTGATTAAGGAGTTTGAGATTTGAGAATGGATAAAGTTGATTTAGCTTCTTCCTTTTGCTTATCTTCCTCTTGTATCTTCTAATGGTGGTCGGCCTCTATATTTTGATTTTTTATAATGAACGTGCAGAATGAATATGGCTTAAGGGTTTAGGGTATTAGAATAAGTCTTTTCCTATTTTTTCCTTTATCTAACTTCCCTTTTCTATTTCATTCTAATTCGTTTTAGTTTATTTGTTAACAAGGCACGACCACCACTTAGTTTACACAAATCTCAATTCCTAATCATTACATTATTTCATACAATTTAACTAATTGAATATCCTAAATAAGGTTACTCAAAAATAAGGTCGTTGCAAAAACCTTACCACCGAAGGTACTTTCCTTATCAGTCTAGTTATCAAGTGTAACCAAAGTGTGCCTTGCTTTCGAAGTGTGTAGTCTATCCTTGAATAGTTCGACATTTGAAACTCAATATCACAAAATGCACCAATGGAATAGTTTGGCTTCATCTTAATTTGAACTACAAAGCACAACCCTAAGGAGTTCAACTTTATGTAACTTATACTGCAAAGAACTAGCCATATGCATTTTATATTTTTATTTAGTTTGTATTATAAAG
Source organism: Allium cepa (assembly GCA_030765085.1). NCBI lineage: Eukaryota > Viridiplantae > Streptophyta > Magnoliopsida > Asparagales > Amaryllidaceae > Allium > Allium cepa. The sequence continues at coordinate 347,261,185 of CM060939.1, read as the reverse complement.
AATCAACCCCATGTAGTTTCGTCTTTATTTAATTTATACTACAAAGAATTAGCCACATTCACTTTTTGAGAGCATACAACCTACCCAGACATCCCACATCCCTTCGAAAGTTAAATCCCTATCCCCATCTTCCCAAAGTGTGAATTCGAGTGAGCATCCCTACTCGGTGTCAATAGCCCTTCCAAACTAGCATTATTGTGTAGGCTCTTCTTTTATTTAGTCATATTAAGCTTCTTGAGTAATACCTAATGGTCATGTATTAGGTTTCAATCTCAAATTCATTTTGACACAGTTTAGCCCTACCTAATTTGTATGGTGATGTAGTTTCCCTTTCTCATGTTGCGGTGTAGTACATTCTGCCGTCTTTCAACATTGGCTTAGTATATCCAACTGCACTTACATTCGGTTAATGTAACGACTTTGAAAAGTTCCCTACCATGCCTTTCGACTTTTGATGCAATTCTTGCTTACACCTTTTAACTTTTGAATTTTTCTAACCTCTCGTCTTTTGGCGTAGTACTTCTCCATGCAATATTGACCCTCCTCGAAATTCAACAAGCTCATATGAAAATTCACTACATTTAGCCTTGGTTCTTAGTTTATTTTCTTAATGTTGGTCGTCACCTTACCTCTTTGTTAGATAAAGTCTGACACATGATATACCAACCATAACATGTGTCGCCATTTGATACATTCAGACTCCACCTTTTGTTAGCGAAAGTGTCCTTCATTTATCCTTATAGCAATTATATGAGACCTTTTCCCTTAATCATTTAATTTTAATTCGATAAGCGTATGTGTGTATAATAGGTTTTGGTTCGCTGTTTAATCACCTTCGGCCACCACAGTTTTCTTTTAAGGATGATTGATTTTGACTTAAGAAATTTTTTATAAAATTCCAAAAAACTTCTGAATAATTCTTTTAGTACACATATTTTTGTTTTCTAGTTATTTCCTTTAATTTATTATAACCCTTCAAAAATTTATAGATAATTATTTTTACATGGAAAATTCTTCAAACTAAAGACCTATTTCTAGATGTAAGATTAAACATCATGTTAAATTTCGTAACATTTTGAAATCTTTCAAGTAGAGAAACACATCTAAACATCCTAGGTTTAACTATTTTCCCTAAAACATTCATTAAAACATCACTTATCTCATTTAAATACAAACTATTATGAACCCACTATATCATACTCTAAGTGATTTTTTTAATGGGGACCCTTCCCTCCCTTTGCATACCTTTGAAACCACCTCTTCCCACCATTTCTTCTCCATCCCTACATACCCTACGACCACTCCTCTCCGCTTCAACTCATCCTCTTTAGTGTCTTATGTTCTTATTCCTCCGCTATCTGCCTCGTCCCTTTCCTTGCTTGATCCTCCACCTATCCTTTTTGCCTCTGCTGTCCTTTCTCCTTGCTTGCCATCGTTTCCTTCCTCTCTGTCGAATCCACCCCCAGCTTGGACCTCCCTCTTCAAACTGAAACCTTGTAATGCTGGTCGTTTCACACCATTCCACTGTTATATTAAGGCCCTACCCTGTTTCCCCTGAGGTGATTTTAGCAGATAACTTGATATGGATGGAGTATCGGTCAGGTTTTTCTTTGTATAAGCTCTCTCATACTTAACAGTTATCTTTAACTTGTAAAAGCAATGGTAGTTAAGAGGTTCGATATTAGTTAAATTTGATGGTTTCCTATTTTTATTCAAGTTGTCAAATGAAGAAGATAGGACGAAAATTATTGAGGCTGACCCCATTATAATGTGAAATAAGCTTTTCATAGTGAAGCTATGGGCTGAAAATGTAGGGAATAGTTATGGTAGGATCAAACCAGCTCCTGTTTGGATCAGATTAAGCAACATTCCATTATATGCTTGGTCGCATATAGGTATTAGTTGGCTAGCTTCGAGAATAGGAAAGTTCTTATGTATGCATGAATCGATTGTAAAAGTGGAGAGAATTTCCTTTACTATGTGAATGCTAGAGGTAGGGCCAGATCTGGATCTCCCTGATAACTTCCCAATTAAATTGCTTGATGGATCTAAGCAGCAAGTACAAATAAGTTATCTTTGGAAGCATGAAATTTGTACAGCATGTAAAGTGTTTGAGCACATGGTCGAGACCTGTTTAACTGAAAACACTGGTGTTGTTGGCAAGCGTATGCATGAAAATAAGTATTTGGATTGCAAAAAAACCCAAGCAATTGTCTCTGCTCCTGGTGTGGGAGGTATAAGAAAGAAGCAAGTGTGGCAGAAAGTAGAAAACAATAAAAGTAAAAAGAAGTTTGCAAAACCAACTCAGCAAGTTAATGTCAGAGATGGAATAGTGGTTGAAAATGTGAGCCCTTCTAAGCTTTTTAAAGAATTTGAGAATAGCAGAGAGAGGAAAGGCAAAAATATTACAGATAATACGAAGCAAACTGAAGTTATTAACTTGTTAAGTTATAAATTCTATCTGCCAAAAGATAGTGATTATGAAGATTATGATCATCTTTTGGATGACAAATATGGTAGTGGTGGAAACTAACAAAGCAGCTGAAAGTGAATTATATCATACAGACATATGGAAAAGTGGTTGTGATGCAAAGAGTTGTTGTGCACCTATTGAATTTGTTGTGCACATGCACAACCAAAATCTATGTGAAATAGCAGAAGTTTCAGGTTTGCATTATATCAAATCCCAAAATGAAACCCTTGTTGCCTAAATCTACCCCAATAACATGACGTCGCCAACTTATGAAGCTGATTGGTGCTAATCATTTGAAATGCACCTAACAAATATAATAGTTTCAATGCATGAAAAAGAAAACTTTAACCAGTCTACCATGCCACCTAGCTCGTCCAACATTTCTCCATCACCTGACTATTCCTTTCTGTCAAAATCCCTGGCCAGCCTTCCAGTGATCAGCGGTCTCATGACCCTCTACCAACAAATGCCATCAATGAAAACGCAAACATCATACAGCAAGACTTGCCATCCTCATCTGCTAAAGAACCCAATCCTAGTATCTCAGAATTAAGAAGATTAACATGATCTCAATTAAGAAGATTAACATGATCTCTTTCTTCAAAGAGCAGCAAAGCAGTTTCCACCTTTGTTTATAGTTTATCAAATTTAAAAAAAAATTGCTGCAAGGAATATACGTAGAGCTCATAGTAGTATTAAACTTGATCAAGAAAAAGAGTTAATTTAACTCCATGACCTTTGTCTCCTTGCACTTCTTGAAACCCAACTTAACTCTCTATTAACCATCGAAGCTGCAAAATACATCAACCCCACATGGTCAGTACTTCACAATCTTGAAAATCCTCCTTATGGCAGAATTCTTGTCCTTTTTGATTCCTCAATTTTAAGTGGTTCAACCATTTTGACATCCAGACAACATGTTCACGTACATGTTCAATCTGTATTTCCCCTTGTCCTTTTATCTTACCTTAGTTTACGCTGAAAATTACCTTATTCCTAGAAACATTTTCCTGAATCTCTTCTTCCTCTCAAGCAGGACACCCATCCCTAGCAGCTGGTTGGAGATTTTAACTGCTGTTATCACCTTGAGTATAATATAGGCGATCTTCCTCTCCTTCCCAAAGACATTGCACCCCTAACATTTCCTTGACAGATTCTGACATCATCTCTATATCCAAATCTGGTGCCAAATTTTCGTGGAACAACAGAAGTAGAAGTGGTATTTGTACCTTATCTGCAATTGATCATGACTTTTGTAATCTTCCCTCTTTAATTCAATGGCCTTCACTTTCTGTCTTTTTACCACAATCGATTCCTTCTGACCATTCCCCTTTAATTATTAACCCAGGGCTCCCTATTAATAAAGATAAGAGAAATTTTAAATACTACAATGCTTAGGCCAAGCATTCTCATTTTCAAAATACTATATTGTAAGCTTATTCTACTAATTACTATGGCAACCCCATGTTCAAGTTTTATAGGAAACTCAAGGATATAAAGGTGGCTTTAAGACATTGGGCTCGCAGCATTTTTGGCTTTGGTGGTTTGACGTCTGCTAATTTGAAGCTTCAGCTGAAAACTGCCCGGAATTAAATGATGGACCATCCCAATGATGTTGCAGCAGCTCAAGAGAAAAGTAGGATTTTTCATGAACTTAACAATACATTGTAAATTGAAGCAAGCATGAAAAGACAACACTTCGTGATAAATGGAATGTGGATGGTGGCAAAGACTCTACATACTTTCATGCTTCTATTAAATCCAAGTAAGTCAAGAACTGGATCCACGGCATAAATGATGATGATGGAAAACAGCACACTACTACTGAAAACTTTGATAAAGTATTTGTTGATCATTTCACAAAGTTATTTGTTAACTCTGATGACTTAATCCCTAATCTAGATACTATCTCATCCCTCAACCTCCCCACTATCAATCATGATGTTACCATTGCTTTGACCACTAAGTGACAGATGTAGAAATTAAAAATACTCTTTTCTTCATGAATAGGTCTGTTGGTGGGCCTAATGGTATCAATATAAATTTTTTCATCTCCTCCTGGAATGTTGTAGGATCTGAATTCGCCAATGTGACGACCCGACTTCCTACTCCCAGGAAGACGTGTCATCAATAAGAAAGAAAGGGATAGAAATAGAAAAGAAAAGAAAAGAAAGAATAACAACATCAGAATCTCACCGCGGAATGGAATAAAATATAATATATCAACATAACTATTACATAGTTATATACATCAGAGTTATACAATTTCATACAATATGACTATTATATACATATCTGTCAGAACATACATCCCAAATATCATGAACTAACTAACACAGCGGAACTATATAGATAGCTACATACGTCTGGTCTTCTGCTCCAACTCCTCCTGAATTCGTCAAAGCTAACCTGAATCCCTTGGCTACCCGTAAAAATTTGGGTAGCCGAGAGTTTATGAAAAACAAAATACAAACTCCGGGTCAGACATGGGTCTGGTATGAGTAAACGGGTTAAAGTTGTTTAACTTTGAAAATCATTTAAAATAAAGGTATCACGTAAGACTTCCCACACATAAATACGGGTAAGTTTTTACCTTACGCTAACCAAAATATTTTATAGGAAATCCAGTGATATTATAATAGTGTCTAGGGTTTTCAAGTAAAATACAGAAATAGCTAAAATGCTTACATCTCACATTTCAACATAGTTGGGCACAATCAAAACGTACGGCGCTTATTGGAAATTGGATCTCATACAATGGCAGGGCTACTGGGGTACCGTCCGTCACAGTACGTGGCCAAGATCACAGTACCGAGAAGCCACCCTAACTCCCTTACAACACAAGTCCGGAAACATTCCTTACTGAACAGTCCCGAATAAGATAACCTTGCAGTTGGCTGCAGACCAACCGCCCACACAGCCGAATAAAGGGGACATCTAGACAGGGGTATACCTCGTTCTGCTTGGGCATGACCCACCTAACCTTGCTGCACATCCCCTGTTTTAGCCATTCCCGTTTGATGAGGCTTGAGGTTGCGTTTACCTTTTTAGAACATATCTCTTAGAATGCTCATCGTCCACCTGACGATGTGCTGAAAGCATTCAATCCATACAAGTTCGTTACTGGTTCGAACGAAACCGAAGGCATTATCTCGTTACACTCATTTTGGAATCACCCTCAGAGTTAACGACGATAACCCTTGCATTCTGAAAACACCATCTCGATCTTCACTTGAAATTACACGATCTAACGTTTAATTTGGATCGATGTGGTTTTTGGAATATTAATTGATATCCGATCCCGGTCTCATCGAAATCCAAACGCCATTTTAAAGCCCAAGTTGTCTAATTAACTTAACAGTTTAAATTTAACAATTGAATTCATATAGCAATTTAATACAGATAAATAACATCAGATAAACATATAGCGATTTAACACAATAAATTATACACAATCATCACAGATATATCTAGAATATCACAGAACATCACAGAAATAAATAAACATCAGAGGCAATAATCATCGATCTAAAGCAATAGTTTTGATTTTGTTTTAAACTTAATTGCATACTCAAAAGTAAATTATATTTTATTCTTTGCTTAATTAATTATTAATTAATTAACTTATTTCCATTCATTAACTGCTTATTAATTATTCACTTAATTAATTAATTAATTCTTAATTGCTAATCAATAACCTTAATTATTGATTTATAAAACTCAATTACACATTTAATTATTATTAATTGCTTAATTAATCATTAATTATTAATCAACTTAATCGTTTAATCATTAATTAGTTAATTAATTCGTTAACTATGATTTGCTAATTTATTAACTATCAATGATAAATTAAATTCTTAATTACAAACAAGATTACTCAAGATTATTAAAATCTTTAATTATAAATTTGATTATACTTTGAACTATTTATTAAATAACAATTATAAAATGTATTACATACATAATTAACTTTGATTTTAAATAATTAACTCATTCTTGTTTTCTGCAAATCTTTAAAGTTCATCTTGGCTTATACTGTTTGTAAACATTAATAACCTGATTAATACTTAGCTTATAAAACTTTAACTAAATATAGTTGGCAAACACTGGAATTAAAACCCGAAGTAAGTCTCGCATCTAACACGGGTCAAAATCGATATTACCCAGTATGCTGCTCGCGTCAATCCTCCTGCTTCCCCTTTTCTTCTCCCCTGTTCTCTCCTGTTTCCTTTTCTTTTTCTTTTTTTTAAAAGGCTAAAGTTTTAAACTGTTGAAACTTGTTAACCCACGCACAACTCAAAAAAAACCCCGAAGTAACACGCGAACCCACTCGTGTTTCACACGAGTCAAAATATGCTCAGACCCTTCCTGACCGCCGTGCACGTGCACGGCGGTCCACCGCCGCGCACGTGCACGGCGGTCCACCGCCGCGCCACCGCCACGCGTCACCACCCACAAATCACAAACCACTCCCTCACTCGAATATGAAGCCCAGCACAACCCAATACCCACGAAATCAAAATATGACCGTAAAGTCGAATGGCTTCATGAACACAATGGACACAAATCACCTCGTACTCACTGACGCGACCGCTAGAGACGACATGTCTCCGATCAAACCTTGCCGACCTCACCTCCTAACTTCTCCCAAAACCACGCGTCACTCGGTTGCGCCATCGTGTCGCAATCATCAAGTAACCGAACCCAAAATATACAGAACCCATAACCCTACTTTTGATTCCCCTCAACAATTCTTGCATTCGAAAATTATTTTAACAAATTTCTGTCGATCCTACAATATTACTCTAGCTTCAAGTCGAATTTTAACAAAAATTATTGAATGAATCATTTGAAATTCATAGAAAAGCAAAAATGGGTTATTATCAAACTGCTCCCAGATTTGTTCACTAAAAATTATAATTTGGGTCTTAAAAATCTTAACTTAGTATGTTGTTTCAAGATATAACTTTGAATTTACAATTTAAGCAACTCGAATTTTGATCATTACTTGTAAGTTTAAGTTTCCAGTGCTTAAATTATACAGCTATCTTAAATCAACTTCAAACATTAATCCGAAGCTTAAACAACTTTTATTTAGTTAAATTATTAATTACATGAGATGATCTTATATAAAAGTATGAAATATTCTTTAATTCCTTTGACTCAACATAAATTTAAACCTGTAAGAATATCAAGATGTAGAACATACAGAACTATGCCAAACATTCCAGAAATTTAAATCATAACAATACTTCATGAAATATAAATTAAAAGTTAGATTTAAAAACATGTTTACTCACCAAAAACTGTTGTAACAGAGAAGTATTTGATGACGCAAGAAACCTATAGCTTGAAATTTTGAATTCCAGTAAACTTATTGCTTTCTGGCTTTTGAACCTGAAATTTGATTATTTATTTATTTATTTATTTATTTATTTATTTATTTATTTTTTCCCTTTTTGCTATTTCTCAGATTTGTGAAATTTCTTTGCTTTTGCAGATACAAATGATCTAAGAGATAAAATGATGTATACAAATATTTATAACTTTGAACAATACTGTCTTCTTGTACAAGCTTTGGCTTGATAAAATATCTTGCTTTATTTTATCATGTACTAAAGCCTAAGACATTTCAACCATTTCGGCTGAAAGATAATAATTTTGTTTTTCAGTACATAAAAGTAGGCTAATTAAATGTTTGTGTTAACATACTATTAATGCTTGCTGACACAAACCTATGGTGCAAAGATATTTGCAGATTTGGTTTATACACAAAAATGTTTCATATGGGTTTACACCTTTAATGCTTTGCTGACAAACTTGTTTACTTTGCAAAGATACATGCAGGTTTGGTCTGAACATACTTATGTTAACATATAATACTGTTGCTTGCAGGTTTTGTTTTATTATTTATGCTAGCATATTATTAATGATTGCAGACAAGTTACATTTGTTTAAAGATATTTGTCTCATTGTTTACAGATTATGTATATTTGTCTTTCAATAGTTAACACTTTTATTTATTTCTTATTCAAGTTATAATTTTGTACTTATGTTTGTAATCCTACTGTTATGTTATATTTATGTCAAATATATAGAAGCTCATGTTTATAACCATATTTATAAGTATTTATATTTATATAGAAACTCATGTTAAATATTTATAAGCTTATTTTATTTTAGTTATAAAAGTTATTGTGTAGAAACAGTACTTAAATCTTATTTTTATTTAAAGTTAAATTTTCCAATATTGGATTTGTAATGTATTTGCACCTATGTATTTATATTTAATATGAATATAATTGTATTATTATACTTATTTTTATTAACTACATTCTTATATCTGATATTAAATGCCATTCATACACAACTTTTAATTTTTATTAACAGGAAACACAACTTTTAATTTAATTAAATAAAACAGATTTAATTTTTGGATATTGTTAAAAGAGTCTAGTTTACATTTTGAAATTATAACTGTCCTTTATAACACATATACAACTAATAATATCCAAACTCTCATTTATTTATAAATAAAAGTATTATATTTTATTTAAATTTGGTCAAAAACTTATGATAATAATAGGGTCAAAATTCCGGGATGTCAATTCCTCCCCCTTAAAAGAATTTCGTCCCCGAAATTTAAAGAACAGTTGATTTCAAAAACTTAATATTAACATTCCAAACATACATATCATTCATACAAAACAAACAATCAAACAGTCAATTCTAACATCATTACTAATTATCCGGACATAAATTTGGATAAGCTTTTCTAAAACTATCAAGAGTTTTCCAGGTACAATCTCTGGGATCCTCATTCCATTGCACCTTGACGAGTTTCACCACTTTGTTCCTGAGCTGCTTCTCGTCTTGATTTACAATCTGAACAGGATCTCTAACCACAGTCGGGTTGGGTTCTACTTCTAAATCCTCCTGAACAACTGGTTCTATCACTAATGAGGGGTCATGAATATATTTCCTCAAATGAGACACATGGAATACATTGTGAATCCCAGACATCCGTTCTGGTAATCCAATCCTGTAGGCTACAGTTCTAATTCTTTCCAATACTCGGAATGGACCAATATATCTCGGAGCAAGTTTTCCCGGCTTTCCGAATCTTATAGCACCTTTGATTGGGGAAACTTTGATAAAAACTAAATCTCCGATCTCAAATTCCAATGGTCTTCGTCTCTTATCTGCATATTTTCTCTGACGATCTTGAGCAGCTTTCATCCTTTTCTTGATAAGCTCAACCTTCGCAGAAGCTTCATGAATAAGATCGGGTCCAAGTACAAGTCGATCATTCGATTCAATCCAACAAGATGGGGATCTACACGGTCTTCCATACAGAACTTCATAAGGAGCCATCTTAATACTCGCTTGATAACTGTTATTATAGGAAAATTCCACTAGATGAAGATGGTCTTCCCATGATCCACCAAAATCTAATACACAATCTCGCAGCATATCTTCCAAAATATGATTAAGTCTCTCCGTTTGTCCGTCCGTCTAAGGATGATAGGCTGTACTTAATCTCAAACTTGTTCCCATTGCTGATTGTAGAGCATCCCCAAATTTGCTAGTAAAAATAGGATCACGGTCACTCACTATACTAACAGGAACACCATGCAATCTGACAATCTCCTTCAAGAAAATCTCTGCCAAGGAAACTACAGTACAGGTCGCCTTAACTGGAATAAAATGGGCACTCTTCGTTAAACGATCCACAATAACCGATATTCCTTCATTTCCTCTTCTGGTCTTAGGCAAACCGTCGATGAAGTCCATCGAGATCATCTTCCACTTCCAATCTGGAATTTCCAAAGGTTGCAATAGTCCTGCAGACTTTTGTTGATCTCCCTTCACTTGCTGGCAAATGGCACAACTATTAACAAATGCAGCTACATCCTTCTTCATATTTGGCCACCAGAAAACTCTCCTCATATCTTTATACATCTTTGAGATTCCCGGGTGAATATTCAATTTAGAACGATGACACTCAGCTAAAACTTCTTGCCTCAGTCCATCAATATTAGGCACACACAAACGACCATTAATCCTTAGAACACCCTGATCGTCTATCTTGAAATCTGAATACCGACCGTCTTTAGTTCCAAGAATTATTTCCTCAAAAGATTTATCCTCCATTTGCTTACCTATGATCTTTTCTTGGAGAGATGGAATAACTTCCAAAAGGGATAAAACAACATTCCTACTAAGAGCATCAGCCACGACATTCGCTTTCCCCGGAGTATACAAAATACCCAGATCATAAGATGCTAAAAATTCGACCCATCTCTGCTGTCTCAAATTAAGATCTTTTTGAGAGAAAATATATTTCAACGGTTTGTGATCCGTGAATAACTCAAACTTTTCTCCTAAAAGATAATGTCTCCAGATCTTCAAAGCAAAAACAATAGCTAACAGCTCTAGATCATGCGTAGCATAGTTCTTCTCATGTGACTTCAATTGTCGACTAGCATACGCAATAACTCTGCCATTCTGCATCAGAACTGCACCCAATCCAACTAAACATGCACCCATATATACTTCAAATTTGCTTCTTCCATCCGGAATAGCAAGTACTGGTGCACTAGTTAGCCTTGTCTTCAATTCCTGAAAAGCTTCTTCACACTGAGGTGTCCACTTGAATTTAACTCCTTTCCTTGTTAGCTTGGTCAGATGCGAAGAAATTTTGAAATAATCCTTAATGAATTTTCTGTAGTAGCCAGCCAAATCCAGAAAACTGCGAACTTCCGTCGGTGTCTCCGGCTGTTTCCATTGCAAAATAGTTTCAACCTTTGCTGGATCTACTGAAATGCCTTCACTAGAAACAATGTGCCCTAAAAATTTAACTTCTTGTTTCCAAAAATGGCACTTTGAAAACTTTGCTTTCAACACATGCTTCCTCAAAGTCTCCAATACAATCCTCAAATGATGCCTGTTCTCTTCTTCCGATTTGGAGTAGATCAAAATATCATCAATAAATACCAGCACAAACTTATTCAACACATCTCTAAAGACTCGATTCATGAGGTCAACAAAATAGGCAGGCGCATTGGTTAACCCGAACGGCATAACCAACCACTCATAAAAACAATTCGGTCCCCTAAATGCTGTCAAGGGAATACTATCCTCAGCTACTCTCAATTGATGGAAACCTGAAGCTAGATCTAGTTGAGAAAAGATAGAAGCTCCATGCAACTGGTCGAAAAGATCATCGATGCGAGGACAAGGATATTTATTTCGAATGGTCACTTTGTTCAATTCTCTATAATCAACACAGAACCTTAGCGAACCATCCGATTTGGTGACAAACACTGCAGCAGAGCCCCAACAAGAAAAACTGGGTCTAATCAAACCCTTCTCTAAAAGATCTTGCGTCTGCTTAACCAACTCTTCTCTCTCTCTCTAGGAGGCATTCTCCTACTGGGCTGAATCACCGGCACAGCTCCTGTAATCAAATCAATGCGAAACTCAATCTCTCGATGTGGAGGTAGACACTTAACTTCTTCAAAAACATCAGGAAAATCTTGTACCACATCGATTTCCTCAACTTTCTCTTGAGAAGTCTCAACTCCTAGCAAAAGACTACTCAAGTGAAATCCAGAACTATCGCACGACACTATAGCAATCCTACCCAAATCAGTCTCCAATGAAACTGTCCTCTCATCACAATTCAGGACTGCTTTATACTTATCGAGCCAATCCATTCTCAAAATAAGATCAAATCCTTTAAAGTTTAACACATACGGGTCATAAGAGAAACTATGGGACAAATAAGAAAGCTTCAAGTCCTTACAGATCGTATCCAATTTTGTTGCTCCACCAATAGGATTAGATACAATAATGGGACGATCCACGGTACTAGGTTTAAGAGAAAACTTTTCTACTGATTCTAGAAATATGAAACTCAAAGATGCACCCGAATCAAATAAAACTTTAATATATTTTCCATCTAAGAGTAAGGTACCTTCCAAAACTCCTTTGCCTTGAGATGAAGAAGATGAACCAGCTTCTAAAGCAAAAACTTTATCCTGAAGTGTCCTCTACAAAAGTGGACAATTCTTAATCATATGACCGGGCTGACGACAATTAAAACACAACGATCTCTGGACTACTGCTAATCCCGGACCACTCTGACGTTGATGTTGCTGAGATCCTCCTTGAGAACACTGATCCGCCAAATGTCCAATTTGCTGACAATTATAACACTTACGGGGTCCGTTATTGCTTCCTCCCGATTTCTTTCCCTTAACTTGCCTTTTCCAAAGTGGATTAAACTTCCTTTTATTTGGGTTAACGGAATTCCCTCTCGAAACTGTTGTTGTTGCCTCCAATTTCTTTCTCATCAAATCTTCATACCTCAATGCCATATCAACTAAATCAACAAAAGATCCTTTCAAGAGCACCGTCATCTTATTCTGGAATTCAGACCTCAATCCTTGCACAAACTTTTCATTCTTCTTGAGCGCATTATCAATGAGTCCTGATCCATAACGAAAGTTCGTTGAATCTGGTCTCATACTCAGAAATGGTCATGCTTTCCTGCTTCAAATTCAGAAAATCCTGATACAATTGAGTTTTCCTTGCCGTCGGCATAAACTTTTCCTCAAATAACTCCTTAAATCTTTCCCATGAAATATCTTCTTCAGGAATATTTGCAATTGTTACATCCCACCATGCTGCTGCGCTTCCCTGCAATTGCCACGATGCCATATCCCTCTTCTGGTCATCCGACAATCTCATCCTCTTAAAAATGCGCCCACAAGATCGTAGCCAGGCTTGAACTTCAATTATTGATTCTGAACCTTTAAATGGTTTGCCTCCAAGATCGATAAAATCTTTACATAAGGCTGCAAAACTAACTTGAGGCGGTACTGGATTAACAGCCTCTCTAGCAATTTGACTTCGACCATTATCAGTTGAAGTATTGGCCCTAACTCTGCATCTCCTTCCAGAACTCATGTTGGCCTCCTAGACAGGTAACCCAACAAATTTAGATAAGTATATAATTATTTATATGAAAATACAAATACGCACTCTCAAGATAAATATTATTTCAGAGCCTAGGTACTCGCTCAACCTAATGCTCTGATACCAGCTGTGACGACCCGGCTTCCTACTCCCAGGAAGACGTGTCATCAATAAGAAAGAAAGGGATAGAAATAGAAAAGAAAAGAAAAGAAAGAATAACAACATCAGAATCTCACAGCGGAATGGAATAAAATATAATATATCAACATAACTATTACATAGTTATATACATCAGAGTTATACAATTTCATACAACATGACTATTATATACATATCTGTCAGAACATACATCCTAAATATCATGAACTAACTAACACAGCGGAACTATATAGATAGCTATATACGTCTGGTCTTCTGCTCCAACTCCTCCAGAATTCATCAAAGCTAACCTGAATCCCTTGGCTGCCCGTAAAAATTTGGGTACCCGAGAGTTTATGAAAAATAAAATATAAACTCCGGATCAGACATGGTTCTGGTATGAGTAAACGGGTTAAAGTTGTTTAACTTTGAAAATCATTTAAAATAAAGGTATCACGTAAGACATCCCACACATAAATACGGGTAAGTTTTTACCTTACACTAACCAAAATATTTTATAGGAAATCTAGTGATATTATAATAGTGTCTAGGGTTTTCAAGTAAAATACAGAAATAGCTGAAATGCTTACATCTCACATTTCAACGTAGTTGGGCACAATCAAAACGTACAGCGCTTATTGGAAATTGGATCCCATACAATGGCAGGGCTACTGGAGTACCGCCCTTCACAGTACGTGGCCTAGATCACAGTACCGAGGAGCCACCCTAACTCCCCTGCAACACAAGGCCAGAACCATTCCTTACTGAGCAGTCCCGAACAAGATAACCCCGCAGTTGGCTGCAGACCAACCGCCCACACAGCCGAATAAAAGGGACATCTATACAGGGGTATACCTCGTCCTGCTTGGGCATGACCCACCTAACCTTGCTGCACATCCCCTGTTTTAGCCATTCCCGTTTGATGAGGCTTGAGGTTGCGTTTACCTTTTTAGAACATATCTCTTAGAATGCTCATCGTCCACCTGACGATGTGCTGAAAGCATTCAATCCATACAAGTTCGTTCCGGGTTCGAACGAAACCGAAGGCATTATCTCGTTACACTCATTTTGGAATCACCCTCAGAGTTAACGACGATAACCCTTGCATTTTGAAAACACCATCTCGATCTTCACTTGAAATTACACGATCTAACGTTTAATTTGGATCGATGTGGTTTTTGGAATATTAATTGATATCCGATCCCGGTCTCATCGAAATCCAAACGCCATTTTAAAGCCCAAGTTGTCTAATTAACTTAACAATTTAAATTTAACAATTGAATTCATATAGCAATTTAATACAGATAAATAACATCAGATAAACATATAGCTATTTAACACAATAAATTATACACAATCATCACAGATATATCTAGAATATCACAGAACATCACAGAAATAAATAAACATCAGAGGCAATAATCATCGATCTAAATCAATAGTTTTGATTTTGTTTTAAACTTAATTGCATACTCAAAAGTAAATTATATTTTATTCTTTGCTTAATTAATTAACTTATTTCCATTCATTAACTGCTTATTAATTATTCACTTAATTAATTAATTAATTCTTAATTGCTAATCAATAACCTTAATTATTGATTTATAAAACTCAATTACACATTTAATTATTATTAATTGCTTAATTAATCATTAATTATTAATCAACTTAATCGTTTAATCATTAATTAGTTAATTAATTCATTAACTATGATTTGTTAATTTATTAACTATCAGTGATAAATTAAATTCTTAATTACAAACAAGATTACTCAAGATTATTAAAATCTTTAATTATAAATTTGATTATACTTTGAACTATTTATTAAATAACAATTATAAAATGTATTACATACATAATTAACTTTGATTTTAAATAATTAACTCATTCTTGTTTTCTGCAAATCTTTAAAGTTCATCTTGGCTTATACTGTTTGTAAACATTAATAACCTGATTAATACTTAGCTTATAAAACTTTAACTAAATATAGTTGGCAAACACTGGAATTAAAACCCGAAGTAAGTCTCGCATCTAACACGGGTCAAAATCGATATTACCCAGTATGCTGCTCGCGTCAATCCTCCTGCTTCCCCTTTTCTTCTCCCCTGTTCTCTCCTGTTTTTTTTTTTAAAAGGCTAAAGTTTTAAACTGTTGAAACTTGTTAACCCACGCACAACTCAAAAAGAAACCCGAAGTAACACGCGAACCCACTCGCGTTTCACACGAGTCAAAATATGCTCAGACCCTTCCTCACCGCCGTGCACGTGCACGGCGGTCCACCGCCGCGCCACCGCCACGCGTCACCACCCACAAATCACAAACCACTCCCTCACTCGAATACGAAGCCCAACACAACCCAATACCCACGAAATCAAAATATGACCGTAAAGTCGAACGGCTCCATGAACACAATGGACACAAATCACCTCGTACTCACTGACGCGACCGCCAGAGACGACATGTCTCCGATCAAACCTTGCCGACCTCACCTCCTAACTTCTCCCAAAACCACGCGTCACTCGGTTGCGCCATCGTGTCGCAATCATCAAGTAACCGAACCCAAAATATACAGAACTCATAACCCTACTTTTGATTCCCCTCAACAATTCTTGCATTCGAAAATTATTTTAACAAATTTCTGTTGATCCTACAATATTACTCTAGCTTCAAGTCGAATTTCAAAAAAAATTATTGAATGAATCATTTGAAATTCATAGAAAAGCAAAAATGGGTTATTATCAAACTGTTCCCAGACTTGTTCACTAAAAATTATAATTTGGGTCTTAAAAATCTTAACTTAGTATGTTGTTTCAAGATATAACTTTGAATTTACAATTTAAGCAACTCGAATTTTGATCATTACTTACCTTTTACTGTAAGTTTAAGTTTCCAGTGCTTAAATTATACAGCTATCTTAAAATCAACTTCAAACATTAATCCGAAGCTTAAACAACTTTTATTTAGTTAAATTATAATTACATGAGATGATCTTATATACAAGTATGAAATATTCTTTAATTCCTTTTACTCAACAGAAATTTAAAACCTGTAAGAATATCAAGATGCAGAACATACAGAACTATGCCAAACATTCCAGAAATTTAAATCATAACAATACTTCATGAAATATAAATTAAAAGTTAGATTTAAAAACATGTTTACTCACCAAAAACTGTTGTAACAGAGAAGTATTTGATGACGCAAGAAACCTATAGCTTGAAATTTTGAATTCCAGTAAACTTATTGCTTTCTGGCTTTTGAACCTGAAATTTGTTTATTTTTTTTTTATTTTTTTCCCTTTTTGCTATTTCTCAGATTTGTGAAATTTCTTTGCTTTTGCAGATACAAATGAGCTAAGGGATAAAATGATGTATACAAATATTTATAACTTTAAACAATACTGTCTTCTTGTACAAGCTTTGGCTTGATAAAATATCTTGCTTTATTTTATCATGTACTAAAGCCTAAGACATTTCAACCATTTCGGCTGAAAGATAATAATTTTGTTTTTCAGTACATAAAAGTAGGCTAATTAAATGTTTGTGTTAACATACTATTAATGCTTGCTGACACAAACCTATGGTGCAAAGATATTTGCAGATTTGGTTTATACACAAAAATGTTTCATATGGGTTTACACCTTTAATGCTTTGCTGACAAACTTGTTTACTTTGCAAAGATACATGCAGGTTTGGTCTGAACATACTTATGTTAACATATAATACTGTTGCTTGCAGGTTTTGTTTTATTATTTATGCTAGCATATTATTAATGTTTGCAGACAAGTTACATTTGTTTAAAGATATTTGTCTCATTGTTTACAGATTATGTATATTTGTCTTTCAATAGTTAACACTTTTATTTATTTCTTATTCAAGTTATAATTTTGTACTTATGTTTGTAATCCTACTGTTATGTTATATTTATGTTAAATATATAGAAGCTCATGTTTATAACCATATTTATAAGTATTTATATTTATATAGAAACTCATGTTAAATATTTATAAGCTTATTTTATTTTAGTTATAAAAGTTATTGTGTAGAAACAGTACTTAAATCTTATTTTTATTTAAAGTTAAATTTTCCAATATTGGATTTGTAATGTATTTGCACCTATGTATTTTATATTTATATTTAATATGAATATAATTGTATTATTATACTTATTTTTATTAACTACATTTCTTATATCTGATATTAAATGCCATTCATACACAACTTTTAATTTTTATTAACAGGAAACACAACTTTTAATTTAATTAAATAAAACAGATTTAATTTTTGGATATTGTTAAAAGAGTCTAGTTTACATTTTGAAATTATAACTGTCCTTTATAACACATATACAACCAATAATATCCAAACTCTCATTTATTTATAAATAAAAGTATTATATTTTATTTAAATTTGGTCAAAAACTTATGATAATAATAGGGTCAAATTTCCGGGGTGTCACAGACAAAGCCATTCATAAGTTTTTTAACAAATGCAAACTCCTTCATGTAGTCAACTCCACCAACATTGCTTTAATTCCTAAACAACTCTCTTTCCACTGTCCCTTCCTTTAGACCTATTTCCTGTTGTAATGTTGTATACAAATGCATTTCCAAAATTCTTCTGAACTAATCCCCTTAACCAAGCTGCCTTTTTGCCTAGTAGAAGTATATTGGATAACATTATTCTCGCTCATGAGTTATTAAAGGGTTATGGAAGGACTTCATCCACTCCTGTTGCTGTTTTAAAATTTAATATTTCAAAATCGTATGACAGTGTGCATTGGTCTGCAATTGTTAGAACTGTGGCAAAGGTGGGTATCCCTAAAGTATTTATGGCTTGGGTCTACACTTGCATATCAACACCAACATTCTCTATAATCGTCAATGGTAGGCCTGTGATTTTTTTTAGAAGTAAGCATGGAATTCAACGGGGAGATCCTATAAGTTTCTATTTCTTCATTATGGTTATGGAAGTCTTCTCTAACATGTTGTATTTAAAGTATAATAGTAGAATTGTCAAATATCACCCAAAATGTAGTCACTTGTAAGTGTCCTCTATTATATTTGCTGATGATGTTTTAGTTTTTACTAAACCTGAACAATCCTCCTTGAGTTGCACTATTTAAACCTTAGAAACCTTCTACAAGATGACTGGGCTCAAACTCAATCCAGATAAATCAAGCTTCCTTCTATCTGGTGTTCTAGAAAACCTTGCTAATAGTTTGTATTAGGCATCTAGGTTTAAATGCATGGATGGAGATTTGAAGTATTTAGGATTGCCTCTCATTACTAAAAGAATCATTTTAGCCAACTGCTGGCCCTTGTACAGTAAAATCACTACCACCATGAATTGTTGGTACAGCAAATTCCTTTCTTAGTCTGGAAGGTTGGTCCTCATAAAGCCGGTCATCTTCTCCATGATGTTGTATTGGGCACGTACTATCATTCTCCTTGGAAAATTGGTGAGGCTATTTAGATCTGCCATACTCAGTTTTTTTGGGACTAGATCAATGCATAATAGAAAGCTGCTTCCTTGCTCTTTCTCCAAGTTTGAAGCCCCTCTCAGCGTAGGAGGACTGGGAATCCATAATATTAATGTTTGGAATATGGCAGTGTTTAGCAGGCACTTTAATGACATTATCAATAGAAAAGACAATGTTTGGGTGCAATGGGTCTGGCACTACTGCATAGGAAGGAAAGACCTTTGGAATAAGGATATCCCACAATCATGTAGTTGGACTTGGAGGAAAGTACTGCAATTAAGAAAGTTGTTCTTACCCTATATTCAATCCCATTTTAGTGGTAGCAACATTATAAATTTTTGATATGGGCCATGGTTTGGTAGTGGAATCATATTATCTAAAGTCTTATCTAATCAACAGCTTGTTCAAACTAGTATACATCTTCAAGCATGGGCCAATGACTATGTTTATGATGGGTTTCTTCAACTTCCTTACATCAGTAACCAAGCAGTTAGACGGCTGTGGGAGAATATTCAAAGCAAGCAATACCATGTTCAACCCATAATGCGAAATTCTTTAAAATCAAAAGCAACACTCTATTGTTTCAGTGTACATGATGCTCACTGGAACTGTTTCCCTGCCTACCAAGAAATAGAGTGGCATCATATGGAGGAACGATTACTCCCTTACTGAAAACTTAATATTGTGGAAGTTCCTCAACTCTGGTTTGATGACCACTGATATTGTAAACGGTTACGGGATGCTTTGCAGTAGAGATTGTGTTTTCTGCTATATGAATGATGAGTCCTCTGCCCACCTGTTTTTTGAATGTCCAGTATTGTT
The DNA here is from genome assembly GCA_030765085.1 of Allium cepa. Lineage (NCBI taxonomy): Eukaryota > Viridiplantae > Streptophyta > Magnoliopsida > Asparagales > Amaryllidaceae > Allium > Allium cepa. Next base: position 347,241,285 of record CM060939.1, on the reverse strand, counting down.
CATGTTGTGGTTGAGAACTATGAGCAATGCAAGTAGAAGAAATTCAAGCTTAATGTCTGCAAATGAGTGGAACAATGTGTTTAAAGCTTCTAGTAGGAAAAATGCAAGATCCAGGTTGATTTCTCTATGTACTAAAATATATCTTGATATCATTTGGAGGGAGAGGAATGCAATTGTATTTGAAGGCAAAAGGAAAACCATGGAGTGCCTATGGCCTGAAATAAAGAGAAGAAATCGAATGCAATTGAAGATATCTCCTTTCAAGTTTCATGTTGGATTTGCTCTTGCATAGACTTGAAATCTCTTTTATTTTATTTTAGTTCTCCTTCTTGTATGGTTGTTGTCTTAGTTCCCTTGTGTGTTTGTTTTTTCCTTTCTTTGGTTCAAAGTATGTTTTGAACCAATTTATTTTATTATTTGTTGCAATAAAATCTGGTAAGGGTTCAATCAATCTTGCTAGCTTTGCTAAAAAAATCATAGCCGAACTCAATCACAACGAAAACAGTATATATGTTTATTATTACTCATCTAGTTCTTTGAATAACCTTGTTTTATTCTTACTTCCTCTTGCATTTTCTTCTTCTTCGTATTTGCACTTTTTAAACTACCACCATTAAAGTGCTCTCTAAGCTTTTGTTTCATTTTTGAGTAGAATGAAATAAAGAAATGAGTTAAGAGTTATTTTTATTATCCCACAAATATTTGGTCCTTCGCCCTTGTAATCTTTCCCCCCATTGGCTCATTACCCACTTTCCTATTTAATTTGCCATACATGATTGGGCTCATATGGTAAGAAAGTGCATACCAATTGCTTACCATATTTCCTATTTACTTTTATAAATTTTTTCCATATGATTTCTTATTTCAATAATGAATTCTTTAGTCAATTCATTATTAATATTAGGTTGTTATAATGACCTTGAAGGTGCTCAACAAATCATGAAGTATATGAAATACACTAAATTTCGCGATACCATTTATGGAGTTATGTAACCCTCGAGGGTGCTTAAAAATGTTACATAAACATTCTTATTTATCTAGAGATAATATAAACATCACCTTAAACATTATATGGCTTGAGGGTGCTCAATAACATTGGTATGTAAGGTAGTTTATTATATTATAACTGATGGAGAGCATTATTATTTAAATTCATAATTTAAAATAATTTTGTAGAGTATTATCAATTATTTAAAGGAGATAGTTATTGATATCATATATCTTTTACACATATCTAATAAACACTTTCTTAAATCCCAAGGGTTTTGTTTATTTAAACTCCTATTTTATTTATGCATCATATATGTGTAATCATCTATAATTTATTAATTATATGTATATATGTATAAATGTAAACATAACCTTTATATTTATTAAATTTAAAACATTTCTTAATTTAGCATTTAATAATTCTTTATAAAATAGTGTAATAATATTATTCATCTAAATTTAAAAAAAAATCTTAAATTTATTTTATAATCTTCAAATATTCTAATTTAAATCATATTAAGACTCAAAACACATCTAAGTCTTCCACAAGGGCATTCCTTAGGAACTAAAATTTTGACTTGCTAAGTAAAGGCTAGGATTTTTAGGTTCACTAAACATTACTTAATCAAAGTAACATTCTCTTAGTTTAAGTATATTTTCCTTAGACATCCGTCAAGTTTGGCTTTTCTATAAAAATACTCTATGTGTTGATTAGTTATTTACATAAACACATTGTAGGCTCAGAAATTTTTGTTGGATTAAGTGCATTGGCAATGGCATTGAACGGGTGAACTTTTTTTATAAAAGAATCCTTTTATTAATCCACACAAGACCTTATTTTGTATTTATGTAAACAAGATTTGGTTTACTAAATCAAATTCTGTAGTTACAGCAAAATGGCATTGATAAATAATTTAATTTATTTGTTTGTTAATGTTTAATAATAATATTGTATTATTAACATAGTTTAAGATTTAATTCGTAAATTTGATTTTAACTTAATTTAATGTTTTAATATTTGAGATGTTCGTATTCCAAACACAACCACTATACTTACACTACAAGGTATAATCTAACTTGGGGTAACAGGGGAATATATGTAAAATTAACCGTTGTGGCCTATGGTTAATTAATATATAGGTGATAATGTATGTTATATTAATGTCAAAGGGGATGATCACGTCCATTACATAGCCAAGTTTATATTTACCCTAATATTAGCTAAAAAATTTCAACCACTATATTTAATTAATATTTATAATAACACAATAGATAAAGATATATATAATGTTACTTAATAAATGATTAATTGAAACATATGAGAAATTAACAATAAATATAATATTTGCATTTTATAAAATATGTTTAGTTATTTTAAGTTCAAATTTAAATAAGTTTTACGATTTCAAAATAGATGTCTAATAAAATCTATTACATTCATCATCGCTAATGTGAAGCAAATTTTTTTATTAAAGTAATACGATTGGATTTATATTTAAAGTATTGAAATATTTAAATTTTAAATTAATTTGACTTTTACTCAAATAAAGAAATATTTTTCTTATATCAATAGTCAAAAGCAAAGTGCTAATTTTTTGTTTATTAATATTTTCTTATATTTATTTATTTATTAAAATATTAAAATCGAAACTATTTAGTAATTTTTTAATACATACATACATGTATGTATGTGTATATAAATAGCATTAGATTTGAGAATTTAATTTTTTAATAATCCAAAGATAAATTTTAAGAATATATATATATATATATATATATATATGTATATATATGTATATATATCAAATGTTGTTCATAGATTAATTCTAATAACAATATTCAATTGAATTTTAACAAATATGGTTGAATTGTTTATGTGTAAAAGCAAGTATAGAAATGATCATATGTGAACGTCCATTAACCTAAAATAGAATTATACTTTTCTCCTAGATATCTTGTCAAAGTTCGAACACGTTGCTTGTTGATTGTTTCCTTTTCAAACCTTTATTCTCCTCCTCGATTATAGGTTATAAGTTGTTATCCTGACTTCACCGAGGAGCAGTGGAGGCAAGAGATATATGGATTAATTGTAGAGAGAAAATGAATAGGGGTCATCTATTTATAAACCAATAGTTTTCAAAATATCTTTCTTTTTCTCTTAAATCCTAGAAGACCAGGTCTCATAAGCCCCCTTCCCAATATGGCTAACCTCAATATCACCCCTACTTGGTCAAACTTGCTCACCGGCTCCTATTTGAATCGATCATTAAATATATTATTCAGTCTCATTTTTGACTGGATCAACGTATAATTTTTAAACATCGTGCTGATAGATTTTAAGGTTCAAATAAATAATTTAAAATGCCATAAAAATCGAAATAAAACATCCGCTTAATTTTATCGTTAATTTATAATACTTATAAATTAATTTTAACATTGATTGAATTGAAAAGTAAGTAAAAACGCGTTTATATTGACTCTTTGGTGTGAACTCGATCCTAAGTCAATATCTAAACGATTTAAATATTGAAGCTGGTACAGACTTTGCTAAAGTGTAGCATCGAACATAATTCAATGCTTACAGATCATTGAAACAAAATCCAATTTCTAATCTGCAATAAGCTCAATTAGTAATTTAATTTTGTATACGTATTCTTTTTTCCATCAATGTATCACTTAGATATCTAGAGTTTGGCATAAGGTCAAAAACTCTATTGATATTTGTATTTAATTGTCATAACAAATTTAATGTACTTTGTTCAATTTGATAACATATGTCTTAATCAATTTACGCTTGTTATTGATTCTGACTAAGGTTGAACAATAATTGTGGTGATACCGACCTTCTACAATGAAGAAGAAGAATCCTATCTTGATTGTGTTTCACTCCAAGTAGTCTAACGTATACCCAACTATGGTCACAATAAGGTCGCCATGCCAATTGTTTAACCATAATAAATGTGTAGCCTAGCTTCTCAAGATCGACAGTATCCCCAACTCTATACATCATTTCCATGAGATATTCTATTTTGACTCTTTTTCATAAACCTATAGAAGAATCTTGCCGCCTCACTCTATGATTATTCCAAACAGACACAAGAATGTAACCTCTTAAAGCCCCAATGGTCATGAGTAAATCACCCTCCATTATATGGAGAGCCTTACACACATTAGTGTTAGTAGATGTGTCGATATCCTTTTCTCGTTATATATTAACTAGAAACATTTAACGAGTTAGTGTTTATATTTCGATTCAATACTCGTGATTATGGACAAATTCCTAACTACTATCGATGAAATACATCACCTAAGGATTTTCTACTTATATTTGTCTAATGTAATTAATTCATTATTTATAAGACTATATAACAGCACCTATGATAGAAAACAATACTAAAAGCACACTTTATTTCAAAAAAGATTGTTACATAGTTAAATTTATATAACTATTTACATAATTGCCCTTAACGTACACCCTAAGCTCTTTCACTACTACCGTTTATGAATGCTTGTTTCAGCTACAATCATATTGTATGCATGCCCCAACTCAAGAGCATACAAGTTTTATCACAAATTTGAGGTTATATTGGTATAAGCAAATATCGCTCGGTTTGAGAACTTTGGAGCTACTTACCAGAGCTTGGTTAATAAGATGTTATCGGAACAAACCAGATGATCAATTGAGGTGTATGTACATGTATAATGGTAAATTCAAAGAAGATAACAAATCAGTGGAATACCTATCAGAAATGTTTAATATGTTATGAGGAATGAGATGGAATTTATCGAAATGTTCATTTAGACTAGCATAAGCGAAGTTTCTGTGATGACCCGACTTCCTCTCTCCAGGAAATCGCATCATCAATGAAGAAAGAAAGGGATAGAAGAAGAAAAGAAAGAGAAAGAAGAACATAATAACAACAGATAACTCATTGCGGAACGAATGAAATATAATATATCACATAAAATATTACAGAGTATCATATTACATCAGAGTGCATAACTTATACAACAGATGTTAGACAGTTATAAAAATCTATCTAACTATACAACTCAAGTTCAACAGATATAGATACCAATCAAACACAGCGGAACCAATATATAACTACACGTGGAAGCCTCCTGCTCCATATCTCCCACGGATTTCGTCAAGCTAACCTGAATCACTTGACTACTCATACATAATATGAGTACCCAAGAGTTTAATAAAACAGAAAATAAACACTCGGGTCAGACAGGAGTCTGGTGTGAGTAAACGGGTTAAAATTGTTTAACTTTAGAAAAACCTTTGAAAAGAAACGGTGTCACGTAAGACTTCCCACACATAAACAAGGAAAAGTTTTTACCTTACGCTAACCAAAACATTTGATAGGAAATCCAGTGATATTATAATAGTGTCTAGGGTTTTCGAGTGAACAAGAAACAACCGAAATTGTTACATTCATTAAATTCCAGCTACTAGCACAATAGTGGGTAATACAATCAAAACTGTAGGGTCTCGTAGGAAGAATGGGTTTCCATCAATGGCAGGGCTACTGGGGTACCGCCCGTCACAGTACGTGGCCTAGATCAACGTACCGAGGAGCCACCCTAACTCTCCTGCAACATAAGACCGGGACCATTCCTTACTGAACAGTCCCGAACAAGACAACCTTGGTGGTTGTCCGGAATAAACCGCTCCACACAGCCGAAATAAAAAGGGACTTCTAGACAGGGGTAAATCTTGCTCTCCAGTGGAAGCTACGCACGAAGCCTTGCTGCACCTCCCCTGTTTTAGCCTTTCCTGGTTGATGAGGCTTGAAATTGCGATTACCTTTAGAGAACACATCTCTTTGAATGTTCATCGTCCACCTGACGATGTTCTGAAAGCATTCAATCCATACAAGTTTGTTCTGGGTTCGAACGAAACCGAAGGCACTATCTCGTTGCACTCATTTTGGAATCACCCTCAGAGTCAACGACCAGAGTTATACTGACGTATAGTCCTTACACCTTGAGTCTTCACTTGCTCCACTTGGATTCACGACCTAACGTTTAATTGGAATCGATGTGGTTTTTGGATTCCAAATATGGAAACCTGATCCCGGTCTCACCGAAACCAAACGCCATTTTAATGTCCAAGTTGTACTTAAGGGTTTAAACAGTTAAACTTATATACAGGATGATATAAACAGATAGATGAATCACATTATCTCAATAGATAATTCATAACAATCATTCATCTCACAAAGCAGCATATCACATAATAGGGATATTACATCCAAATCATCCAGTATCAACCAAACACCCAATATCAATCATCCAATATCAATTGATCATCCAATACCAATTGATCATCCAATATCAATCACCAAATATCAATCACTCAATATCAATTGATCATCCAATATCAATTAATCATTCAAAAGTAGAATTGATTAACTCCTAGCCGATTGGATTACCATAATCCTTCTTTATTTATTTATCCCAAATAAGTAAATTAATCGTTCTCAATAATCTTTACATTCAAGTAATTATCCTTAACCATATTTAGTAATTAACCTTTAATTACTATAATTAATTACAATAATTAATGATCCTTTATTAACTTCCATTAATTAATCAATTATAATTAATTACATTAAACCTTAATTAATTACAATTAATTAATCACACTTAAATTAATTACTTTTATTGATCAATCTTGATTAATTAGCTAATTATCCTTATTAATTAATAATTCTTAAATTAATTAAATAATTAACTTGTAATTAATCATCTTATTAATCATAAACAGTAATTAACAATTTGTAATTACTTATCTAAATTAATTAACTTCAAAACAAATAAATTAATCAATTTCCTTAATTGATAACATTAAGTGATTATCCATTAATCATTTCCATTAATTACTCTCATAAGTAATTATCATTAATTACTTCCATATGTAATTACTTCCATTCTTAATTACATTCAAAAATCAACCATTTATTACTTCATTAAGTAATCACACTTAATTAATTCATAATTAAGTGATTATTTAAAATTAAATAAATAATTAACTAATTATTTAAAATTAATTAAATAATTAATTAATTGACTCTTATATTTTAAATCTTTAATTAATTAAGAAAATCATTAATCTTAATTAATTCTTTACTTAATAACAAATCAAATTTAATCAAGTATTCTTAAGTTAATAACAAAGATAAATTAACCCTATTTATTTTCATAAATAAAATTATTTGAATTAAATCAAATTTCAATAACTTAAAAATAAATTATTCAATTTAGATTTCAAAATCATAATAATAACCTCATTTGAAAAGAAGACATTTGGTAATCAAAATTTTAAAATTTGAAACACTTCAATTATCTAATTTGAACTTATTTATTTTAAATAAAATTTGAAACTTATGTTTTAAACATTACTTTAAAAATCTTGTTTAAAACTTTGATTTAATAATTTAATTCAAAACATACTTCTTTAAATTTAAAAATCAAAATGTAATTAAATTAAATTACTTTCACAAAGAATCATTTTAAACAAATCTAAAATTTAAAATAAATTCAATTCATATCCTTTAAAGATTGATTTACTTATATAAACATCAATCTTTAAATCGTTTCTTTCATAAATCTTGTTTATAGTTTAAAGCTTGAACTATACTTATTTCAAAACATAAGTTACTCAGCAACTTAAACAGTAACCCGAAACCCACACAAAATTTTCACGAGTCAATCACCTAAATGACTTGAGTAATTCACTCAACAAACCCGCGCCTACCCCTGAAGCAACCTAGCCCTCAACTTCTTCGGGCCATCACTGAAAATACGCGAGCGAAACCTCGAGCAACCCTCGTCTTCTCCAAAACAGAATTCAGTGCACACATCAATGTGCACGGTACACGTACACCCCAACCTCCGACCAACGACGATCATCACGACCAACGACGATCACCACTTCACCCCACGCGAGCTTGAATTTACACCCAGAATTACAAATAAGTGCACGACTCAAAATATCACCCTTCGCTCGAAACTGCAGGAAACGCGAAATCACCCAAAACCCCCATAGTCGCCGAACCCAACGTTGATGAACTTCGCCGATCAACCTGAAGATTCGCCACACTAAAATCATCATCTATCCCAAATACGAACACCTCCGATCAAATAACTAAGTCGCGAAAAATCATGACAGTCGGACCAAAACAAAACATGCTAAAACCCTAGTCGTTCCAATTCCCTTCGATTTACCCATTTGAAAAATTATTTTTCATTTTTCCTAAAATCTACAACTCCTACACAAGCTTCAACCAAAATTCCATCTCGAATCATTTCGTGGATAAACGGCAATTCATAAAAATCCCAATTTCGCATCAACCTAAAATTCTCATTAAATACCAAGTTAAAAATTACGATTTCTTCTTTTAAAATCATGATTTCGTATACCAAGCACAATCATACCCTTTTAAACCAAAATTAGGATAGTTGATTTTTAACTACAATTTGGTTTTACTGTAAACTTCCTATATTTACACACCTGTAGCTGTAGAAAACCATGAGACTAATTTTAAAATTATTATCAAACTATAACATACATTTTTCATTTATATAACAAGTTCAAACAAGTTATAGTTTTGAAGGATTTTGGATTTAAAGATGAAAAATAAAATCCTGCTTAAACAACAGAGTTTATATTCAAATTTACAGACACTAAGTACTCATGCATTCACATAATCAAATATTATCAAAACAAGAATTTATTTGCATGCATTATTATTTAACCCAAAGATTAAACCAAATCTGTTTTTAAAAATTTCATTTACTCACCTTATAAAATTTGCAGAGTAGTTTCTATTTCCAGGCCTTGCTTTTTTGTTGATTTGCAGATTGAAGTCAATGATTTAAAATTGTTGAAACAAATCTTTATTTGCATGTTGAAGTTGCAATAATTTTTGAAGGTTGCAGCTTGATAAGGACTTCATTTTGCAAATTGAAAATTGGTGTTGCAGATTTAATTTGCAAGTTTGATTTGCCTTTGGTAGAAATTTTCAGTTTTTAGGTTTTGAGAATATTCTAGTTTGCCATTAATTTGAATTAAGAAAAGAAACAAAGAATGAAAGTGTTTGAAAAAAACTAGTTTCCTTCTTTTACATTTATTAAAAATTAAAATGAAATGTTGCCACATGTCTTCAAGCATTTACATCTGTCATTAAATTTATTTGATTGTTTTACAAGTGTAATTAAGGAGACTATTATGTTTACACATGTCTTTAAATATTTTATTTAATTTTTCCATTTAATTTAAATGTAATATAAACTTACATAATTTAATTCTCTTAAATAAATATAATTTACATCTATAAATATAAATTTACTTTTATAAGAAAATATTATAAAATTAATTATAATACAAATATAACTTCTTATACATGTAAAATTTTAAAATTTAAACATTCATATTTATATATTTATAACATTTTAAATTGAAGCATTTAAAAAAAGAAAGCAAAACAAACTTTGTTTAAATCCCTTTTTAAACTATCTTATAAATAACAATCTTATATTTTAAAACAAACAACTATCTTATAATTGAAAACAATTTGACAAATCTAAATTAATTTTTGAAAAATATAAATTAAAACAAAGCTTAAAATTTTAATTTCATACATATACTAATTATCCATAGAATAAAGTAAATTTAAAACAATATCAAATTATAACATATACAAACATATATATTACAAAAAAATCATCTTTTATTTAAAACACAAGATCTTCTATTCGCAATATATATTAGATATATATATTATAAATAGAATAAAATTTCATTAACTTTGAAAAATAAATCTTATCTATATTTTAAACTGTCAGAAAGATATTGATCACAATTATAAGATTAAATATTTATTACCCTTTAAAAGATTAATTTCACCAATTTTAAATTAAAATTATAAAGAAAATTATCAAATCAATTAAATTATTATTGCAGATTATTAAATTGGTATTGCCTCAAATTCCAGGTCGTTACAGTTTCTTGGTTGCATTATGAACTAAAGGGCATTGAAGATAATCTAGAGCAGATTGAAGCTTTGAGACAAGTCCACAAACATGTACTGATCCATGGACGGATTGGTAACGATCCATCATTGCAATTATTTTCACATATTTCAGTAGATGATGAAGTCATCAAAGAAAGAAGTAAATTAGAGAATTTTGGTAAAGTGCATGGATCGCTGTCAATCATGCATTTCCTTTAATTATCTAATATTCTTAGTAAGGCATGAAGAGGAAACCATTAAGCACCAAAGAGGGATCAACATAGAGATGAGGCAATAAGATTAATGAAAATGGAAGGAAACTCCAATGTTATGGATTGATATCTATAACAAACACCATTTACGATGCCTCGATTCATGCATAAAATGATGCGGGCATCAAAGGCCTCGCGATAATGGACTTCTTTGAGGTAAAATATAAAACTATCACAAATCTATCTACAATATTATACATTTTCAGAAACTCACAGTGGAAGGAATAATGTAATAATCAATTATACAATCCTAGAAAAACAAAATAATACAATGCAAAATAAATTGAACTATAATATCTCTCCATAAGCAAACATAGTGTAATGTCTAGAAATAAATGAAAAAAAAAGTAGATAGCTAATAAATAAATGCTCTTCTCCATCATACCATTGCCTCCAAGTCGCCACTAGTCCTCTCTCTATCGACCTATTAGAGTATAACTTAAAAAAGAAAATAATAGAGAGGGTCAAATATGTTTGGTGAGTGAAACACATCGTTTAAGTGTATAATACTAATACGCTAGTAAAACAACGCTTATGCTTGAATACCATACCTTACACCCAACAAGTCAGATAAACACAATATAATACTATAGCATCATCATATAACACGGTCTCATGACAATCTATCCCAAGTCTAGTCATATGCATACCGTTGAGCTCATGGTCTCAACTCGTATGTCGAAACAACTGTAATATTATTGGGCTTAAAGTCCCAATCCATCATGCCTAAACATATGCACATTATTGAACTCAAAGTCCCAACTTGTGCACCACCAACTACGACACTATTTGGCTCACAATTCAAACTCACCGCCACCTAACGTACGTACATTATTGAGCTCAAAGTCCTAACTTGTATAAAGCCAACTGTAACACTATTGGGCTTGAAGTCCCATCTCGTCATCACTGGACATCGTTGGCCCTATTGTAGTGCAACTGACACCTACCACGTACCACAGTATTGAGCTCAAAGCCTCAAATCGTGTAGTTTGTACACGACATTGTCGCAAAAAGTGCTCATGGCCATTGAGGTCAAGTGCAAGCTAGACGTTCTCCTAAAGATCTACGACATTATTGAGATTAAGCACAAAACTTGTCATCGTCTCATCGTTTACGAAGCTACTGGGTCAATCTCTAACCTCTAAGCGCAGTCCAAGCTAAATATTCATTTATTGGTATGTGACACTATTAGGATCAGAACCAAAACTTGTAACGCCCACCATTTACAAAGCTACCGGATCATTCCCTAACCCGTAAACGTAAAACCGTATAGTGAACCGACACAATAAGACAATATTCTAATTCATCTTAGAGCATAACAAATAACATACTAAAACGATCCTTGTCTCACCACAGTATCATGAACCACGCATAAAATGAAGTCCGTATGTGAGTGTATATGTATTTGAATGTAAAGGATATATCATAATTTTACTAATTTATAATTTAATTTAAATTTATTTATCATACTTTCTTTCTTCTTCACATGCTTCTACAGAACCAAATAAAGCCAGATACTGTTTCTAGCCGTCCCTCGCTTTGCCTCACTGCCGCAGCTATGGCCATCAGGCTGTTGACTCGACATCACCAATCGCTTGACCACACTTTTCCATGTTCAATGCCACCCTAGCTTTAGCCCACGACACCTCGCCTTGACCTACTACTGCTAGCCATTCTGTAGCCAATTTCACCATCTCATATCTAACTTGATCGAAGAAAACCATGAGGACCTACTTGGCCTCCTCTACAATCTGTACTTTCCAATCATCATATCTTCGTAGTTTTACCATTTGATCAAAATGAATGGTTAATGTTCATTGAACTTCCAAATGCATTTTCTAACCAATCTGTATACCCAATAAAGGAACTAACACCACCATTGGATTTGTGTCATTGAGAATTACAATTTTGATATATAATATCTCTAGTTTGGAACTGTTTTGTATTTCACATTTTTTAATTAAAGAGTGATTAGCTTCGGTTGATTACAATCAGTAAAAATTAACTTTTTTAATCATCTTGCGATGGCATAATACGGCCTAGTCATGTTAATAAAAAAATCATTTTTTTAATCTTTAGTTACATTTTTTATAATGTGATTTACGACCATAAAAGATGAATTACTATATCTTACTAATATATACATCCAAATATGATGAATCCCGCTCACTGATTAGCCATGCTTTCTCCCCGATTTGACGCTCCTTCTCCCTTATTGGCCCGATGTGTTCCTCTATTTGCCTTAATTTGCCTTAGAATTTCCCATCTTGTGATGTTCTATGATTGCTTTGTAATATTTCATTGTTGCCTTTTGATTTGATATGGAGTAGATTTGATTTTATTTACAGATTAGATGAAGAAGATGAAGATTTGTGGTAGGATATTTATACTAGAGTAGAATTAGGAATAGATTTTACATTTCTATTTATAATCTAGAATTAACTCAAGTTAGCCTAAAATCTCGAAATTAATCCATTACGGAAATGCCATTAGGTTATATTTTTTCTAATTTCTAGCCCGTTTAACAAAAATTAACAAGTTACATATGGTTTTTGACTGTAAACAACATTCTGATGCAATGAATATGTACCGTGGCCTAATTTGGCGCCTGCAAAAATATACTTTTTTACTCTTATGAATTTTTTTGATTTTACCCTTTAAATTAAGTTATTTAATTTCATAAATTACGAGGCGTTACATTCTTCCTTCCCTATCTTAAAAGAACTTTGTCCTCCAAATTCCAAGGGATGAACAATGCAACTTTCTACACATCGTACATGCATATAAAATAGACATAGCTACATTCGTCTAGCGTCTATCATACGATGCAAGCAAAACACAATCAAGCTTATAAAATACATATCATAGATAAAACAGGAAGATATACTATGAGATGAGTGCAAATGCAACTAAATCGATAACCTATATGAATGCACATTCATTGCGACCAATATGTATGCAAACATCCTTATATGTGTGTATGTCTGTCCATGTGCACACGTGCATGCGCTCATCCTTGCATCCATATGCAACATCTATATCGAAGTGCAAGTAAACAACCATATCATATACACAATCAATAAATATGTATATAAAGAAACAATAAATAGTGTATACAAAATTATCTATCGCAAATTAGAACACCTAACTATAGGTATTTATCCTTGGTTGGAATATATACATATAAGCCAACATAGTATAGACTAAACCAGTATAACTAAATAAAGCGACCATAACAAACACAACACGTCATAAGGATGTATATACAAACAATCCTCGCATCCATACATCCATGTCTCTGTTAGCTAGCTAGCTAATGCAAACATGCAAAGAAACAATAACCTAACGAGCAAACTAACCTACAAACTAACTAAAATAGGTAATTAGCACATGATGGGAAACTTAAATTCTCTCCTCGAGCTCTACCTTACTCCCATCGAAACATTTTCCTCGTCTACTTGGACCGACTTTATTTCCTCATCTTTATACCCTATTACATCAAGCCCTAAGATATGAGTACACCTATGGAGTATTCCAGACTCCACCTCTATATTCACTTCAAAAGCTGACCAGGCTCTATCCTAACCGCTAGATCGTCAACATATGTTCGCAAATGGGATAATAGAAAGTAAGTGAACACCTTCCAAATTTACAAAGGCCCACTAAATGTGTTGATTTCATTACTCTCTAATAACCGGGAAAGGATCAACAACCAATGGTGCTAGCTTTCTCATATAACATATCTCAATAGCAAGCATTTTACATATAACATGCCACCCACTAAGAATACTCTATTCATACCTATCCTATGCGGTTTCAATTACTTTTCATACCACTTTAACTTTTCTCGAGGTGCCTCTAATCTTATACTGTCAAAATGACTTTGTCCAAATAGACTTTACTGCTGGCTTATCTTCATCGACAAATTCTTGCAACATGCTCTACCACTTTCTTTTTTATCCTTGACCAGTAAAAACGCTCTTTATAACCTTTGACATACCTCAGTAAATTCCTTATTTAAGTCCTCAGGGATGACAACACGATAACGGACACCATCTTCACTCTAAGTGGATTAACATTTTGGATTCTTAGATAGACCGCATACTCTGTCACCATTTAATTATAGACATCTCAAATGGATGGTGTCTTAATTTTTGTGTACACAATATTAATATAATTAACTCCAGGTCCAGTATGTGCATGCCATTTGGCTTTTTAACCAAGCATATTTTCACTAGAATCGTAGCATCAAGACGAAGATGAAACAATTCATGAACTTAGGGGCATGCTTAGAAAGGCAATACGAATGCACTCAAGAAATTTCAAAGGGATTAAAGATAAGGACCACTCATTACCAAGGCCTACGACTTAGTTTTTATTACTTTTTGCCCCCACATGGGACCTCCAAAAACTTTTACCTGAAGCTCTAACCTAAATTGATCTTGATAGGGAGAATTTCTCGAGAAATAGATAAATAAATCTAGGGACCCTTTTCCAAGAAAGGAAAAAAAGTAGACAAGAACAATCAATACTGGAACCCTTTAGAAACAACACAATCTTCAAAGGGTGGTACTCAGGGAACTCTATATTAGAGATAATAGGCCAAATGGAAGGATGAGAGATTTTTATCCATGAAAACCGATCACCGTCGAGTGGTTTTTATTGATCATTGGGCTCCAATGCTTACTTCTATGTACTTGGACTTAGACTTGATATTTCGTAGGCCTCCGGCTCTTTTGGGTGATTTCCTTATAAATACAATCTCTAGTGCTATTGAAAAGGATTATTAGGCACTTCATTTTCTTCATCTTCTATCTCTCCTCTATTAAAGTCACGAAGGCAGATACTACTTGATGTTGCATGCTATAAGAACTTTTCAATCCTTTGTATTAGCAACTCTCAATCTATAATCAATAAACGTTACAGTGAGCGTAGACCGGAATTTTCCAAATCACTATAAAATTGTAGTGTTCTCTTTACATTTCTTATACTTTTTGCGTGATTTCTATTATTCTGTAGGTCTTTGGGTGTTTTTCCATTTTTGGCATAAACATTTTGGTATTTTCACTAAGAAATCTATTCTAAGGATTAGACATAGCTTGTTATTTCATGTTTTAGGAGATCCAGTGGTTCGATCCAGAAGATTTGCTTTAGAAAACTTGCTGATAGGAACCAATGACGCCAAGGAAACCTGGAAAATCATTTCGGACAGTTGCTGATATAGAAGGAGCAGTAGCTTGTATTGATGAGGGAAATGCTCATCAAATGAAAGTCAATAACCAGTAGGCAGTACTGGGATCATTTCCTCAATAAGAGATGGTTAGTAGGGTTGAGGTTGACAAGATGATGCAGGAGCTGAATCATAAGTTGGTCGATAGTCAAAAGGCTTTGATGGAAAAGATGGATGCCAGCATAGCACTGCTGACCTAGCAACCATATAGGACCAAGAGGAGTACGAGAAAAGTTTCTCCATCCATATCTAAAGAAGAGAACTTATCTTCTTCTAGTCTCCAAATAGTTCCATTTTTCCAACATAGCTGACACCAAATTCTGATGTTTCCTACTAATGGCGTCTACTACCTTATTTTCTTTCCTAGGAGTATATTTTATACCAAAATCATAAGCTGCAAGAAAATCCATCCACCTCTGTTGTCGCATGTTCAACTTTTTTTGAGAGAATAAATATCTTAAGGATTTATGATCGGTGTATAGCTCAAATCTCTCTCCTAAGAGATAATGTCTCCAAATTTTCAATGCAAAGATCATCACAGCCAACTCCAAATCAAGAGTAGGATATCTCACCTCCTAAGGTCTAAGCTGTCGAGGCAATAACTTTACCATTCTGCATTAATACAACTCCCAATCATGTTCCACATGCATTAATGTACCCCACCAACCCTTGGTTTCCATCTAGAACAACTAATACCGTGCGTTGCACGACAAATGTTTTAACTTAAGGAACCTTTCCTCACATTTTTCGGACAAAATGAACTTCACATCCTTCCTGGTCAACTTAGTCAAAGGTGCTGCTATCCGTGAAAATCTTTGATAAATCTCCGGTAATAGACAGCAAGTCTGAGAAAACTTCGGATCTCAATTACCGTCTCTAGTCTCCTCCAATTATTGACTGCTTCGATCTTAACTAGATTTACTGCCAAACCTTCCTTCAAAACTACATGACCATGAAACTTAATCTCCTTCTTTCAAAAATTACATTTAGAAAACTTTGCCTTTAGCTGATTTATCTTAGCGTCTCAAGCACTAATCTCAGATGATCCTCATGCGCTCTCTCATCTTTCGAGTACACCAAAACGTAATCTATGCATACTAACATGAACCTATCCAAGTGTTCTTAGAAAACCCGGTTCACCAAGTCCACGAAGATAGCAGGTGCATTTGTCAATCCAAATGGCATCACTAACCGCTTATATGAACCATACCTAGTTTGAAATACTGTAAAAGGAATACTGCCCTATACCACTCTCAACTGATGGAAACTGGTTGCCGAATCTAATTGGGAAAACAATTTGGCTCCACTTAACTGATCAAATAGACTGTCAATTCACGGCAAAGGATATCTATTCTTGATCGTCCTTTCGTTCAGCTTACGGTAGTTGATGCACATCCGCAATGACCCGTCTGACTTCATCACGAAAATTACGGTTGCTCTCCAACGCGAACTGCTTAGTCTAATAAAGTTCCTTTCTTCTAGTTCCACTAGCTGCACCTTCAGTTCTTTCAACTCAATCAGTGTCATTCTACTAGGTGGTCTACTGATAGATTTAGTTCTTGGTACAAGATCTATCTTAAACTCAATAGCTCGTTTCAGTGGTAGTCCTGTAATCAGCTCAAATAAGTTTGCAAACTCTCTTGCAACTCGTACCTGACTTTTCCCCTCTGCTGCTTCCAAGGCACTTAACACAGCACAAATTCTTTGGTCAGAATTCTCTAATGAGAAGATGACTTGGTTATGACTATCTGGGTGCCTTACTGATATTTCCCTATCCTGATAAAATCTCCTAGTCTCATATCTACACAACCAATCCATATCCAAAATGATTCTGGAATCTACGAAATCGTAAAAATATAGGCTGCATGCAAACATTAACCTAACAAATCAAGTTCTAACTGGTCACATTTTATCCCTAAAGTTGCATACCCTCTTATTGGATTCACAACCCTTAAGGAAAAAATAGGGTAAGTGGGTTCGAAGCATAAATTATAAACCAAATTCTGGGATATAAATGAATGTGATGCACTGGTATCAAATTGTATCCAAACTAGAATACTTTGAATCAAAAATGTACCTTCCATCAAAGTTTTTCCCCTATCGGTTGCAGTTGATTTGAAGAAAATGGTGGTCCAATAGCCAAAACCTTTCCCTTTTCTGCCCTAATTGGCTCTGGACACTGGTTCTTGTAATGCCCAACTTGATCGCGGTTGTAATACTTAATATGCTCTTATCCACAGCCTTCTTCTGCCACTTTCCTGACTGACACTCGTTTGCAAAATGACCCTTCTTGCCACATTTGTAGTAGACTAAATCAGTTTTTAACTTCTTGGCTGAATCTCCCTTCTAGGCTCCTTTCTTTTTAAAGAACTTTCTCTTCTTTCCCTGGAAACCCTAGAATTCAATTTTCTTCTCTCTAGCATAAATAGAAAGCATCTCTTCATGGCAAATGGCCATCTCCACCACCACATTACATGGATCACGGATATGAGTCAGGGTCTCCCTGGCAATCTCAGGCCTCGGTCCTCGAATGAATCTTTCATTCCTTTTAATGTCAGTGTCTATAATAGCGTATCCTTATCAAGATAGCTCATCAAATCTATTTTCATACTCGATAACTAACATGCCTCCCTAGAATAAATCCATAAATCTTCTCGTCAATGCTGACTTGGAAACTTCAGAAATAAATCTTAGTTCGAATCTCCTTCGAAAATCAGCCCAAGTCAATTCTTCCTCCAGAACTCCTTCAGTCACACCATTCCACCAATGAAGCGCTGACCCTTGCAACTACCTAAAGTCCAACCTTCTTTTTAGTCATCTCCTAAACCCAAATAAAAAGAAAATCCTTTCACAATGTAACAGTAAATTCTCCACTTCTTTAGCATCTTACGTTCCTCAAAACGGCTTTCCACTCGAATTGGTGCAGTTCTGGTTTAGCTTGGCATAATTAATCCCAATGGGAATTATAGCATTTGCTCCTCCAATATTTCCAACCACTCCAGCAGTTCCTGCTTGCATCAAATTAGCAAGGAACTGATACATCATCCCCACATCTACTGGCGGATTCCCAGTACTCATATTGGCTTCCGCATTTTGATTAGCATTAGCCTGTCGACCTTGGTTCCTCCTGGTGTTAGGTTGAGAATTTCCATCAGTTGTGGCACTTTCTCCACCTAGATTTCCTCTTCCATTTCCTGCTTCCATATCTTCTTTCTCTTGATTCTATATACGAGCCTTATTAAGATACAAAAGAACGGTCTGAGAGAAAGAGGAATTACGTACTTATATATATACCTATATATATATATATATATATATATATATATATATATATCAAATACAGTATGTTACAATCGCGTTAACCCAAACCTCGATAACTTTTTTGATTCGTTGGATTATGTAGTGAAAATCTTTTAGATTTGAATTTCTTAAGTTTTCATAAATCTATGCTCTTACCAACCTGTAACATCCCCACTTGGAGGTCCAAAACTAACGGCTGCAGATGCTGCAGCCATTATAATTATCGTTCCTCGACGACCAAAGGCAGTAATGTTATATTAGAAACACATGGATATGGAAAAAGTTTAAAATTTCATAACAACTTTCACATTCCATTCCAAAACCATTTCAACATTCTTTACATAATCCCATAACGTTAACTACGTTCAGAAAATATAATTATTACAATATAACCAAAAAGTGACATTTGAAGATGCCCCATTGGTGATTAGAGTGCACAATAAGCAATAAATAACTTTGCCTTAACAAAACAACACAGCGGAATCACATGAGAAAGAATTTAAATAGCTACATGCATCTTGCATGACTCCGAAAGCTTTTTCGTCTTAAGTTGTACCTAAAAACCTCAAATCTCAAACTACTCAAAATCAATTGAGTACTCGAGAGATTAAGGGGAAACATAAAATTCAAGTAAGACATAAAGCATGGTATGAATAATAATATACCATCTCAAATCATTTAGATATCTAGCGAGACCACCCCGCTTAGAGGAACGGGTTTCCCGTCACTAGTATCTTAAAAACCTTTATAAACAAATTTCTGTGCCCCTGCATCCACAACGGTTAATTCAATTCATAACATTATTGAGTGATGATATGCAAAACAATTGAATCAATTCTGGATTACCCACCCCGATTCATTTTGACTATTTGTCATAATTATAGTTTCTAGGATTACCATTAACCTAATAGTTTTCATGGGATGGCCAACAATTGGTTAAACATTTAAGGACTTTATGTCTAATTATATATTTTTCATAGGATTACTATGAAATTATTGGTAATTCCAATATCGTTTCTTTTATCCTAGTTTTCATGGGCTATTAAGAACCTATTGATTAAATGTCAATATCAATTTCTTTTACCCAGTTTTCATGGGCTGACTAGGAACCTATTAACTAACTATCAATATCTTTCTTTTTCCCTGGTTTTCATGGGCTAACTAGGAACCCATTAACTATTTGTCAATATCATTTTCCTTACACAATTTTCGTGGGCTTACTGTTAACCTATTGGCCCCTGCCAATATCATTTATTTATATCTACTACTAGGTCAAACTAACTGGTTATTCTACCCTTTTTCCATAGTATGGTTTTTGGATTCACTATAAAGTGAATATATACATATATGAAGAAGAAAACAACATAACTTAGTTAATTCTTTTAACCCCTTAAGACTTCTTCATAAATTCCATTTCAAATTACTTAGTTTGTTAATATGGTTTTGTTTTTAAACGAGAATGCATTTTTTGTTTTGAAAATAATACTTTTGAAATCTTCGAAACCTTGCGTTCGACCTTACTGGATAACCTCCTTCAAAAGCATATATCTCTTTCCAAAATAGTAGAATTCTTCCTTTAAAAACACTTCAAAATCTTTCTATCTGCACCTTTCGAATAATAAAGTGTTACTTATTAATTATTAGAAGCATAGCTTCGATGCCATTGGAAGTATCTCTTTCTAAAGATTTGAAAGTCCCACTTTTGACACTATTGGGTTTACCTTATTAAAATATCATTTGGGTCCAAGGAATTATATAAACTAAAGTATCTCTTTTGAAACCATTCTTTATCATATAAAAATATTGTGGAATTTATGATAGCGTCGAAACCATTCCTTTCGACAAAGTCGAAGGCATACATTAAAATATTTAGGGATAGCTTCGAAACCCCACGTGAATCCATTTCCTTCGAAACGCATAACCATTTCGAAAGCATTTGGAAAGCGGCTAAATATAGCTTTAAAACAATCAACACCTTTCGACAGCATTGAAGACTGCAGTACACTTGAAAGTTAAAAGAATCAGCCGCAGGGCTTCGAATGTGTCGAAACCCCATCTTTCGAAAGCATTGATTTATAATTAAAGAAACTCTCTCGAAAACCCTTTTTCTTCTAAAAAAACATGGAAACACCTTCGAAAGCCATTATAAACTTCTTTCAAAACATGCATATTGACTAAGTCGAAAGCTTAGTGAAACAAAGGCAGGTG
This sequence comes from Allium cepa, assembly GCA_030765085.1. Classification (NCBI taxonomy): domain Eukaryota; kingdom Viridiplantae; phylum Streptophyta; class Magnoliopsida; order Asparagales; family Amaryllidaceae; genus Allium; species Allium cepa. Next base: position 347,220,262 of record CM060939.1, on the reverse strand, counting down.
CTTATCTTTTTAAAACAAACTAAGGTAATGACCCCATTAGAAGCTACGCTTTCGACACCATACCTTTCATCTTCCTCCAATCCACTTTGTATCATCGAAATGATACCCTATGTATTGAATTTAGCTTAATGGGGTTTCAACATAGTCAAAGGCGAAAGGAAAGGTGTGAAAGGTACTCTAAATAGAGGCGAAATCTGTTCTTTTGGGTTAAATACTAAATTAAGCAACTTATATAAGCTAACATGCCTACGTGTAAATTTCTTATTGATTGCCTTACTTTTCTCATGATTTTCAAAACTAGCCACCTTCTTATTTTGGATAAGTATCAAATTTAACTTTTGCAAATAAAACCTTCCTTTTTATTTATACCTAAATCATTTTGATCCTTTTCTCAAAATCATTTGTTTTGTATATCAACTCACTAAAGAAAAATCCGAAAATTCACAAAAATTTACTTTGATCATGTTATCTAACATATCAAAATTTCAAATCCAAATTCTCAATATATTTTTTTGAAATTATTAAACCCAACGTGCCATATTTTCATTTAAAAATTCATAATAACCTTTCCAAAGCTTGGAAAATTATCAAACTTAAAACCCAGCTCTAAAATCATGTTTTGCATGACATATAATTTTTCCATGGCATTTAAACATCAAGATCACATGGTTTTGATCTAAAACCATATGAACCATTATTTAAACAATCTTGTTTAAATTTAAACAAACCATAATACAAGCATAACATCATCAAACATCATATATATGAATTTAAACTTAAATCTGAAACATATATTTAACAAATAGAGATGGAAATTATCATTCACCTTAATCATTGACAAAGAAAATGAATTGAGACGAGTTTGATTCCCCTTTTTACTTTCTCTTCTTTTTCTTTGAATTTCCTCTTCTTCTTTTCTTTTTCTAATAGGCAGCCTGATGTTCTTTACTTATGTTTTTATTTTTGTAAAAAAATGAATATGAGAGTGAATGGCTTAAGGGTAAACAAATATATATAAAGGTAAGGTTAGGTGTAGTTAAATCCCATTATACCCTTTCATAATTTAATTAGTCCATAAACCATTCTTTAGCCCAATTAAACTAATAAGCACGACCACTTATATTTATTCAAATCTCAATTCCCTTATCACTGAACATTTACATTATTCTATTTAATTTATCTAATCAAATATCCTAGTAATGTTATTTAAAATTAGGGATGTTATATAAACCATCATTTCGAAGCAATGAACCAGGTTAGAACATCTAATTCGGCTCCTATCAAAAGTTGCGGTAGAAATAAGATTCTTAAGGAAAAAATGGTTATATAGAAATTTGGGAAAAACCATATATTTGTTAAATATCCCTAAGAGCCATATCCCAAAATATTAGAATGATACGAGCACAAGTGAATTAAATAGAATTATCTTACATCCCTTTGATACGTCAAATACGGGTCGTTACATACTCCCCCTTTTAGAAATTTCGCCCTCGAAATACCTAAACAAACATAAGCAACCAAGGTTATCCCGCATGCCTACCATCCATTAGTAAGCATCTAACAATCCTACTAAGCAGCCAAATCAATAATAGCAAGCAAAACCTATCCTGCCATGCAGCATTATAATTGTTTAAGATATAGTGGTGTAAATAGATAAGCCATATGGGTCTTACCACTCAAGGAGTTATGGATAGGCCATCTTCATACTCTCCTTGGTCTTTGATGTACAATCACTATCGTCTTCACTCCATTGCACCTTAACTAGCTTAATTATCTTCCTTCTAAGCTGTTTCGTGTCATTCCTAAGGACTCGAACCAGCTTACGAGGTCTTGAAACTTCTAGCTCAACCTCTATTTCTTCCAACTGATCTATTGCTATCACTATACCCAAGTCATGCACAAATTTTCATAGGTAGGAGATATGAAAAACATTGTGCACACCCACTATCTTTGGAGGTGGGTCCACTCTATAAGCCAATTTCCCAATTCTCTTAATAATTGGAAACGTCCAACAAATCTGGACGCTAACTTTCCATTCCTCCCAAATCATACGACATTCTTCAGAGGAAAATCTTAACAAATACCACATCTCCAACTAAGAATTCCATATCACTTCTTCTCTTATATATATAGCTCTTTTTTCAATCTTAAGCAATCTTCATTCGTTGCCAAATGATCTCTATCTTCTCTGAAGTTTCTCTAATCATTTCAGTCCTAAGTATCGGTTTCTCACCGGCTTCCCACCTGCTTCCCACCAACATTAAGGCGAATTACAAAGTTGTCCATATAATGCTTAACATGGTGCCATTTCAATACTTGATTGATAACTATTGTTGTACGCAAACTATACCAAATGCTAATGATCTTCCAAAGGTCCTCCAAAATCGTTAATACAAGCTCATAGGAGACCTTCCAAAATCCGATTCACTCTCTCGGTTTAGCAATCCATTTATAGGTGATAAACTGTACTCAAATGCAGCTCGATTCTAAAATCTCTTGCAAGCTCTTCTAGAATACACTAGTTAATAATGGGTCTCTATCGCTTACAATACCCTTTGGCACACCATGGAATCAAACAATCTACTTAACGTATAATTCTGCCAACTTAGATGTTGTTTGGTAGAATGATAGGTATGAATCTTGAACTCTTAGTCAGACAATCTACCATTACCCAAATACTATTATATCCTGCTCAAGTCCTTAGTAGTCCATCTATAAAATCCATGGATACTTGTTCTCATTCCCATTCGAGAATATCTAGTGGTTGTAGAAATCCACTAGGCATCTTTTGCTTAGCCTTCACTAACTAACAATTCAAACACTTTGAGATGAAATTTCCAACTTCCTTCTTCATTCCTTCCCAGTAGTAAGTCCTCTTCATATCCTTATACATCTTATTACCACCAGGATGAATGGTTAATCTAGAATGGTGGCAATCTTTTAACACTTCATCTTGTAATCCGTCGACATTTAGAACAAACATTCTCTTATCCTTACGAAGCCAACTATCTTGGTCGTTCTCGCACTGCTTCAAATCTTCAGATTCTTCTCCTATTTCAATTTTTTCCATAATCTCTACGAGCTTAGCATCTTGTTTTTGACTAGTACCAATCTCTTAATGAGAGTTGGTCTAATCGATAAACTTGCTAGCATCTCAGGTTCGAGCTCACAAGGTAGCTTGAAATCAAACTCAACTATATACTCCTTATGCTTCCATTCCAAAAACATAGCTCCCAATTCATCTTGTCTTTTTCTCAATGCATCTGCCACTGCATTACCTTTCCTTGGAGTGTAGGAAATGTAAAAGTCATAAGAAGCTAGGAACTCCAACCATCATTTCTACCGAAGGTTAAGATCCTTTTGAGAGAAAGGATACTTCAAAGATTTTGTGGTCCGTGAATAATCCAAATCTTTCTCCCAATAGATAATGCCTCCATACTTTCAAAGCAAAAACAATCACTGCCAACTCCAAGTCATGAGTTGGATAATTCCTTTCATGCGGCTTTAGCTGTCGGCTAGCATAAGCAATAAATTCTCCTTTCTACATCAACATGGCTATAAGATCAGTAGCACAAGCGTCATTATATACTTTCATCTCTTCATTCCCACCTAGAATAACCAATACAGTTTCACCTGTCAATATCTCCTTTAGAACCCCAAATGCAGCTCACACCTAGCATCCTAAGTAAAAGTCTAATTCTTCTTATTCAAGTTGGTTGACGGTGCTACAATCTTTGAGTCCTTTATGAAGCGCCTATAATATCCTGCCAATCCTAGAAAACTTCTTACATCCGTAGCATTCTTGGGCTAGTTCCATTCATGGACCGCTGCCACCTTTGTGGGATCCAGTACAACTCCTTGTCCTGACACGACATGTCCCAAGAATCTCACTTCTTCCTTCCATAAGTGACACTTAGAGAACATAGCTCTCAACTTATAATTTCTCAAAATCTCAAGCACAATCCTTAAGTGTGTCTTGTACTCTTCCTCGGTTCTGGAATAGATCAGAATGTCCTCCATGAAAACAAGTATAAATTTGTTCAACTAATCCCTGAAGACTCTATTCATAAGATCCAAAAATATGTCGGAGCATTGGTCAATCCAAAAGGCATCACCAACCATTCGTAGAAACCTAACGGTGTCCAAAATGCAGTAATAGGCATGCTTCCTTTAGCCACTCTCAACTGGTGAAATCCTGCTGCCAAATCCATTTAAGAACACACCTTTGTATCGTGTAACTGGTTAAACAAGCCATCAATCCATGGAAGTGGATACTTATTCTTCTTCGTAACCTTGTTCAGCTCGTGATAATCCATACATGACCTCAAAGAACCATCTGCCTTAGTGGCGAATAAAACATGTGTGTCCCATTCAGATATGCTTTTCTAAATGAATCCTTTCTTCAGTAGATCACCCACTTGCACCTCTAACTCTTTCTTGTCTCTATGTACCACATGCCTCAAAGGCATCACTATGGGTCTGGCTCAATCCACTAAGCTGATTCAAAACTCGACCTCTCTATGTGGTGACAATCCTATCACTTTCTCGAAGACATAAGGGTACTCTCTAGGGATAGGCACAGATAACAATCCTTCAAGTGGAATCTCAAGCGAATATAGAAAGCTGACCGACGCCCTATCCTTTGGTAAGTAGCATATCACTACCTTTCGCCCCTCCATAATCCCAATTATCACCTCTAGCTTCTTGCAATCCACAATTATTGTGTACCTCTTAAGCCAGTCCATTCCTAAAATGATTCCGAACCCAGCAAAATTAAAAACAAAGCAATCACAAGAAAAAGAACATCCATGACTCGATAAAACTAAAGCTCGAAAAATCATATAAAGACTACTGGATCCTCCAATAGGGTTCATCAAAATCAAAGATTGGTATAGTATCTCGGGTTCTAAACCTAGTTTGCGCACTAAATCACAAAATATGTAAGAATGTGAAGCTCCAGTATCCAACAAGAACTCTAGCAGAAACATCTCGGATTGAAAACATCCTTGCATCCTGACTCCATTCCCCTTATCCTTAGCAGTAGGAGAACAAGATGAAGTTTGGACTGCATCCAAAGTGTATGCCTTCACAATCTGCTAATCCTTATAAGGTTCTGGATAATTCCTTTTAATATGCCCTGCTTATCACAATTGTAGCACTTCTTAACAACCTTACATTCCATAATATAGTGGCCCTTTTCCTTGCAAGCTTGGCCAACAATTTCTCTCTTATTCTTTTTCTAACCCCTTTTTACTTGTTATTATTGCTTCCTTTTCCATTCCATTTCTTCTTACCTCCACCGCCCTGTTGTGGTTTTGGTTCCTCATTCTCAGTAATAGCCACTATAGAAGTCTTATTCTTCGGGTATGGACACTCATGTCTAAGTGCCATCTCAACCAACTTCTCAAAAGAAACATCAATGTTGTTCACCAGCTTTCTCCCAAGTGGTCTTCCAATCCAGTGACAAACTTTTCATTTTTCTTCAAAGGTGTGTCAATAGAAGACATCCCTTACTTCAATAGAGCATCAAATTCTACCACGTACTCAGAAACAGGCATCTCCCCTTATTCTAACTCAGTAAATTTCTTGAATAGCACCGACTTTTGAGCTTCAGCAATGAACTTCACATGAAATATGATCCTCTGGAGTAGCAATGTAATAATATTCCACCAATTCATTGCTCGGCCCTGTAGTTGTCTTGAAGTAAGTTTTCTCTTCATAGCATCTTCTACATCTATATCCTTGAAAATGCATTCACAAGTATCATCCAATCTTGCCCTTTAATAGATGATTATGTTCCCAATAATGGCTTCCTTCCAAGGGTAGAAATCCTTACAAAGCTTGGTGAAGTCAATCCTAAGCACTTTCAAAGGAGCTCCACCATTAAATTCATATTAGGAGTAGTTTGGGCTCTCCTAATCAGCGAAGCCACCATCGCATCAAACATGGCTTGAAAATCGGGTGTAACAACTCTCAATCCCACTCCCTCTTCCACTCTTGAAGTAGAGTTATTCTTAACAACATTCCATATGTTTTGATTCATTCTTATCTGTAATAAAAATGATTAGTCTCATTCCAAAAAAAAGCTATAATGGTACTCACATGCATACTATACAACATAATAATATTATATGGTCGAATAACTTCATTATCAAGTACGCTCCCTCCTTTAGGGTATACTCTCGAATTGCTTTGGTTAACTTGTAACCAAAGCTTTGATACCAAATGTAATGACCGCCACATACCACACGTACATTAATGACCTAAAAGAGTGTTATAACCATGCTAGGATGATATGGAATGATCATCAAGTTTGAAATTTAAAGCAGAAAGCCTATTGTATATCTCAAAATGCATGGATAAAATATAATATTGAAAATATACAACAGAATATAGTGAGCCATAACAAATGAAAATAACATCTCCAATGAATCATGAGGTATGGTACAAATGTCGTAGTACCTTAGTGCAACATTTCCTTACTACATCCCTCAGAGTATATAACAACAAACTAGAAATATAGAGTAATAAGCCATAGATCCTCCCAGCTTATCCCCGTACAACAGCGACATCACCAACCTGTCGTCTAATCTACTCATTTAATCAAGATGATAAGAACCAAATCATAAAACCTTGGATTAGACAACAGGCTGACGTGAGCTGTAAATGACAATCAAAAGCTATACTGGAAAATATGATACTAGACAAGTATAAAAAGCCATACCTGACGTGTCCTTACAACCAAAGAGTTAGCACACAATAATTAGACATAATATTCTACTCAAATAAATAACAATAGGATACTGCAACAGAACAGGATGGAAGAGTCTAAGCAGCCTCTTCCATTGGCCCTATTCCCAATCCCTTCTCCAGCATTCCTATATATGATAGCCTACCCAAAAGTAGATATAGTAGTCATAGCAAACGTAGAATCCAAAACCTAGCAATCATCTTCTAAAACCTTGAATATATGATAACTTGTATTGCCTCGTCCTTCCTTGCCAAAGAATAATGGAAATCCCGGTTCTTGATTGTGTTCCCTGTACTCTTAAGTCTGAAACCCTACATGGATGTCTCTTACTATACCTCTATACTGTTTGACACTAGACCCTCTCGAAGCAGTCCAAGATACACAACTGGCACCACCAGCCCTCAGGTGCCCCCTCATATAGTAACCCTATTTGAACACAACCAAAACACTCCGAGTTATCAACAATCCCTTAGTACACCCATATCTTCCAAACTTTCACAACTCCAACCATTTTCGGGTAAGAGTCCTACCACATAACCAGTCCATTATACCACAGCCTCATTTCATCCCGAGCTGTCTATTAACTCCTTCGATCCTACTCCTTCTGCCACCAACCAAAGAGCCTTTCATCATGCTATAACTTCCAAAACGTAGAAGCGTTCAATGATCCACCATTTCTAACATGATCCTATATGATACAAAAAATTTCCCTTGGATCTCACATCCAGCAGTGCCACTTATTTGGACCAATACAGATCCGATCTAACTGGATCGATGTCAATCCAAACACATAACCAATTATGGCTTTGTTTCTCTTGGATCCTCTAGTGTACTCCCTCTAGATTCCATAGACCCTTAGCCATCCCTCTTTGCCTTCACATCTTCTCTTCGATGCACCATAGTCGATCCAACAAAGAGTATTCATCCAATCATCAACACTTGGCCTATCCTTTGATCCAACTTCATAGAGCATTACTGTATCCTATGCTCTACCATCAACATAAATTTCATGTCGACTAATGCATAAAATTTGGATTGGCGCCGATTTGATTAGGTCGGATCGGTATCGATCCAAATACTTTGCTCTAATCGTCATGAAATTTTTAGGGCGTCATCCTTGCATGCTCCAGAGCCTATCCTTCAAATTTCATGCTAATCCGATAAAATTTGCTTTGCGTATGCTCCATTCATCATTCTAAGTCCTAAAACATGCACAACAGTAGCAAACAAATCATTCATAGCAAGCTTTATACATAACAGCAAATCAAACATAGCAAGTCATTCGGTTTAGAGTTTAATTTTACAATCCTAACTTATAATTACCTAATTACAACATATAACCCATAATAGACTAGTGAGAGATCATAACTACTAACTAATCAAATATAAAAACAAGAAGGGATATGTAAAATATGGGTCGTTAGAAATACCATAAACAAAAGGCCTCATTTAGTGAAGAAATTAAGCGGGAGGGAAATGGAATAGTACACGATCTCGCTAAAGCATGTAGTGCAAGAGGTTTTCTTTTCCATGGAATAAAGATCTTCGGCTAAGCAATATAGGATGATAACGGATGATGTTGTGTTCAAAAATAGTGGTGCTAATGGAGTCGAAGTTTCAACTTTTCATCCTATAGTGATAATGAAAGGTATTAGAATGGAAATAGTGCATCAGGTCTTGGCGGATACTAGAAGTTCTATAAACATTCTGTTCAAAAAAAGGTTTGATCAAATGAAGATTAATAATATGAAGGAGGCTACAGTTTGCAAAACCAAGATCCATAGGTTTACAGGCGAAGCGAAACAACTAATCAAGACAATCGATCTGCCTATAGAGTTGGGTGAAGGAGATCGTAGGATAGTCCAAGTTTAGAAATTTGTTATTGTGGATGAATACTCGACATACAATGCCTTTTTGGGTTGATGGGCCCTTGTTGATTTTAGAATGGCATTCGCTCCTTGGTGTCTAATAATGAAGTTCCCCATGGCAAATGTGGTCAGATCAACAAAAGGAGACCAGAATGCAGGATGGGAATACTATTTCATGGAGTTGAGATAAGCAAAGTAATGGGAGAAAGGCAAGAATATGGAGAGGACTCTCCACATTCGAGATTCACAAATGCAGCAATTAAAGCTTGAACCTTGGCTCTCAAACCGTAGCAGGTTTTATAATTGTATGGTTCCTAGGAAGAAGTTAAAGGATGGGTGAGCAGTTCCCGTTGAGATTACGGTGAATGTTCCAATCGATATGAATAATCCTACATAGGTTATAAGGATTTGATGTCTTCTTGGCATTATCATAAGGAAGGAATTGGTTAATTTTCTTTGAGGGAATTTGGACTTGTTTACGCATTCAAATATGTATGGGATCATGCACTAAACATTGGTTTAAAATTTACACTAGTGAAATAGAAAAGGAGAAGTCTGGATTCAGAATGATCCACTGTGTTGAAGGAAGAAGTGGATAAGTGACGAGAAATCGCTTTATCCACAACGCTTTATAACCGAATGGGTATCCAACCTCATGTTGGATATGAAATCGAATGGAAAGTGGTGGACATGTATCGAGTATTCGGAATTAAGTAAGACATTCCCAAAGGAAAGTTTCCCTTTGCCTATGATTGACCAACTGGTAGATGGGATCGTAGGACATGAGTTACTCTCATTCATGGATGTTATTTCAGGTTATAACCAAATTCAAATGCATAACCAGATTAGAAGAATACCAGCTGTATAATGGATTTGAGATTATACTACTATCGGGTAATTCCATTCAGCTTCAATAATGCCGGAACCACATACCAAAGACTGGCAAATTTTATTTTCAAGAATCAAATCGGACAGACAATGAAGGTACATGTAGATAACATACTTGTGAAGTCACGAGTATCATGGAACCATTTGGATGACCTTTCGAAGATGTTCGAGGTTGTACAAAAGTATGGAATGAAACTAGATCCATTGAAATGGTCTTTTGGGGTGGCATCAGGAAAATTTCTACGATTTATTATTAATGCAAGGGGCATTGAGGCAATCTAGAGTGGATTAATGCCTTGAGGAACGTAATTACCCTAAATACGAAGAAAGAACTACAAAGCTTGAATAGGAAGATCACTGCCTTAAGTCAGTTCATCTAAAAAGTAACAAACAAATGAATACCCTTCTTCGATGCCTTAAAGAAGGGTAAGAAGAATTTTGAGTGGAATCAGAATTGTCAAAATGCCTTCGATGAGTTATTGAGACACATGGGGACATTATCGGTCTTATCCAAACCCGTTGAACAGGGAGAATTTGTTTGTTTATTTGGCAATGTCTACTTAGCACTAGGTGCAGCATTAGTGTATGAGGAGCAAAGGATTCAAAGTAGGTCCACTATATAAGCAAAATGGCTTAGAGGAGCTGAAGAGCACTACTAAAAGTTAGGGAAACTGGCATATTTCTTGCTGATTGCATCAAGGAAACTACGACTATATTTTTAGGCTCATTCGATCGAAGTATTGATGGATCAGCCCTTGAAGCAAGTGTTATACTGACCCAAGACTTTAGGGAGATTGCTGAAGTGGAACATAGAATTAAGCTAATATGACATCACATAGTGAGTTCTTCGTAATTAATATATTAGGGCCGGGGATTCCTATTATACCATCCATGGAGGGTGGTTAACGGGACGGCCGCAACACCCTTAATTTTTGATAACATTATTCAGGAGATTTAATTATATAAATTAAATAGAATAATATAAATAATTAGATTGATAAGGGGATTGAGATATGAAAATAAATTTAAGCCGTGCTCAATTAATTAATTAAATGGGCTTAATAATGATTTTTAAGTTAATTAATTTACACAAGGATATATTGGGAATTATCCGCACATAAACTCTTACCCTTATATATATATATATATATATATATATATATATATATTCTCATTCCATTCACGTATCATTTTTCCCATGCACGTTTAAAAAAATGAAACAGAAATGTAAAGAGGAGCCGGCAATAAACAAGGAAAGAAAAGAGGAATTCAAATTAAGCTAAGGACTTAAAGCAAGGGGAATAAATTTCAATCCAATCACCTTATCTTAATCAAGGTGAATAATAATTCATAAAATCTCTATTTTGTTCTATGATAATATGTTTTCGGATTCAAGATTAAAATTCGTTTTATGATGACACGGATGATGATATGCTTGAGTCATAATATGTTAGACATAAACAAGATTGTTTAAATATGATTTTTCATGTTTTTAAGGGTAAAACTAAGTATAATCGATTTTGAATGCCATGGAAAAAATTATGCTATGTAAAATATGATTTTGGAGTTGGGTTTTAATTTTGATAATTTTCCAAGCTATGGAAAGATTAATATAAGTTTTTCAAAGGAAAATATGGTTAAGTGGGTTTAGAATTTTATTTTAGAAATCATATTGACAATTTGGCTCTAAAACTTCGATATGTTAGATAACATGATGAAAGTGAATTTCGGTAATCCTAAGTGATTTGGAATGGAAATTAAATTATTTTAGAAGAAGGACTTATTTGCAATATAGATTTTGCTTAATGGAAGGGCTCATTTGCTAAATTAACCTTGGTTTAGATCGAAAATTAAGCTGAAATTATGTTGGTAAAGAATTTGAAAAGTTAAGGCGATATTTCATATGTTTATGCATGGCAGGTTAATTAGAAAGTAATTGCTTTAATTGGTATTAATCAGTTTTCATCCAGAAAAGTTGGTTCCGCCTCCTTTAGAAGTGCCATTCGATTCCCATGCCTGCGCTTCATCCAGAAGGAATTGCTTTCGATAGGGACGAAATCATTGTTCCTTTTTAAAAGATATTCACCTACCTAGTTTTTGAAGGGTGCTTTTGACAAAGCCGATACCCAGTCGCTTCCGAACTTGTTGCCGCCTTTCTTTGTTTAAAAGTGGAGCTTTCTACTAAGACTTTGTTTATGAAAGAATGCTTTTGAAAATGATGGCTCCGACTTAGTCGAAACACTACTGATGTTTTCATACCTTTCGAGTGTATTGAAGTCATCAATGCTGTTGAAGGGTTGTTTTTGTTTTTAACTTATACTAAGCCACTTCTTAAATACTTTCAAAAGGGTCCAAGGGTTTCAAATGCAACAACTTCGAAAGGGTGTTACGATGCTATCCTTCAGTGTTTTGGCTCAAATGATTTGAAGCTTTCGAAAGGGATAGTGCTGACGCCATCAAATTTTCACCAATACTTTTATATGATAAAGAATGGTTTCGAAAGAGATACTTTCATTTCTATTGACCTTGACCCAAATGATATTTTTAAATATAACCAATGGTTTTGAAAGAATAACTTTCAATGATTTCGGAAGGGATACTTCCATAGGTCTCGAAAGGGATACTTTCAATGGTTTCGAAGTTATGCTTCTAAGAGTTAATAAGTAATACTTTATTACATTTGAAAGGTCTCGAAAGAGAGGTTTAAAGTATTTCAAAAGGCAGGGGCCTGGTGTAGTGAAAAGAGATTTATATGCTTTTGAAGGAGGTTATCTCTGAGGTCGAAAGCAAAGTTTTAAAGGTTTTGAAAGCTTTGGTTTTTCAAAAAAAAAAACCTAATCTCATTTTAAAGGAAAAACCCATGGCTAAATAAAGGAATTATGAAATGGTTTTAAAAAGAAGCTTTCCTTAATATAATATTAGATTAAAGGGATTAACCATATTTTATATGAAGATAATTTCAAGGATATTAAACCCATAGGAGTGGTTCTATTTTGTTATTATGTTTGTTTCTTCAAATATATATATATATATATTCACATTGTAATGAATCCATAACTGTAATTTGGGAAAGGGTAGAATAACCAGCTAGCTTGAACCAGTAGTGAATATAAATTAAACTGATTAAAGATATTGGACGGGGCCAATAGGTTCATAGAATCCCATGAAAACTATGTATAAATGAAGATGTCAAAAAGATGGGTTCATAGTAAGCCCATGAAAACTATGTATAAATGAAGATGTCAAAAAGATAGGTTCATAGTTAGCCTATGAAAACTATGATTTGACATTGGCAAAGGCCAATGGGTTTGTAGTTAACCCATAAAAACTATATCTGGATCAAGATATCGATAGAAGTCAATATGTTCCTATTCAACCTATGAAAACTAGGATAAGAGAATGATATTGAAGTTACTAGTAGGTTCAGGGAGAACCCATAAAACAACAAAGATATTTAAAGGGGTCACTAAGTTCTTAGTGATCCCATGAAAACTATGCAATTGGATAGGGAGTCCCTAAACATCATATTTATTATTAGTTAGCCCATGAAAACTATTGGGTTAATAGTAATACTAGAAACTATAACTGAGACAGATAGTCAAAATGAATGGGGATGGGTAATCCAGAATTGATTCACTTGTTTTGCATATCACCATATCATATTATTTTGATTTGTTTTACCCATTGCGGATCCAGAAGCATAGCATATGGTTTTATAAAGTTTAGTATACTAGTGAGGGGAAAACACGATCCGCTAAGTAGGGTAGTCTCACTAGATATCTAAATGTTTTGAGATGGTAAATTATTGTTCATACCAAGTTTTATGTCTGATTCCAAGTTTATGTTTTTCCTTTAAAATCTCGGCACTCAATTAATTTTGAATAGTTTGAGGGTTAACGTTTTTAGGTACCTCATTAGACGAATAATCTTCCGAGGACGTGTAGGAGGCATGATAGCTATCTAGAGTTCTCTTTTATTTTAATTCCCCTGTGTTGTTGATGTAAAGGCAAAGTTGTTTAATTTCCTATATATACTCTGATCATCTAAGGAGGCATATTCATATGTCACTCTTGGTGTATGCTATAATAAATATATTTTCTCTGAACCTGGTTAATGATTGTGGGATTATGTAATGAATTTGAAATATTTTGAAATGGAATGTGGATCTTGTTTGATGTTTTAATTTTTTTTCCATATTCATCTGTTTCTATATATCAAAGTATCTAACATTGTCGTATTTGATCCTCGAGGAATAATATTTATGGATGACTGCAGCACCCATAGCCATTATTTTTATGCCTCCAAGTAGATTGATGTTACAAGTTGGTATCAGACATAGGTTTATGAAAACTTAAGATAAAAGTTAAACCTAAAAGCTTTTTGAAACATAACCTAACGAATCAGAAATATGATCGGGGTTTGGGTTAGTGCTATAGTAACGTACTTGTTTTTGATATATATATATATATATATATATATATATATATATATATATAAGTATGTATTCCACTCTCTCTTAAACCATTCTTCTACATCTTACTAAGGCTCGTATATAGATTTACGAGAAAGAAGATACGGAAGCAGGAAACAAAATAGGAAATCTCGGTGGAGGAAGCACCATAAATAATGGAAATGCTCAACCTAGTACCAGGAGGAACCAAGGTCAGCTGGTTAATGCTAACCAAAATGCTGATGCCAATATGGGTGTTGGAAATCCTCCAGTAGATATGGGGGCGATGTATCAGTTCTTCATCAATGTGATGCAAGCAGGAGTTACTGTTGGATTTGCTGGAAATATTAGAGGAGCTAAACCTATAACTCCAGTGGAGAATAATTATGCTAAGTTGAGCAGAGATTACATCGGTCTTGGTGGGAAACCGTTTATAGGAATGAGGGATGCCATAGAAGTAGAGAATTGGCTGTTGCGTTATGAACGTATCTTTGCTGATTTGGGTTTTGATAATAAGCAAAAGAGAAGGTTGGCTTCTAGGCAGTTGCAAGGGTCAGCACTTCATTGGTGGAACAGTGTTATTACCGAAGTTCCTGAGGAAGATTTTACATTGGCTGAATTCAGAAGGAGATTTGAATAGAGGTTTTTATCTGAGGTTGCTAAGTCAGCGTTGATGAGAAAGTTTATGGATCTAGTTATGGGAGAGATGTCGTTTATCGAGTATGCCTCTAAATTTGATGAGTTGTCCTGATATGGTTATGCCACTACAGACAAGTGACATCAGAAGGAATGAGAGACTTATTCAGGGACTGAGGCCTGAGCTTGCTAGGGCGACCTTGACATATATTCGTGATCCTTGTAATGTAGTTGTGGAAATGGAAATATGCCATAAGGAGATGCTTGCTGTTTGTGACAGAGAGAAGCCAGTGGAAACCATGGGTTCTTAAGGAAAGAAAAGAAAGTTCTTTAAGAAAAAGGGAGCCTAGAAGGGGGATGCTTCCAAGAAGGCAAGGATGATTTAGTCTGCTACAAGTGTGACAAAGGGTTAGTATGCAAGTGCCGGTCATGCAAGGGGATGAAGGTTGTAGATAAGAATAATGTGAAGTGCTTTAACTATGATCAAGTTGGGCAATATATGAACCACCGTCTAGAACCAGTTAGCACGGACAAGGGAAATTTTTTTGCTGTTAGACCATTATTTTCTAAGCCAATTGTAGCTAAGAAGGGAAAGGCTATGATCGAAGGTACGTTTTTGATTAATAATATACTAGTTAGGAGATTATTTAATACCAGTGCATCACATTCATTTATATCCCAGTGTTAAGTTGATAGGTTTTGCTTAGAACCAACATACCTTGTTACTTCCTTAAGGGTTGCGAATCCAATAGGAGGGTAAGCAACACTGGGTATGTGATGTGACAAGTTAGAACTTGATTTGTTTGGTCATAAGTTCACATGAAGTTTGTATGTTTTTTATTTCATTGATTTCGGAATCATTTTGGGTATGGATTGGTTGAGAAGGTACGAGGCTAGGATATTCTGCCAAGATGGGGAGATATCACTAGGACACCCTAATAGAAATAACTGAGTTATATTCTTAGTGGATAATTCTGACCAGAGTAGTTGTGCTTTGTTAAGTGCAATGGAATTGGGAGAAGAACTAAGTCAGGTTCTAGTAGTAAGTGAGTTTGCAGATGTCTTTGAGCTGGTCGTAGGACTACCACTGAAACGAGCTGTTGAGTTTTGGATAGATCTTATGCCAGCAGCTGAACCTATAAGTAGACCACCTAGCAAGACGATACCTATTGAAATGAAAGAATTGAAGGTGCAGCTAGTGGATCTAGAGAGAAGAATTTTATTAGACCAAGCAGTTCGCTTTGGGGAGTGGCCCAAGGTATTTGTAAAGAAACTAGATGGGTCATTGGGGATGCGTACCAACTATCAAAAGTTAAACGAGAAAACGATAAAGAATGAGTATTTTTTGCCAAGAATAGATGATCCGTTTGATCAGTTATGTGGAGTAGAGTATTTTTCAATATGGATTTGGTGACTGGTTTCCATCAGTTAAGAGTGGCAGAAGACAATGTTCCTTTGATGGCATTTTGGACTAGGTATGGTTCATATGAGTGGTTAGTAATGCGATTCGGGTTACCGAATGCACCTGCTTTCTTCGTGGATATGATGAACCGGCTTTTCTAAGAGTATTTGGATAGGTTCGTGTTGGTGTTTATAAATGACAATTTGGTATACTCTAAGGATGAAAGAGAGCATAATGGGCATCTTAGAGTCATGCTTGAGACGCTGAGGTAGCATCACCTAAAGGCGATGTTTTTAAAGTGTCATTTTTGGAAGAAAGATATTAAGTTTCCTGGTCACGTGGTTTCAGAGAAGGGATTGTTAATCGATCCAGGTAAGATTGAAGCTGTTAATAATTGAAAGAGACCAGATGTGATGACTGAGATTAGTAGTTTTCTTGGACTCGCTGGCTATTATCAGAGATTTATTAAGGATTTCTCACGGATAGCAGCGCCTTTGACTAAGCTAACCAGGAAGGAGGTGAAGTTTGTTTGGTCCGACAAATATGAGGAAGCATTCCTTAAGTTAAAGTATTTGTTGACCAATACACCAGTATTAATAGTTCCAGATGGAAACCAAGGGTTGGTGGTGTATACTGATGCATGTGGGACTTAATTGGGAGATGTGTTGATGCAGAAGGGTAAAGTGTTTGCTTACGCTTCACCACAACTTAGACCGCATGAGGCGAGATACCTCATTCATGATTTTGAGTTGGCTACGGTCATTACAAAAAAAACACATTTTCAAAAATGTCAAAAACAGTTGTACTAGGTCTATTACAACAGGTAGTCTCCTATCGTGATATCCAAAGTTGTAATAGATTATATTTTTTACAACGATATTCGAAAGTTGTAAAAAAGTCATTTACAACTGTCAGTCATAGTTGTAAAAGGATCTAATAGCAGTTGTAAAAGACTTTTTTACAACTGCTATTGGCAGTTATGGTTAAAAGATGTAAAATAAAAATAATAATTTCTAAAAACATTTTACAATGCAGCTAGAACATATAAGCAATGAGAAAAAATTGACATAAATTCAAAAGGGGTCATAATTCAATCATAGGGAAGACATCACAACTTTATATTCACTATTACAAAACGACATCAAAATGCATTAAAAGTCAAAATAAAAAGCACTACAATATCAGTAGATCCTACTGCAATATCCATCGACAACATTGATGTAAAACTAAATACCAATATAAAAAAGTGAAATAAAACTAACTGCAATACCAAATTTAGTCAATACACATCACACTGTTATTTGCTAAAAACATAAAAAACGAATTCAGGGTACAAACATGTCAAAGTCAAGAGCATCTTAGGTTCTACAAATGCAAATAAAATAATTCTCGACTTAAAGCAGTGAATATAAATACATATAAAGGGAATACAAATGCAGTTAAAAAACAAATATGGACTAAAAAGTTAGAAAAGGAAAATCATGCTGGTGGTATTTTATTAAAGAACACATATTTGAGATGTTTGAAATTGGAGAACAACCCAAACGTACTTGAAAATAGTGAGTACTCTCATATAGATCAGCAGCTTGCTTAGTCAAGCTTACTTACCCAAAATGGCTTCCCCATAATCTTGGAAAGATCTGAAATAACAGATTAGAAGATATATATATAGATAAAGATGAAAAATAAAAGGCATCTCAATGAAATATAATATATTTGACCTTAAACTGAAATAAATAACGCATATTGACCGTCTATAACAGTCCATTGTGTCTTTCATGCTGTAAACAAAATGAGAATATTGACCGTCTATTTTTTAAATGTAAACATATGATATATATATATATATATATATATATAATTAAGAAGGCCAAGGTCCCATATAGAACTGTTAATCCTAAACAAAGAGATTGATAACATCGAAAATAGATTTTCAAATTATACCAGAAGCAGTGACATTGATAGATTGGTGTTATCAACCTCCGTGTACATATGGCATGAATGAAACAGCGGTATTCAACCATGTTTCATAACATAGAACACAACATTTGTAAACAAACTTCTTACTATGTCAGCATCAGATTAGCAAAATCCAAACATATGGAGAATAGATCAAACATTATAGATTGAGAGATATGCAAATAAAGGATTTCGTAAATCTTACCAACCACCGTTATGTAGTAATTGCAGGCTACGTATAAAATATCAATCATCCAGGCCCGCCTCTGTGCTAAATGGCACGGCCTAGCCCAGTCTTAGTTTTACATTTTTCATTAAATAAATTTTCTAGGAATTAAAGCATTGAGAAATAAACATCAATTTCCTTCAAAGCGGGCAATCATCATGACCAAATCGGTGTTTAGAAACATTGGATAAGTTCGAAAGTAGATCTACTCGAGAAAGTCAGATATACTTATCTTTTGATGCGTAATTTTGCTAGGTTAATTTGCTAATTTACTGTTGTAACTTACTGTACTATTCAAAGGCCAACAACCATGTCAATGCATCAACCAATTCTAGGTAATGCCATAGCTTTCCCCATCGTCACTGTTGAACACTCTGCACTCATCATCGCTATTTGCAACTTCATGGATTCCCCAATACAGCGTCAACCTAATGCGAAAGCATGTGCGCTTCCTTCGATCGCCAACAACCCCTCAGCTACGTGGGATGATGCCTCTCCCATTCACTACACCACGGCTTTAACCCCCTTGAATATCGAGCAACGAGGTGTTCCACTCTTTTTTTATTTTTCCTTAATCTACCGGTAAATTGATTTGGGGATTTATAGGAACTATGATTACGGGCTTTGATTTTTGAGTTAGGTATTAGCCTAACAAAGTTATATAGTAGACACTGTTTTAAAATTAGGGTGTACGGAGGGAATTTTTTTATGTTGCAGCAAAAAATTTCATTGTGGAGGGAAACTTTTGAGATTGGATCCAATTCTTTGAAAATTGATTAACATGATAAGATCAATAACTATTGTATTAAAAGATAAATAGAAAGGGAAAATTTTCGATATGGAGGGAGGTGGATTACTAATTCCAACAACAAATATAGTTTTATTAATTACTAAGTATAACTTATCAATTATTACTTCTTTATAGTTAATTATTAATTATTACATCTTAATTATTAATTCTTAATTATTGATTATTAATTCCAAATTTTAATAAATGATTATTAAATATTTAATATTAATTATTTATAATTTAATTACTATTCATTAGTTATTAGTTACTAGTTACTGTTTATTTCATATTTCAAAATAATTATTAATAATTGACCACTATTAATTATTAATTACTATTAGTTAACAATAATTATATTAATTTATTATTTATTATTTAATTATTAATTACTATTATTTAATAGTAATTATTATTTATAAATTAGTAAGTATTAATTACTATTTATTTATTTATTACATATTCATTATTTATTAATGACTTATTTATTTAATTATCATATATTATTAATAACTACTAGTCATTAATAATATTAATTTTAAATAATTATTATTATTTAATTATTAATTATTTAGCTATTATTTATTAATTATTGATAATTATTATTTAATTGTAATTATTAATCAATTACTAATTTTGGCTTAACGTGTTTGGTATTTGCTCTGATCGGTTAAGTCACATAAGTATTTGCTCTAACTCTAAAGTTCATTTATGGTAAGAAATAAATAGAATAATAATGCTAAAATTTTACAAAATCAAAAACCTATAAGTTTTCTGAATTTTTTGAATTTTTTATAAATTTTAAATATGCATAAAAAATTATTTTTTATTTTATAATTTATGAAAACTTCAAAATTTTACAAATATTTTGAATTTCATTTAAAAAATTTCAAAATTTTAAACTTTTTGTAATATTAAATATAATTATCAACTAGAACTATTAAATATTAAATGCCACTAACAAATATTACTTCTTAATTATTAAAGACTACCTGTTAATCATTAATTATTAAACTTAATTATCAATAATAGTAAATATTAAATATTTGTCTTAAATAGCAATTAGTATTTCTTAATTGTTGATAACACTTATTAATCATAATTATAAATAATCGTTATTACTAATTAAATATTCATTATTATTTTTTAATTATTAATTATGTAATAGTAATTATTTAATATTAATTATTAAATATTAGTTAGTAATTATATTTGTATTAATTATTCTTCTTAATTAATAAATATCTAATACTAATTCTTAATTATAATTGTTAATTATTAATTATTATTTCTTAATTGATTGATAAAAAAAATTATTATTTATTTGTTATAAATAATCAATATTAATTATTATTTATTAGTTTTTAATTATTTAATAATAGGTATTTCAAATTATTTATTAATTATTATTTTTATTTTTATTTTTATTAATTATTACTTCTTAATTACTAAATATTAAATATCACTTATTAATTATTTATATTAATGATTACTTCTTAATTATTAGTTATTAATGTTAACCATTAGTTATTAAAAATTAATTTTATTTATTAATTATTTAATAATAATTATTAATTACTATTTATTAGTTATTATATAAATTATTAATTATTGAATAATGATTATTAACATAAATTATTAATAGTAATTATTTCGTATCTCAAGTTAAATATTAATTGCTATTATTTAATATAATTATTATTTGTATTTAATTTTTATTAATTATTTAACTAGTAATTGTTTGCGTCAAAATTGACCACAAACACCCAATACAGTGAAAGCACCCGTTTATGAACACAAACCAACGACAATCAATATAGAACTCAGATCTAAACAATAACAATCACAATAATTCACAAATAACAATCACAAACACAGGATTTATAGTGGTTCGGCGATCTTGCCTACGTCCACTCTGAAGCTTATCTCTTTATTGATTCACATGATGATTTCAATCGATTACAACAGATTACAACTGATGATAGCTCTCAAATCTGATTACAACAGCGATAACGAAGTATGGAATTTGATCGGCAGAGTCTGGATGTTCAATGGCGGAAGCTCTCCCTTTCTGAAGGCTTCAGGGTGCTATTTATAGGCGTTGGAGGCCCAGATCTCGCTCAAACTTCAGGAGACTTTTTCTGGCACGTGAGTGGGCCCACGCGACCGACCTCGCCAAGTTTCGACTCGATCTGAAATCGATTCGAAGTGATTTAGAATCCATCAAAAAATGATCCAATTGAGCTGAAACTTGGCAGGAACAATCTGTACCTTGTATGGAAGCTACTGTGAAAATTTCGTTGCATTTGGACCAGTGGTTTAGGAGATATGATCGATTCAAGTTGTGGTTTTTCGTGAGGGCTGTTGCGTTCGAATCCATTGCTTCGAATCCACTCCCTTCGACTCCATCAGCTCACGTGGTCTTGTGATGAGGTGGCGCGCGTCCTTTGAGTCGATCCAGTCTTCTCTCCGGGTTGAACGCTTCGTCTCCTTGGATCTTGCCGACTTCGTATCGTGGAGTGACACGTCATCCAAGCTAGTCGACTTGGTGGATACGAACAAGTGATTGTTCGTGGATTCGAACGTGACCGATTCGAACTGAGGCATCCCAGTAGGTTCGAACTCGATCGATACGAACAAGATTGGTTCAAAATGACTAACTCCTGATGGATTCGAACCTGGTGGATTCGAATGAAGCGAGGCGTTGATGGGTGCGAACTATATGGAGTCGAGTTGAGACCTGGGGATGGGTACGAACCTTATGGATTCGAAGTACTCCAAGCCGATGGATACGAAGAGGAATGACTCCATGGATTCGAAGCACTACAACTTGATGGATACGAAGTAGCTTAGCTGGATGGATACGAATGTGCTGAGGGGATGCCCATCTGATGGATTCGAACTGTAACGACCCAGAATTTTTAGAAATTAAAATTTGAATATTTAATTAATTTTAAATATTAAGAAGTGAATTTATAAGTCAAATAAATTTTTATTTGAATTATTGGATTTAATTGGATTATTAAATCGATAATTTAATACGTTAAATTATGGAAATAATTGAAAATATAGTTAAATATGATTGAAAATGATTTGTAAAATTTTATTTTATCATATGGAAGTTAGAATGATATTTTAGAACTTTTAAAATCGATTTAAAAGTTAATTTGTGAAAATTGAATATTTTAATATTAAAATCGACTAGTAAAAATAGTCAATTTTTGAACAGTCTCAGAATTGAACGAAACCAGTTCCATTGGATCCGTAATAGTTAGTTATTACCGGATTTCAAATTTCGTGTCAATCGGAGTTATCGTTTGATCGTGGCAGCTCGAAACGCATCGATTTATTTTTAATTTAAATTTGACGAGTGAAAATAGCCATTTTTCAAAAAGTCTCGGATTTCGACGAAACCAGTTTCATCGGATCCGTAATATGATATTATTGCAAGGTTTCAAATTTCAAGTCAATTGGATTTACCGTTTGTCCGGTACGAATTAAAACGCCTAGAAATCGACTTAAATCGGTTTAATTCAAATTGAGCGTTTACAGCCATAACTCGCACATACTTCCGAATTAGCTTCCGAAACCTGTTCCATTGTGTCCGGAACGCGGGATAAACCCTAGGAACATCAGTTTCGGCGCGTAAATCAGAGTTTGCAAAACCCGGATGAATAGTGTTCGTTCAAAACTCTATAAATAGCACCCCTCTCTTTAGAAATTAAAAAAAAAAAAAATTCCTAACCCTAGCCGCCGCCGGCTATGAACCAAAGGCCGAAATGCTTCCTCCTTCCTCCCTCATAATCTTCCAATCTACTCACTATTTGCAAAAACTTTCTTCAGCAACCTTGTAGAGCTCGTCGAGGGCAACATTATCAACGGTCATGATCAGAAAATTCGAAGTGGATTGGCAGCAATTTGAGTTTGAACCGCGTGCGTTCGTTCGTGCTTTCCTCGATTTGCGTGCGACCGAGCTTCACCCAACTGGGGCCGATAGTAGCTTACTCGAGGGGCTACAGGGTGATGGTACCTGATCATGCTAGAAGTCATCGAGGAGGTGGCAAAAATTCAAGGTGAAACGGCGGCCGTGGGTTCGTGTTGCCTGGGGTATGCGTGATAGAAGATGAAGTGGATGGACGGTTCAGATGGCAGGGGGTGTGATCGAACGGCAGTGAACTAGCTAGGTTAAGGAAATTATAAATAAAATGTTGTAATTTGTTTATATAAAATCGTGCAATATTATAAAATTCATAACTTTTTCATACGAGGTCGAAAAAATGCGAAACCAGTTGCGTTGGAATCATATGGACGAGCACTACACGATGGAGTTGGTTTGGAGTCGTTTGGATTTAGTGAGAATTTTGGGTAAAATTAAACGTCCGTTTAATTTTATTCGAAATAAAAAGCTAAAACGGAAATAAAATCAAGGTGAGAACTTCTCACTCAATCAAATCAGTTTCGATTTTATTTTAAATAGTTAGATTTAAAATATTTGAATGCATGTTTGAATGTTGATTGATATCTATTGATTGTTAAAATAGACATTATACGCCGTTAGTAAGCGGATGTTATTTATAAAAACATATACCGCGAATATTTCATAAACAGTGAAATTGGTATTATATATAATAGCAATATATATATATTGGCATATGTATATATTGGAGTTGTTGATTCCCCGCATTTTTTAGCGGATGAGACCCTATTGCGCCGTCTATTAAGCGGATAATATTTAATAATCCCATATACCGCGATAATTTCGTACTGGAGCGAAATTGGTATTGTGCTAATGTTTGTGATGCAGGAAACAGGTTGGAGGGATCCAACTGGATTCCTCAACAGTATTTATTTGATTTCAGATATTTTTGATATTTGATGGATTTTCATATTGATATATGATATTGTTGTTGTCGTGATTGACTATTTGGTGTGTAGCATCATTGGACCCAAATTTTGGGATTTTAAAATGATTATAAAGTGATTTTTGAAAATATACTATATTTTAGAATTGATCCATTTTAAATAAATAAACGTTATAATTTTAAAAGTTATAAAATTATGGTTTTTGTGAAATATAGTTAAAAGCTGATTTTTGAGAAATATGGATTAATGATTTTTTTAAAATAGTTTAAATTGAGATTTTGGAATTTATTATAAAGAGTTTAAATATAGGATTTATAAAATTTGATTATTTTATAAATCAAGAGAATGGGAAATTATAAAGGAATTTAAAGTCGTTTTAAAGAATAATATAAATTGATTTATATTAAGAGATTTATGAATGGATATTTATAAATTGAAATTTGGACATTATAAAACGAGTTTTTATAAGTGTTTGAATGAAGTGAAAATGAATTTCATAATTGAATGGAATTTATAGAAATTTAAACAGTGAAGTTATAAATGAAATTTTATAAACAGTAGGTTTATAAAAATTTATAAAGATATTGAAAGAATGAATTTTGGATAAATAAACAATCTTATAAGTTATAAGATTTATGATTTGGAAAGTCTTTAAAAAAAACGATTTTGTAAAATAATCGTTTTATAAGTATTTAACTCATAATATGAACTTTTAGTTATAATTGAGTTATAAACCGGAATAGGTTAGTAAAGGAATTTATAAAAAGGAAGTTTTTATAAATAAATAGAAATGGAATTTATAAACGTTGTTTTATAAATTCGCAAAGGACTTATTTGATAAGTTAATTGTTATAACTTATAAATGGAGTTATATTCACGTTTTGACTGTGAATAATACTTTAAAATAAAATGAATAAAAGAATTTATAAAAAGGAAGTTTTTATAAATAAATAGAAATGGAATTTATAAACGTTGTTTTATAAATTCGCAAATGACTTATTTTGACAAGGAAATTTGTTGAAACCTATAAATGGAGTTATATTCACATTTTGAATAGTGAATAATCATTTGAATTAAAATGAATAAAAGGATGAAATTTGTTAACAAAGTATATTCACGTTTTTGAATAGTGAATAAGATGTTAAAGAAATTGTTTTGAATGTGATATTTCAAATAGAATTAAAACGATCTAACGATGTTTTAAAATGTGTTGAGATTCGAAATCATAGATTTCAACATTTATTGTTGAAATAGACGTTTTCGAGAAATAGAAGGAGATGATGGACTATAACCCTGTTGTTATAGTAAATGATTTCCGAAAGGAAATGTTTTGTATAGTATTGGGATTTATATATCTATTTTAAATTCGAATCCCTATACTAGTGATTTTGGGACGTCGTAACGATGTTTTACGCAACATTCGTTTTGACCCAAATAAATATGTTTAAGTGAATGATTTCCTTAATAGAATGAAATATATACTTAATTCGATTTAAGTATATTGAATATTTTCCAAGTGTAGAAAATAAAAAGATTTGTGAATTACTTATGAATAAATAAGTATGGAAATGTTTTCCAATATGAAGTGATATTTAGAATTTATCTTTTTAAAGATAAATTAAAATGAATAATTGAAACCGAATATTCATCGATATTTTGGAATTATAAATTCACTGAGAAATTTATAAAGGAAGTGGAATTTGTTTAAAAATAAATATTGATTTATTTTTGAAGTATTGAAATTTAATATCTAGTGAAGATATTTTGGAAAATAAATAATTTGGAAAATTATTTGGAAACTGGTGATGTGTGCATATCCATTGATAGTTCAATAACCGACTATCAATATTTCCCTTTGAATGGGTAATTGATGTGATTTGATTGAATGTGAATGCTACACTTATTTTTAAATAAGCGCTCACTATTCGGGTTAACCGGGAAAGGACCATGGGGTCGTATAACCCATTCCGAATATGTGATACGTCGTTGTGAATTGCATTTGAAGATCGGTGTTGAAGACCCGGTATTTGCGAGAGCGATAGGATGACCTGTCGATTTACTCTGCACCGAGTTGCTCCGGTATAGAGTTCTCCATATGTGATGGTGAATCCGATCAGGATTGTGAATATCCGGATTGCAAGGACTTCTTTGTAAGTGCCTTCGGTTTTGTTCGAGCCCGGAACAGACTTGTATGGATTGTGTGTCTGACATTACAAGTTGAGATATAAAGCCGATTTCTTTCAAATATATTTCTGTTGGTGGCGGAGAATTTATTCTTTTAGCTTAACACCCTTCTCTGAGACGTACGAGCTCAGAGGTTATATAGTTGAAGTTATCAGCGATATATTCCCAATTTGGTAATGTGACATGCTGAGTGATGCTGAAATGATCATTGTGTTGATTATTGTGATAGGATCGTTTATTTGATCGTCTATCTTAGTGATCATTGTGTTGATCATTTGTTGACCCAAAGCATGGCTTTTGTATAAAGTATGTTTTTGTGGACGTGACTTCGTCGAACCTCACACCCCGGAAATGGTCAAAACAGGAAAGATGCAGCAAGGTTATGAGGGGTAGCACCCTTTAGGGTATGTACATTTCCTTCTGGATAGAGGTGGTATCATGGTATGGAGCCCAGATATTTAACCTATGTGGTTACTACGAATTTATTACTTTGTGGTTGTTGGTTTTCGGGATCCCGTGAGAAAGGTCGTTTACGATCGGGGAATGGCGTGCTCGTGTCAGTAGTTACCCAGTTAGGGGTAACCCGGCCTTGTGTTGGCAGAGTTCCGGTTTGGTTCTCGGGGATGTCTTTCCAGAGGCATTCTCATGTGGCAATGGGAAGTTCCTTGGCCTGACCATTTGTTGGAAATCCAAAGAAACAATACGTGACTTGTACGGTTTTAGTTGTATAACCTGCTATGGAATGTGGCGGTAACCTGCTATTGAACATAGTTAGCTATAGTAGGCATACGATAATGGTCGTATGTTGGCTAAGATTTATATTCTACTTTCGAAATGAATTTTTCCACTACACTATGCACTAGTAATAATATCAAATGTTATTTTAAATGCGTATCAAGCATCTTTGACTATCATAAGGAGAAATCTCCTCCGATTCTGCGTTTGCATGTGTGTGTGTGCGGGAGGCCTTATGGTAGTCTCATTTTTAAAAGCATTGCGAATTGAAATAATAATATTCCTCTATTTTGATTTTAAAGATAAATAAACTGTTTTGAGTTCTTACACCAGTCACATGACGGACTTGGAGTTTATTGTTTTCCTTCCTAAACTCTGGGTGCCCACCAATTTTCACACGGGCAGTCAAGAGTAAGGTTTATCAGGATATTCTGGATATTCTGGAGTTGCTGGAGGCAAGATGGATGGCATGGCGTATTATTAGTTTATATAGTATTCCTTTTCCGCTGCACTGTTTGATGTTGTTGTTGTACACTCTGATGATATGATGTAGTTCTTTGTTTAAAGATTATTCATTTATTATTATATGTTGTTCCGCTGCGAATTGTGAGATTCTGATGTTGTTCTGTTGTTTTCTGTTCCGTCCTATTTTCTTCTGTTTTAAAATTTTCTACCTTCTATTCTGTTTTCTCTCCTCCCTAATTTCTATTTTCTATTTCCTTTTCTTTCTATCTTCTTTTTACCTTCTTTTCTACTTATTCTTTTTTTCTTAAATTTTTCTTAAAACCCTCAGTGTTCGGTTTTCCGTCGTTCGATTCCTCGGCAGTCGATAAAGTGAGTGTCGATGTTGAATTTTCGGAAGACGAAGAATCGGGTCCTGACAATGTGGTATCGGAGCTTATGGTTAAGCGACAACCATGGTTCTGTTGGGTATAATTCATTAGAGATAGAGTCAGCAGTACTCTAGAATGAGTTTGAGTGTAATAATAGCTATGAGAGCGTATTTGTTAGTGAATATAAAAATTGTTTTATATTATGATGATTGGTTTGTTGAGTGGTATATAGATTCTGGTTAATACGAGTAATTAACGTTGTTGATAGGGATCTCTAAACACTTGAATAGAACAATTCGGCACGATATTGATTTTAAATTGGGTAAATGAAATAATTTTACCTTGATTATATTTTGTATGTAAAGAAATAATTTTCAGAATTATTAAAGTGTATATAAATTGATTGTTTAGATGTTTGAATAATCTAAATTGAAGAATAATTGTATAAGCAAAAGAATTATAAGAATTGAATTATAATTAAAGTAATTTACGATTGTGAAATAAAACTTATATATATAAGAAGTGAAACTATATGAATATATTTATGAATATGAGTTGTAAGTAAAAGTGAATTTAAAGTTAAATGGAATATAACTTAAGTGTTGTTGAATGAAGTTGATATTAGTATCAAAGTAAATTAATAAAGTTAAGTGGTGGATGTGAACTTGAGTTATGTAAATGAAATTCAACTGTTGTAAATGAATTGGAAATTGAATTGAATTAATGGATTGAATATTAATCAATTAAATGTGAATTAAGTTGATATGAAATATGAATTTAAGTGTTAATTCATTAAAATCTAATGTTATTAGAAAGTTGAATAATTGAATAAGAAAATCAATTAAATTAAACCAATTGTAAGCAAAAGAATTTGGTTGTAATTATTATACATTGATTGCTATATGATTGTTAGTTGATTGTATATAATTCATTAAGTATTAGCGAAATTGGAAGCTAAAGTAATTGAAATTCAATTGGAAGTGAACCAACTTGAATATGAATTAGTAAATATAAACTAATTGAGAATGAATGTTAGTAAGAACATCCACTGTTAATGAATCCAATGTGATTTGATATTGAAACCCATTTCATTGAATATTAATGAGAATACAAATGAATGTATATTGATTATGAATTGGTTATGAATTTGTTGAATGGTAGTTGGTTGTGTTTGCATTTGTTGTTTAGTTGCATTTGCTATGTTGGCATATATAGTAATTATGTTACTATAAGTTGTATATTGAGATTATTGTCTATATGCATGATTCTCATGTTGTTTGTTGAGTAATTAGTAGGTGCGGATCGCGTTTGCTTCGCATTTGGAGCTCGCTTTTGCGCTATATTAGCCGTATATGCTTGCTAATAAAATATAAGGTACATATCTCGGATTACATATCGTACTTTTACACTTTTTTCCCTTCGGGATGCCTCATTACTTGATGAGATGTATATTTGTGATATATATACTGTCATTTTTTTTCGGATCGAGCCGCGCAAAGGAGACTATGGCGAATTTTTCCGGAAATTTAAGGCGTTAGAAAAATTTAAGAAAATTGGAAAATTTTGAAAACTTTAACTTTGATTTGGAATTGAAAGTTAAACAATAGTAATTGTTTTTGAAAAGATAACTAAGTATGATTTGGAAAACTTAGTAAAGATTTGTAAGAAGTTTAACTATGAATTTTGGAAAATTAATAAATTCTGTAACTTTTCTTACTTGTAATTTCGAGGACGAAATTCTTTTAAGTGGGGAAGATTGTAACGACCCAGAATTTTTAGAAATTAAAATTTGAATATTTAATTAATTTTAAATATTAAGAAGTGAATTTATAAGTCAAATAAATTTTTATTTGAATTATTGGATTTAATTGGATTATTAAATCGATAATTTAATACGTTAAATTATGGAAATAATTGAAAATATAGTTAAATATGATTGAAAATGATTTGTAAAATTTTATTTTATCATATGGAAGTTAGAATGATATTTTAGAACTTTTAAAATCGATTTAAAAGTTAATTTGTGAAAATTGAATATTTTAATATTAAAATCGACTAGTAAAAATAGTCAATTTTTGAACAGTCTCAGAATTAAACGAAACCAGTTCCATTGGATCCGTAATAGTTAGTTATTACCGGATTTCAAATTTCGTGTCAATCGGAGTTAACGTTTGATCGTGGCAGCTCGAAACGCATCGATTTATTTTTAATTTAAATTTGACGAGTGAAAATAGCCATTTTTCAAAAAGTCTCGGATTTCGACGAAACCAGTTTCATCGGATCCGTAATGTGATATTATTGCAAGGTTTCAAATTTCAAGTCAATTGGATTTACCGTTTGTCCGGTACGAATTAAAACGCCTAGAAATCGACTTAAATCGGTTTAATTCAAATTGAGCGTTTACAGCCATAACTCGCACATACTTCTGAATTAGCTTCCGAAACATGTTCCATTGTGTCCGGAACGCGGGATAAACCCTAGGAACGTCAATTTCGGCGCGTAAATCAGAGTTTGCAAAACCCGGATGAATAGTGTTCGTTCAAAACTCTATAAATACACCCCTCTCTTTAGAAATTAAAAAAAAAAAATTCCTAAACCTAACCCTAGCCGCCGCCGGCTATGAACCAAAGGCCGAAATGCTTCCTCCTTCCTCCCTCATAATCTTCCAATCTACTCACTATTTGCAAAAACTTTCTTCAGCAACCTTGTAGAGCTCGTCGAGGGCAACATTATCAACGGTCATGATCAGAAAATTCGAAGTGGATTGGCAGCAATTTGAGTTTGAACCGCGTGCGTTCGTTCGTGCTTTCCTCGATTTGCGTGCGACCGAGCTTCACCCAACTGGGGCCGATAGTAGCTTACTCGAGGGGCTACAGGGTGATGGTATCTGATCATGCTAGAAGTCATCGAGGAGGTGGCAAAAATTCAAGGTGAAACGGCGGCCGTGGGTTCGTGTTGCTGGGGTATGCGTGATAGAAGATGAAGTGGATGGACGGTTCAGATGGCAGGGGGTGTGATCGAACGGCAGTGAACTAGCTAGGTTAAGGAAATTATAAATAAAATGTTGTAATTTGTTTATATAAAATCGTGCAATCTTATAAAATTCATAACTTTTTCATACGAGGTCGAAAAAATGCGAAACCAGTTGCGTTGGAATCGTATGGACGAGCACTACGCGATGGAGTTGGTTTGGAGTCGTTTGGATTTAGTGAGAATTTTGGGTAAAATTAAACGTCCGTTTAATTTTATTCGAAATAAAAAGCTAAAACGGAAATAAAATCAAGGTGAGAACTTCTCACTCAATCGAATCAGTTTCGATTTTATTTTAAATAGTTAGATTTAAAATATTTGAATGCATGTTTGAATGTTGATTGATATCTATTGATTGTTAAAATAGACATTATACGCCGTTAGTAAGCGGATGTTATTTATAAAAACATATACCGCGAATATTTCATAAACAGTGAAATTGGTATTATATATAATAGCAATATATATATATTGGCATATGTATATATTGGAGTTGTTGATTCCCCACATTTTTTAGCGGATGAGACCCTATTGCGCCGTCTATTAAGCGTAAAATATTTAATAATCTCATATACCGCGATAATTTCGTACTGGAGCGAAATTGGTATTGTGCTAATGTTTGTGATGCAGGAAACAGGTTGGAGGGATCCAACTGGATTCCTCAACAGTATTTATTTGATTTCAGATATTTTTGATATTTGATGGATTTTCATATTGATATATGATATCGTTGTTGTCGTGATTGACTATTTGGTGTGTAGCATCATTGGACCCAAATTTTGGGATTTTAAAATGATTATAAAGTATTTTTGAAAATATACTATATTTTTAGAATTGATCCATTTTAAATAAATAAACGTTATAATTTTAAAAGTTATAAAATTATGGTTTTTGTGAAATATAGTTAAAAGCTGATTTTTGAGAAATATGGATTAATGATTTTTTTAAAATAGTTTAAATTGAGATTTTGGAATTTATTATAAAGAGTTTAAATATAGGATTTATAAAATTTGATTATTTTATAAATCAAGAGAATGAGAAATTATAAAGGAATTTAAAGTCGTTTTAAAGAATAATATAAATTGATTTATATTAAGAGATTTATAAATGGATATTTATAAATTGAAATATGGACATTATAAAACGAGTTTTTATAAGTGTTTGAATGAAGTGAAAATGAATTTCATAATTGAATGGAATTTATAGAAATTTAAACAGTGAAGTTATAAATGAAATTTTATAAACAGTAGGTTTATAAAAATTTATAAAGATATTGAAAGAATGAATTTTGGATAAATAAACAATCTTATAAGTTATAAGATTTATGATTTGGAAAGTCTTAAAAAAAACGATTTTGTAAAATAATCGTTTTATAAGTATTTAACTCATAATATGAACTTTTAGTTATAATTGAGTTATAAACCGGAATAGGTTAGTAAAGGAATTTATAAAAAGGAAGTTTTTCTAAATAAATAGAAATGGAATTTATAAACGTTGTTTTATAAATTCGCAAAGGACTTATTTTGATAAGTTAATTGTTATAACTTATAAATGGAGTTATATTCACGTTTTGACTGTGAATAATACTTTAAAATAAAATGAATAAAAGAATTTATAAAAAGGAAGTTTTTATAAATAAATAGAAATGGAATTTATAAACGTTGTTTTATAAATTCGCAAATGACTTATTTTGACAAGGAAATTTGTTGAAACCTATAAATGGAGTTATATTCACATTTTGAATAGTGAATAATCATTTGAATTAAAATGAATAAAAGGATGAAATTTGTTAACAAAGTATATTCACGTTTTTGAATAGTGAATAAGATGTTAAAGAAATTGTTTTGAATGTGATATTTCAAATAGAATTAAAACGATCTAACGATGTTTTAAAATGTGTTGAGATTCGAAATCATAGATTTCAACATTTATTGTTGAAATAGACGTTTTCGAGAAATAGAAGGAGATGATGGACTATAACACTGTTGTTATAGTAAATGATTTCCGAAAGGAAATGTTTTGTATAGTATTGGGATTTATATATCTATTTTAAATTCGAATCCCTATACTAGTGATTTTGGGACGTCGTAACGATGTTTTACGCAACATTCGTTTTGACCCAAATAAATATGTTTAAGTGAATGATTTCCTTAATAGAATGAAATATATACTTAATTCGATTTAAGTATATTGAATATTTTCCAAGTGTAGAAAATAAAAAGATTTGTGAATTACTTATGAATAAATAAGTATGGAAATGTTTTCCAATATGAAGTGATATTTAGAATTTATCTTTTTAAAGATAAATTAAAATGAATAATTGAAACCGAATATTCATCGATATTTTGGAATTATAAATTCACTGAGAAATTTATATAGGAAGTGGAATTTGTTTAAAAATAAATATTGATTTATTTTTGAAGTATTGAAATTTAATATCTAGTGAAGATATTTTGGAAAATAAATAATTTGGAAAATTATTTGGAAACTGGTGATGTGTGCATATCCATTGATAGTTCAATAACCGACTATCAATATTTCCCTTTGAATGGGTAATTGATGTGATTTGATTGAATGTGAATGCTACACTTATTTTTAAATAAGCGCTCACTATTCGGGTTAACCGGGAAAGGACCATGGGGTCGTATAACCCATTCCGAATATGTGATACGTCGTTGTGAATTGCATTTGAAGATCGGTGTTGAAGACCCGGTATTTGCGAGAGCGATAGGATGACCTGTCGATTTACTCTGCACCGAGTTGCTCCGGTATAGAGTTCTCCATATGTGATGGTGAATCCGATCAGGATTGTGAATATCCGGATTGCAAGGACTTCTTTGTAAGTGCCTTCAGTTTTGTTCGAGCCCGGAACAGACTTGTATGGATTGTGTGTCTGACATTACAAGTTGAGATATAAAGCCGATTTCTTTCAAATGTATTTCTGTTGGTGGCGGAGAATTTATTCTTTTAGCTTAACACCCTTCTCTGAGACGTACGAGCTCAGAGGTTATATAGTTGAAGTTATCAGCGATATATTCCCAATTTGGTAATGTGACATGCTGAGTGATGCTGAAATGATCATTGTGTTGATTATTGTGATAGGATCGTTTATTTGATCGTCTATCTTAGTGATCATTGTGTTGATCATTTGTTGACCCAAAGCATGGCTTTTGTATAAAGTATGTTTTTGTGGACGTGACTTCGTCGAACCTCACACCCCGGAAATGGTCAAAACAGGAAAGATGCAGCAAGGTTATGAGGGGTAGCACCCTTTAGGGTATGTACATTTCCTTCTGGATAGAGGTGGTATCATGGTATGGAGCCCAGATATTTAACCTATGTGGTTACTATGAATTTATTACTTTGTGGTTGTTGGTTTTCGGGATCCCGTGAGAAAGGTCGTTTACGATCGGGGAATGGCGTGCTCGTGTCAGTAGTTACCCAGTTAGGGGTAACCCGGCCTTGTGTTGGCAGAGTTCCGGTTTGGTTCTTGGGGATGTCTTTCCAGAGGCATTCTCATGTGGCAATGGGAAGTTCCTTGGCCTGACCATTTGTTGGAAATCCAAAGAAACAATACGTGACTTGTACGGTTTTAGTTGTATAACCTGCTATGGAATGTGGCGGTAACCTGCTATTGAACATAGTTAGCTATAGTAGGCATACGATAATGGTCGTATGTTGGCTAAGATTTATATTCTACTTTCGAAATGAATTTTTCCACTACACTATGCACTAGTAATAATATCAAATGTTATTTTAAATGCGTATCAAGCATCTTTGACTATCATAAGGAGAAATCTCCTCCGATTCTGCGTTTGCATGTGTGTGTGTGCGGGAGGCCTTATGGTAGTCTCATTTTTAAAAGCATTGCGAATTGAAATAAAAATATTCCTCTATTTTGATTTTAAAAATAAATAAACTGTTTTGAGTTCTCACACCAGTCACATGACTGACTTGGAGTTTATTGTTTTCCTTCCTAAACTCTGGGTGCCCACCAATTTTCACACGGGCAGTCAAGAGTAAGGTTTATCAGGATATTCTGGATATTCTGGAGTTGCTGGAGGCAAGATGGATGGCATGGCGTATTATTAGTTTATATAGTATTCCTTTTCCGCTGCACTGTTTGATGTTGTTGTCGTACACTCTGATGATATGATGTAGTTCTTTGTTTAAAGATTATTCATTTATTATTATATGTTGTTCCGCTGCGAATTGTGAGATTCTGATGCTGTTCTGTTGTTTTCTGTTCCGTCCTATTTTCTTCTGTTTTAAAATTTTCTACCTTCTATTCTGTTTTCTCTCCTCCCTAATTTCTATTTTCTATTTCCTTTTCTTTCTATCTTCTTTTTACCTTCTTTTCTACTTATTCTTTTTTCTTAAATTTTTCTTAAAACCCTCAGTGTTCGGTTTTCCGTCGTTCGATTCCTCGGCAGTCGATAAAGTGAGTGTCGATGTTGAATTTTCGAAAGACGAAGAATCGGGTCCTGACACGAACCGATCGATTCGAAGTGATCAATATCATGCCTGATCGGTTCGAACTCGATCGACTCGAAGCGTATGCAAACCAATGGATTTGAACAAGATGGATACGAATCCTATGGGATCGAAATGAGCATCTCCTCCACTTTTTGATGGGCTCGAACGACATTCTTTGGCTAACTTGCATCGATCATATCTCGTTTATACGATCTCCGATTAACCTAAAATTTGGAACGCTGGCTTTCATGGCTTTGCTTGTCATGTCCTATCAATTGTAGCCTGATCCGGGCTCGGACAAAATTCATCGATATCCATAGCGAAGTGAAGTATAACCAATCTCTGAGACGAACTGTCTTTTGTTTTTGACCGATCTTTTGGTATCACGGCTTTGCCAAAAAGAGGGATAACTTTTGCCCCTCAAAATATGCCTTGCGGTAGGAAGGCGTGTTTTGTAATGTCATGAGCTGGATGTTCATATCCTGTTGATGTCCTGCAAAGGAATTTATAGTTTTATGCGACCTCAAATAACGACCGTTCGGGATCGAGATATTTGAGATGAAGTGCGACCGTTCATGGTCAAGCGCCTAACTTCAAATGACGATCGTTTGGGATCGAGCCATTTGAGATGAAGTGCGACCGTGCGCGGTCAAGTGGCGGACCTCAAATGTCGACCGTTCGCGATCGAGCCATTTGAGGTGAGGTGAGTTATGCCATTTGGGGCGAGTTGTGACCGTTTGCGGCCGGGTGCCGTTCGAGGCAAGTTGTGATCGTTCGCGATCGTGTGCCGTTCGAGGCGATTTTTTGACCGTTCGAGGTCGGGTGTCGTTCGAGGCAAATTGTGACCGTTCGCGGTCGGGTGTCGTTCGAGGCAAATTGTGACCGTTCGCGGTCGGGTGCCGTTCGAGGCAAATTGTGATCGTTCACGGTCAGGTGACGTTCGGGGCGAGAAAGTGTGCCCGAGAGGACTTGGTATTGTTGATACCAGGTTCACGTTCGAGTGGGTCCCTGGATCATTTGTCAAGGCGGTTTATCGCCATCTCAGAGCATGCATAAGGACCGTTCGCGACCCCGTACATGTGTAAGTAGCTTAGCCATTTCAGAATTGTTAGAATCAAATATCTATTGAACAGATGAGTTTTAAAATAGAAATGTCCAAACAAACAAAGTCCAAATGTCCAAATCAAAATGAAACAAAAGCAAAGCAAGGATGCCAAATGTAAGTTCCCACTACTTAACGGTCAATGATCATTCAGAGCATGCCTGGGGATCGTTCGCGATCTCGTACATGTGTAAATGAGTTAATCGTGTTAGTGGGAAGCTTACGACTTGTTCATCGTTATTTCAATCAATTGATAATCAAACGGTGCCTTGATTCAGGGTCGCCTCTAGCTGATGTAGACGGTGGTCGCTCTGGTTCCACCACTGGAGTTCGTCTCCTCACATATTGAAGGAGCATACCGTTCCTGATATGTCCTTCTATTTCGTCCTTCAGATGCCTACAATCATTAGTGTTATGACCGTTTAATTCATGAAATACAT
Organism: Allium cepa; assembly: GCA_030765085.1. Lineage (NCBI taxonomy): Eukaryota > Viridiplantae > Streptophyta > Magnoliopsida > Asparagales > Amaryllidaceae > Allium > Allium cepa. Next base: position 347,183,632 of record CM060939.1, on the reverse strand, counting down.
AAAACTTATCTGATCTTCTTTCATCGGAAGTTGGATCCCTTCGCATTGGTCTACGATACGGAACCTGCTCCTTGGTATCCTAATAAATCCGTTCCAGACTCTTATTCAGCTCGGTGTAAGTGGTGAATCGCGGCTCCCTCCATTGCCGCTTTGACCTGTCGTTATAATCCTCATCCTTTCGTTTTCCTATATCCTTGCCCGAGTCCTTTTCGAAAGGCTTTTTGTCTTTAAGCACATAAACTTCTATTCCCTCTCCTTCTTCTCTTTCTGCATTCGCATCCTCTAATCGCAAAAACTTTTCTGCCTCGTCGTAGAATTCCGCTAGATCCACAGGCTGATCTTTGGTCAATGAATTTTTGAACTCTGTGCCGTCAGCTACTCCGGACACTACTGCCATTACCACCATAGATGGATCTGCTCGATCCACCGAAGCTGCTGCTGCATTGAATCGCGTTAGATAACTCCTCAAAGTCTCTCCGGCCTTCTGCTTTAAAGTTGCCAAAGTCATCACATTCTTGGGTCTTGTAATGTGAACCCTGAATTGCCTCATAAATCTCTCAATTAAATCATTCCATGTTCCGATGGATCCATTCTCCAATTGTCTAAACCACAATGCTGCAATATCCTCCAAGTACAATGGAAAGCACCGGGCCATAACCTCCTCTGATGCCCCCAGCACTTCCATATGCCTCATATACTTCGTTAGATGAACCGTGGGGTCCGTTCTCCCGTCATACATGTCCAACGATGGTAACTTGAAATCTGGTGGGTTCCTAGCTCGTCTGATTGCTGGAGTAAAAGGACTCCTATTAACATCCTCTAAATCTTTGTTTACCAAACCGCCTCTTATAGCTCTTCTAACCATCTCCGCCAAGCTGTCATTGTCTCCGAGATGCAATCTTCGTTCGCCACTCTCAACTTGCCCCCCGAGTTCGCGAGGGAACTCCATGATCTGACCCCTTGACTGTGCGTTCGCTCCTCTGCTACCCCGGGTTGTGCAGATGTTCTTCTCTCTCTCTCTCTCCGAGATTGGGTCAACATTCTCCATAGGTGTGCCCCCTAATCCAGGTGCTATGCCGGATGGTCCTGCTTCGTTCTGGGCCCCATTCGCTTCTCTATTCTGTGCTCCAAGTTGCCCTATCTGTTGAAATAAACTCTGGATTAGCTCCTCTTGTTTCTTCATCATTGTCTCCATCTCGTCCCAGGTGATGAAGATCGACAGTTGATTTACTCCTGAAGAAGCCTCTTGAGTTCCTTGGTGTTCACTTCGCTCTGGCCTTGGCCTTCTGCTTGATTGTCTCGTCATAATTTCTCAAATCTGAGCTTTCAAACTTTCTGAATCAACTTCTAATTGGTAGAACTCCTGAATTATCCTTCTCAGTGAAAGCACCAAAGTGTTTGCGTCAAAATTGACGACAAACACCCAATACCGTGAAAGCACCCGTTTGTGAACACAAACCAGCGACAATCAATATAGAACTCAGATCTAAACAATAACAGTCACAATAATTCACAAATAACAATCACAAACACAGGATTTATAGTGGTTCGGTGATCTTGCCTACGTCCACTCTGAAGCTTATCTCTTTATTGATTCACTTGATGATTTCAATCGATTACAACAGATTACAACTGATGATAGCTCTCAAATATGATTACAACAGCGATAACGAAGTATGGAATTTTATTCGGCAGAGTCTGGATGTTCAATGGCGGAAGCTCTCCCTTTCTGAAGGCTTCAGGGTGCTATTTATAAGCGTTGGAGGCCCAGATCTCGCTCAAACTTCGGGAGACTTTTTCTGGCACGTGAGTGGGCCCACGTGACCGACCCCGCCAAGTTTCGACTCGATCTGAGAACGATTCGAAGTGATTTCGAATACATCAAAAAATGATCCAATCGAGCTGAAACTTGACAGGAACAATCTATACCTTGTATGGAAGCTACTGTGAAAATTTCGTTGCATTTGGATCAGTGGTTTAGGAGATATGATCGATTCAAGTTGTGGTTTTTCGTGAGGGCTGTTGCGTTCGAATCCATTGCTTCGAATCCACTCCCTTCGACTCCATCAGCTCATGTGGTCTTGTGATGAGGTAGTGCGCGTCCTTCGAGTCGATCCGGTCTTCTCTCCGGGTTGAACGCTTCGTCTCCTTGGATCTTGCCAACTTCGTATCGTGGAGTGACACGTCATCCAAGCTAGTTGACTTGGTGGATACGAACAAGTGATTGTTCGTGGATTCAAACGTGAATGATTCGAACTGAGGCATCCCAATGGGTTCGAACTCGATCGATACGAACAAGATTGGTTCGAAGTGACTAACTCCTGATGGATTCGAACCTGGTGGATTCGAATGGAGCGAGGCGTTGATGGGTGCGAACTATATGGAGTCGAGCTGAGACATGCGGATGGGTACGAACCTTATGGATTCGAAGTACTCCAAGCCGATGGATACGAAGAGGAATGACTCCATGGATTCGAAGCACTACAACTTGATGGATACGAAGTAGCTTAGCTGGATGGATACAAACGTGCTGAGGGGATGTCCATCTGATGGATTCGAACCGATCGATTCGAAGTGATCAATATCATGCCTGATCGGTTCGAACTCGATCGACTCGAAGCATACGCAAACCGATGGATTCGAACAAGATGGATACGAACCCTATGGGTTCGAAATGAGCATCTCCTCCACTTTTTGATGGGTTCGAACGATATTCTTTGGCTAACTTGCATCGATCATATCTCGTTCATACGATCTCCGATTAACCTGAAATTTGGAACGCTGGCTTTCATGGCTTTGCTTGTCATGTCCTATCAATTGTAGCCTAATCTGCGCTCGGACAAAATTCATCGATATCCATAGCGAAGTGAAGTACAATCAATCTCTGAGACGAACTGTCTTTTGTTTTTGACCGATCTTTAGGTATCACGGCTTTGCCAAATAACGGGATAACAGTAATTACTAATAATTATTATTTAATTATATTTATTAATTAATTATTACAACGGACATGCGAAAAATGTTGTAATAAGCATCTATTACAACTAGCGAAAAAGAAAAGTTGTTAAAATATGCATCAAATTACAACTGGTACAAAGAAAAGTTGGAATAGACATTTATTACTATTGGCAAAAAATAAAAGTTGTTAAAGATTGGCATCTATTACAACCGGCAAAGAAGAAAGGTTGTAATAGACATCTATTACAACTTGCAAAATAAGACAGTTGTAAAAAATAAGTTTATTACAACTTTATAAAAAAAAAGAGTTATAAAAATTCTTTATTACAACTGACATTTTCTGACTATTGTAAAATTACTGTTGTAATAGGGTATTTCATTGTAGTGAGCGATCTTCGCATTGATGATTTGGAGGCATTATCTCTTAGAGGACAGGTATGAGCTATATATAGATCATAAGTCTTTAAGATACTTATTCTTTCAGAAAGAGTTGAATATGAGACAGAAAAGGTGGCTGGAGTTTTTAGTTACTTATGATTTTGGTATAGACTGTACCCCAGGGAAAGGTAATAAGGCAGTGGATGCTCTTAGCAGAAGACATCTGAATGTGGTGTTAGATATGTTGGCAGAGTGGAAAGATTTAAAAGATTTGACTGCCTGTATTGTGCAGTTAAGATCGACTGCTAGTTCTAGTGAAAGTACTGCCATGTTGTCATGTTTAGAAGTTCAACTAGTGTTGATTGAGAGAATTGCTTCCAAGCAGAAGGAGGTCCCGTTATTGGCCGAGAAGATTAGAAGGCTTGAGGTTGAAATGGAAATCAGTGATCTAAAGGATTTTAGTCTTGATCAGAGAGGATGGTTGAGAAAGAAGGGACGGTTATGTGTTCCGAATGTTGAAGACTTGAGGAAAGAAGTTCTTGGAGAATCTCATCGATCCAAGTTTACGATTCATCCTGGAGAGACCGTGATATATCAATATGCGAAGAGGAGCTTCTATTATGAAGGTATGAAGAGGGATGTTGGCTTCTGGGTTAGGCGGTGTGCAGACTGTCAATAAGTAAAAGCCGAACATCAGAAGCCAAGTGGATTACTTCAACCTCTAAAAATTCCAGTTTGGAAATGGGATTCGATGTCCATGGATTCTATAGATAGGTTGCCACGATAAAATATGGAAAATGAAAGTATATGGGTTATAGTGGACAGGTTGACCAAGATTGCCCATTTTATTCTAGTTAAGTTAACTAGGATGGCACCTATTCTAGCAAAGTTTTTTAGGAAAAACATAGTTAGAATGCATGGGATTTCTAGTAATATAGTCGGTGACAGAGATGCTTTATTCACTGGCAAAGTTTGGAAGAGTCTACAGGATGTGTTAGGCACTAAGCTCAAGATGAATACTGCGTATCACCTTCAGATAGATGGGAAGACAGAGAGAATCAGTAAGGTACTCGACGATTTATTGAAAGATTGTGTAGTGGATATGAGTGGATCTTGGGGAGATCGCCTACATTTGGTTAAGTTTCATTATAATAATAGTTATTAAACTAGTATAGGTATGGTGCCTTTTGAAGATTTGTGTGGAAGGCCATGCCAATCACTAGCATATTGGTTGGAGACTGGAAATAAATTGGTCTTAGGTCTAAATTTGGTTAAGAAGGCATCATAGAAGATTGAGTTGATCCGAAAAAGGATGAAGGAAGCTTAGTCTAGACAGAAATGTTACGCAAATAAAAGGCGTAAAGACCTAGAATAATCAGTTGGAGATAAGGTTTTCGTTAAAGTATTACCGATGAAGGGTGTGGTATGGTTCAAAAAGTCTAGGAAACTGGCTTCGAGATATGTTGGTCCATTCCAGATTATATAGAGGGTTGGAAAGCTCGCATACAGAGTAGAGTTATCGAGCTGTATGGCAGGTGTCCATAATTTATTTCAACTATCTCATCTTCGCAAGTATGTGCATGATCCAGAGACTACTTCTCCTCCGACAAAGTAGGAAGATTTAGTAGTATAGCCTAACTTGACTTTTGTTAGACAACTAGTTCGGGTCGTAACGAGAGAAAAGAAAACATTGAGGAACAAGATAGTCAGTGGAGCGACAACGAGAAGGACTGTACTTAGGAGACAGAGGATAGGATTCGAGATACTTATCCTAATCTGCTTTAAGGGTATGTCTATATTCAATTTATGCAAATAATTGCTAGTCAAGTAGGCGAGTATGGTTATTAGGAGTTGTTACAAATGATTAATATGTTTAGTATCCATATTTAGTCCTTACTTAATTTCAAGGACGAAATTCTTTAAGGAGAGACAGTAACAACCCTAATTTTTAATAACATTATTCAGGAGATTTAATTTGATAAAAAATAGAATAATGTAAAAAATTAGAGTGATAATGGGAATGAGATATGAAAATAAAATTAGACCGTGCTCAATTAATTAATTAAATGAGCTTAAGAATGGTTTTTAAGTTAATTAATTTTCATACAGGTATATTGGGAATTAGCCACGCATAACCCCTTACCCTTGTATATATTCTCGTTCCATTCACATTTCATTTTCCCATTAATATTCAAAAAAAAAATACAAACGTAAAGAGGAGCCGACCATTAACAAGGAAAGAAAAGAGAAATTCAAATCAAGCTAAGGAGTTAAAGCAAGGGGAATAAATCTAAATCTCAATCCAATCTCTTTATCCTAATCAAGGTGAATAATAATTCATACCATCTCTATTTTTTTATGATCATATGTTTTCGAATTTAAGATTAAAATTTGATTAATGATGATTTGGAGGCTGATATTCTTGAATCATATTATGTTAGATATAACTAAGATTGTTTAAATATTATTTTCACAGTTTTAAGGGTAGAACCGAATGAATGCAGTGGAAAAAAGTTTTATGTTATGCAAAACATGATTTTGGAGTTGGATTTTAATTTCGATAATTTTTCAAGCAATGGAAAGATTATTAAAAAATTTCAAAGTAAATATGGTTAATTGGGTTTAGAAAATCACTTCAGAAATTATATTGAGAATTTGAGTCTGAAATTTTGATATGTTCGATAACATGATGAAAGTGAATTTATATAGTTTTTGGTTTTCTAGGTGATTTGCTATGGAAATTAAATTACTTTAGAAGAAGCACTTATTTGCAATACAAATTTTGCTTAATGGAAGGGAATATTTGCTAAATTAATCTTGGTTTAGATCTGAAATAAAGCGGTGGTTATTTTGGTAATGAATTTGAAAATTTAAGGCAACCAATCATATGTTTACATGTGGCGGTTTAATTAGAAAGTAATTGCTTTAATTGGCATTAATAAGTTTTCATCTCGAAAAGTTGGTTCCTCCTCCTTTAGAAGTGCCTTTTGACTCCAATGCCTTCGCATCAACTCAGTTGAAACGAATCTAGGCCAAAACCAATATACATGGTATCAATGATATTGGTACTAGATTGGTGAAGTGCAGAAGGCAGGGTGTCGAAGGCATTGCTTTCGATAGGGACAAAACCGTTGTTTACTTTTAAAAGATAGGCGTCTGGCTTGCTTTTGAAGGGTGCTTTTGACCAAGTCGATACCCAGTTGCTTCCGAACGCCACCTTTCTTTTTTTAAAAGTAGAACTTTCGACTAAGAGTTTTATTTATAAAAGAATGCTTTTGAAAATGATGGTTCCGACCTAGTCGAAACTCTACTGCTGTTTTTATACCTTTCGAGTGTGTTAAAGTCATCAATGCTTCTGATGGGTTGTTTTTGTTTTAACTTATACTAAGCCACTTCCTAAATGCTTTCAAAAGGGTCCAAGGGTTTCGAAGGCAATGGCTTCGAAATGGGCTTTTGATGCTATCCTTTAGTGTTTTGGCTTAAATGATTTGAAGCGTTCGAAAGGGATGGTGCCGATGCCACCAAGTTTTCCCCAATACATTTGTACGATAAAGAAGGGTTTCGAAAAAGACACTTTCATTTATATTCACATTGACACAATTGATATTTTTAAATATAAACTCAATTATTTCGAAAGAAGCACTTTCAATGATTTCGAAAGGGATACTTCCATAGTTTTCAAAAGTGGTATTTCAATAGTTTTGAAGCTATGCTTATAAGAGTTAATAAGTAATACTTTATTACATTCGAAAGATCTCGAAAGATAGGTTTAAAGTATTTTGTAAGGCAAGGGCCTAATGCTTTGAAAAGAGATTTATATGCTTTCGAAGGAGGTTATCCACTAATGTTGAAAGCATAGTTTTGAAGGTTTCGAAAGCCTTAATTTTTCAAAAAAAACCAATCTTATTTTAAAGGAAAACCCATGGCTAAGTAAAGGAATTTTGAAAGGGTTTTAAGAAGAAGCTTTCCTAGAAATAATATTAGGTTAAAGGGATTAACCCTGTTTCATATGAAAATAATTTCAAGGATATTAAACCTACAAGAGCGGTATTGTTTTGTTATTCTTTTTGCTTCTTCAAATATGCGTGTGTGTATGTGCGTGTGCGTGTGTATATATTCACATTGTAATGAACCCATAACTATAATTTGGGAAAGGGCAGAATAACTAGCTAGGTTGACCCAGTAGTGAATATAAATTAAACTAATGAAAGATATTGGCAGGGGCCAATAGGTTTATAGTAAGCCCATTAAAACTTTGTATAAATGAAGATTTCAGAAAGAGAGATTCATAATAAGCCCATGAAATCTATGTATAAATAAAGATGTTAGAAAGACAGTTCATACTTAGCCCATGAAAACTATGATTTGATATTGGCAGGGGCCAATGGGTTTATAGTTAGTCCATGAAAACTATATCTAGCTTAAGACATTGATGGAAGTCAATAGGTTCCTAGTCAACCCATGAAAACTAGGATAAGAGAAGGATATTGGTGTTACCAATAGGTTCATGGAGTACCCATAAAATAGTAAAGATATTGGCAGGGGCCAATTGGTTCTTAGTTTTCCCATGAAAACTATGTAATTGGATAGGGAGTCCTTAAACATTATACCGGTTATTAGTCAGCCCATGTGTAACAACCCGCATATTTTACGATTTGATATTTAAATATTTTATTGTTAGTCGGATTTTAGTCCGAAAAGTTACATTTTGCATACAGTCGAATTAGGACTCGGAACCACTTCCATTGAGTTCAAAACACCATTTGCGATCTTTTTAAGTATAAACTTTGATATGTTTGGAGTTAGCGGAATTTTGCTACTTTTTCACTTTGGTTTTGGGTTTGGTTTAGCCCATTTACCTAAACTATTTACTCTAGCTCAACCCCCTTCCCTTCATAACTTTGCTTTCATTTCCTAACACTCAAGCTTCATCAAAAATGGGGGAAGGAATGGGAAATTAAAACTCCAAGCTCAAGATCATTTGCAAATCCAACATCCAACTCCAAATTCAAAGAGAAGACATTGATTCAAGCTTCTTGGGTTGATTCTTCCTTGCTTTCAAGCTTCTTCTTCATAAATTTTGTGTAAAGGTGAGATTTTACCTCACATCTTTGTCCATAACTATCATTGATTGTTGTGTATGAATTCCTAACACTTTTACATATGCATTTGTCATTGATTTGGATTGAATTGGTGAGAATCCCAATTTTTAGTGTTTTGGGTTCAAATCTTTAAAAATCCAATCTTTGATGTTTTAAACACGTTTTTGGTGATGCACCGAGGAGCCAATATGACCAGGTAGCCTATGGGCATAATCCCTTAGCGTCCGTGCTCGATCGGTTGCAAATTGGGCGAGTTTTGAGCTCCAAAACCCTTAGGTCGCGCGGCCTGCATATGAAGGACTCTCGGCCTGTGTTTAGGTCGTTTTCCCCCTTAGGTCGCTAGGTCGCTAGGTCGCTCGGCCATCCTCATTTCCTTAAGCCACTCGGCAATGGTTAGGTCGCGTGCACCATTAGGCCGCTAGGACGTTCGAACTCCTCATTAGCCTCAGTTCATTAGGCCGCAACCCCCCTAGGTCGCGTCACTTAGGTCGCGCCATTACTCGGTTAGGTCGCGTACCCCTAGGTCGCTCTACCTTGGCCGCATTCTCCTTGGTCCCATGCACGTTAGGTCGTGTATGCGCTAGGTCGTTCGGCCGCCTCATTAGCCTTAGGTCGTTAGGTCGGCCATGGGTTGGGTTGCACCATTCTTTAGGTCATTTGGCACAGGCTCATACCACCTTAAGTCGCACGGCGCTAGGTCGCTCGGCCTAATACTCCCTAGGTCGTTAGGTCGCTCGACCCTCTCACATGCTTTAGGTCGTTCGGCCTGCACTTATGCCGCTACTCCTTAGGCCGTTCCACTGCTAGGTCGAGCCGTGATTGAGTCGCTAGGCTATTTCCACTTTGATGAATTTGGAATCGTATTCTTTGGATTTTATTCACGTCTTCATATGTGAATTTCTGTGATTGATCGTTTCTACGATCATTTTTGATTTGTCATTTTAAAAATATGCAAACCTTTAATTCATTCGTACGAGAAATCTAATTAAACGGCTTCGTTAAACAAGTGGTATGAAACGCTTGCGTTTACTTTGTCGGTTAATTCTTGGACTTGTTCGATTGAATCTCTTATGACAATTTTCTAGAAATCTACAATTTGTTCGTAAATATTTAAGTTAAGCTAGTGGTTATTGGACATGAGGCTAAGCTCATATATTTACTAGGTTATTGTAATTGACACTTCTTGATGATCGATGATGATCATTTTTGTGATTATGACTAGCGCTATGCTATGTTTCTTTGTCCACGTAGGGGATAGTACCTCGTTTTATTGAGTTTCGTCTCATTTTTATTATAGGCTAACGACCTATTTATTTCTTGGGGGTTCGACCCAATTTTTGTGGGCTAGCGACCCACGTTTTTATGGAGTTTGGATCTTCGGGCGTACCGTTGTACTATGTTGTTGTTTCGAATTTTATGAGTTTCAGGTTCCTCGGGCGTACCGTTGTACTACGTCGTTGCACCTGCTCTATGGTTAGCGACCATGGGATAGCGTACCGTTTGTGATACACATGTCGTGAATTTTCGTGCTCCCGTTTTGTGATAGGCCTCCTCCTTTTGTGGTTGATCGTTTCTATGATCATTTTTGTGATTTCTGGATTTCCATTGATGATTTCTAGAATTTGTGTTTCACCACTTTTCATATTTTCATTGATATGTGTTATCAATATTTGTGCATTGGTGAGTTTGTGTGTCATTCACTTCTTGTGAATGAAGATATTGAGTATGACATTCCTTTTGATCTTTGAGAAGATTCTGGTGATATTGATTAATCTCTTATTGATTTTCAATTTTTATACTTATCACAATATGGCTTTATGGTTATCATATGTTATGTCATATCTCTTATTCTATATCATTTTATCTGATATTTATAACTAGACTGATCTGTTTATTATTTTCTTATAAATAATACTCGGGTCAGACCGAGATGTTACTGGTGCTTTTGCTTGACTTCACTTCTGGGATTATCATCCTGACTTTTGACTAACTACATAGATTAGTGGTTTTTGTTGTATACCTTTGAGATATAGACTCCTAGATGTATACATATTCTTTTATCTAGCACTTGTAACCATTCTTTTGTGATATGGTGGATCTTGTTTGACCACTACTCTGATGTTCATTTTCATGTGTTATATTCATATCTTTTTTCGCCTTTGTGATATGGATGTCTGTGACTGATTTGTGTTATGTTTACTTCTATGTTTGTTTCTGAAGAATATATATAGCCACTGTGTAGCAGCCTTGAGTTTGTATCGACATGTCGGACTTCCTTGTACTATCTGATATATTGGTGCTCGCACAAAGCAATTACACGGATGGTCGCTCCTCAACAGCCTTATTCTCCGTGCTAGTTGACAGTATTACATCGTAATGTTCTTGGCTAGCGTGGGTATAGAGGTGGGGCGTCACACCATGAAAACTATTTAGTTAATAGTAATCCTAGAAACTATAATCGGACAAATAGTTAAAATGAATAAGGATGGGTAATCCAGAATTGATTCATTAGTTTTGCATATCATCATATCATATTATTTTGAATTGTTTTAGCCATTGTGGATGCAAAGCACAATATATGGTTTTATAAAGGTTTTAGAGTACTAGTGAATGCAAAACCCGTTCGGCTAAGTGGCATGGTCTCATTAGATATCTAAATGGTTTGAGATGGTAGATCATTATTCATACCAGGCTTTATGTCTACCTTGAAGTTTATGTTTTACCCTTAAACTCTCGGATCATCAATTGATTTTGAGTAGTTTAAGGGTTAAGATTTTCAGGTACCTCATTATATAAATAGCTTTCAGAGACGTGCAAGAGGCATGATCGTTATCTAGGGTTCTCTTTTATCTTGACTCCGCTGTGTTGTTGATGTAAAGGCAAAGTTGTTAGATTGCCTATGTATATTCTGATCGTCTAAGGGGGCATATTCATTTGTCACTCTTGGAGTATGTTGTAATAAATATATTTTCTCTTATCGTGGTTAATAATTGTGGGATTATGTAATGAATTTGAAATGTTTTGAAATGGAATGTGGACTTGTTTGATGTTTTAAATTTTTACCATATTCATGTATTTCTATGTATCAATGTATCTAAAATTACCGTATTGGGTTGTTGAGGATTAATAACTATGGATGACTCATCATCCGTAGCCATTAGTTTTGGGCCTCCAATTAGGGGGATGTTATAAAGGCATTGGTGGATTTCACACTGAGTTTACCATGCGATGGTGAAGAGATGGGTGATACAACCACGCTTCCTATTTGGAAGCTGTTTGTAGATGGAGCATCAAACGAACATGCTCAAGTGCAGCGGTATCGCTTAAAACTACGGAAGGGCGGTCGGTTTGTTATGCATTAAGGCTGGAATTTCCTACAACTAACAATGAGGCTAAGTACGAGATGCTGATAGCTAGATTAAGGATAGCAAAGGAACTGGGGATAAGGAGGCTGCATATAGTTAATGATTCCTTACTGGTAGTTTGTCAAGTTAGGAAGGAATACCAAGCTAAAGGTGCTAGACCAGCTCCTTACCTGAAAAAAGTGATGGAATTATTAAATGACATCGAGCATTATATGGTTATGCATATCCCCAAAGAGGAGAACACAAAGGTTGATTCTGTAGCTAAACTAGCAATCCTGGGAAAGCACAAAAGATGGTTTTGGTTCTAGTAGAAGTTTTAATAACTTCGAGCAGCGATCAAATGGATGTATACTAGATTCTAGAGATGGTAGAGGAAGAGTCATGGATGAATATGATTAAGGAATATTTTTTCAAGGTAACTCTCTTAAGAAACGGGAATGAATGGAAGAAGCTTCTTCGAAAAGCATATCGGTTCATAATGCAAGAAGGAGTGTTGTACAAAAGAGGATTCTCTAGCCCCTTGCTTTGGTGTGCATCCAAGGATGAGGCTAGGAGAATCCTCATGGAAATCCATAAGGGTAGCTGTGGTGACCACACCAAGGGGAAGACTTTGGAAAAAACGATACTTTGTTATGGATATTTCTGGCCTATAGTAAACCAGGTAGCAACTGAATACACCAAATGCTGCAACCGTTGTTACGTATTCGCAATGATTCCAAAAGCTCCATCTACAGAGCTTATGCAAATGGTTAGCTATGGCCATTTGTAGTTTAGGAATAGATTTAACCGGTATGCTACCGACTGTGAATGGAGGAACCAAATATGTGATTGTTGCAGTGGATTACTTCATATACTAGGCCAAAGCAGAACCACTTACCACAATCACAATGAGAAAGGTATTCAACTTTGTGATAAAGAACATCATCTGCGGGTTCAGAGTACCTCAAAAGATTATAACGGATAATGGTACTCAGTTTGAAAGTACCAAGTTCAAGTATTTCTACAACCATTATAGAATCGTGAAGAGCTTCTCAGTGGTAGGACATTCGTAGGTGAATGGACAAGTGGTGGCTGTAATTAAATCATCAAGTACACTTTGAAGAAATAGTTAACTAGAGCTAAAGGCAATTGGGTCGATGAGCTTCTACTAGCATTATAGGCTTATATGATGACCCACAAGTCTTCAACTAGACATACGCCATTTGCTTTGACTTACGAATCAGAGGCGATGATCTCCATAGAATTGGAAGTCCCTTCTCATCATTAAATCCATTATGATCCAAAGGTAAACGAGGAACACTAGCTTGAGTCCCTCGATTTTTTTGATGAGAAAAGGAAGGAGGGAAATTGAAGATAGCTGCTCACTAAAAATGAGTAGCACGGCACTTTAACACCAAATTCTGAAATTGACTTTCAAGGTAGGGGATCCTATTTTGAAACAAGTTCTTCCAATTATGAGGCATTTAATCCAAATTGGGAAGGTCCTCATGTAATCGAACGAAAGCTTGGAGATGTAACTTTCAATCTAGCTATAGTTGATGGACTCCCAAAGTCGTGAGCATGGAACAGTGGCTTGGTACGGCACTATTATACTTAGTTTTCTTTAGTTTATATTTTAAGATAAGCCATCTAAGGATTCTGTGGGCAACGTAATAAGGCAAGACTTGCCAAGTTTTTCATTTATAAATCTAATTCACTTCTTAAACCGATGGAACGTATTCTTGCAAGCAAATATGTTGTGTAATTAGCGGTACAAACTGCTATGATCCAGGATCAGGAATAAGGAGGATAGTTGTCAAGATTGATCAGATAATTTGATCATGTCATTTCGAAATCCTAAAATAGTTATAACTCCTTTAGCCGAGGATCAAGGTCAAGGAGTATAACTCTAAGGGTCGATCAAATAATTCGACCTCAAGGTATCAGCTCCTTTAATCCATGATTAGGACTAGGAAGATTAAACACAGGGGTCGATCGGATAATTTGACCTCAACCTTCAGGAATTTATCATTGCCCGAGTTAGGCAACATCAAGAAGGAATGACCACATAGGGGTCGATTGGATAACTCAACCCCGACCATAAGGTATTTTCCATTATCCAAAGATAGGCAATGTTAAGAAGGACAATAACTCAGGGATAGACTAGATAATTCAACCTCGGTCTTTAGGTATTTGGCGTTGCCTAAAGTTAGGAATCATTTGGAAGAAATGGCAACACAAGGATTGATCGAATAATACGATCTCGACCTTTAGATATATGCGGCTGCTTGGAGTTATGGAGCATCAAAAAGGAATGCTCAGACTTGAAAAATCAAAGTGCTAGCTTTCAAAGATATAAAATGGCATGATGTTAAAATCTAGATGACCATGCTTGCAGCTTGGTAAGATACGCTAAGCTGGGTTAGGCGAGGATGGTCGGTAAGTATTCTCAGTCGACACTCGAACTTAGGTGAGACTAGGGGTGGATGCTCGGAGATAGGCGTCCAGAAGCACCGGTGTAACAACCATGCTTTCTATGCAACATAAATAAATAATTTTAACTAAAATAAAATGTTCGAACTTGCTTTTTAGTAATTAATATTTTTGAAAATAAATTTTATTTAATTGGAATCTATTCAATAGAAGATTTTTTTTACTAACTTGAATTAATGTAGTAAATCATTTTCAGATAATAAATTGAAACTGAATAAAATGTTTTAATCAACATAAAATGTTTAAAAGTGTAAATAATTTTTATACAATCGAAATAGTTGGAAAATAAAAGTATTCCACACTAATTCAATGATTAAATTAATAAAATTAACAAGTAGTAGATTAAAAGAGTTTGGACAATAATTGAAATATATTTTATGTAGTAAAGTGTAAATTAATTTAAGTTTGATTGAAATTTAGTTACAAATAAATTAAGTGAATTACTTAAGGAAAGGAAAATAATAATAACAAGTTTCTCTCCTTTTCTAGATTGTCTTTTATCTTACCAATTAAACCCAAGCCTGCTTCTCTCTAATTATAGGAAACCGAAGCCCTATATTTCCTTACTATTTCCCAATTTTCTAAAATTGAAAACAAAATCACGAGCTACGTGGAATAATAATAATAATAAAACATTGTCGCGCACGATGGCATCGATTTAGAGAAGACACACGAAATCATACATAAGTTGCACGTGCTGCTGAGATGCCAATGATGGACAACAGCGAGGTTGGGTGCTTGGTTATAGAGGTGTTTGAAATGGGGCGATGGCAAATTGAACTGCTATGGAGAATTGAGGAGTGATGATGGTCGAATTATTGTCGACGGCAGCAATAGTTAATGAGCAGTGCTCTTCAATATTACTATCGGTGAGTATTTTTACATATACACTCACAACTATGTATAAATAACATTTCTAGTTATGAATTCATCTCGCCTCTAATATGATACGGTTGAAATTAAATTGTATGCAATGGTTTATTATTCAATGAATGGAATTGAGTAGTTGAACGGTACACTGATTTGTAATTGGTTGTTGTTGTGATGGTTGATTGCTTGCACTGGTTAGAAGTGTCAATTTACAAATGAAACTCTATCTATTTATGAATTGAATTCTATTTATGAAATAATTAAATGCTTTTGGATATATTTTGAATAAATAAAATTCTTTTTCTATGAGAAATTGAAATATAGTATAATTTGAAAAGAAAATGATTTGTTACTAATTAATTTGAGTACAAAGTGAAAATATTGAAGTATATCCTATGGTTTGAAATAAATATAATTTATTTTGAAGGGTAAATATTTATTTGTTTAAAAATAAAAATAACCACAGAAAGTTGCAAAAACTCTAATATAAAGTGATTTGTAAGTAATCACAAACGTTTAATTATGTAGGTAAGACATAGAAATATAAATTTTTATATTCAAATCCTTAATTTAGGGACAAATAAATGAAGGGAGAGTATAATTCGATATAGTTAAAAGTTAATGATTTATCAAAAGTAAATTAATTTTTCCTATCCATAATTATTAAATAGGGGGTATGTGTATTACTTCAAAAAATGTGAAATGGTTTCTAATTAAAATTTCCAATATTTTAGAAGAAATATATACTAAATAAACTTAAATATGTATATTATATATTTATGATTAATGAGATTTTATTCTGCTTTTTTATTTTCTCATGATTTCAATATTGATTCTGGATGACATGAGTGGTCCACTATTGACATGGATTTACTTGGTGATTTTTGATGATATGGTGATGACATCCTTGATATGATTTTGCGAAATAATTCTATGTAATGAGAAATCTAAATAAGCAGAGTTATAATACCATTTAGGATAGAGAATTCAGTAATATTTCTTCGGTTATTCTTTGAACTTATTATATGGAATATTATGGAGATTGAATGTAGTTTATAAGCAGTGAATAAACGTTTGAGTACCACACAGTGGTATGGAACACTATTATGATATATATTTAGTTATTCACCATAAGTAAATGACACTCATGTGAAGGAAATATAGTAAGGTGATATACTTAGTGATATATGGCTTTGTTTCTATATTTAATGAGGATGGCTTTATGCCTAACGATGACCATGACTTCGCATCTATATGTTTTGGTTCTATATGCCGCTATTACGATGTACTCGTGTTATGTCTATTGGAGAGGACTAGATAGCCAATATCCATCCTTGGCAGCCTGATAGTGGGAGATCTGTGACACATCATATGTATGTATATATGTATGTATGTATGTATAACTTAGTGTTTCAGCTTTGTGCTACTCTTATACTGCATTAGCCCATTGTGTCATCTAGGCTAGGCCAGCAGTCCGTTACCTATAAGGACACTTATAGTGTCATTACATAAAGTCCACATGTTGACGTGCACATCATTGGATATGCATCACGATGAATGTGAGGGAATTAAAGATTGTAGCGGCTTAGTGTCTCTAGAGCTTGTTTGTTGTAACGACCACACTGCGATGCCCATTTTAGCAAAGAACATTACTAGTAATGTTGTCTGCTAATCCGAAGAATACGGCTTGTTTGCGGCGATCGAATGTGAATATATCCTTATACTAATATTGGCACATCATTTATACCTTTTCGCTTAATATCTGAACTGAATTTGACGTGTACAATATTAATACAAAGTAATAGACACACCGATTTGTCAGAATCAGAACAATATATCATATAAATAACAGTCACAAATCACAGTGGAACAATAAACATATACAACATGATTTAGCTTATAAAATGAAATACTATACTCGATTGTTATACAAATTTAACAATTCTCTAATCTTAATTATACATTTAATATACAAGGTCCAAATTCCTAAATGAGATAAACTAAAAGTCTAAAATATTTCTCTCCTTGCTATCCCAAACATCCAAAGGTCAACTTGTTCTATAACCTGAAAAGTCTCGGCCTGTCTTGAGCAAAATAACACCGGGTCAGACCATCTCTAAATATCCAATAGGGTGAGAACAAGATATAACACAAGAACAGATAATATATAGGCACTATAAATATCTAAGAAATAATAGTCACGAGATTAGCCTAACTTAGAATTCATCACAAGACACAAGTTTATAAATTTGGGACACGAATACAAATAAGTCACGAAACACTGAATTCACATAACAAAGCACAACATCTCTAAGCACACAAATATCAATAATTTAATTTAGAATCCACACAAGACAAGTACATATATTTATTTCAGGAACATACAACATGAGAACATATGTTTATTTCACAAACAAAAGACACAAGTATATATACATATTTCACGAACATAGAACAGTCCCAGAATCCAAATATCTAGAATCCAAGAGATCTTAATGCAAACCGATCGTAAAGATCGTCGAAAACAATCGTAGTGATTGTACTCAAAACCTATGGAAAACAAACATACAAATTGGTATCACTTGAACCGATTCGATACCCAGGATCGTACTCAGACCGGGAACATAAAATCACGGAATGATCTCAAGGAAAGTCCATACCAATCAAGGTGATCGTAAAAACCATGGCTCGATTATTCCACATTTATTTAATATTATTAAATTATTATGTTTGAAAAGAAATCCAGGAATAAACTTCTTAAGGATCTAGCAACCACTTGTCGCACACCAAAAGAGAGTAAACTCTGAAGTACCGAATACTGTCACCTTCAGTAATCACTAGAATTTAACCAATACGTCCCATGCCATATGGTGAAATTCACGTATTTACTAAAAACTAGTAAATATCACTTATTATGGATACCACTGGAAAACCTGAATCATATTCTCTTAAGGATCTAGCAACCACTTGTCGCACACCAGAAGAGAATAGAACTCTAAAGTGTTAAGTACTTTCTCAAATACGATCACAGGAATTTAACCAAGGCATCCCATACTACCAGGTGAAATTCGAGTACTCATTAATGGGCTGATAAATTTCACTCAAACATTCTATTCAATAAGTTATTCCATAATCGACTAAGCGTTATTCGAAAGCATTTAAACCAATCGATGATACTAAATCGATTATTAGTACTCCTCAAATTATAGAATTAAGGTTCTCAAAACATTTTTCTCTTTTGAGTTTATTATTTATAAATAATTATTTAATTTTCCATAAACCCATTTATTATTTAACTATAGTAAAATAGTCACTTATTCGGTACTATATCCCATAAATCTATTTATTCCAAAATTTCACTTGTATACTCAATTTTGTCTCAAATTTCCATAGAAAACACTTAGTTAAGAACCCATATTTTGAAACCAGTTTATTACTTTTCCAAATCCATTTCGATGTATATATTATTTAGAAATAAACTAGACTTTCCATTTTAAAACCATACATATATTAATATCATACAAAACTCAATTAAATTAAATCCATAGACTTAATGAATTTAAACTCAGGAATAGCACTTGAAAGATTATCTGCAAGCCAACAAAACCAAGCATTAAAATCTCCAAACAAACAACAAAATACTTTTTCACTAAACAACTAAATTCTGATTTTTCAGTTTTGAAGTGCAATTTAGACCCATTAAACCTCAAAAATTTCAAAAACTTAAAACACTAAAGTTGTAACGTTTCAATAATTTTCGACTTTCGAAAATTCAACATCGATACTCACTTTATCGACTGCCGAGAAATCGAAGGCCAAAAACCCGAAATGTTATGGTTTTAAGAAAAATTTAGGAAAAGAAAAAGAGAGAAAAAGAAGATAGGAAAGAAGGAAATAGAAAATATAAATTAGAGAGAATAGAAAACAGAAAATAAGATAGAACATTTTAAAATAGAAGGAAAAGAGAATAGAGGAAAAAAGAAAAACAGAAGAAAATAGGACGGGACAGAAAACAACAGAACAACATCAGAATCTCACAATTCGCAGCGGAACAACATATAATAATAAATGAATAATCTTTAAACAAAGAACTATATCAGTTATTACATTTTATACATTTCATTTCATTACATCATATCATCAGAGTATACAACAACAACAACAACAAACAGTGCAGCGGAAAAAGAAATACTATATAAACTAGTAATACGCCATGCCATCCAGCTTGCCTCCAGCAACTCCAGAATATCCAGAATATCCTGATAAACCTTACTCTTGACTGCCCGTGTGGAAATTGGTGGGCACCCAGAGTTTAGGAAGGAAAACAATAAACTCCAAGTCAGTCATGTGACTGGTGTGAGAACTCAAAACAGTTTATTTAACTTTAAAATCAAAATAGAGGAATATTTTTAAATTCAATTCGCAATGCTTTTAAAAATGAGACTACCATAAGGCCTCCCGCACACACACACAATGCAAACGCAGAATCGGAGGAGATTTCTCCTTATGATAGTCAAAGATGCTTGATACGCATTTAAAATAACATTTGATATTATTACTAGTGCATAGTGTAAGGGAAAATTCATTTCGAAAGTAGAATATAAATCTTAGCCAACATACGACCATTATCGTATGCCTACTATAGCTAACTATGTTCAATAGCAGGTTACCGCCACATTCCATAGCAGGTTATACAACTAATACCGTACAAGTCTCGTATTGTTTCTTTGGATTTCCAACAAATGGTCAGGCCAAGGAACTTCCCATTGTCACATGAGAATGCCTCTGGAAAGACATCCCCGAGAACCAAACCGGAACTCTGCCAGCACAAGGCCGGGTTACCCCTAACTGGGTAACTACTGACACGAGCACGCCATTCCTCGATCGTAAACGACCTTTCTCACGGGATCCCGAAAACCAACAACCACAAAGTAATAAATTCGTAGTAACCACATAGGTTAAATATCTGCGCTCCATACCATGATACCACCTCTATCCAGAAGGAAATGTACATACCCTAAAGGGTGCTACCCCTCATAACCTTGCTGCATCTTTCCTGTTTTGACCATTTCCGGGGTGTGAGGTTCGACGAAGTCACGTCCACAAAAACATACTTTATACAAAAGCCATGCTTTGGGTCAACAAATGATCAACACGATGATCACCAAGATAGACGATCAAACAAATGATCCTATCACAATAATCAACACAATGATCATTTCAGCATCACTCAGCATGTCACATTACCAAATTGGGAATATATCGCTGATAACTTCAACTATATAACCTCTGAGCTCGTACGTCTCAGAGAAGGGTGTTAAGCTAAAAGAATAAATTCTCCGCCACCAACAGAAATATATTTGAAAGAAATCGGCTTTATATCTCAACTTGTAATGTCAGACACACAATCCATACAAGTCTGTTCCGGGATCGAACAGAACCGAAGGCACTTACAAAGAAGTCCTTGCAATCCGGATATTCACAATCCTGATCGGATTCACCATCACATATGGAGAACTCTATACCGGAGCAACTCGGTGCAGAGTCAATCGACAGGTCATCCTATCGCTCTCGCAAATACCGGGTCTTCAACACCGATCTTCAATGCAATTCATAACGACGTATCACATATTCGGAATGGGTTATACGACCCCATGGTCCTTTCCCGGTTAACCCGAATAGTGAGCGCTTATTCAAAAATAAGTGTAGCATTCACATTCAAACAAATCACATCTATTACCCATTCAAAGGGAAATATTGATAGTCGATTTTTTTAACTATCACTGGACATGCACACATCACCAGATTCCAAATAATTTTCCAATTTATTTATTTTCCAAAAATATCTTCACTAGATATATTATTTCAACACTTCAAAAATAAATCAATATTTATTTTTAAACCAATTCCACTTTCTTTTATAAATTCAATAGTGAATTTACATTCCAAAGTATTAATGAATATACGATTTCAATTATTCATTTTCAATTTATCTTCAAAAAGATAAATTCTAAATATCACTTCATATTGGAAAACAATTCCATACTTATTTAATAAGTAATTCACATATTTTATTTATTTTCAACACTTAGAAAATATTCAATATACTTAAATTGAAATTAAGTATATATTTCATTCTTTAAGGAAATCATTCTCTTAAACATATTTATTTGGGTCAAAACGAATGTTACGTAAAACATCGTTACGACAACCCAAAATCACTAGTATAGGGATTCGAAATTAAAATAGATATATAAATCCCAATACTATACAAAACATTTCCTTTCGGAAATCATTTACTATAACAACAGTGTTATAGTCCATTATTTCCTTTTACTTCTCGAAAACGTCTATTTCAACAATAAATGTCGAAATCTATGGTTTCGAATCTCAACATAATTAAAACTTCGTTAGATCGTTTTAATTCTATTTAAAATATCACATTCAAAACAATTTCTTTAACATATTATTCACCATTCAAAAACGTGAATATACTTCATTAACAATTTCATCCTTTTATTCATTTTAATTCAAAGGATTATTCACTATTCAAAAATGTGAATATACTTCATTAACAATTTCATCCTTTTATTCATTTTAATTCAAAGGATTATTCACTATTCAAAAATGTGAATATACTTCATTAACAATTTCATCCTTTTATTTATTTTAATTCAAAGGATTATTCACTATTCAAAAATGTGAATATACTTCATTAACAAGTTTCAACAATTTACTTATCAAAATAAGTCATTTGCGAATTTATAAAACAACGTTTATAAATTCCATTTCTATTTATTTATAAAAACTTCTTTCCTTATAAATTTTCTTTATTAACCTATTCACTTTATAACTCCATTATAAACCAAAAAGTTCATATTATAAGTTAAATACTTATAAAACGATTATTTTACAAAATCGTTCTTTTAAAGACTTTCCAATTTATAAATCTTATAACTTATAAGATTCATTCATTTATCCAAAATCATTATTTTAATAACTTAATAAATTTTATAAACCTACTGCTTATAAAATTCCATTTATAACTTCACCGTATAAAATTCTATAAATTCCATTCAATTATGAAATTCATTTTCACTTCATTCAAACACTTATAAAAAAAACTCGTTTTATAATTTCAATATCTCAATTTATAAATATCCATTTATAAATCTCTTATATAAATCAATTCATATTAATATTTTAAAAACGTCTTTAAACTCCTTTATAATTTCATCCTTTTGATTTATAAAATAATTAAATTTCATAAATCCTATATTTAAACTTTTCACAATAGTTTCAAAAATCCCAGTTTAAACTATTTTATACATCATTAACCCGTATTTTCAAAAATCAATCTTTTAACTATATTTCACAAAAACCATAATTTTATAACTTTAAAAATTATAGCGTTTAATTATTTAAAATGGGTCAATTCCAAAAATATAGTATATTTTCAAAAATCACTTTTAAAATCATTTTAAAATTCCAAAATCTGGGTTCAATGATGCTACATACCAAATAGTCAATCACGACAACAACGATATCATATATCGATATGAAAATCCATCAAATATCAAAATATCTGAAATCAAATAAAAACTGTTGAGGAATCCAGTTGGATCCCTCCAACCTGTTTTCCTGCATCCACAAACATTAGCACAATACCAATTTCGCTCCAGTACGAAATTATCGCGGTATATGTTCTTATTAAATATTATCCGCTTAATAACGGCGTAATAGGGTCTCATCCGCTAAACAAAAAATGCGGGAAATCAACAAATGCAATATATACATATGCCAATATATATATATTGATATTATATATAATACCAATTTCACTGTTTATGAAATATTCGCGGTATATTTTTTTAATAAATAACATCCGCTTACTAACGGCGCATAATGTCTATTTTAAAAATCAATAGATATTAATCATCATTCAAACATGCATTCAAATATTTTAAATATAACTATTTAAAATAAAATCGAAACTAATTCGATTGAGTGAGAAGTTCTCACCTTGATTTTATTTTCCGTTTTAGCGATTTATTTCGAATAAAATTAAACGGACGTTTAATTTTACCCAAAATTCTCACTAACTCCAAACGACTCCAAACCAACTCCATCGCGTAGTGCTCGTCCATACGATTCCAACGCAACTGAGTTTGCATTTTTTCGACCTCGTATGGAAAAGTTATGCATTTTTGAAGTTTGTACACGATTTATATAAACAAATCAACATAAACTTTAAATTTTTTATACCCTAAGCATCTACAGCCCTTGATCCAAATTCTGCAACATCTCCACCGTGCGTGCTCTCCTTCCTCCCCACGTTCACATCCGTTCCCATCTCCAGGAGCAAGCACGCAAGCAAGAACCAACAACACCAAATTAGGTTTAAACTTTACAACCTCAATTCTCGACGAAACTCGATCACATCACCGCCATCGCGAAGCCCTCGACCAAAGCTATGCTCGGCCAGAAGCATGTGAAGCTCGACCACCTGATGAGCCTCGTGTTGCGTGCGCAGGCCATGACCAACGGCCCCCCTAGCTCCTCCTCCGATGCTCCAAATCACATCTCCACCGTTGAACTTCAAGATCTCGATGCACTCTACGACTTTCTAGTTGGAAGCTTCATCTAATTGCTGATGGATTGGAAGAAATCGAGGGGGAAAGGATGATCATTTCTGGACGTTGTTTATGGGGGTGGCGGCTAGGGCAAATTAGAATTAGGGTTTATTTTTTTATCAAATTTATGAAGGCTCATGTCTATTTATAAAGAAAAATCGAACACTATTCATCCGGAAATTCCGAACTCCGATTTACGCGCCGTAACCAGCGTTTCTAGGGTTTACCCCGCGTTCCGGACACAATGGAACAGGTTTCGAAAGCTAATTCGGAAGTATGTGCGAGTTATGGCTGTAAACGCTCAATTTGAATTAAACCGATTTAAGTCGATTTCTAGGCGTTTTAATTTGTACCGGACAAACGGTAAATCCAATTGACTTGAAATTTGAAAACTTACAATAATATCACATTACGGATCCGATGAAACTGGTTTCGTCGAAATCCGAGACTTTTTGAAAAATGGCTATTTTTACTCGTCAAATTTAAATTAAAAATGATTCGATGCGTTTCGAGCTGCCACGATCAAACGATAACTCCGATTGACACGAAAATTGAAATCCAGTAATAAATAACTATTACGGATCCAATGGAACTGGTTTCGTTCAATTCTGAGACTGTTCAAAAATTGGCTATTTTACAGTCGATTATTAAATATTAAAATATTCAATTTTCACAAATTAACTTTTAATTCGATTTTAAAAGTTCTAAAATATCATTCTAACTTCAATATGATAAAATAAAATTTTACAAATCATTTTCAATCATATTTAACTATATTTTCAATTATTTCCATAATTTAACATATTGAATTATCGATTTAATTATCCAATTAAATCCAATAAATCAAAATAAAATTTATTCGACTTATAAATTTCACTTATTAATATTTAAAATAAATTAAATATTCAAATTTTAATTATCAAAAATTCTGGGTCGTTACAATCTTCCCCACTTAAAAGAATTTCGTCCTCGAAATTACAAGTAAGAAAAATTACAGAATCTATTAATTTTTCAAAATTCTTAGTTAAACTTCTTACGATAACTTTACTAAGTTTTCAAATCATACTTAGTTATCCTTTCAAAACAACTACTATATCATTTAACTTTCAATTCCAAAATCAAAGTTAAAGTTTTCAAAATTTTCCAAATTTTCTCAAAATTTTCTAACGCCTTAAATTTTCGAAAAAATTCGCCATAGTCTCCTTTGCGCGGCTTGATCCGAAAAAAAAATGACAGTATATATATCACAAATATACATCTCATCAAGTAATGAGGCATCCCGAAGGGAAAAAAGTGTAAAAGTACGATATTTAATCCGAGATATGTACCTTATATTTTATTAGCAAGCATATACGGCTAATATAGCGCAAAAGCGAGCTCCAAATGCGAAGCAAACGCGATCCGCACCTACTAATCACTCAATAAACAACATGAGAACATGCATATAGACAATAGTATCAATATACATCATATAGCAACTGAAACAAAAGCAACAAATGCAAACATCAACCAACTATCATTCAACTAACATCCATAACCAATAAATATTCATTTATATTCTCATTAATATTCAATGAAATAGGTTTTCAATTTAATCACATTTGATTCATATACAGTGGATGTTCTTTACTAACATTCATTTTCAATTAGTTTATATTCACTAATTCATATTCAAGTTGGTCCACTTCCAATCAAATTCAATTCTATTCAAATTTATTTACTTCTAATTTGAATTCAATTACTTTAGCTTTCAATTTCATTAACACTTAATGAATTTATATACAATCATCCAACAATCAAATAACAACCATATAACAATCAAAGTATATTAATTTCAATCAATTTAGTTTCAACACCATCACTTTCAATTAGTTTAATTAAATTGATTTCCATTCCAATTTATTCAACTTTCAATAACATTAGATTTCAATGAATTAACACTTATATTCATTCAATTTGGTTTAATACCTTTACTTTCAATTGGTTAACATTCAATCCAATAATTCAATTCAATTACAAAGTTGAATTCATATATATAACTTAAGTTTAAATTTATTTAATCCACTTGATTATTTACTTCGATACCAAAATCAATTCCATTTACAAACATCACTTTGTTTTACTTAACTTTAAATTCATTTTTTATTTATAACTCATATTCCTAAATATATTCATTAGTTTCACTTCTCATATGTATAAGTTTATTTCACAATTGTAAATCACTTTAATTATAATTCAATTCTTACAATTCTTTTGCTTATACAATTATTCTTTTATTTAGATTATTCAAACATCTAAACAATCAACTTATATACACTTTAATAATTCTGAAAAATTATTCTTCATATACAAAATATACTCAAGGTAAAATTATTTCATTTACCCAATTTAAAAACAATATTGTGTCGAATTGTTCTATTCAAGTGTTTAGAAACCCCTTCGATTCAGTTTCGAAGCTGCGCCGACGAAGGTTCATATACCACTCAACAAACCAATCATCACAATATAAAACAATTTCATATTCACTAACAAATACGCTCTCATAGCTATTATTACACTCAAATTCATTCTAGAGTACTACTGACTCTATCTCTAATGAGTAATACCCAACAGAACCATGGTTGTCGCTTAACCATAAGCTCTGATACCAAATGTAACGTTTCAATAATTTTCGACTTTCGAAAATTCAACATCGATACTCACTTTATCGACTGCCGAGAAATCGAAGGCCAAAAACCCGAAATGTTATGGTTTTAAGAAAAATTTAGGAAAAGAAAAAGAGAGAAAAAGAAGATAGGAAAGAAGGAAATAGAAAATAGAAATTAGAGAGAATAGAAAACAGAAAAGAAGATAGAACATTTTAAAATAGAAGGAAAAGAGAATAGAGGAAAAAAGAAAAACAGAAGAAAATAGGACGGGAAAGAAAACAACAGAACAACATCAGAATCTCACAATTCGCAGCGGAACAACATATAATAATAAATGAATAATCTTTAAACAAAGAACTATATCAGTTATTACATTTTATACATTTCATTTCATTACATCATATCATCAGAGTATACAACAACAACAACAAACAGTGCAGCGGAAAAAGAAATACTATATAAACTAGTAATACGCCATGCCATCCAGCTTGCCTCCAGCAACTCCAGAATATCCAGAATATCCTGATAAACCTTACTCTTGACTGCCCGTGTGGAAATTGGTGGGCACCCAGAGTTTAGGAAGGAAAACAATAAACTCCAAGTCAGTCATGTGACTGGTGTGAGAACTCAAAACAGTTTATTTAACTTTAAAATCAAAATAGAGGAATATTTTTAAATTCAATTCGCAATGCTTTTAAAAATGAGACTACCATAAGGCCTCCCGCACACACACACAATGCAAACGCAGAATCGGAGGAGATTTCTCCTTATGATAGTCAAAGATGCTTGATACTCATTTAAAATAACATTTGATATTATTACTAGTGCATAGTGTAAGGGAAAATTCATTTCGAAAGTAGAATATAAATCTTAGCCAGCATACGACCATTATCGTATGCCTACTATAGCTAACTATGTTCAATAGCAGGTTACCGCCACATTACATAGAAGGTTATACAACTAATACCGTACAAGTCTCGTATTGTTTCTTTGGATTTCCAACAAATGGTCAGGCCAAGGAACTTCCCATTGCCACATGAGAATGCCTCTGGAAAGACATCCCCGAGAACCAAACCGGAACTCTGCCAACACAAGGCCGGGTTACCCCTAACTGGGTAACTACTGACACGAGCACGCCATTCCCCGATCGTAAACGACCTTTCTCACGGGATCCCGAAAACCAACAACCACAAAGTAATAAATTCGTAGTAACCACATAGGTTAAATATCTGCGCTCCATACCATGATACCACCTCTATCCAGAAGGAAATGTACATACCCTAAAGGGTGCTACCCCTCATAACCTTGCTGCATCTTTCCTGTTTTGACCATTTCCGGGGTGTGAGGTTCGACGAAGTCACGTCCACAAAAACATACTTTATACAAAAGCCATGCTTTGGGTCAACAAATGATCAACACGATGATCACCAAGATAGACGATCAAACAAATGATCCTATCACAATAATCAACACAATGATCATTTCAGCATCACTCAGCATGTCACATTACCAAATTGGGAATATATCGCTGATAACTTCAACTATATAACCTCTGAGCTCGTACGTCTCAGAGAAGGGTGTTAAGCTAAAAGAATAAATTCTCCGCCACCAACAGAAATATATTTGAAAGAAATCGGCTTTATATCTCAACTTGTAATGTCAGACACACAATCCATACAAGTCTGTTCCGGGATCGAACAGAACCGAAGGCACTTACAAAGAAGTCCTTGCAATCCGGATATTCACAATCCTGATCGGATTCACCATCACATATGGAGAACTCTATACCGGAGCAACTCGGTGCAGAGTCAATCGACGGGTCATCCTATCGCTCTCGCAAATACCGGGTCTTCAACACCGATCTTTAATTCAATTCATAACGACGTATCACATATTCGGAATGGGTTATACGACCCCATGGTCCTTTCCCGGTTAACCCGAATAGTGAGCGCTTATTCAAAAATAAGTGTAGCATTCACATTCAAACAAATCACATCTATTACCCATTCAAAGGGAAATATTGATAGTCGATTTTTTTAACTATCACTGGACATGCACACATCACCAGATTCCAAATAATTTTCCAATTTATTTATTTTCCAAAAATATCTTCACTAGATATATTATTTCAACACTTCAAAAATAAATCAATATTTATTTTTAAACCAATTCCACTTTCTTTTATAAATTCAATAGTGAATTTACATTCCAAAGTATTAATGAATATACGATTTCAATTATTCATTTTCAATTTATCTTCAAAAAGATAAATTCTAAATATCACTTCATATTGGAAAACAATTCCATACTTATTTAATAAGTAATTCACAGATTTTATTTATTTTCAACACTTAGAAAATATTCAATATACTTAAATCGAAATTAAGTATATATTTCATTCTTTAAGGAAATCATTCTCTTAAACATATTTATTTGGGCCAAAACGAATGTTACGTAAAACATCGTTACGACAACCCAAAATCACTAGTATAGGGATTCGAAATTAAAATAGATATATAAATCCCAATACTATACAAAACATTTCCTTTCGGAAATCATTTACTATAACAACAGTGTTATAGTCCATTATTTCCTTTTACTTCTCGAAAACGTCTATTTCAACAATAAATGTCGAAATCTATGGTTTCGAATCTCAACACAATTAAAACTTCGTTAGATCGTTTTAATTCTATTTAAAATATCACATTCAAAACAATTTCTTTAACATATTATTCACCATTCAAAAACGTGAATATACTTCATTAACAATTTCATCCTTTTATTCATTTTAATTCAAAGGATTATTCACTATTCAAAAATGTGAATATACTTCATTAACAATTTCATCCTTTTATTCATTTTAATTCAAAGGATTATTCACTATTCAAAAATGTGAATATACTTCATTAACAATTTCATCCTTTTATTCATTTTAATTCAAAGAATTATTCACTATTCAAAAATGTGAATATACTTCATTAACAAGTTTCAACAATTTACTTATCAAAATAAGTCATTTGCGAATTTATAAAACAACGTTTATAAATTCCATTTCTATTTATTTATAAAAACTTCTTTCCTTATAAATTTTCTTTATTAACCTATTCACTTTATAACTCCATTATAAACCAAAAAGTTCATATTATAAGTTAAATACTTATAAAACGATTATTTTACAAAATCATTCTTTTAAAGACTTTCCAATTTATAAATCTTATAACTTATAAGATTCATTCATTTATCCAAAATCATTATTTTAATAACTTAATAAATTTTATAAACCTACTGCTTATAAAATTCCATTTATAACTTCACCGTATAAAATTCTATAAATTCCATTCAATTATGAAATTCATTTTCACTTCATTCAAACACTTATAAAAAAAACTCGTTTTATAATTTCAATATCTCAATTTATAAATATCCATTTATAAATCTCTTATATAAATCAATTCATATTAATATTTTAAAAACGTCTTTAAACTCCTTTATAATTTCATCCTTTTGATTTATAAAATAATTAAATTTCATAAATCCTATATTTAAACTTTTCACAATAGTTTCAAAAATCCCAGTTTAAACTATTTTATACATCATTAACCCGTATTTTCAAAAATCAATCTTTTAACTATATTTCACAAAAACCATAATTTTATAACTTTAAAAATTATAGCGTTTAATTATTTAAAATGGGTCAATTCCAAAAATATAGTATATTTTCAAAAATCACTTTTAAAATCATTTTAAAATTCCAAAATCTGGGTTCAATGATGCTACATACCAAATAGTCAATCACGACAACAACGATATCATATATCGATATGAAAATCCATCAAATATCAAAATATCTAAAATCAAATAAAAACTGTTGAGGAATCCAGTTGGATCCCTCCAACCTGTTTTCCTGCATCCACAAACATTAGCACAATACCAAGTTCGCTCCAGTACGAAATTATCGCGGTATATGTTCTTATTAAATATTATCCGCTTAATAACGGCGTAATAGGGTCTCATCCGCTAAACAAAAAATGCGGCAAATCAACAACTGCAATATATACATATGCCAATATATATATATATTGATATTATATATAATACCAATTTCACTGTTTATGAAATATTCGCGGTATATGTTTTTAATAAATAACATCCGCTTACTAACGGCGCATAATGTCTATTTTAAAAATCAATAGATATTAATCATCATTCAAACATGCATTCAAATATTTTAAATCTAACTATTTAAAATAAAATCGAAACTAATTCGATTGAGTGAGAAGTTCTCACCTTGATTTTATTTTCCGTTTTAGCGATTTATTTCGAATAAAATTAAACGGACGTTTAATTTTACCCAAAATTCTCACTAACTCCAAATGACTCCAAACCAACTCCATCGCGTAGTGCTCGTCCATACGATTCCAACGCAACTGAGTTTGCATTTTTTCGACCTCGTATGGAAAAGTTATGCATTTTTGAAGTTTGTACACGATTTATATAAACAAATCAACATAAACTTTAAATTTTTTATACCCTAAGCATCTACAGCCCTTGATCCAAATTCTGCAACATCTCCACCGTGCGTGCTCTCCTTCCTCCCCACGTTCACATCCGTTCCCATCTCCAGGAGCAAGCACGCAAGCAAGAACCCAACAACACCAAATTAGGTTTAAACTTTACAACCTCAATTCTCGACGAAACTCGATCACATCACCGCCATCGCGAAGCCCTCGACCAAAGCTATGCTCGGCCAGAAGCATGTGGAGCTCGGCCACCTGATGAGCCTCGTGTTGCGTGCGCAGGCCATGACCAACGGCCCCCCCTAGCTCCTCCTCCGATGCTCCAAATCACATCTCCACCGTTGAACTTCAAGATCTCGATGCGCTCTACGACTTTCTAGTTGGAAGCTTCATCTAATTGCTGATGGATTGGAAGAAATCGAGGGGGAAAGGATGATCATTTCTGGCCGTTGTTTATGGGGGTGGCGGCTAGGGCAAATTAGAATTAGGGTTTATTTTTTTATCAAATTTATGAAGGCTCATGTCTATTTATAAAGAAAAATCGAACACTATTCATCCGGAAATTCCGAACTCCGATTTACGCGCCGTAACCAGCGTTTTTAGGGTTTACCCCGCGTTCCGGACACAATGGAATAGGTTTCGAAAGCTAATTCGGAAGTATGTGCGAGTTATGGCTGTAAACGCTCAATTTGAATTAAACCGATTTAAGTCGATTTCTAGGCGTTTTAATTTGTACCGGACAAACGGTAAATCCAATTGACTTGAAATTTGAAACCATACAATAATATCACATTACGGATCCGATGAAACTAGTTTCATCGAAATCCGAGACTTTTTGAAAAATGGCTATTTTTACTCGTCAAATTTAAATTAAAAACGATTCGATGCGTTTCGAGCTGCCACGATCAAACGATAACTCCGATTGACACAAAAATTGAAATCCGGTAATAATTAACTATTACGGATCCAATGGAACTGGTTTCGTTCAATTCTGAGACTGTTCAAAAATTGGCTATTTTACAGTCGATTATTAAATATTAAAATATTCAATTTTCACAAATTAACTTTTAATTCGATTTTAAAAGTTCTAAAATATCATTCTAACTTCAATATGATAAAATAAAATTTTACAAATCATTTTCAATCATATTTAACTATATTTTCAATTATTTCCATAATTTAACATATTAAATTATCGATTTAATTATCCAATTAAATCCAATAAATCAAAATAAAATTTATTCGACTTATAAATTTCACTTATTAATATTTAAAATAAATTAAATATTCAAATTTTAATTATCAAAAATTCTGGGTCGTTACAAAAGTTGTTTCTAAAAGTTTCAGATTTCCCTCACAAAAATATTTGGTCAATTTGGATTTATGGGTAAAAAGTTATGGCTATTTTAATTTCGAATTTTAACATAGCAAATACAAAAGACAGAGCGACACTATTTAGTTCTAACTCAGTTTAGACCACTTAAACTATATAATTTCCAAAAACATAAAACAAAAAATTGTTCCTTAAAGTCTCAGGTTTCAAGCACAAAAGGATTTGGTCAATTTGGCTTTATGAGTAAAAAGTTATGGCTGTTTTAGTTTTAGGTTTCGACTTGGAAAATCGACAGAGCAGAGCATGTATACTAGTTTCAAACACAATTTTGACACTTTAAATCATAGAATTTTACAAAATTTGCAACATGAAAGTTGTTCCTTACTCAGATTTCTATCGAAAAAAAGCTTACATAATTCGGGTTTACGGCTAAAAAGTTATGGCCATTTTACTCTTAGGTATCAACTCAGAGAATTGGATATGGTTGTGATATAACATCGGTTTCAAACTAAATTTAGACCCTTTTAAACATGGTATTTCGAAAAATGATAAAAACAGAACTTATAGCTTATTTAAATATCTTTCTACCACAAAATAAATGAACCAACTCGGATCATTCTACACAGAGATATTGCTGTTTTACTACAGTAATATTCACAAATAAATTTTAGCAACCACTTTGCAAATTTCAACAATTCAATCAAATTACTCAAACCATTCAACTATTTAGTGAAACTTATCACTCATTTCAAAGAATCAAGACTTAATAGAGACAGATAAGTGAGTTTTTAACTCACCTCTAATCCAAAATATGAGGAAAGCTTGGTAATTGATGAACAATTAAGCTTTGAACACTCTATTGCTATTCTCATCTTCTACAACTCCTATATCTCCATTAAAATACAAAAAATCCCTCTCCTACCAATAATTTTAGAAATCAAAAGCTAAAATAAACCTTAAGTAAATGGTAGAAATGAATAAAGGAGATGAAAAGAAGTCTTACCCATATCTCCTTTTGATTTTACAATTTTTCTATGAATCGATCTTGATTTTCTAAGGCCTATGTTTTGGTTCCAATTTGGTTTCTTGTTTTTTTTTCCCTTTCTAAGGAATTGAACGTACAGGAAAAGGGAGAATGATGGATAAGTGATTAAGGGAAATGATAGCTATCATATTTCTTTTCTAAAGGATAATGGGCTTATCCTAAGATAAAGGCCCAAACAAAACAATAAAAAGAAATACATTAACAAATTTCTATTTAGCCCAACAAACACTAATTTACACTAACTCTAGTTTTATTATCTCCTAACACTAATTAATATAATTAGCAAAAAGATAAATTAAGTATTAATCATCATTTTTTTTAAAACTTATTATCCCATATTTTTTTTGTACTAAAAAAATAAATCCAACTTGACAAATTAATTTTTTTCTCACTAATAATTTATTTTAATTATCAAATGATAAGAATCGATAACCAAATCAATTATTCAAAAAAAAATTAATTTCACAACTTATATTATACAATCTCAATAAATATTAATTAACCATAATTAATCGTAGTAATTAGACAATTAACAACAGGGTTGTTACAGACTTTCCCTTAAAGAAATTGCATCCCCGCAATTCCTTTAATGAAAGAAATCCATAATATAAATTTCCTTTTAAAATAATTATTGTTAATTGGTTTCGAATTTCATTTCCAAAATCACTCAATTAGTATTACTCCAAATTATAACACTAAACTCAAGTTTTTAGTTATTAAAATTTCTCAAAATTTTCAAAAATATTCAAACACCTTAAACTTAAAGAAAATTTCACCAGCGTCTCCTTTGCACGGTTAGCATTTAAAAAATGTACAATATGAATATAATTACATAATATACATCTTATCTCGATGATGAGGCATTCCATAGGGAAGAATATTAAAATGCAATATGAAATCCGAGATACATACCTTATATTTGAAATATTAGCGAGTCCGCTAATATTCCTCAAGCAAACAATTTGTAGTCTCTTAAACGATATCTATTTAACTTCAGATACGTGGACCTATCTCAAAAATTCATATTAGTATTTAGTATCAAATCCACAATATATATGAGATATTAACAATTCATGATTACACTTTAATTAGATTGATAGAATAATAGTTCATAATGAAAGAAATTCGCACTTAAATTTCCAAGAAGTAAATATTTCTTATGTCAAAATGTCACGTTCGATGTTTAGGAACCCCTATCGATAACATGGCGTCCCACATATCGATCAGAATCCTTAAACATCGTTCGGATGAGTTAACACAATAGATAATCTCAAGTTTAGATGCATTTATTTTATTATCACTTACATCCATGCATCCAATTTTAAATAATTACAACCAAGCAATCAATTCCTAGCAACTAATCAACCAATCAGCCAAAACATACATAATGAGTTACAGTGGAACAATTCAATGTCTGAAATTCAGCTGCGCAACTTTGATTGTTCCTAGATCATTTAACTCTTAAACTTAGTTACTCATTTTTCTCTAATTCTTTTATATAAAAGTAAAATTGTTTACTTTAAAATTAATTCATTCCAATTTAATTCCAAAATTTTCTAAACTCTAAAAGATTTTACTCACTAATTTCCAAATGTTTTAGTGCCACAAATTCCAATTTATCAATTTAAAATTTTTAAATCAATTATGCCCTACATGATTATCCCAATAATCATTTTATATTCCTATCACTAATTAGATAATTAATATATCTATCTACCATACACCCCAGGGGATAGAGCTCTAAGTCATCTAGGTCTCAGATCCATAATATTATATGCTATAATGTTCTGACACAGCTTTGATACCAACTGTAACGACCCCACCACGATGCCCATTTTAGCAAAGAACATTACAAGTAATGCCGTCTGCTAATCCGGAGAATACGGCTTGTTTAGGGCGATCGAATGTGAATATATCCTTATAATAATATTGACACATCATTTATACATTTTCACTTAATATCTGAATTGAATTTGACGTGCACAACATTAATACAAAGTAATGGACACACCGATTTCTCAGAACCAGAACAATATATCATATAAATAATAGTCACAGATCCCAGTGCAATAATAAACATATACAACATGATTTAGCTTACAAAATGAAATACTATACTCGATTGTTATACAAATTTCACAATTGTCTAATCTCCATTATACATTTAATATACAAGGTCCAAATTCCTAAATGAGATAAACTAAAAGTCCAAAGTATTTATCTCCTTGCTATCCCAAACATCCAAAGGTCAACTTGTTCTGTAACCTAAAAAATCTCGGCCTAACCCGAGAGAAATAACACCCGGGTCAGACTATCTCTAAATATCCAATAGGGTGAGAACAAGATATAACACAAGAACAAACAATATATAGGCTTAATGAACAAGATAAACTAGACTTGCCATTTTAAAACCATATATATATTAACCATATATATATTAATATCATACCAAAAATCAATTAAATTAAATCCATAGACTTAATGAATTTAAACTCAGGAATTACACTTGAAAGATTACCTGGAAGCCAACAAAACCAAGCACTAAATTCTCCGAACAAACAACAAAACACTTTTTCACTAAACAACTCAATTCTGATTTTTCAGTTTTGAAGTGCAATTTAGACCCATTAAACCTCAGAAATTTCAAAAACTTAAAACACAAAAGTTGTTTCTAAAAGTCTCAGCTTTCCATCACAAAAATATTTGGTCAATTTGGATTTATGGGTAAAAAGTAATCGCTATTTTAATTTCGGATTTTAACACAGAAAATACAAAAGACAGAGCGACAATATTTAATTCTAACTCAGTTTAGACCACTTAAACTATATAATTTCCGAAAACATAAAATACAAAAGCTGTTCCTTAAAGTCTTACGTTTCAAGAACAAAATGATTTGGTCAATTTGGCTTAATATGTAAAAAGTTATGGTTGTTTTGTTGTGGGTTTCGACTCGAAAAATTGACAGAGCAGAGCATGTACACCAATTTCAAACCAAATTTCGACACTTTAAATCATAGAATTTTACAAAACTTGCAACATGAAAGTTCTTCTTTAATGTCTCAGCTTTTTATCGAATAAAAGCTTACATAATTCAGGTTTACATCTAAAAAGTTATGACCATTTTACTCTCAGGTATCAACACAGGGAATTGGATATGGTTGTGCTATAACATCGGTTTCAAACTAAATTTAGACCCTTTTAATCATGGTATTTAGAAAAATGATAAAAAAAAAACTTATAGACTATTTAAATATCTTTCTACGACAAAAAGATTGAACCAATTTGGATCATTCCGCATAGAGATATTGCTGTTTTACTACAATAGTATCACAAATAAATTTCAGCAACCACTTTGCACTTTTCAACAATTCAATCAAATTACTTAAACTATTCAACTATTTATTGATACTTATCACTCAGTTCAAAGAATTAAGATTTAATAGAGATAGATATGTGATTTTGCAACTCACCTCTAATCCAAAAGATGAAGAAAGCTTGCTAATTGATGAACAACTATGCTTTAAACACTCTATTGCTATTCTCATCTTCTACAACTCCTATATCTCCGTTAAAATACCAAAAATCCCTCTCCTACCAATAATTTCAGAAATCAAAAGCTAAAATGAACCTTAAATAAATGGTAGAATTGAATAGAGAAGATGAAAAGAAGTCTTACCCATATCTCCTTTTGATTTTACAATTTTTCTATGAATTGATCTTGATTTTCTAAGGCCTAGGTTTTGGTTCCAATTTGGTTTCTTGTTTTTTTCCCTTTCTGAGGAATTGAACGTACAGGAAAAAGGAGAATGATGGATAAGTGATTAAGGGAAATGATAACCATCATATTTCTTTTCTAAAGGCTATTGGGCTTATCCTAAGACAAAGGCCCAAACATAAAAATGAATAGAAATACATTAACAAATTTCTATTTCGCCCAACAAACACTAATTTACACTAACTCTAGTTTTATTATCTCCTAACACTAATTAATGTAATTAACAAAAAGATAAATTAAGTACTAATCACTATATTTTTTAAATAGTTATTATCCCATTTTTTATATTAAAAAAATAAATCCAATTTGACAAATTAATTTTTTTTTCTTACTAATAATTTATTTTAATTATCAAATGCTAAGAATTGATAACCAAATCAATTATTCAAAACAAATTTTAATTTCACAATTTATATTATACAATCTCAATAACTATTAATTAACCATAACTAATCTAAATTAATTAGGTAATTAATAACAGGGTTGTTACATTTGTGCTAACAGTCTTCCTTCTAGAAGTGATGGAGTAGTAGATTGGCGTACACGTTTGATACTCCATACTATAGTATTGACATAGGCTAGGTTCCATATATTGTTATATAGTTGGCTCTACTTGGGACTTTGGGTCTGTCTGTAATACAGCTATTTCCTATCACGATATGTACAGATAGATGTTATGTGAGGAGATGATGTTATACCCGTGGTACATATCCAATGTATTGTGGATTCCTAGTATTTGATAGGCAACATATCTTGTTATATATATATATATATATATATATATATATATATATATATATATATATTGATGATTTATTGAGATTGAGAGGTATATTTGGGCAATGCTTTGTGCTAGCGTGATTATATTTGGTGATATCTCATCTATCGATATTTCTAAATTTGATGACGATTTCTAGATATGTATGATTCACCCATTTGTGTTGATTAAGTGTTTCTTGATATGATGTGTTTCTATATATATTAGTGTTGACTACTTCATATGGATTTGAGTTATTTGGGTGAGGTGATGCTTTGATGATTATTTATAGCATTTTATATATTTTAGGTATACATTACAATATTTATATGCACCCATTGACATGTCATCCAATGATTTGAGTGTTGATGTTAATGTTGTCATATTATTAATCCGTGTTTATATTGTGTTACCGTTATTATATACCCTTTATTAGACATAGTCTGACCTATATGTTATTTTATGATACTTAGGTCAGTTGGAGACATTTCAGGAACAAGGATGACATGATCAACATTTGTTTTAGTTGGCTTAAAGGAGTATTATATTAGGATTGTTATTTGATACATGTATGACATTGGTTCACTATATATTTTGACACTGAGATTATATCGATTACACATTGTATTATATTGAGATATTTGATACTTGGGATGATTTATAGACTATATGTTTTGTATATTATATGTGTGTGTATATATACACGCACTAATATATAATATTTCATATATATATATGTTATATTTTATCACTATAATTGACTCCATGTTCTCTGCAATTCACTATTTAGAAATTGTACAGTTTAATATTGCATTGTGGTGTTTGGTTTGTTATTGCAGTTGAGTTTTGATTTGATTTGATCAGAGTGCGCAATGGAAAATCTATTTATTAATTTCCGCTAAGTATATTTCTTTTAGTATCTTATATTTGTTTGGTTATTCAAAATTGCTAGTATCGAATTTATTTTTTGGAAATTTATGTGTATTTAAAGGTATTTTGAAGTTATTAAAGGTTTGATAAAAGTAAAGACCTTTTCAATATGCAGATGTAGTTTATTCTTTATATTCTTAATGATTTTGGAAGTCAAGTATAAGAAGTAATTTTTTAGAAAGTGTATATATATATTATAAGAATAGTATTGATTTAAGATTCAAAGTGCATTAGTAAAGATTTATTAAATATGTATATTAGATTATTTTTGAAAGCGATGCTTACAAATATATTTGAATAGAAATTGTGTTAATTTGTATGCCAAGTACATTAAGAATTCTAGTCGTTGGGTTTGGCCAACATTATCGATATGGATTTCTAAATACTAGAATGTGATATTCGACATAATAAATTTAAAAGAAAATAATATTTTGAAAGGGGATACATTGTTTTGGAATAATACTATGATAAGAAAGATAATAATAATAATATACAATGTTTTGAAAAGAGCATAATGTTTCTACAAAATGAAATAATATTTTGAGAAATATTATAAATAATGTTTTGAAAGGAATAAAAATGTACTCTCCTTTTTGAACCTTCCAAGTTATATCAGCAACCATCAAAAATTAAGAAAAAAATACTACTATAGAACAGCAACGGCATACAGAGTAAAAATTTAAGCACTGTAAAAGTACAATTTGTATTCATATAAATTAATCTGCTATGCATTAAATATCAATGTAAAGAAACCCAACAGTGATAATTCTGGCATCGCTAACAGTTGAAAACACAAACCAGCACAACAATTTGCAAAAATAATGTTGAATACAATTAAAAGCAGCAAAAGTTAAATCCAAGTAATATGCATTAGCATGTTGATAAATTTTAATAGTTTAGAGTAAAGAACTTAAATATCAAACATTTTTTATTATCACAATTTTTCAAATATCTTGTCCGGTGACTTTTAAAAAATTATTGCAAGAGCTACACTTATAGTTATGTGTCATGCAAAGATATACAAGTACCAAATTAACAAACAAAATTGAAATATTTTATAATTAACTACAGTTATCCTATTTATAAGTAGTTTATTCTATCTTTATTTCTACTATTTCATTTATCTTGATACTGAAATCAACAAAGCATATACCTCTATGTTAAAACAATATAATAAACAAATAGAATTCACAACAAAAAAGTAAACTAGGAAATTTTCAATTAACTATTAATAAGAAGCCAAACATCAAATGGCTTATTTGCATGAGTAATATGAGTTATAATTTGTAGCTTCAATCGACAGAAATACAAATCCATAAATTAATATTTACATCTGGAGAAAAACGATACTGTCAATAATGTTTCAACAAGTTCAAGGAAACATAAAGAGAAAAAATGAACCTAATCAGCTAAAAAGATCCCTGGAAATGATATATAAAAAAAAAAGTTGAAGCGCTGAGCTACTACATAGTAGCTATACTAATTGCTGTTGCAATATGCAATAACATGGTATAAATATTTAAAAAAGATGTTTGAGAATATAAAATACAAACAAATTCTTATTTGCCACTAGTTATAATGTCTAAAAAGGAAATCTATAATAAGAATTTGATGCATATTTCCACATGTACATCTTGTATTTGAATCACATAGTTGATGTGAGATGATTAAAGCCAATGAATATTTAGTATCCCAAACAATCTTCATTTAGGTTTGCAATGAGTGATGCAGCTCAGTCAAATAACATAAATTTCTCAGCTTGTCTCTCTTTAAAAGTATACGAAGAAATTCAATATTAAATTATATTATTTACATTTCAAACATGATAATAAATTTATATATGCTATGTTTGATAATTGTTTAAGATAAGCGTATGTATATGAAGACTAATTCGATCAAATTTGGTGCATAATTAAATGCAATTTAAGCGAACTTGCTTAAAAATGTAAATTCACGATGATTTACTTAAAGAGTAATATATATTATATGAAATATATGTCATGTATGAAATGCTCCTCATACAAATAAGACTGCCAAAAATTTTCGGAAGATCCGATACTTAAAAGAAATCAAAAATTTATCGTATGTGAAGTTAAAAAGTGTTCAGTTGACTCCATTTAAATTGTAGCTTATGATAAAAGGAAGTATTTGAGAGCCACATAAAAACTTGGGTAGTTGAATTCGGTAGAATATTATAGATACGAAGAAAGTCAAGATACGAGTTGTTTGATGTCTCCTATTAGAAATTGCAAGGACATAGTTTTCTTAAAGGAGAAAGCCTGTAACAGCCCTGCTTTCTACGCCGTAT
The DNA here is from genome assembly GCA_030765085.1 of Allium cepa. Classification (NCBI taxonomy): domain Eukaryota; kingdom Viridiplantae; phylum Streptophyta; class Magnoliopsida; order Asparagales; family Amaryllidaceae; genus Allium; species Allium cepa. The sequence continues at coordinate 347,142,541 of CM060939.1, read as the reverse complement.
AAATAAATAATTTTAATTAAAATAAAATGTTAGAATTTGATCTTTAGTAAAAATAATTTTTCATTTAATTGAAATCTAATTAATAGAAGATTTTATTTTTAAAACTTAAATTAAATTAATGAATCCTTTTCAGATAATAAATAGAAACAAAACAAAATGTTTTAATTAATATAAATATTTTAAAGCGAAATAATTTTTATATGATCGAAATAGTTGGAAAATAAATTTATTCTATATTACTACAATGATAAAATTAACAAAATAAACAAGTAGTGGATTAAAAGAATTTGGACAATAATTTAAATATATTTTGTGGGATGAAGTGTAAATTAATTTAAGTTAGATTGAAATTTAATTACAAATAAATTAAAATAATTACTTGAAGAAAAGAAAATAATAATAAGTTTCTCATTTTCTAGATTGTCTTTTATCTTACCATTTAAGCCCAAGCCTGCTTCTCTCAAATTTTAGAAAACTCGAGCCTTATATTTCCTTACTTTTTTTGTAATCATGCCCTAACCTCCTAATTTTGCAAATTAAAAACACATTGCGAGCTATATTGAAGAAAAATGATAATGTTTTCTTGTTAGATGGCATCGACTTTGAGGAGATGCATGCATGGGTCTCACGTGCTGAGGATGGCACAGGCTGTGCGATATCGATATTGGGCAGCAGCGAGGCTGGGCACTCGGTTGTGGTGGCGATTAATTTGGGGCAACGAAGGATTGAACTGTAATGGTGAATTGAGGTGCGATGGTGGTCGAATTGTTGTCGATGGCAAACAGTGGACGAGCAGTGCTCTTCAACGCTGCTTACAATGAGTACACACACTCATAAGTACGTTTAAATAGCATTATAGTTATGAATTCATCTCGCCTTAGATATGATATGGTTGAATTTAGGTTGCACGCAATGGTTTATTAATCATTGGATTGGAATTGGTTAGTTGATTGGTATGGTTATTTGTAATTGGTGGTTGTAGTGATGGTTGATTGTTTGCATTGGTTGGAGGTGTGAATTTGCAAACGAAACTCTGTACGTTTGTGAATTGAACTGTATTTATCAAATAATCAAATAATTTTGGATATATTTTGAATAAATAAAATTATTTTCCATGAGATATTCAAGTACAGTATAATTTAAAAAGAAAACGATTTGTTACAAATTAGTTTGAGTATAAAGTGAAAATATTGAATTATACTTTATGGCTTGAAATAAATATAATTTATTTTGAAGGGTAAACCTTTGTTTGTTTAAAAATAGAAAATAACCATAGAAAGTTGTAGAAACTCTATTATAAAGTGATTTATAACTAATCATGAATGTTTAAATTATACCGGTAAGGCATAGAAATATAAATATTTATATTTAAATCCTTATTTTGGCGAAAAATATATGAATTATATTTAAAAGTTGATAATTTATCAAAAGTAAATCTATTTTGGCTATCTATAATTATTGAAAAGGTGTGCATACATACATACATACATGTGTGTGTATATATATATATATATATATAACTTCAAAAAATGTGAAATAGTTTCTAATTAAAGTTTCCAATGTTTTAAAAGTAAAATACGCTAAATAAACTTAAATAAATATATTATGTAAATAAATTTGATTAATGAGATTTTATTCCGCTTTTCTAATTTCTTATTACTTCAATATTGATTTTGGATGGCACGAAAGATTCACCATTTATATGGATATTCTTGGCGATTTTAGATGATATGGTTATAACATCCTAGATATGGTTTTGTGAAATAATTTCGTGTCATGAGAAATCTGAATAAACAGAGTTATAATACCATTTGGGATAGGGCATTCGGTAATATTTCTTCGGTTATTCTTTAGACTTGTTATATGAATATTATTAAGATTGAGTGTAGTTTATAAACAGTGGATAAACATTTGAGTATAACACAGTGGTATGGAACACTTGTTCTATTTATTCAGTTATTCATTGTATGTAGATGACATGTGATGGGAATGGAGTGAGGTGATACACATAGTGATACATGGCTTTGTACCTATATTTAGCGAGCATTGCATTATGCCTAACAATGACCATGACTTCGTGCCTGTATGTATTGGCTTTATGTGCCACTATTATGGTGTACTCGTATTATGTTTGTTAGAGAGGACCAGATGGACAATATGCACCCTGGTGGCCTAATCGTGGAGTCACACCTAGATCTGTGACATCTTATAGCTTAGTACTTTAGCTTAATGCTTCAACTTTATGCTAACCTTATGCGTGCCTCAGCCCCTTGTGTTACCTATGCCAGCAATCTGTTACCTATAGAGGCATTTGTAGTGTCATGACTTAAAATCCTCGCGTTGACGAGCACACCTATGGATACATATTATAATGACCGTGAGACAACTAAAGACTATAGAGACTTAGTGTCACTGGAGCTTGCTTAGTGCTATTGGTCTCCCTTTTGGTACCAATGGAGAAATAGATTGACATATATGATTGATACACGTAATTGTAGTATTGACATAGGCCAGGTGCCATACATTATTATATAGTTGGCTCTACTTGGGACTTCAGGTCATCGTACAGCCATTTCCCGTCATGAAATTTACAGATAAATGTTATATGAGGAGATAAGATTATTGTTGTGACACATATCTAGTGTACAGTGGATTCTCAATATTTCATAGGAAACCTATCCTATTTATACTTATTGATGATTTTTTTGAGATTGTGAGATATATTTGGGTTGTACTTCGTCCTAGCCTGTTTATGCTTAATGATACATCAACTATTAATATTTTTAGATTTAATGATGATTTAGGATATGTATGATTCACCCATTTGTATTGATTCAGTGATGCTTGATTTGATGTGTTTCTATATGGGTGATGACATCTTTTGATATAGTGCTGACTATTTCATATGGGTTTGAGTTATTTAGGCGAGGTGATGCTTTGGTGATTCTTTGTAGCATTATATACATTTTAGGTATGCACTACCATATTTATTTGCATCCTTTGACATGTTGTTCTACGATTTGATTATTGATGTTAATGTTATATATTATTATTCCATGTTAATAGTGTGTTACCATTATTAAATACCCTTGATTAGACATAGTCTGACCCGTGTGTTATTTCATAATAATTGGGTCATTCCGAAACATTTCAACTACAAGGATGACATGATCGACATTTGTTTTAGTGGGCTTAAAGGAATATTATATTAGGACCATTATTTGATATTTGTATTACATTTGATTTACTATATATTATGACACTGAGATGTACATTATAATGACCCGTTATTTTCACACATTCGCATCCGCACATGTCTTAAAATATCATATTGTTAATTTATATTTGGCAAAACTCAACATATAAAGTATATAAATAAATCAAAGAATTATAGACACAGAGTAATATAAAAATAATGCAGCGGAATAGATAAATAGCAGTTCATGAAGCTACTATATAAACAATAGAGTTTGAAATAAAATACAAAAGAACATCTCAAATACAATAAAGTCTCAAATAAAAACTGATGACATCTCTGAACAAATCAATTGGAAAAGCGGAAAGCTGAATCGATAGTTGGATCTCCAAGCGAAGCTCCAACTCCAAAGGTGAGTCTCCAAAGCTGTATCACTCAGTTTGACCCGAGCGTAAAACGAAACACAAAACACTCGAGTCAGGATTAACATTCTTATATCAATAAATCCAACTCAAGTGAAATATCAACTGAAATACAAGTAGCTTAAAGGATGTTTGGGATAACCATCCTCTAAGGATCCGTTAAACTATCTACTATGTAGTAATATACGCTATTATAATATGCCTATGGTAAAGTAAAAGATATTAAAATAGCATTAAGGCATTACCCATATCCCATTTTACATATTTTTATATATTCCCATAGTATATACGATGGCGTAAGCTCCTCCGTAAACCAGAGGTTTACCCAAGGGACACTGCACAGGTATAATACAAAACAAACTCGTAGAAGGCGCTCTAGGGCATGTGAACACGACACATGAGGAAATGCCAGGGTAGATATACCGTTTGTGGATCCGGACTGGTGGTAACACATAGCAGCTACTATCGCCTACCTCGTGACACACTCCCAAATCAAAGGGTGCACCCAATCAATCATAAAATTAATAGAATGGTATCGAAGAAATGTGTCAGATCAAAGGAATGACCTCACTTGGTCCGGCATGGCTTATGTTTTAGCCGCATCAAGCTGACTCACAGGAGTCAGGGCTACGAAAATACCATATAGGATCGCCGCCAAACCATCCTACTTCATTCTGGAATCTCCACCACGTACACAGTTGTTAAAGTGGTTTTCGGTATTGGCAGTGAGTATGACAATATCTGATCCCGGTCTCTTAACAACCAATCATTATTATAACACCATGGTCATTTCAGAATAGTTTACACTTCAAAACCAAAATATCATATCCATTTCAAACCATATCAATACGATATCATTTCCATTTCAAATACATCCATTTCCAAAACTATAGCACTTTAAAAGTTATAACATCTTCGAAACCAAATACTTGAATTTATAACACTTTGGAAATTATAACACTTTGAAATCATAATACTTTCTTTTAAACAGTTCAGATATTAATAACTGTATATATAATAAAATGGTTTATAAAATAAAATAGTTATAAGTTAGAATAGTTTATATTTAAAATAACTAGTATAAAATAGTTAAAATAGTTTTATATTAAAATGATTTATAATAAAACAGTTTATATTAAAATAATTTGTAAAGTAAAATAAATAAATAGATTTAAACATAATTTAAAAATACTTTAGATTATAAAATAGCTCCCTCAAATTTCATAAATCATTCAAATCAGCTCGAATTCCAAAATTCACATTTAATTTAATCTCAATTCTTCAACTTCAATTCAATTCAGTTTCTTAATAAATCTTTTCAAATCATATTGATTTCAAGCACAGATTTGAACCATAAAATATACCATTTCAAAATATTTCAAAGCTTAAATGTTCAAACATTTTCAAAACTAAATTTGAAAAGTTCATATATATCAAAATTTAACTTCATTATTATTTAGTTTTGAAATATTCACTTAATAAATCTAGTATCATTTAAATACTTTAAATTACATATGAAGTAACTAGATATTCCTTCAATTTATTTAAACTTGAAATATTCAAATTATCACTTTAAATCAATCAAGTTATAGAATCATGTTTTCAAATCGATTTAACTAAATAATTTTTTTAATTAAATGCAATTTCAAATAAATTCAAATTTATCACCCTAAGCTTAACTTATAAAATCATTAAAAAAAATCTATTTTTAAATATAATTTAAAATACTTAAACATATTATATGTTAATTAAATCAAACTTTATTAAATTAAAACTTATTATTAAATCTATTTCATATTAAAACTTATTTATATATAAAAATAATTTTAATATTAAATAAAACCATATATATTTCCTTTCAAAACCATAGAAATCATTTCAAAATAATTTATATAGACCAACGGTGCCTATATATGTTTTCTATCCTATGGTCAAGTGATATAGATATTTATCATTTCAATCCGTAATTTAAATATATACGGGTATATATCATTTCAACCCGAAATCCCAATTTCAATTAAATGAAAATTGCTTGGGTTTATCATTTCAACCCATAATGATTTTCTCCTATTCTACATATCATTCGGGTATGTATCATTTCAACCCATAGGGAATTCTATACTAACAGCGAACTTGCAAAGTGACAAAAGATATAATAATAATAATAATAATAACGGGCATATATTATCAATAACAACATAATATAAACAACAGGATATGGTGTCATATCCCACACATGAACAGTTACAGATAGTAGCATATATAACAATTTAAATAACTCCAGAAGCATATTTCAATTGTCGTTTCAATTGAAATTAAATTTAATAAATACAAGAACGTTAATCGTGAATGATTGCTCAGCTTTCAAGGCTAGAGAGATTTTGCCACTGAAATGAGTTACGGATCCCAACACGAATTTCAAAGCAAAGTTAAATTGGCATGACTTCGACCTATAGAGCAGATAGATAGGGATTGATGAAATCAAATCAGACTAGATCGATGAAGATAAATAGTATAAATGACCATATATACACTTTACAATTTGTTTCTTCTGATATAAACTTAAATCACAGGGTATACTTATATATAAACTAATATATAACTCAAGAAAATATTTGTGTCACGACCCGACTTTCCACTCCCGGAAAATCGCGTCATGAATTAAGAAAGAAAGGGATAGGAAAGCGAATAGAAAGAATATTAATAACATAAATATTACATAGTTTATAACAATATCAGAGTACACAGATATACAATACATACTAGACAGTTATAAACACCTGTCTAGTTATACAACTCAATACAACAACTCAGAGAATACACAGCGGAAAACTATAGATATCTACACGCGGAAGCCTCCTGCTCTCCTCCTCGTCAAAGCTAACCTGAATCCTAACCTGAATTCCCTTGACTACTCATAAAAATTTGAGTACCCAAGAGTTTATGAAAAACAAGAATAAACTCCGGGTCAGACATGGGTCTGGTGTGAGTAACAGGTTAAAGTTGCTTAACTTTCAAAAACCTTTTGAAAAGAAAGGTATCACGTAAGACTTCCCACACATAAACATGGAAAAGTTTTTACCTTACGCTAACCAAAACATTTGATAGGAAATCCAATGATATTATAATAGTGTCTAGGGTTTTCAAATAAATAAGAAATAGCCGAAATTGTTACATGATTAAATTCCAGCTACTAGCCACAAAAGTGGGTAATACAATCAAAACCGTTGGCACTTATTGGATTTTGGATTCCATACAATGGCAGGGCTACTGGGGTATCGCCCGTCACAGTACGTGGCCTAGATCAACGTACCGAGGATCACTCCCGACCCCTGCAACACAAAGCCGGACTCATTCCTTACTGAATAGTTCCAAACAAGACAACTCCGTGGTTGTAGCTAGCAACCACCCACACAGCCGAATATAAAGGGACCTCTAGACAGGGATCAATCTTGCTCTCCAGCGGGTGCGACCCACGAAGCTTTCCTGCACCTCCCCTATTTTAGCCATTCCCGGTTGATGAGGCTTGAGGTTACGATTACCTTTATAGGATTTATCACTTAGAATGCTCATCGTCCACCTGACGATGTGCTGAAAGCATTCAATCCATACAAGTTCGTTCCGGGTTCGAACGAAACCGAAGGCATTATCTCGTTACACTTATTTTGGAATCACCCTCAGAGTTAACGATAATAACCCTTGCACCCTCTGAACCACCATCTCGAATCTATAAGAACTAATTCCGTCAAACTCATTACGGAATCACCCACAGAGTTATACTGACGTATAGGCCTTACACCTCGAGTCTTCACAAAGCTCCACTTTGACTCACGACCTAACGTTATTTGGAATCGATGTGGTTTTCGGATATCCAAATATGGAAATCCAATCCCGGTCTCATCGAAAACCAAAGCGTGTCTTTTAAGGTCCAAGTTGTTTTAAAGGTTTAAAACAATTCAAATTCAGTATCTATATACACACAGATAGATAACTTATAAATCATAACTGATAATCAACATTATCAAATAACAGGTAATTCACATCATCAATATCAAAAAGATATACCATATATCACAATAGATAACCTATGTTATCATCAAATCAAACATTCCATATCACACAATATCATTTATCTCATTGCTGAGATCACAAAGCATCCAAGACAATCAAGTTCAACCATTCATCCATAAGCAATGATTTACTCATCATCCTATAATTAATTTAAAATGAATTAAATTAACTATCTTCAACTCTAATTAATTTAAAATGAATTAAATTAATTACCCATCTTTAATTAATTTAAAATAAATTAAATTAATTACTTCATCAAATATAAATCTTGCTTACTCAATCATTTAATTGATTACAATCAATTAATCAATCATAAATTACTTTAATTAATCACTCTTGATTAATTACCCTTAATTACATTCATGTAATTATCCTTAATTAATTTCACAAAATTAATTATTCTCAAACAAAACAGTAATTAACCTTTAATTATTTCAATTAATTAATTAATCATAATTAATTATCCTAATCCTTAATTAATTACATTAATTAATTACCTATTACTGATTAATTAATCATAATTAATCATCTTTAGTTACATCATTAATTAAAATAATTAATGATCCTTAATTTTTAATTACCTTAAGTAATTAACTTATTAATCATCATCACAGATTAATTACATTTAGTAATTAACCAACTTAATTACTATATTAAATAAATTAAGTATCCTTTAATTAATTACTGAATTAATCCCTTGATTAATTATTAAATAATTAATCTAAATTACTCATTCTTAAACATCTCCTCAATTACAATCTGTAATTATTAAACAATTACTTAACTAAGTAATTTCCAAAACTTTAATTACATAAAGTAATCATTCTTAAAACCCAAGTGTTTATAATTAATTAAACTTAATTAATTAAAATAAACAATCGCATTAAAATAAATTAATTACATTAAGTAATTAATTTCTTAATTACTTTATCAAGTAATTATACTCAAACCATTTATAATTGATTATTATTAAATTAATTAATCTAATTATAAAAATTAACTACATTAATTAATTGTTAAATAATCATGGTTAATGACCTTCGTTAACCATTCTCTAATTATTTTATAAAGTAATTAACTTAAATTAATTACCAATTAAATTATCTTTAATCATTTATTAATTAAAGTTAATTATTAAATTAATTGACCTTGATTAAAACTTAATCACATAATTAATATTCATTTATCATTAATTAATAACTTAATTAATGATCTTAATTCCAAATTGATTATTCATTAATCAATTATTAATTCCAAATTCACTTAATTAATTAAATTAATTAATTAATCTTAATTACCTGTTAATTAATTTTAAAACATACATCTTAATCAAATTTTCCAAAATAAAACATAACTTAATTATGTTTTAAAACAATTTAATTCAAAACAAAGTACTTATGAAATTACTTTTAAATTTCAATTTAAATTCAAGTTTAAAACTTATCAAAGTTTTAAATAATTTAAAACTTTTTAAGTTGCAAATCAAACAAATGCTATGAAATTTTTTTAAAGTTAAAGTCATTTTAAAACTTTCAATAATTTAAATTTCCATTTTAATTTGAAACTTCAAATTTAACCCTTCTTTAAAATTTAAACCTGAAATTCAAATTAAACCTTTGAATTCCCAGATTTTAAAATTAACTTCAACTCTATTCATATTTTTATAATCTTATTATTAAAAGTTTAAACTATCTTATCAACATGATATAGTTAAATAAAGTTAATTTTTTAAACTTAAGTTTCTGTTTTAAAAACTGGAATTTAAATTCAAATGAGAATTTAAACTTGCATTTAAATTTGAACTTAATTTTTTCTCAAACCATAAACTGCAGATTTAAAAAGTTTTAAATCTAGATTTGTAGAAAACAGAAAAACAGGTTTCAACTCTAATCTAGAATTTAAATTCAAATAATTCAAACTTGAATTAAGTTTTAAAATTAAGTTTAAACCTAAACCTTATTTAAACCCATAACTACAGATTTTAAATTTTGACAAACCCAGATTTTTAAAAGGTTTAAAAACGCAAATTTTTTAAAACAAAACACAGTTTTACTGTGTAAACTGTAAACTACAGGCTAACCCGAGAAACAAAACTTTTACTTCGGGTTTTCTTCCCATTTACTCCGAGTTTTTCCACCACCAACTTCGAGTCATTCTCTCATTTCCCACAACCTCCCTGCAATACCCAATTCAACCTGAAAAACAGGTTACAGGTTTCTGTTGCAAACCTGTCAACGGCCATTTCGAGTTGCTTCGACCACCTGCAGTCCATCCATTCCATCCTCGAACTCCTCCACATACCCACTTCATAATTCCCAAGTACCACAATACTCGGTCAATTCTACAACTCAAACTGATTCAGAGCTCAACCCAATTCAAAAACTAGGGTTCATACTCTGAAACCAAAACTGTATCTTCCCTAAACCATAAAATCTCTATTTCTGATTTTTCTAAGATTCTATAATACTTATCCTATAACTCAGAAAGAATTTCGAGTTTTCTTATATTACAGATTGCAAAAATCTTTCACAAATTCATATTTTGTTTCAAAAATAAACTGTAATGAAACATGCACCTATAAATGTCTGCACTTGATTTAAAAGTCAAGTTCCAGTTTATATTTTGATTAGTATTACTGAATTATCATATTAATTAGATTGGGTATGGATGAAATTGAACATGCATGATGTTTTTAAAAATTTACAGAGTCAAGAAAACAAGTTTTTATCCTGAATAATATCTAGCACTTTATTTAGGATATACTGCTGGTTCTATTTGATAATTTGCATCTAAACATAGATTAGATCTTGAGTTCATAAATTTTAAACTATATCTTTAAGTCTGAAATCAAGATCAAGAAAGAATTCATCACTATCAAGCAGGCATTCCATCTCATACACAAACACAGACACATCCATCATACTCAACAGGCAATAAATTTAAGCAACTACATCATTTTAATTTAGTTTTAAAATAAATTGTTACTCACACTTATTTGAATGCAGACCAGATGTCCTTTGAATTTGCAGAACACATGCAGGCTTCCTCTGTTGATCATTTGAATTGCAGAAATAAGAAACATGCAGGCTTGACTCAGTTGGAATCTGAGTTGCAATTTGATGATATGCTCATGCTCACAGCCTAATTACTTGCATGTAGGAAATAGATGATGCTGAGTTGATCATTGGTGGAGTATGCAGGTTCTTTGATTTGAGATTTGCAGATTGATCTTTATGAAGAGGAATATGCAGATAATATGCAGGCCCTTTATTTGAAATTTCAGATGAGGTTGGATTTTATTTGAAGAGGAATTGCAGATTTGAATATGTTTATGATTATGCAGTTTTGTCTATTTGATTGTGAAATGCAGATTTTTTCTTTTTTAGATTTGAGGAATGCAGATTTGGGATTTGAATATGCAGATTGTAGGTGAATCAAATGCAGATTTTTAAACAGGGTTTCTGAATTTGGGGAAATGCAGATTTATTCTTGATGAATTTGTGGATTGTTATATGCAGAATTTTGATTGTGGATATGAAAATGTAATATGAATGAAGATTGTAAATGTATTCTCAGATTTTAATAAAAGAAAAGAAAATGAAAAATTAAAATTAACACTTGTCTATTTTTTTAACACTTGTCAATATGAATGCATAAGAATCAAAAACTTGTTTTCTTAAGATAATTAGTTTTTAATTATAAATGTATGTTACATTAGCTTAAATTAAGTTGTCAGTTTATATGTATAAATTTATAAATGAAAACAAAAACAAAACATGTTAATAAATGAAACTTATACATGTTAAAGATTCAAACAATTTAGATTTTACATTTTGGAATTTAAATTCAAACTAGATTCAAAACCAACAATTTCAAATTAAGTTATAAATAAAAATTCAATTTGAAATTACAAATCTTATTTAAAACTTATTTACAAAGACAATACAATATTAATATTGTTTTATAAATCTCTTTTATTAAATAAAAATCATTTTACAAGAAATTATATTTTTATTAAATAAAATATCCATTTTAAAAACCATAAAACATTTTATTGAATTTATCCTAAATTTAAAACAAAACCAATTTATTTAAAATATGAACCATATATTTATATTGTAAATAGAAATCCATTTATCAATTAAAAGATAAAATAACCAATTTAAATAATTATTGAAGAAGATTATTAAATTTATCTGAATAATTATTAACAGATTATCAATATCAATTTAATTTTAACCACAGATTATTAAATTGATATTGTTAAAAATTCCGGGATGTTACAATTTGTATAAACTTGACATACCTATAAGCTACATAATATACACAAATTTTATAACCATATATATACAACAAATAGTATATATGTATTAAATACTTTTTTTCAGGTAAACATATATAACACTGTAAATAAGTACATTATCATCATATAAAGTTTATATTTTCAAACAGATAATACTTCATTTACTATTATAACTTATACATACATATACATATAAACCGAATATATATATAAAGTTAGGTTAAACAACTATGCATGCTGTGCATATGAATAAACTATTTATAATTCATATAAAAAAAATCAAATAGTACATACTTTATGAAAGTAGTCATGCAGGCTACTCAAAATGAATACTGTTACAACTGTATATGCCTATTATATTTTTAAATTAATGTAAAAAAATCAATATAAAATCCATACCACTTATGTACACAAAAAAAAGATTTTATACAAACATATATAAAAAGAAAACCAAGTTATCTGCGGCCTGTATACATATGTTCTGATTTTTTTTAAAGAAACAATATTCAACCGACATATAAACTTATATGTTATTTATACATATATATGTTTTTTTCCTTTTTAGAAGATCTAAAAGTAGAGAACACAGAATATAGTTTTATAATCCATACAAAATGTAATTTTATCAACATCGTATAAATAAAATACTACTTCACTATGCTCGGCTACTACAAAGAAGGTAGGAACAATGGTGATGGACGGGTTGAAGGCCAGACGCGGGTGGCTTGAGGCGGAGGTGGGCGTTGGGTCAAAAGGTGGAGGAGCTTGTCCGCGACGTGGCACGACAAAAGGAGAGAAAGGAAAATTGATGCAGACTTCTTCTTTTTTGAAATTGAGAGTAAGAAAGATGAGAGGAAGTAAGTAGAGAGTAAGAAAATGGAATATATAAGTATGAATTGGAAATCCAATAGACAAAGACTTGATTAAACATTTACGTTGTAGGTTAAAAGCATGAACAGTGGAGAAATAAATGCAGAGTGAAAGAGATGGCAACATCACACATCCTTTCAGTTGAATAATTAAAGCAATTTATTGATGCTTGGAGTGCACGGCTAATGTTTGAAGCGCAAAGGGAAAATAAATGACAAAATTTATGGTACGACAAACTGTTAAATCATCTCCATCGTGTACCGGATTTCAAAACATAGAATTGAATATATCACAGAGATCAGCACGATGTGACGATCAAAAAGGTATATAGTTATCAGTGGTAACATTATCTGATCAAAAATCGATAATCGGTACAAAAAAATGCTGCCACTTTGCCAGAAATAAGATAAACAAAGCAATAAGAGTCAAAAAATTTAGAAACGATATACGACGTCTTACTCAGAAGGTGATTTACAAATTTATTATGTAAAAATATTCAAGTTTGGAAAAAAATTATTATCATCAAATATTAACTGATTAAAATTAAATAAAATTACACAATAAAATAAACTTCAACATTATTAGATGAAAATTTACTAGTTGTTATGTTAAAATAGACGTATTCCAAATATTAAATTTTTATTTTCAAATTCAATTTTAAAATTTTAAGCAAAATTTCAGTTAATTACGTTATAAAAACTATTAAAAATTTAAAGTCTCTCCCCCACTCTAAACTTTTCGTCCCCGAAAAGAAAGGAGGTAGGAGAATAGAAACAACCAGAAAGAAAAATAGATTGGAATGCCAAATACAACAATAATTTTTAAAACCATATAAACTACATTTATTTTAAAATTGGATTATATACAATTAATTGATTATAGTTCATTTTATTTAATCAATCAAGTTTATTGTGTTCACATTTGATTGGTTTCATTTCCCTATATTTTCCAATTGACTCATTTCAATTTCTTTAATCATTTATTGCAAAAAAATCACAACAAAATTTGTTTTGTCTTACTCATTTATTAAATCTATTTGATCAACTATAGTTAATTCCACCTCAATATTCAGCTTCAGCTATTCAAGATAAATTAATATTCAACAATTTGGTTTAATCCATTTTATTAAATCAATAACTATTTATTATATCCATATTTTATTGATTTAATTTAATGTTTTCAATCAATAGATATGATTTCAATTTATTAGCATTTGTCACAAAATTTCCTTTTCAAAACATAATTTATTTGATTTAACTCGTTTATTTACCCATTTATTAAATCCATTTGACCCTAGTTAAGCTTATTTCTCTTAAAATTTCAACTTCACCATTCTTGAGTTCACATTTATTTGCTTAACTAGTGTCCTCCTTTATTTCACTTAATATGTATTTTGCAACATATATAACGTGTAAACATCTTATAACCACATATTATTCAACAATTAAATTTTCCTTTTTATTATCCAATTTATTATCAGTGAATTCCCCTAGTAAAATATCATTTTGATATCCTATTACCTATCATAGTGTATACTATCCAATTACATTCTAATTACATTTAAACTTTTCTAGGTAAGTTATATTAATGTTTCAGAGTGTAATTATACAAATTTATCTTTTTCAACATTTATATTTGCCAAATTTTAGTTTGAACAATTTATTACTGAAGTTTCTCTTCTTGTACAACCATTTATTATATCCTAACATTTTAACCTTTTGAATATTTTAGGCAAGTTATACATATTAGAATGAAATTTAGTGTTATACAAATAAGTTTTTATTCAAATTCAACTATTTCAAGTTGGATAAATATCAATTATCATTTTAGATATTCTTGTTATTCGAACATTTCACTTTATTTCAATAATTGAAACCATTTCCTAATATAAAATTCTGATTTCACTTCAACTATTTTGAATAAATATATGTATATAATATGTTATAATAAATTTACATACAAGAAATTTTAGATCAAATCCATTTTCTTTTCCAGAACAAAAGTATAGCAAAGCTACTAAGGGGCCTCTGCACTTCGAGACGCAAAAATGAATGTCGATGATGCGGCCGTCATCACCGAAATTATTTTCCAACGATAAAGAGAAGAGTACTATCTTACTTTATTTAAAATTTCTTGAAAACAATTTTCATTCGAAAATAATTTCAAATAATGTATCTTAACATTTTAAAAGACAAATTTCAAAAATGTCGAAAATTGAATTCTCAAATTCTTAATTTAAATTCATTTCGATTCCAAATTAAATTTTTAAACCATGTTTTATAATTTCAACTTCTTATAACATACAAAAATAGTTAATGGTTGACAAATAATAAATGAAAATATGGTATTATGATCCAATAATCTAATTTTATTAATTACTCAATTTCAAAAATTTATACTTTTTTACATATAAAATATAACTATACATGAAATTATTTCATTTAAAAATTTTGAAAACAATATTTTGTCAGTTTGCTCTGTTTAAGTGTTTTGAAATTCCTATCCATAGCTTTAGCTAGACGAATCGATCGAAACTCCAAAATTCAAGCTTAACATCTCAAAAAGCACAATATATAAAATATCTTTATACTAGTATAACCGCACAACGGTGGAGAAACCGACCGTTCGATTCTATAATTTTGATAAGAAATATACATTTAAAATTTTTGTTAGTATTATTCAAACATTAAGTGATAATATGTTGGAAAAGAATAAATTGAGATTTGAATCTTAAAATATGAATTTCAAATTTAAATATTAATCAAAGCATTCAGAATTGTCGATTTGAAATTGAAGTTTTAGAATTTGAAAATCATAATGGATTTGAATTCGGAATCTTTGATGCGCGAAGTAAAAGGAGGAAGTTTAGGGAAACCGCGATGAGACAAGATCCACGTTTTTAGGGAAACCTTGATGAGACAAGATCTACGTTTTTTGTCTTCAGAAAAATTGATTTTGGCCAGTGACAGTAAGCAAACCTCCCTAACGGTCGGTTTGATTAATTACAAATACACTCCCTCACACGATGATTCAAGAATATGTTTCAAAACAATGATGGAGGTTCAAGTTTAGAGGGATCCTAATCAAAGATCATTCTAACCAACGAGATAGACTCGAAAGGAAGATAGGATAACTGAATTACAAAAGAGGAAGATGGATAGACTAATATAAATCATGGATGACCTTAACCGGGTCAACCGTGAGTTCAAGAATAAGATCGATGCAGAATTCTAAGGCAAATCGACATCCGATCATAAGGGAATAGAATTCGGGCATAACAAGAGATAGCTGCATCGTAAACCGAGGATACAGAAATTTCCGGTGAATCAATGCCTATTGTAAAGGAGTTATACCCCTTTACAAATCATACAGTGGAGCTATAGGATGCTCCAGAATTAAGAAAACAAGAATAGGGAGGGACAAGAATGGATTTCAGAACAAAGGTAGGGTTCCAAAGTTCGAAAGAAATCCGAATCAAAGAGGAAGAGATTCAAGCTCAAACCAAAGTGATTCTGCAATTAAATGTTACAATATACGCTAAGTTTTGCCTAAAACTGGCGCTTTGATACTAACTGTAACGACCCGTTATTTTCAACCATTCGCATCTGCATATGTCGGACTTGAATTGCTCAAAATATCCGATTGTTAATTTGTATTTGACAAAACTCAACATATAAAGTAAATAAATAAATCACAGAATCACAGACACAAAGTAATATAACAATAATGCAACGGAATAGATAAATAGTAGTTCATGAAGCTACTATATAAACAACAGAGTTTGAAATAAAATATAAAACAATATCTCAAATATAGTGAAGTCTCAAATACGAACTGATGATATCTCTGAACAGATCAATTGGAAAAGCTAAAAGCTGAATCGATAGTTGGATCTCCAAACGAAGCTCTAAACTCCAAAGGTGAGTCTCAAATGTTGCATCACTAGTCTAACCCGAGCGTAAAGCAAAACACAAAACACAAAACACTCGAGTCAGGATTAACATTCTTATATCAATAAATCCAACTCAACTAAAATATCAACTGAAATACAAGTAGCTTAAAGGATGTTTGGGATAACCATCCTCTAAGGATCCGTTAAACTATCTACGATGTAGTAATATACACTATTATAATATGCCTATAGTAAAGTAAAAGATATTAAAATAGAGTTAAGGCATTACCCATATCCCCCTTAACACATTTTTATATATTCCCATAGTCCATACGATAGCATAAGCTTCTCCGTAAACTGGAGGTTTACCCAGAGCACACCGCATAGGTACGGGACAAACAAACTCGTAGAAGGCGCTCTAGGGCCTGTGAACACGACACACAAGGAAATGCCAGCGTAGACATACCGTTCGCGGATCCGGACTGGTGGTAATGCATAGCAGCTACTACCGCCCACCTCATGACACACAACAAAATCAATAGGTGCACCCAATCAATTGCAAAAGCAATAGAATGGTATCGCAGAAATATGCCCGATCAAAGGAATGACCTCACTTGGCCTGTCGTGGCTCCTGTTTTAGCCACATCAAGCTGACTCACGGGAGTCAGGGCTACGTAAATACCATATAGAATCGCCGCCAAACCATCCTACTTCATTTTGGAATCTCCACCACGTACATAATTGTTAAAGTTGTTTTCGGTATTGGTAGAGAGTATGACAATATCCGATCCTGGTCACTTTAGCAACCAATCGTTATTATAACACCGTGGTCATTTAAAAATAGTTTATACTTCAAAACCAAAATATCAAATCCATTTCAGAATACGATATCATTTCCATTTCAAATATATCCGTTTCCAAAACCATAGCACTTTCAAAGTTATAACATCTTCAAAACCAAATACTTGAATTTATAACACTTCGGAAATTATAACACTTTGAAATCATAATACTTTCTTTTAAACAATTCAGATATTAATAATAGTATAT
The DNA here is from genome assembly GCA_030765085.1 of Allium cepa. Lineage (NCBI taxonomy): Eukaryota > Viridiplantae > Streptophyta > Magnoliopsida > Asparagales > Amaryllidaceae > Allium > Allium cepa. The sequence goes on along the minus strand of CM060939.1, from coordinate 347,124,737 downwards.
ATAATAAAATGGTTTATAAAATAAAATAGTTTATATAAAATAGTTATAAGTTAAAATAGGTTATATTTAAAATAGTTTGCATAAAATAGTTAAAATAGTTTTATATTAAAATGACTTACAATAAAATAGGTTATATTAAAATAATTTATAAAGTAAAATAAATAAATAGTTTTAAATATAATTTAAAAATACTTTATACAATAAAATAGCTTCCTCAAATTTCATAAATCAATTCAAATCAACTCAAATCCCAAAATTCACATTTAATTCAATCTCAATTCTTCAACTTCAATTCAATTCAGTTTCTCAATAAATCTTTACAAATTATATCTATTTCAAATAAAGATTTGAACCACAAAGTAAACCATTTCAATATATTTCAAAGCTTAAATGTTCAAATATTTTCAAAACTAAATATGGAAATTTCATATATATCAAAATTTAACTTCATTATTATTTACTGCTGAAATATTCACTTAATAAATCCATATCATTTAAATAAACTTTAAATTACATTTAAAATAAGTAGATATTCCTTCAATTTATTTAAACTTGAAAATTCAATTTATCACTTTAAATCAATCAAGTTATGGAATCATATCTTAAATCTCAAATTCAATAAGTTTTAAATCAATTTAACTAAATAATTTTTTTTAAGTAAATACAATTTCAAATAAGTTCAAATTTATCTTCCCAACCTTACCTTATAAAATCATTAAAAAAACTATTTTTAAATATAATTTTAAATAAAAACTTAAACTTATTATATGTTAATTAAATCAAACTTTATTAATTTAAAGCTTATTATTAAATCTATTTCATATTAAAACTTATTTACATATAAAAATAATTTCAATATTAAATAAAACCATATATATCCTTTCAAAACCATAGAAATCATTTTCAAAATAATTTATATAAACCAACGGTGCCTATATATAATTTTCTATCTATGGTCAAGTGATACGGATATTTATCATTTCATTCCGTAATTTAAATATATGTGGTATATATCATTTCAATCCGCAATCCCGATTTCAATTAAATGAAAATCGCTTGAGTTTATCATTTCAACCCATAACGATTTTCTCCTATTCTATAGATCGTTCGGGTATGTATCATTTCAACCCATTGGGAATTCTATACTAACATGGAACTTGCAGAGTCATAACAAATATAATAATAATAATAATAATAATAACAGGCATATATTATCAATAACAATATAATATAAACAACAGGATATGGTATCATATCCCATCGGTGAACAGTTATAGATAATAGCATATATAACAATTTAAATAACTATAGCAGCATATTTCAATTATCTTTTTCAATTGAAATTAAATTTAATAAATACAAGAACGTTAATCGTGAGTGATTGCTCACCCTTCGAGGCTAGAGAGATTTTGCCACTGAAATGAGTTACGGATCCCAGCATGAATTTCAAAAGAAAGTTAAATTGGCACGACTTCGACGGATAGAGCTGATAGATAGGGATTGTCGAAATCAAATCGGACTGGATCGATGAAGATAAATAGTATAAGTGACCATATGCATACTTTAAAATTTGTTTTTTCTGATATTAACTTAAATCACCGGGTATACTTATATATAAACTAATATATAACTCAAGAATTTATTTGTATAAACTTGACATACCTATAAGCTAGAGAATATACACAAATTTTATAACTATATATACACAACAAATCGTATATATGTATTCAATACTTTTTCAGGTAAACATATATAACACTGTAAATAAGTACACTATCATCACATAAAATTTATATTTTCAAATAGATAATGCTTTAGTTACTATTATAACTTATACATACCTATACATATAAACCGATTATATATATAAAGTTAGATTAAACAACTATGCATGATGTCCATATGAACAAACTATATAATTTGTATAAAAAAATATCAAACAGACCATAATTTATGAAAGTAGTACATGCAGGCTACTCAAAATGAATACTGTTACAACTGTATATGCTTATTATATTTTTAAATTAATGTAAAAAAAATCAATATAAAATCCATACCACTTATGTACACAAAAAACTAGATTTTATACAAACATATATAAAAAGAAAACCAAGTTATCTGCGACCTGTATACATATGTTCTGATTTTTTTTAAAGAAACAATATTCAACCGACATCTTTTAAATATGTAATATAAACTTATATATTATTTATAATATATATGTTTTTTTCCCTTTTAGACGAGCTAAAAGGAGAGAACGCAGAATATAGTTTTATAACGCATACAAAATGTAACTTTATCAACATCGTATAAATAAAATAGTACTTCACAATGCCCGACTGCTGCAAAGAAGGTGGGAGCAATGGTGATGGACAGGTTGAAGGCCAGACATGGGTGGTTTGAGGCAGAGGCGGGCATTGGATCGAACGGTGGAGGAGCTTGCCGGCGACATGGCACGGCAAAGGAAGAGAAAGGGAAAATGATGCAGACTTCTTTTTTTGAAAGTGAGAGTAAGAAAGACGAGAGGAAGTAAGTGGGGAGTAAGAGAATGGAATATATAAGTATGAATTGGAAATCCAATAGACAGAGACTTGATTAAAAGTTTACGTTACAGGATAAAAGCATGAATGGTGGAGAAATAAATACAGAGTGAAAGAGATGGCAACTTCACCCATCCTTTCAGCTGAATAATCAAAGAAATTTATTGATGCTTGGAGTGAACGGCTAATGTTTGAAACGCAAAGCGAAAATAAAAGGACAAAATTTACGCTGCGACAAAATGTTTAATCGTCTCCATCACGTACCGGATTTCAAAACATATAATTGAATACATCACAGAGATCAGCATGTTGAGTCGATCAAAACGGTATACAGATATCGGTGGTATGATTATCCGATCAAAAATCGATAATCGGTACAAAAAATGCTGCCAATTTGCCAGAAATAAGATAAACGAAGCAATAGGAGTCAAAATTTGGAGAAACGAAATATGAATTCTTACTAAGAAGATGATTTACAAATTTATTGTAAAAATATTCATGCTTGGAAAACATTTTATTATCATCAAATATTAACTGATTTAAATTTAAATAAAAATTACACAATGAAATAAACTTCAATATTATTAGATGAAAATTTACTAGTTGCAATGTAAAAATAGACGTATTCCAAGTATTAATTCTATATTTCTGAATTCAATTTTAAAATTTTAAGTAAAATTTCAGTTAATTACGTTATAAAAACTATTAAAAATTATGGGTTGTTACATATATCGATTATACATTGCATTATATTGAGATATTTGATATTTAAAATGATTTATAGACTATCTGTATTGCATATTATATATATATATATATATATATATATATATATATATATATGTATGTATGTATGTATATATATGTATATGTATATGTTATTGCTACAATTAACCCTATATTCTTTATAATTAACTGTATCTTATGTATTGTTCTGTACCATAGACACATTTGTTTATTGTTTTGTACCATACTGAGTACAGTCAAGATACTTATTTGATGTTTTAACACATACTAGTGTTAGTCCAAGGGAGTATTCATGTGTGTACCCTTCGCATAGCTTCACTCTCCGTATTATCTGATGGTATCAATTAGTAATACTCTTGGATAGTATGGGTATAAAGGTGGGGTGGTTTACAATAAGTTCTTAGATATTTGAGCCAGTATATGGTCAAACCTTTACGACTGCGCTAGAGGCCAAACGGGCCATGTTTAGCCGAGGATGAGCGAGTATAGTTATCGAAGGTTGAAAATAAGTATTACCGGATTCCTTCGACTTGGATTATGGCCGAAAAGCTATAATCAAACTAGGGGCAATCGGATAATTTTCCTTAAATGATTAAAATACCATTCAAGCCTTATTATTGATGAAATTAGGAATGTTGGGAGTTAAACATTCAAACTTTTGTTCCTCCAAAGGTAGGAAATTACATGGAACTTGATTTATTTATGACTCATTAATGATCGCAGGAAACTTGACCTGACACAAATAGGAATAACCATATAGCTGGTTAAAAATTATAGTTCCGTTTTGCCAAATCGAACACTTTGGCGGCTCTAAACGAGGCTAACTAATGGAATGTGGTTAAACAATCACAATAATTTTGTTTATATGTACAGAGTTATAGTAAACAGAAGCCTTGCATGGAAATAAATGTATATAATATAGGCAAATTGCAGTGCAAACAATTATATTACATATGCAGGTAGTTATATTATATATATATATATAGATAATTGTATATATGCAAGTATCGTACATAAAAGTGCAAAAAGTAAATGAAACAAAGGTTACAAACGAATGAAGAAATATTCGTTCTTGAAGTAAGAACATTTATTGTGAAGCTTCTCGATGATCTTGCATCTACACCAAGCCTAGATATTTATATAAGATGATGAGTTAAGCCTTTGTCTAAAGTGTAAAAGGTAGGTATGCTCATTTAAAGTCAGAGGCCATCGAGATTTGTTCATGAAGAGCATATATAAGGAACTCAGGAGAGCGCACCAGTTAGGCAGTGAATTGAGATGAAGCCAACCTAAGTTCTTGAATAATCATACAGAGAAATGAATTGTACGACGGCACAGCGCCGCTAAATCACATGTATATGTTACATGTCGTATATCCTAACGGAGGATAATGTGCTCGTTGACCCTGTGTTGGGAGAAGTACATCGCCTTCGAGGATCCTAAGTGGATGACATTTTCCAGAGCACCTTTAGAGTAAGACTTATCAACATCTGTTTTAGTAGATCGTCCAAAAAATTTAAACTGATATACTCATTTAGAGGAGCAGGAGGATTTGCAATGATTCCACTAGAATGACCATGCCTAGTAACTCAGTGGTAATCGAACATCCGGTCCTGACTGGTACGGAAAGTGAAGCTTGAGCTATGGAGGACCAGCTTTGGAGAAGTGGATGTACCAGCATTGGATTGGCAAGTTATTTTGGATAGGAAAACTTAGCAATCAACGCGATTGGGTATGTTTTTATTTCAAATATTAAACTCAAGTAGACAAGGCTCAGAACCTAATAAATGTCGACATACATTGATCGATTGAATTTTGAACGTTAACTTGGGCAATGAAAAATGTTAAGCTATGTAGTATGACTTTGTGTCATATACATGACAAATAGACCATCTTGTGTAGATAGCTCACTCATGCTAGAAATATGAGCTAAGCTACATGGTGGAATTATGCATTGAATCTTGCCCGTTATCATCTGATAATCAATTATGGAACCGCTGCCCAAAGCGACGTGGAAGTTTATATTTTCAAGAACATGAGAAGTGTGGAATTGAAAATGTTATGCAGCAAAATCATTTAATACAATCGTTCAACGGAAAAGAACCGACCTATTGAAACTGAAACTACAACGAAAGATTAGTTAGGCATTGGATTAAGAAAATCCAAGCATACTGGAAATGCAAGAACTCGGGTCATCGTATTCAACCATCTTGTTATCCCGCCTTTTGGCAAGACCGTGACACTAGGAACCCAGGACAATCTGTCTCGAAGATTGGTTGTACACAAGTTTAATATGGATATTGGCCAATTTTGTCCAAGTTCGGATCGAGCTACAATTAACATGGTACGACAAGCAAAGCTATGAAAGCCAATGTTTCAAATTTCAGGTCAATCGGAGTTTGTATGCTCAAGCTATGGATCTATCAAAATCAAGGAAGTCAACCTCATTCAAATCCATGGTGTTCGTATTCATCATAGGCCAACCTCCTTCGTATCCATCGGAGTCAGCCTTATTCGTATCCATGGGCAGTCGTCATTTCGTATCGATCTCGTTTATATGTGCTTCGTAGTGATCCTCAACTCACATAGTTCGTACGGTAACGTCCACCTTTTTTGTACGTTTTAAATCGACGATAAACCACGCACGTTAGACTTAAACCATATAGAAGGACGGATTGTTATGGGGTAAATAAGAAAAAGAAGAGAAAGAAAAAACAAAACAGAATCTTGCAGCGGAACGATAAAATATAATAATCAAATATACAGTTCATGAAGCTGTTTTACTAAATATTCAATTATACTTATACAATATATATCAGAGTTACAAATACCATAGAAAAATAAATAATGCAGCAGAACAGTATGAATGTGGTAGAATACTATAATAAATAATAATAAATCTTCGTCTTCGTCTTCGTCCTCCAGAATACGGTCTTCCAAATCCTGAAATGCTCAGGCTGACCCAAACGAATTGAAAAGACAAAACACTCGTGTCAGAACTAAAGATCTTATGTAAGTTAAATCAACAGTAAATAATATGAGTGGAACGGCGTCAGAGATGTTTACGGGATTTGACATCTCCTATCCAGTGTGTAACTTGAGTGTAGTAACTCAAGAGATGCTCGGGATTCACATCTCCTAAGGATCCGTTAAACTATTTACTATGTAGTAATATTTCGCTATTATAATAGTGTCTAATAGTAAAATAAACTTACTTTTAAATAGCGTTAAGGGTTTACCCATATAGCCCTTAACACGTAATAAAGCCAATAGTCTATATAATATCGTAATACCTCCTGGTCGGGAGGCTACCAGAGGATACTCCAAAGTTACGACACAAATCAAACTCGTACAAGGCACGCTAGGGTAGGGACACGGCCAACTAGGCAATGCCAGGGAAGATATACAAATTACGCTTCCGGATCGGTGGTAGCGCGCAGCAGCTACTACCGCCCACCCCGAGCCACACCCCCAAATCAAAAATCAAAATTGGCCACTGAATCAATCCAAAATCAGAGTATAACATCGAAGGGATGTGTCCGATAAAAGGTGCTACCTTCTTAGCCCGTCAATCACTCCTGTTTTAGCCACCTTATGCCAACTCACGGAAGTTGGGTCCATGTATTTACCTCAAAGGAAACGCCGCCGCCATCCTACTTCACTCTAGAATCTCCACCGCGTACATGGTTGTTAAAGTGGTTTTTGGAGTTGGCAGAGAGTATGACAACTTTCGATCTTGGTCTCTTTAACAACCAAACGTTATTATAACACCGCGGTCATTTTAAAGTAATTATACTTCAAAACCAGAATATAATATCCATTTCAAAACCATATAAATATGATATCATTTCCGTTTTAAGAACCCAAATCAATATGATATTATTTTTATAAAAACCCAAATCAATATAATAACATTTTTTTTTCAAATATATCTCTTTTCTAAAATTATGGCACTTTCAAATTTATATACTTCGAAACCAAAGCCACTTGAAATATAACACTTCCAAATTATAATACTTTGAAACTCAAAACTTTGAAACATAACTACACCACTTAAATTGCTTAAATATTAAATTACTTTATATAATATAAAATAACTTCTTCAATTTCACAAATACAATTCCAAACACAGATTTGAACCCCAAATAACCATTTTAATTTCCATATATTTCAAAGCTTTAAATATTCCACCATTTCAAAACTAATTCTTTGATAATTCCATTTCTATCAAATTCAATTACTCTTATTTAGATTTGAAATGTTTACTTAATGTTGGACGAATTCTCACCACCGATCCAAGGCCCCACCGAACCAATTCGTCACCGGACCGAGACCACCGGATCAATACCAAATCCCAACTCACCTACCACCAAACCATCTCCTTTCCATGTCCCTACCGAACCAACCAACTACCGGACCAAAGCCTCTCCAACAACTGCCGGTCCAACTCCATTTCCATGCACTACCGGTCCAACTCCATTTCCATGCGCTACCGCTCCAACTCCATTTCCATGCACTGCCGGTCCAACTCCATGCCTAGCCGAACCACTCACCACCGAACCATCTACCTCCGAACCAAGACACCAACTCAACTCTAAAGGCCCGAACCACCCACCACCGGACCAAGCTACGCTCTCACCACCGGACCAACACACATGCCATTCATTACCGAACCAGAGGCATACTACCACTACCGAACCAACATGAGGAAGGTATTACCGAACCAACACTGCAAGGCCAGATTACATCAGCCCAGGCCCACCAGCAGCTATATACATCCAAGACCCCTACCCCCAGCCTCACTCTATAAATAGAGGGGCAGGGGTACAACAATGGTAGACAAGTTTGAGAGCTCAAGCACGGATAGAAATTTCAAACAACTTTGAGATACTTGTAATCAAAGCTTTGTACTTGTAATCTGAACAGAAAAGGAGAATAACATATAAAGTGGACGTAGACACATTCTGGCCGAACCACTATAAATCTGTGTGTCTTTTACAGTTTAGTCCATCTATTTTATATATTTGCATAAATCACCCAAATCATTAAGAACAACACATAATCAACTAAATCATACGACTTGGAGGTGTTTGCCCATTTTCTGTGCAAACATTTTTGGTGCTTTCAATGAGAGCTCGACCTAGAAGCTTCAGCTTCTCCCACTCAACCTTCTTCCCAACAGTATCGCTCATTGCTTGGAAAACATGCCTCCCAGGCAGAGGAAAGATGCTAAGAAAGGAAAGAACATCGCAACTAGCAGTATCCCAGATCCAGTGATCAGATATCAAGAGAATCGTCCTGTCCCAATAGCAAATAGAAATCAGGCAAATCCGACAGCCCCTCCTACGGAACAACCAATTACTAGGGCAGATCTGGACAGGGTTGTGGCTGAAGTAACTAACCGCTTCGCATCTCAACAAGAAGCCTTGGTGGACCAAGTCATTTCACGCTTAAGGGATGCTGAAGAATCCAACCGCAACACCGAATCATGGGGCGAGTCCTAGTCTGGAGGGTCTGGGAGGCGACAAAAATCTTTCTTCTTCGAAGAGGCTAACAACAGAAACAGTAACGGTAGGAGCCGAGCCTAGACTCAGCCCGAATTCCGACCCGAGGACACGCTTGGAACCGAACCCAACGGGGGAGGTACCAGGCAGGGGTCGGATATGGCTGAGCCTGTCATGCTACCTAACCATGGGAAAACAAATGGACGGGGCCGAGCTGGAGTCCAGCCCGAAGTTGGACCCGAGGGAATGCTTAGAATAGATCCCAGCAGGGGAAGATCGAGGCAAGGGCCAACTGTGGCTGACCCCAGCATGCTCCCAGAAGACCGAAGACAGCCACCAGAAAATGTTAGGAGTAATAGACGGTACCATCCCTACAGGTCATCTGGACGGAATCAATCCCGCAGAGAAGAACCAAACTCATTTCTATATGCTCCAAATTTTGATGAAAGGATGGCGCGATTGTTCAGAGAGTGCGTCCGACGGGATCAAAGAGATCGAGGGATAGGTGCTAGGGTAACCAGCCCCTTCACCCGCAATATCGAAATTGCCATCACCCCCCGAGAATGGAAAATGCCAACAATGGAGCCTTACAAGGGAACCTTTGACCCCGTCGTACACTTACAGAGATACACACAGCATATGCTCATGAGCGGAGCAACAGAAGGAGTATTGTGTAAATGCTTTCCACTCTTCTTGGCCGATCTAGCTACCTTCTGGTTCTGCCATCTACCCCAAGGGTCCATCAACTCATGGGAAATGTTGAAAGAAATGTTCATCAGCCCATTCCTCATTCATGTGGAACAACCCAAGGACGGTTATTCCTTATCCAATATCAAACAAAAGCCCGTAGAAACAGTGCAACAATATCTAACCCGATTCAATGTCGCAGCGGCCGCAGTCCAGGATGCCGATGAGAAACTTATCCTAATGGCCCTCTGCAGTGGTGTGCATCCGGATACTAAGTTTGCTAGGAGACTAACGAAAGAAAAACCAACTACCTTACCCGATTTCTTCCATCAAGCCGGAAAATATATGAGACTTGAAGACGCTGCTATTGAAAGACAGACAGGGCAACAAACTAAGGCAGCTCATGGCAACACACCCGTAGTAGCAAAGGACGTTCGAAGAAATGACTCTAGAGATAGTGCTGGGGGAAAGAAGGGAGAAAAGCGTTTATATAGGCCAGGACCGAGATTTGACTCTTACACTCAAACAATCGAAAATGTCTTCTTGGCCACCCAAGACGAAGTTAGATACAAACGCCCCCCACACAAGAAGGAGTCAGATAACGCAGTTAAGTCTGGAAAATTCTACCGCTTCCACGAATCCCATGGGCATGACACAAATGAATGCCATCACCTCCGGGACTTAATTGAAGAACACATCGGAAGGAAGAGGTTGGAGCGCTATGTGAAAGGTCAGTACAGGACTTCAACTCCTGTCAATGAGAACCCAGGGCTATCCCTCCCAGAAGTAGGTGGAGGAAATCACAACACCAGCGGCTCTAGTCAAGAGAAGATAGTGGTCCATACCATATCAGGAGGACCACACATCGCCGACGAAAGCTGGGCAGAGATGGAAAGATACGGTAAGTCACTTAGAAACGATGAAGGCTACGTTAATTCTGTTATGGAAGAACGCCACCCGAAACGAAAAGAGAATGATGACATCACATTCAGTAGGCGTGATCTAGAGGGAAGGCAGTACCCTCACATGGATCCTATGGTCATCTCTGTCTGGTTCGGTCCAGCCAAACTTTTTCGAATTCTAGTAGACACTGGCAGCTCAGTAAATATCCTATTTAAGCATGCTTTCGACAAAATGAAACTGTCAATGAAAGATGTGTCTCCCTGCAACAAACCGCTACACGGTTTCACGGGGGATGCGAAGATGCCCCTCGGGTAACTGGACCTCTTTGTCGAAATAGGAAGTCATCCCCGCTCCGTTGTGCGGTAACAAACATTTGTGCTGATAGAAAACCACTCGGCCTACAACGCCTTTTTGGAAAAACCAGCCTTGTCTGACTTCCAAATTGTCTTGGCCCCATGGTGCCTGAAGATGAAATTTCCAACAAACAATGGAATAGGGGAGGTAGAGGGAGATCAAGACGCTGCTCGAGACTGCTTTGTAACTGAACTTCGCAATAACCGCAGAAAAGATAAAGGGAAGAATGCAGAGGCTACTCTCTGCACAAAAAACCTGGAAGCATAGCAACTAAAGAAAGCCCCTCCTCTTCGGTATACCAGTGATCCTTTCAACGAATTAGACCCCAGGAACGGGGAGGAGGAGGCTACCGCCGAGCCTGCAGAGGCTATGGAGTTTGTATCTGTAGACAAACACGACTCGAGTAGACTATTGAAAATCGGATCTCAACTAAAGACAGAATTGAAGAATCAACTCATTGATTTTCTCCACCACAACTTGGATGTATTTGCATGGACGCACGCTGACATGACTGGAATCTCCCCAGATGTAGCATGCCACGTACTGAACATCGATCCTACCAAGGTGCCGGTAAAATAGAAAAAGAGAAGCATGGGGGCAGAACGATCAACAGCCCTCGATGAAGAAGTAAAGAACCTACTTGCCAATAACTTCATCCGAGAAGCCATCTACCCAGAGTGGATCGCCAACCCGGTACTAGTAAAGAAGGCTAATGGGAAGTGGCAAACGTGTATTGACTTCTCCAACTTAAATGACGCTTGCCCGAAGGATTGCTTCCCACTCCCCCGAATCGATCAGCTTGTAGACAACACAACCGGGCACGAACTCTTATCTTTTATGGACGCATACTCAGGATATAACCAAATTGCTATGCACGCCCCCGATCAAGACCACACTAGTTTCATCACTGACCAGGGATTGTACTGCTATAGAGTAATGCCTTTTGGACTTAAAAACGTCGGAGCAACTTATCAGCTCCTCGTCAACAAGATGTTTGCGGAACTAATATGGCGAACCATGGAAGTTTATGTGGACGACATGCTAGTAAAGTCAAGAAAAGCCAACGATCAAGTAAGCCACCTGGACGAGATGTTTCAAGTACTTCGTCAATATGGAATGAAGCTGAATCCTCTAAAGTGCTCCTTCGGAGTATCGTCGGGAAAGTTCTTAGGGTTCATCGTCCATGCCAGAGGAATTGAAGCGAACCCTCAACAAGTCCGGGCTCTGAAAGAAATCGGGATACCTTCCACTCGAAGAGAAATGCAAAGCCTAAATGGGAAAGTAGCCGCCCTGAGTAGATTCATCTCTAAAGCAACTGACAAGTGTGTCCCCTTCTTCGAAGCTATAAAGAAAAACAAGGGAAAGTTCGAATGGACTGACGAATGCGTAACAGCCTTCCACAACCTAATCGAACACCTCCAGAGACCACTAGTACTCTCAACTCCAAATGAAGGCGAAAAGCTATACCTATACCTTGCTGTGTCATCTCATGCTCTAAGCGCCGCTTTGGTAAGAGAAGACAACTGCGCGCAGCGGCCAGTGTACTTTGTAAGCAAGAGGTTCACGGGGGCAGAAGCCAGATATCCTAAACTTGAGAAGTTAGCATATTGTTTACTGATCACCTCACGGAAATTGCGACACTATTTCCAATCCCATTCCATCAGAGTTGTAACCGATCAACCGCTAAGGCAGGTACTCCATCGTCCCGACACCTCCGGACGACTGCTTAAATGGTGCATTGAGCTATGTCAATATGATATCACCTACCATCCTCGCACCGCCATCAAGGGACAAGCCATGGCTGACTTCATTGCCAAATTCACTACCAACGAAGATAAGGAGCCATCTGAAATAGAAGAAGACATCAAGTGCAATCTCTTTGTAGACGGAGCATGAAACGAACAACGCTCGGGGGCAGGTATTGTAATAATCACTCCTAGGGGGAGGAAGCTACACTATGCTCCAAGGTAGGAATTCATTGCCACCAACAACGATGCAGAATACGAAGCAGTGGTATCCGGATTAGAACTTGCCCTAGAGATTGGAGTCGGTTCTTTATGTCTCCATAGTGATTCTCAACTTATTGTAAATCAAATACTGGGAGAATTCCAGACTCGAGGAGAGCGACTCACAGCATATCTAAAGAAGACCAAGCTGCTGCTCGATCAATTGGATCACTATTTAATCAAACAAATTCCTCGAGAAGGGAATGAGGAGGCCGACGAAGTGGCAAAGCAAGCTAGCATGAAGGGCGGCACCGCTTCCGAAACAGTAACCATCTCAAAGCAACTAGCCCCGAGTTTCGAGCAAGTGAATCTGATAGCGGCAATCGAAGAGGAAACTTGGATGACTCCCATCCGGAAGTACTTACAAAATGGCACACTGCCCGACGGACGTAATGAAGTTAAGAAAATCTTGAGAAAAGCTTCCCGCTACACAATACAAGAAGGCATCCTCTATCTGTGCGGCTTCTCTAACCCCTTATTAAGGTATGTCGTTGGAAGGGAAGCCAAGGAAATCTTATCCAACATCCATCAAGGAAGCTGCGGAGACCACACCGGAGGGCAGACTCTGGCAAAGAAGATACTCCGATATGGATATTTTTGGCCCACCTTAAACAAAGACGCCTTAGACTTCGTCAAAAAATGCGACAGATGTCAGAAATTTGCTAAGATCCCTCGACTACCAACAAATGAGATTACTCAGATGACCAGCCCTTGGCCCTTTGCAGTATGGGGAATTAACTTGATTGGCGAACTGCCAATGGGCCGAGGCAGAGCCAAATATGCTATAGTAGCAGTCGACTATTTCACCAAATGGGTGGAAGCAGAACCTCTAAATAAAATATCTTCGGCAAAAGTTATTAAGTTGTTGATCAAAAATGTTTTATGCAGGTACGGGGTTCCACTCAAAATCATATCGGACAATGGACTTCAGTTTGACAGCGAGGAGTTCGCCGATTGGTGCCAAGAGCACGGAATTCACAAAAACTTCGCATCTGTGGCCTATCCCCAGGAAAATGGACAAGTCGAAGCTGTCAACAAAATTCTTAAAACTCTAATCAAGAAGAAGCTTGAGAAGTCAAAAGATGCTTGGGTGGATGAACTTCCTATGGCACTTTGAGCCTACAGCACGTCTTTCTGAACATCAACAGGGCATACTCCTTTCTCTTTGGCATACGGATCGGAGGCCATGCTCCCAGTTGAAACTATAGTGCCTTCCCACCGTAGGATCCACTACAACCTAGAAGAGAATGAAGAACTCCTCCACATGTCGTTGGACCTAATTGAAGAGAGAAGAAATGATGCAGCGCTTAAAGAGGCAGCTCACAAGCAAAAAGTGGCAGCACGATACACCTCCAAAGTCAAGCACCGCAGCTTACAAGAAGGAGATCTTGTCCTCAAGCGGATCTTCCCGCACCCCGGAGCGCTAGATCCAATCTGGGACGGACCCTATGTAATTCATAAAGATCTCCACAACGGAGCTTATATTTTGTCAACAGTGGACGGAGAGGTTTCCAGAGGGCATGGAACATCCAACACCTTCGTCGATACTTTTCTTAACTTGTACTGCCTATGTGAAGTGAATTAACAAAGAGAATCAGTGGACGTAGGCATTTTCATGCCGAACCACTTTAAAATCTTATCTCTTTTTAACTTGTTCCTTTATATCTTGGCTGCTTGTTAAGCTTTATCCTTTTATGTTGAACAAAATCCTGTGTAACGGCATTTCCATTCTGGACACTTCACGGCACAACCTCACCTGGACAAGACCTAACAGGTACTATACAAATCTATGCCCTCGCCAATGAGACACTTTTGCTCCAGCATCCCTCTGTTGCGGTTAACTCATTGCTCGCGACGGCCCTCAAAGCCAACTGTAATGAGCCGATTATAAACCACCGAGAAGGCCGACCATAGCCGAGGCAGCTCATTACGGCGTTCGGCTCGCCGGCAACCGTGAACCGATTTTAAGCCCCAACATAAGGTGTGGCCAGCCAGGGGTAGTTCACAGTTGACGATCGGCACCCGCGCTAGCCGGCCACGGTAAATCGAATAATACCCACGATTACGGGCCATAATGGACCGGGCAGTTACTGTGCGCGATCTCGGCTCCGATGTGTCTTAAGTATGGCTGTGGTAAAAAAGAAAACTCCCCGCGGAGGCGTAAGATGGGTGACAAATGTCTCCAAGACCCACAGCTAGGGAAAGTGACTACAAAACCCGTTTGCCACGAACTTAAGCACATCGAAGGCCTTCCGTGATTGGAAGTTTTACTATTTCTTATATTTCCATTATATTTATGAAAACTTTCCTCCTATCCTCTAAAACGATCACTAAAGTACAGGACACAAAATAGGAGACACTCGCTAATGGGAATAAGAACTCACAGCTGGATGGCAGGTCATTCAGCTGCATTCCATATTCGAGTACACAAGGCATTCAAAGCTACCGTCTACAGCAAAAACTTAAAGGGCGGTACTTTCTTCTCTTGTATATAAATATGTAACTATAATTTCTACGCACATCACACTAACATTGCAAGAATGAAATTATATTTTAAGCAAAAACTTAGCGTCAAACACAATCAAATCACTAACACATGCACAGCTATATTTTATGCAACACATCAAAATAACGACAGCATTCAAACACGACAAAATCAGCTTATGTTATAAAGTTACATACCAAAGATCAAGTTGTTCGTTACATAATTACAGCCCGAAAATTACATTAATGTTTTAAGACTAACATAGACAGCAATGTCAAATAAGCTGAAAAATGTCCAGATCAAGCTAAGGGGCCGACTGCATCGGGGCCTCACTTCTATCCTGCTGGCCCTCCGAGGTCTACTTAACCGCCGGATCAGAGCTCCAAGCATGCTGACCAGAGGTAGTTGGCGCTTCAGAGGTCCCGCCTATCAATTTAGGAGAAGAATTCATTGAATAAAAAATAAGCAACCAAGCTATGAAAAGGCTAAAAGGGAAGACTTACCAGCATCTGTTCCTTGATCATCATCTCCCAACTGCACACCTACCTCCTCGGCAGCGAGCAGCCGCATGCCCTCCTTCACCGCCACATTCTCCTCCGTAGTGAACTGGGCCGTAACCACATCCATCCTGAAGGCCATACCACCCTCCTTATCCGCATCAGCCTTGGCCTCCTCCGGAGCCCGGAGATAAATCCTAGCCATGATCTGGGGATAATCATCCATCCAGGATAAGTTGCCCTGCTTCCAAGTATGGAAATACATATCCTGGAGCATCTCATTCATCATCCCCTCATTTTCCTCAAGCTCCCTCATTCAGACCTCACAAGCCAACAGCTTTGCAACGGCAGCATCCCTCTCTGATCGGTATCGCGAGCGGTTAGCCTGAAGGGATTTCCTCATCTCCTCCATCTCCTCCTTCAGCTTGGCTTGAGCAAGCTCCGCGGCTTCAAGCTTCCCAGATAACTCCTCTACCCGCTCGAGATCCGCTTTCCGAACCTCGTCCATCGTTGCAATGGCCATATCGATCTGTTCCTTGCAGATGGCCTCCATTTTCTACAGCTCGGCTCTGCTAGCCTCTTCCATGGTTTTCTTTAGCCGTCTGGAGGCAGCCTCGTGCTCAGAGATCTGGATGGCCTGATCGGCGAGTTGCTTGGCCTGGTCGGCAACCACTAACCGCAATCTTATGTTGGCGCTCCCAATTTCCTCCCCGGCCTTGACCAATCGGGCATGATGCCCCATCAACTTCCTAGTCTCCTCAGCAACCCGGTCGATATTTTCCTTAGCTTCATCCCCCATAGTTACAATCCGAGTAGTAAGCAAATCAAGGGCCAGAGACTTGGCCTCATCAAGCACCCTTACCATAGGATTGCGAGGGAGAAGGTGCTCACCGGTAACCTCGTCAAAGGAAATATCATGAGAACCCGGATCCAGATCGGGATGACCCGCAAAGGGATTACGAGCCAAGCCGGGACGATCAATCTAAGTAACGGTAGGATTCTCAGACGGATGCGGAGAGGGTACGAACTCAGCATCCTCCCCCGTGATATCAGGGATAGGCTGGGTTGCGGGCTGAGGACCAGGTGACGGTTCGAATAAGGAGCGCCTCCTCTTTTTCTTTTGAATATCCTCTTCAATAACTCCGAGAAGAGGACGGTAGCCGACTACATCCCCGGAACGGTTGGTCGAAGGCTTTGGTTTAGCGGAAGCTTTGAGGAGTTTGAATTGTTCGAGGCGGTGCCGAATGTCTGATATCTTGGCCGTCTTAACCGTTCCTGGAATAAAAACCAAGTGTTACAAGCATGCATGGGACTATAATCCAAGAAACATGTGAAGTTAAAAGAGGAGTCAAAAATTCACCTTGAATCGCTGGAGTTGCCCTAGCTAAAATGCTCTCGGAAGATGGACCGGCACCAGTCCCTGCCTTATCAGTTTTCTTTGGCTTCTCGACCAAGGCCGATCCTTCCTCCAACCCCTCAAAAGCCTGGCGGAAAGCATCATCTGTCCACTCTTGGATCTCCCTTGCTTGCCCAGAAGATAAAGCCCCGGCGCCATCACCACTCTGTCCTTCACCACCATCACCACCATCACCTTCTCCATCACCTCCGCTCTCCTCCTCGCCTCTTTCCTCCTCTACATTTTCCTCCTCCGGAACATCTGGACATGTGCTAGGGGAGGGTCCATCGGATTTCTTGAGCTTCTTCCCCCTGACGACTGGAGGTATCGAGAAGGGTTTCCTCTTGCTGCTCTTTGTCGTGGCCCCTCCTTTAGCTTTGGCAGCCCTCTCCTCAGCTGTATCTCTCTGCTTGACCACAGACTGACGTGGTAGAATCAAGTTGTGCTGCAAAAGAGTAGCATTCCTGATCAGG
Organism: Allium cepa; assembly: GCA_030765085.1. Classification (NCBI taxonomy): domain Eukaryota; kingdom Viridiplantae; phylum Streptophyta; class Magnoliopsida; order Asparagales; family Amaryllidaceae; genus Allium; species Allium cepa. The sequence goes on along the minus strand of CM060939.1, from coordinate 347,107,145 downwards.
TAAGAAGCTGACCTCTCCCTTCCCGAAATGGCTTCTATTTCCGCAGCCATCTGAACCAGGCGATCGTTCTCCACGACCGCAAAGCCACCTGTCGCTAGCAAGAAATAAAAACACATAAGAAGAAGCATTGCAATCAGAACGGAAGTTATAAATAAGCTTCAACTTACAGCCGTAGGTGAAGCGACGGATGGAAACAGAGTCATCCTTGACAAAAAAAACCATTCTTTCTTGAACATGCTGAACTTTGAATATAAGTCCAGGACCGGCTTGAAGGGTACGGTCGATTCCAAGCTGATGTATGGAGACCCCTTCTTGTAGCCTCTCAAGTTGTACAAATATGGGATCTCCCGGTTGGAAGGGGGACGCCCGTATTTTCTCTGGAAAATGATGAATAGGCTCACCAGGATAGCGTAAGAGTTGGGATGAAGCTGGAAAGGGGCCACCTTTAGGTGGGTGATGAAGCTGACTATCCAAGCATTGATCGGGGGAATGGCCCCACACATACAATGGTACTTGCTGTAAGCAAAATATCCTTCAAGAGGGTCATACGGCATAACTCCATTCCCTGGCAGCACCATGCGTGCTCTATCAATCCCGAAAGAATGAGATGTAACATCAAGCTGCTCCTCTTTGAGGGAGCTAGTAAAGCAGTCAGGAGGAGAGTTCAAGAGCTCCTGAGGGCCATATCCATCCACTAGTGATCTCGGGGTGGGTCCATGTCGTCCCGGTCCTGGCTGGGCTGGGGGCACAACGAGGGGCTCTCTTCTGTCCGTAGATTTCCTCTTATCTGATCGAGTTTCCACTTTATGAGACATTTATCTGCAATACAAGAAAGTACATCGTTAAAACAGAAGATATAAACAAGCAAGTGTATGTAGTCTGGAATTTCACTCGTGACTCAAAACATAAAAGAACATTCGGCAGTTCAAGGCCAAAAGGTCATTCGGCACCCAAACTCCCGAATTCATTCGGTAAACCAAGGCAAAAGGCCATTCGGCCTTATACTCCCCAAGTTCATCCGGTAATTCAAATGTTTAAGTTCATTCGGTATTCGAACTCCCCTATCCCATTCGGTAGTCCAGCCATAAAAGTTCATTTGGCAGAAGAAAACTCACCTAGTTCGGCAGCTAAGTGTGGTTCGGTACTCGTTTGATTCAGCTGTTTTGAACAGTCAAGTTTGGTTCGGCACTCAATTGATTCGACTATCTCAAACGGTAAAGGAATAACGGTGGCATGATGCCCCTACTTATAGGCGAGCACAGGATAACCAGACCAAACGGTTCAGCACTTAGAACCGAATGAAGCTATCCCAACTGCAAGAAAACAAAGCGCGACACATGCATGCATGTGCCCCACTTTGGGGGGCAAATGTTGGGCGAATTCTCACCACTGATCCAAGGCCCCACCGAACCAATTCGTCACCGGACCGAGACCACCGGATCAATACCAAATCCCAACTCACCTACCACCAAACCATCTCCTTTCCATGTCCCTACCGAACCAACCAACTGCCGGACCAAAGCCTCTCCAACAACTACCGGTCCAACTCCATTTCCATGCGCTACCGGTCCAACTCCATTTCCATGCGCTATCGGTCCAACTCCATTTCCATGCGCTACCGTTCCAACTCCATTTCCATGCGCTACCGGTCCAACTCCATTTCCATGCACTGTCGGTCCAACTCCATGCCTAGCCGAACCACTCACCACCGAACCATCTACCTCCGAACCAAGACACCAACTCACCTCTAAGGCCCAAACCACCCACCACGGGATCAAGCTACGCTCTCACAACCGGACCAACACACATGCCATTCACTACCGAACCAGAGGCATACTACCACTACCGAACCAACATGAGGAAGGTATTACCGAACCAACACTGCCAGGCCAGATTACATCAGCCCAGGCCCACCAGCAGCTATATACATCCAAGACCCCTACGCCCAGCCTCACTCTATAAATAGAGGGGCAGGGGTACAACAATGGTAGACAAGTTTGAGAGCTCAAGCACAGATAGAACTTTCAAACAACTTTCAGATACTTGTAATCAAAGCTTTGTGCTTGTAATCTGAACAGAAAAGGAGAATAACATATAAAGTGGACGTAAGCACATTCTGGCTAAACCACTATAAATTTGTGTGTCTTTTACAGTTTAGTCCATCTATTTTATATATTTGCATAAATCACCCAAATCACTAAGAACAACACATAATCAACTAAATCATACGACTTGGAGGTGTTTGCCCATTTTCTATGCAAACACTTAATAAATCAAATATCATTTAAGTAAAACCTTTAAACTTCAAATAACTGGATATTCTTTCAATTTGATTAAATTGATATATTTATTTATCAAATCGATATTTATTTAAATCACTCTAAACCAAAATCTAGTTATAAAAATCATACCCTTTAAAATCTCAATTTTTATTTAAGTTTCACATTAATTTTATTCGAGTATAATTTTTAAACACTTTAATTCAAGTCAAATTCATATTTATCCTCTAACCTTAAAATTTTTATTTAAGTCGTTATAGACTCTATATACAATAAAATTTGAACAAATACTTAACCATATTTTAGAAAAGCAATCAAACTTTATTATTATTAAACTTGTTTTGTTTTTATTTAACCAATTAATACATAGCTTATATTCAAGAATTTAACTATATATAAAATAACATTTATGTAATATCAAAAATCAATACTTATTAAACCGTATATTTCTATCCAAAACCATAGAAATCATTTTAAAATATTTATATATAGACCGACGGTGTCTGTATAAAATTTTCTATCCTATGGTAAAGTGATACAAATATTTATCATTTTAATCCGTAATTTAAATTAAAATTACGGTTATATATCATTTCAAACCCCAACCCTGAATGAAATAAAATGCATAACAACTTACAGTGTATAACAACATAAAATACTACATCCATTCATCCAATATCAATCATCAACCATTTATCACGATCATCATCCAATTCAAACAATAACATCAATATGGAACATAAAATAAATAACAGGTATTTACTGGCAGTTTATATTCGATAATAAATTAATTAACAATTTAACTGGCAGTTTATATGCAATAATAAATTAAATAACAATTTAATTTAAATGAATTCAATTTAACTGAGATGATGATTAAAAATATGCCAAACAGTCATAAATAAATTTCTAATCACACCAAAAATTAATTTAACAAACATAAGAAATTTTAGAAGTTGTGAGTGGGTTAAAACACTCACCTTTTGAATTTAAATTAAATTTAAATACAATTTAAACCCAAAATTGAACAGTCTCAGTATTCGTACAAACCTGCACCAAAATGTCCGGAATTCCAATACAAACCTAGTGGAGAAAACCGCGTGAAACGGAACTCGTATGCACAAGTTATTATAATTAGAAGTTTCAAAATTTAAACCGAAAAAAAAATTAAATTAAAATAGTACCACACGTTATGCCACGTACGAAACTCGAGGCCGGAAAAGAAACGTGATCTCGCTATCAGCCGCCACACGTCCATCGTCCCCCAATTTTTTCCACCTCTTAGATCAACTTCGACATGATCAGGCTTCGCAATTGGAGGTGAGTTGGATCCCCGCATCCCCACACGACCCCCGCATCCCCCGTTTTCCCCGCCGCCGCCGCAGCTTTGGAGCTAGTTCTGAAAAAAACCACTAAACAAAAGGACAAACGAATGGCATCCCTACACCTGCTCGACGCCCTCTTCGAAACGCCACCACCTGATCGTCAATTGGTCGACGATCCGCTGTTGGATCGTGAAAGCCTAATTTTGCTGAAATTCATATTGAATTTATGAACAAACGATGATTCGAATCCAAAACAAATTTCAGTTCTGTGATGCGTCCATCGAGAGCTTCGAATCCATATAAAATTTTCTATATTTTGTAGAGTTTGAAATTTGGCTTTGATTTTGAATTGTAATTGGAATTAGGTTTTGTCTGCCATTGAAATTAGAAGGTGAAAAGAAATTGTACGTACAGACAAATAACAAATAGAGGTAGGCTAGGATTTATAACAGGGTATTTATAGACAAGGCTGAAAATAGAATATATGGACTAGATTAATATACGTGTTGAACGATAAAGTGGCCTGAAAAGCCTGTTCTAACTCCAAAACGAAATTGGGTCAACCATATATCAAAATAGATGTTTTAAAATGTTTTAAACGTGATGGAATAGGTTTCATGTCCAAATTCCATAGTATAAAGAAGTTATGCTAAAATCAAATTATTTCAAATTAATTTCAATTGATTTAAATTAAATTTATTTCAAGGCGTTTCGAGCCCGTACGATCAAACGACAAGTCTGATCGCTACGAAACTTGAAATCCTATTATAATTCACCGCTACGGATCCGATGAAACTGGTTTCGTCGAAATCCGAGTCAGTGCCAAAATGTCTATCAAACAAATTAATAATAAATTGATTAAATCAAATTTTCAATTTCAATTCGATAATTGACAAATTTCATCACTTTTGATTTCTCAATCATTTACAATGAGTTGAACAAATTTAAATGTCAATTTGGAGATGATTAATCTATAAATTTCATTATTAACCTCAATTTCATTAAATTCGCAAATTACAAATAAATTCCCAAAATTCCATTTAATTAAATCAATCAATAATTATTCCATTCATTATTGTCAAATAGATGGATTTAACATTGAATTCAAAACTATTACATAAATTTTCTCATATTCCATCTTCATTTCAATAACGTAATATTTAGATATTTTAACTTCATTTAATTGCAATTAATCCAATTATTGAATTTTACATTTCAATTAAATAAATAAGATCTTGATTTCCATTCTTTAAATCAACCAATTGCCATATTATAAATAGAATTAACATTATTTCCAATTAATTTCACTTATAAGCTATTATTAACAAACAAAAGTTGCAATTAATTTAGATCTAATTCAAAACATTAAATGAATGGGTAAACAATTGAAAATTATCATTATTTCCCTAATTTACTCACATTCATACCTAATTATCAACCAGCAATTATTATAGTTACTTATTTAGCATTAATTCTATCAAATTACAATTTACTACGTATTATTTCATCAATTAATATAACTTTGAATTTATTTTCCAATTTCCTAATTTCAATCAATTATAACCTTATAATTTTGTTTCAATTAATAGGTATTGCACTAATTTAGTTACTTATCAACTTGCATCAACCTTATTACATTAATTTACATTCAGTTATTATTAATCAATATATTATTCCATTGGTTGATTCAATACTCTTACTCTTATTCCTACTTGTATAAGTTTTCATTTCCAAATAATATTATAATTACTTACAGTACATTGATTTTATTCAATTATTATTTATTATTATTAATTCATCAATTAATCCACTATTTGCCCTTTTTTCTTATATTCAATTCTTAGCCTAGTATAACAATTTACATTGCTTCAATTAATCGTAATTTCATTTCAATTGTTAATACATAGCTTTAATTTTCATGGTTGCATTTCATTTTTAACATTTGCTTCATTATAAATTATAAATTTTTTATTTCTTTCTAAATTTAAATACAAAAATCTTATTAATCTAACTAATTTTAATCATTGAAATTTACGGGCCGTAACACTCTCCCCCACTCAAAACTTTTCGTCCTCGAAAAGGAAAAAAGAGGGAAAAGAAGAATTAGGAAATCAATATATTTTACTTAAAACATTAAATTTATTAACAAATAAATTTACAAAATTAATTAATTTAAATAATATATACCAATTTATAACCATTAAATCTTTTCATACTTAAATTTATAAAGTTTGGAAACATTTTCTAAATATTTTCTAAGTCCAAAATTTACGGAAAATTTTGGCAGAGTCTCCTTTGTACGGAGAGGCTCGGGAGAAAATATAATATCAAATATAATAATATATAACATATATTTCTAAATAATATATCCCAACACAGGAAAAATAATATAATAGCGCTATAAAACCATAATACGAGAACGTACCTATTTGTCGGGCAATTAACGCTTAATTTATGAAACCAAAGCAGTAGCAATTTGTGACGCCCCACCTCTATGCCCACGCTAGCCAAGAACACTACGATGTAATGCTGTCAACTAGCACGGAGAATATAGCTGTTGAGGAGCGACCATCCATGTAATTGCTTTGCGCGAGAACCGATATGTCAGATAGTATAACATGCATTTTATTTCAAGGGAAATCCAACATACCGATACAAACACAAAGCTACTACACAGTGACTATAATAATCTTCGGAAACAAATATAGAAATAAGCATAACACAAATCAATCACAGATAATTCATATCACAAAGGCGGAAGAAGATATGAATACATAATTAACACATGGAAGTGTATATCACAGTAGTGGTCAAAACGATCCACAATAATACAAAAGAATAGCAACACGTGCTACACAAAAGAATACAACTATGAGTCTATATCTCAAGTGTATACAATAAAATAAACTACTAATCTAAGTAGTTTGCCAAAAGTCAGAGTAATTAATCCCTGGGGAGAACTCAAGCAGAAGCACCTGTAACATCTCGGTCTGACCCGAGTATTATTTAATAAGAAAATAATAAACGGATCAGTCTAACTATAAATATCAGATGAAACGATATAGAATAAGAGATATGACTAAACACATAATAATCACAATGCCAAGCTGTGATATATATAAGTAATTGAAAATCAACGAGAGATTAATCAATATCACCAAATCTACACAAGAAACAAAGAAATGTCATACTCCTCATTTCGTTCACCAAACCACAATAAATGACATATTATATCAATGCCAATCACAAAAGTCAATGACACACAAATTCACCAATACAAATATCGATATAGCTTATCGATGGAAATCACGGAAATTGGTGAAACACAAATTCTAGAAATCATCTCAAAAAATCCAGAAATCACAAAAGTCAATGACGCACAAATTCACCAATACACAAATATCGATATAGCTTATCGATGGAAATCACGAAAATTGGTGAAACACAAATTCTAGAAATCATCTCAAGAAATCCAGAAATCACAAAGGGGGGAAGGCCTATCACAAACGGGAGCATAAAGCTCGCCAACACGTGTATCACAAATGGAACGCTAATTCCATGGTTGCTAACCATCACAAATTGAGCCGAAGCTCCACAAACGGCCCGAAGACCATGGGTTGCTACCCCACCAAATTGAGTCGAAACTCCACAAAACGGGGTTTAGTCTCCCTCGCCGACAAAGAGACATCGCACATTGCTAGTCTAAATCACAAAGATGATCGTCATGATCAACGAGAAGTGTCAGTTACACTAAGCTAGTAAATATATGAGTTTAGCTTCATGTCCCATAACCACTTGCTTAACTTAAATATTTACGTACAAACTGTAGATCTCCACTAGGAAATTGTCACAAGAGATTCAATCGAACAAGTCCAATAATTAACCGACGAAGTAAACGCAAGCGTTTCATACCACTCATCTTACTAAGTCGTTTAATTAGATTTCTCATACGAGTGAGGTAAAGGTTTTTATATACTAATAGATTGGAAGACGGTTTTATAAACGAATTTGGTATTGAATCGTTTTGAGGAAAGAGTTTTGATATTTACTACTAGTATTGAAACCTTTGTATTTTTAAAGTGACAAAACACAAAAATGATTGTAGAAACAATCAATCACTAAAATTCACATACGAAGATGTGAATAAAAATCCAAAGAAATCGATCCGAATCCATCAAAATGGATATTCCCAAAACTTCCAAAAATAGAAGTCATTAACGTCGTAGAAACAACAAGTGGGAAATAACACGAGTCGATGGAATTTGAAAACCGTGCAAAAATAGGCTCAAGTAGGCATAGAAGACAACTAGGTGCAGGTCAGTCGACTGGCTCATTGAGTTCAGTCGACTGAACTCAGTCCCCAAAAATCCACGGGATACTGGTCAGTCGACTGAACTCAGTGGGTCAGTCGACTGACTGCAGTAAACAGAGCCCCTAGGCTCTGCAGGAAGCCTTCAAACTGCATTTTAGCTTCAGCCAGTCGACTGACTTGGAAGTCCAGTCGACTGACTAGAGCTAAGGCAGTTTTCTCTGCCTAAAAATGGAAGGTGAAACCCTTCCAATTCGCAACCGGAGAAGCTTCGGGCACTAAAGGATTACGCCAATCAGCAACCCAGCCCAATAGGCTCTTCGATGCGTCATCAAAAACAAGTTCAAACTACAAGGCTATGATTTTTGAAGATTTGAACTCGAAACACTAAAAATTGGAATATACAACAAATCAATCCAAACCAAAACCAAATGCACATGAATATGTGTTAGGAATTCATACCTAACAATCGAAGATAATCATAGACCTAGATGTGAGATTAAAAATCTCACCTTTTTACAAAATCAAACAAGAAGAAGCTTGAAAGAAAATGGAGAATCAACCTCTCTTCAACACAACCCAAATGAGCTTGAATCTATGCTCAAAACAAGAACATTCCCAAAATTAGGTTTAGGAATTTCTGAAATTGGTAAGAGAATAAGTTGGAGAAGAAGAAGAGAATGCTTACCAATGGGTTCTCTTGAATTAGGAGCTAGGAATTTGAGATTGCAAGAGGAACTAGGGTTTTGGAGTTTTAATTTCCAATCTCTCCCACCATTATTGCCTTAGAACTGAAAAGAGAAGATAATGAGGGTGAATGGGGGAAGAGTGGCTCAGTTTTGAGTATAGGTTAAACATAGGGCTGAACCCAAACCCAAACCCAAAGTGAAAAGTAGCAAGAATCAACTTTATCCAAACATATCGAAATTTATACTCAAAAAGGTCGCAATCGGCATTTTAAACTCAATGGGAGTAGTCCCGAGTCCTAATTCGATCGTATGCAAAAAGTAGCTTTTCGGACTAAATCCGACTAACGATAAAATATTTAAATAAAATATTTAATATAAAATCGATAAATATGCGGGTTGTTACAGACTCCCCTCCTTAAAGAAATTGCATCCTTGCAATATTTAAGAAGAAGATATGTAATAACAACCATAAAAGCATATTCAACACAAAAGAAGTTTGAAATAAGAAGTTCACCTCAAAGAGCATGAGAAAGTAAGTCCGGATGTGTTCGCTTGATGTACTCTCTAGATTCCCAAGAACAATCCTTAGGATTTGAAGACCATTGAACTTTAACAAGCGAAACATCTTTATTTTGAAGTCGCTTGACCTCCGAAGCAATGATACGAATAGGATGTTGCTCATAAATTAAATTAGGCGAAACTTCAATCTCTTCCACAACACCGGGCTCAAGAATAGAATCGGAATCTCGAAGACATTTTCGAAGTTGAGAAACGTGAAACACGTCATGGATAGCAGAAAATTGAGCCGGTAATAAATGGCGATAAGCCATGGAACCAATGCGTTCAGTGATAGGAAATGGCCCAATATATCGAGGCGCCAATTTTCCCGATCGACTGAAACGTACAACACCTTTCATAGGTGAAACACGAATGAACACAAAATCTCCCACAGAAAATTCTAACTTCCTTCTCTGGTTATCGGCATAGGATTTTTGTCTACTCTGGGCTTCTTTCATCCTATGACGAATAAGATCAATCTTTTCTGTGGAATCACGAATAAAATCTGGACATAAAACCAGCTTCTCACCGGCCTCAAGCCAACAAGAAGGAGATCGGCATGGCCTTCCATAGAGGGCCTCGAAAGGTGCCATACCAATACTAGATTGGAAGCTATTATTACAGGAGAATTCAACAAGTGAAATATGATCTTCCCAACTTCCACCAAAATCAAGCACACAAGAACGAAGAAGATCTTCAAGAGTTTGATTCACACGCTCAGTTTGTCCATCGGACTGAGGATGATAAGCGGTGCTAAAATTGAGCTTCGTTCCCAAAGCTTTTTGAAGACTCTTCCAAAATCCACTAGTAAACAATGGATCACGATCACTAACAATAGAAGTAGGAACTCCATGCAATTTAACAATCTCTTTGATAAAGAGCTTGGCCAAAAGAGTAACGGTTCGGTTAGACCGAACAGGAATAAAATGGGCGGATTTAGTAAGTCTATCAACGATCACCCATAAGCTATCATGACCCGATCGAGAACGGGGAAGGCCATCTATAAAATCCATGGAAATTTGGTCCCACTTCCAAATTGGAATTTCTAAAGGTTGTAATAACCCACCGGGCCTTTGATGTTCGGCTTTAACAAGCTGGCAAGTCATGCAATACTTAACAAAGTTAGCAATATCAAATTTCATTCCCTCCCAATAATATAGTCGCTTCATATCCGCGTACATTTTACTACTACCAGGATGAATGGTAAATTTAGAACGATGTGAATCTTCTAAAATATATTTACGAAGATCACTAATATTTGGCACGATAAGTCTACCAAATTTTCGAATGCCGCCACGAGAATCGATATCAAACTCTTTCAATCCCTCAATATCAATTTTATCCCTAATATTTTGGCCAAGAAGAGCCATTTCGGGATCTAGCCTTTGAGCTTCAAGAATGCGGTCTAAAAGAGAAGGATGAGCCTCAAGGCTACATAACACAAGTGATGAACATAAATCGGAGACACGGTCTCGAATCTCACAAGTGGACAAGTTCTCGAGATCGTTCCATTCAGATATCATCATAGAAACAACAGCTTGTTGTTTACGGCTAAGAGCATCGGCGACACGATTACCCTTACTGGGGGTATAAAGAATATCAAGATCATAAGGAGCAAGAAACTCGAGCCAACGCTGTTGACGCAAATTAAGTTCCTTTTGAGAGAATAAATACTTCAAGGACTTATGATCGGTATAAAGAACAAATTTCTCTCCTAAAAGATAATGACGCCAAATACGAAGGGCGAAAACAATAGTCGCGAGCTCTAAATCATGAGTGGCATATCTAGTCTCAGCAGGCTTCAATTGTCTAGAAGCATAAGCAATAACACGTTCTCTTTGCATAAGAACGGCACCCAAACCAACGCGACTAGCATCGGTATAAACAACAAAATCTTGATTCCCCTCGGGAATAACAAGAATAGGAGCATCTGAAAGGAGTTCTTTTAGTTTCTGAAAAGAAGTTTCACATTTGTCCGACCAAATGTATTTAACACCTTTCTTCGTCAAGCCAGTGAGAGGCACGGCAATCTTAGAAAAATCTTTGATAAAACGGCGGTAATAGTCCGCCAATCCGAGAAAACTACGAATCTCTGTCACACTCTCCGGTCTCTTCCAATCTTGAATCGCTTCAATCTTTGAAGGATCCACGGAAATTCCGGATTCGGAAATAATATGACCGAGAAACTTCACACGAGATTGCCAAAAGTGGCATTTAGAAAATTTTGCCTTTAATTGATTACTCCTAAGAGTTTCCAACACAATCCGAAGATGTTTTTCATGCTCCTCCTCGGTTTTAGAATACACAAGAATATCATCGATAAAGATGAGAACAAACCGGTCGAGGAAGTCTTTGAAAACTCTATTCATAAGGTCAACGAAATAAGCCGGAGCATTCGTTAGACCAAATGGCATAACGAGCCATTCATAAGATCCATAACGAGTACGGAACGATGTCAAAGGAATACTATCCTCTGCAATACGAAGCTGATGAAATCCAGTAGCTAAGTATAATTGTGAAAAGACTCTAGCACCACTAAGTTGATCGAATAGATCATCAATCCGAGGTAAAGGATATTTATTTTTGATAGTAAGATCATTAAGCTTGCGGTAGTCAACGCAAAGCCTAAGTGTACCATCGGATTTCTTCACAAAAATAGCCGAACCTCCCCAAGGCGAGGAACTAGAGCGAATAAATTGCTTCGTCTCCAATTCAGATAATTGTTTACGCATCTCCTCGTTTTCTTTATTGGACATACGATAAGGAGGACGAGTGATAGGTTGAGCTCCAGGAATAAGATTAATTCTGAACTCAATTGCTCGCTTAGGTGGTAATCCTAAAACGGGCTCGAATATATCGGAAAATTCACAAACGACGTGAATAAGAGAAATAATATCACCCTCATCATCATCATCGTCATCACCAGGGTTTAAAGAATATAAAGATGCAACCAAAGCGGAATCCGAATCTTTAAGAATAACAGAAACCTGATTAACAGATTGAGGATGTCGAAGATGGATAGTCCGCTCAGGACATAGGATATGAGCTTCATAACGGTTAAGCCAATCCATTCCCAAAATCATTCCAAAGCCTAAATAACGCATGACATGCAAATCGGCTAGGAAAGAAAAATCACACAAAATAATCTCGACATCATTACACAATAAACTGATTGTCGCGGATCCACCAACCGGATTCGCAATTCTCAAAGAAGTCATTAAACACAAAACATCCAAAGAAAAAGTATCAACAAGTTCTTTTGATATAAAAGAATGGGACGCACCCGTATCAAAAAGAACTCGAATAGGATGATCACGAAATAAAATAATTCCATCCAGAATAGAATGAGAAATACCTTGGCCACGAGATGTGTTGCCAGGGGCTTGAGCAACATTTAACTTTCCCTCCTTCTTGCCCTGAAGCTTGGGGCATGAAGATATAACATGACTGGGAACTTTGCAGTAGCGACAAGAGAGAGACTTTGGGCACTTGTTCGCATAATGGTCCTTCGAACCACAATTATAGCATTCCCCACGACCAAAGGAAGAAGTCTTTACCACAGAGGTTGCTTGCTTCCCTTTCTTATTGGGATAAGGGCCTTTGAATTGGTTTGGCCTTTTCTTGTTGTTGAAGTTTGGTTTGGAACCCACCACTTCAACATCATTCTCCTTATCCGCCTCTTCAAGACGAAGAGCGATATCAATGAGTTGGTCGAAAGAAACTTCTAATTTTAGAAGTAATGGCTTCTTGAGATTTTTGTTTAAGCCATAGACGAACCTCTGATTTTTCTTCAATGGGGTGTTGATGTATTCAACCCCATATTTGGAGAGAGATTCAAAAGACGTGACATAATCTGCCATGGAAGATTCACCTTGAACAAGGTCTATAAAACGGCGAGCCAAAGTCACCTTCTCAGCTTCTGGTACGAATTTCAACTCGAAGCGTTCCCGGAATTGCTCCCAGGTGAGATCCGCTTCATTAATCTCAGAAATAAGAAGCTCGTACCAGTCCAATGCTCTTTTTCGGAGCATACTAGAGGCCACCTGAACTCGGTGAAGGTCAATAAGATTCATGCGAGAAAAGATTTGATCGCATGACCTTAGCCAAGCCTGTACTTCAATAACAGTTTCGGAACCTTTGAATGGCTCCCCACCCAAATTAGTGTAATCGCTACACAAGCGTGCAAATCCCGACTTTGGATGAGTAGGTTCCGGTTAGATCCAGCTGCTTGAGCATTTGTCACTAAATCAAGAAGTTGTTGAGCAGTCATAAAAAATCCATCCTGGGGTAGAGTGCTAGATGGCACGACTCTGGGGCGGCCTGGTCTAGACATTTCTCTTCCTTTAGAAAGAAAGAAGAAGAAGAAAACGGTAATTCACCAAATTCAATATCAAGCAATTCTTGATAGATAAAACAGGAATCATAAAAGAAAATAGGATAGGACGGTACGAAGACCCGAATAAAATCCTAAAGCACGACTCCTAAGATGGACTTAGGAAGATGATCCTTGTTATAATATTTCATATTGTTCCGAAGTTTGGCTCTGATACCAAGCTGTGACGCCCCACCTCTATACCCACGCTAGCCAAGAACACTACGATGTAATGCTGTCAACTAGCACGGAGAATAAGGCTGTTGAGGAGCGACCATCCATGTAATTGTTTTGCGCGAGCACCGATATGTCAGATAGTATAACATGCATTTTATTTCAAGGGGAAATCCGACATACCGATACAAACACAAAGCTACTACAAAGTGGCTATAATAATCTTCGGAAACAAATATAGAAATAAGCATAACACAAATCAGTCACAGATAATTCATATCACAAAGGCGGAAGAAGATATGAATACATAATTAACACATGGAAGTGTATATCAAAGTAGTGGTCAAAAAGATCCACGATAATACAAAAGAATAGCAACACGTGCTATACAAAAGAATACAACTATGAGTCTATATCTCAAGTGTATATAATAAAATAAACTACTAATCTAAGTAGTTTGCCAAAAGTCAGAGTAATGAATCCCTGGGGAGAAGTCAAGCAGAAGCACCTGTAACATCTCGGTCTGACCCGAGTATTATTTAATAAGAAAATAATAAACGGATCAGTCTAACTATAAATATCAGATGAAACGATATAGAATAAGAGATATGACTGAACACATAATAATCACAATGCCAAGCTGTCATATATATAAGTAATTGAAAATCAACGAGAGATTAATCAATATCACCAAATCTACACAAGAAACAAAGAAATGTCATACTCCTCATTTCGTTCACCAAACCACAATAAATGACATATTATATCAATGCCAATCACAAAAGTCAATGACACACAAATTCACTAATGCACAAATATCAATATAGCTTATCGATGGAAATCACGGAAATTGGTGAAACACAAATTCTAGAAATCATCTCAAGAAATCCAGAAATCACAAAAGTCAATGACGCACAAATTCACCAATACACAAATATCGATATAGCTTATCGATGGAAATCACGAAAATTGGTGAAACACAAATTCTAGAAATCATCTCAAGAGATCCAGAAATCACAAAGGGGGGAAGGCCTATCACAAATGGGAGCATAAAGCTCGCCAACACGTGTATCACAAACGGAACGCTAATTCCATGGTTGCTAACCATCAAAAATTGAGCCGAAGCTCCACAAACGGCCCGAAGACCATGGGTTGCTACCCCACCGAATTGAGTCGAAACTCCACAAAACGGGGTTTAATCTCCCCTGCAGACAAAGAGACATCGCACATTGCTAGTCTAAATCACAAAGATGATCGTCATGATCAACGAGAAGTGTCAAGTACACTAAGCTAGTAAATATATGAGTTTAGCTTCATGTCCCATAACCACTTGCTTAACTTAAATATTTACGAACAAACTGTAGATCTCCACTAGGAAATTGTCATAAGAGATTCAATCGAACAAGTCCAAGAATTAACCGACGAAGTAAAAGCAAGCGTTTCATACACTCGTCTTACTAAGTCGTTTAATTAGATTTCTCATACGAGTGAGGTAAAGGTTTTTATATACTAATAGATTGGAAGACGGTTTTATAAACGAATTTGGTATTGAAAATAGAGTTGAAAATCGTTTTGAGGAAAGAGTTTTGATATTTACTACTAGTATTGAAACCTTTGTATTTTTAAAGTGACAAAACACAAAAATGATTGTAGAAACAATCAATCACTAAAATTCACATACGAAGATGTGAATAAAAATCCAAAGAAATCGATCTGAATCCATCAAAATGGATATTCCCAAAACTTCCAAAAATAGAAGTCATTAACGTCGTAGCAACAACAAGTGGGAAATAACACGAGTCGATGGAATTTGGAAACCGTGCAAAAATAGGCTCAAGTAGGCATAGAAGACAACTAGGTGCAGGTCAGTCGACTGGCTCATTGAGTTCAGTCGACTGAACTCAGTCCCCAAAAATCCACGGGATACTGGTCAGTCGACTGAACTCAGTGGGTCGGTCGACTGACTGCAGTAAACAGAGCCCCTAGGCTCTGCAGGAAGCCTTCAAACTGCATTTTAGCTTCAGCCAGTCGACTGACTTGGAAGTCCAGTCGACTGACTGGAGCTAAGGCAGTTTTCTCTGCCTAAAAATGGAAGGTGTAACCCTTCCAATTCGCAACCGGAGAAGCTTCGGGCACTAAAGGATTACGCCAATCAGCAACCCAGCCCAATAGGCTCTTCGATGCGTCACCAAAAACAAGTTCAAACTACAAGGCTATGATTTTAGAAGATTTGAACTCGAAACACTAAAAATTGGAATATACAACAAATTAATCCAAACCAAAACCAAATGCACATGAATATGTGTTAGGAATTCATACCTAACAATCGAAGATAATCATAGACCTAGATGTGAGATTAAAAATCTCACCTTTTTACAAAATCAAACAAGAAGAAGCTTGAAAGAAAATGGAGAATCAACCTCTCTTCAACACAACCCAAATGAGCTTGAATCTATGCTCAAAACAAGAACATTTCCAAAATTAGGTTTAGGAATTTCTGAAATTGGTAAGAGAATAAGTTGGAGAAGAAGAAGAGAATGCTTACCAATGGGTTCTCTTGAATTAGGAGCTAGGAATTTGAGATTGCAAGAGGAACTAGGGTTTTGGAGTTTTAATTTCCAATCTCTCCCACCATTATTGCCTTAGAACTGAAAAGAGAAGATAATGAGGGTGAATGGGGGAAGAGTGGCTCAGTTTTGAGTATAAGTTAAACATAGGGCTGAACCCAAACCCAAACCCAAAGTGAAAAGTAGCAAAAATCAACTTTCTCCAAACATATTGAAACTTATACTCAAAAAGGTCGCAATCGGCATTTTAAACTCAATGGGAGTAGTCCCGAGTCCTAATTCGACCGTATGCAAAAAATGGCTTTTCGGACTAAATCCGACTAACGATAAAATATTTAAATAAAATATTTAAATATAAAATCGATAAATATGCGGGTTGTTACAAAATTGCTTCCATAACCTGTATTTCACTTATATAATCTAAAAGGGTTAATAATTATATAAAATGAAATGTTTAAAGTTGTTTCAACCATAAACAAACAAATCAATACAACAACAATCACTTGCAACAGGGCATATAATCATCACATAGAATCAATACAAATCAATCATTCATTTATATCAAACAAAACAAATAGTTGTTTGGGTACAAAAACTTTAAATTGTATAGAATGAGAAATAACTACTAAGTGCACCATTTACTCAACAGTCTTAGATGAAACTAAATAGATTATTCATACTTCCAGACAATTTTAAAGTATCCTTCCCCAAACAACCATAAATCAAACAAACAACAATTTCAAGCATAAATCAAGTTCATTCTTATAAATTTCATTTCACAACGTTTATTGTTTATTCCCTTTTTATTCATACAATGATTCATCTTTTTAATTTACATTTACTTTTTACAAATTTATTTCATTTTTTTGCATTTATACTTGCATACATTCATTTCCATTTATTTACAGTATTCATCTTCAATTTAATTTCTTTGCAATATAAATTTCTCTACTTAAGTTTTCTTTTTAATTACTTTCTATCACAATTTATTATAGTAATATTTCAATTACAACGTAAGTTTATAATAACTACAACATCAAATTCTTATTTATTAGAGAATTTCATTGAATACTTTCATTACTTCAAGTTTTACTTGTATAATATCCTGTTACAATTTCTAGTTAACCATTACAACTTTTAATATTTGGTAAGTTATATATATGTTCTTTAAGGATGCAATTTGAAGTTATATAAGCTTTTCTCATTTCTTTTAATTAACTTAATGTTCAATAATCTTACCTTGCGTCTTATAAGTCACAATTTCAACTTGCTTGCAATTTCATTCATAACCTAGCATTAAGTCTCTTATTTTATTTAGAGTTTTCAATTGTTAGTTAAATTCCATTTCACTAAGGCAGTTGAAACTATTAACTAATGGAAAATTTAGAACTAAATACCAGGTTAAATTTCAAATCGCTTTAGAATAATAGGTAAATATATACTTGCAACTTGTATATCCAATTATATATAAAACAAATTAAAATTTATATGTTCTTATCAAAATAAATCTACAGTAAAACTACTACAGTGACCTTCCCACTTCGAAACTCGGAAATAAATGTCGATGATGCGTGCACTCATCACCGAAATTATTTTCCAACAACAAAGAGGGGAGTACATCTTATTTCTTTCAAGAGTTCTTTAAAACAATTCTTTCAAATTATATTGAAATATTTATATCATAAAATAATTCTAATAATATTATTATTATATTTCAAAATCATTCAAAAGAAATTTTCAAACCCCTGGAACTTGAATTCTAAATTCCCAATTTCCATTTATTTTATTTTCAATCTCATTTCAACTATTATTTATAAATTTCGTTACCTAACAACCAATATATTGCAACCAAATATATATATATATATATATCATTTATTAAAAATTTATTTTATATATAGAAAATATAATAGGCAAAATTATTTCATTCACCTATATTCAAAACAAATATTGTGTCGGTCTGTCCTATTAACTGTTTAGAAATCCCTATTGATGTCATAGCGTCCTATGCACCAACCGGAATTTATAAGTAGAAAACGGCACAAATTAACACAATATAAAGCCTTTTTATAACACTAATAAATACGCTCTCTCATATATATACACTCAGCAACTCATCATAGGGTATTACTACCCTATCGATAAAGAGTCGGACCCCACAAAGCTAAGGTTTATCGCTAAATCAAAGCACTGATCCAGATGTACCATCCGCCTTTTTGTACGTTGTAAATCGACGATAAACCACACACGTCAGACTTAAACCATACAGAAGAGCGGATTGTTATGGGGTAAAAAAGAAAATATAGAGAAAGAAAAAAACAAAATAGAATCTTGCTGCGGAACGTTAAAATATAATAATCAAATATACAGTTCATGAAGCTGTTTTACAAAATATTCGATTATACTTATATAATAGGGGTTTTTAGGCTCAAGGAAAAAGTTAGAGAAAAATTTAGTTTCAGGGACAAAAAGTTTGTTTTTTAGGCTGAAGGACACTTTTTAGTGTAAATCACAGAATGATAGTTGTAACTATCATTTTCAGTTTACACTAAAAAGTGTCTTTCAGACTAAAAAGTAAACTTGATGTCCTTGAGCCTAAATTTTTTTGCAACTTCTTCCTTCTGCCTAATTACCTGTATATAATATATATCAAAGTTACACATACCAGAGAACAATAAATAATGCAGCGAAACAGTATGAATGTCGTAGAATACTATAATAAATAATAATAAATCTTCGTCTTCGCCTTCCAGAATACGGTCTTCCAAATCCTGAAATGCTCAGGCTGACCCGAACGAATTGAAAAGACAAAACACTCGAGTCAGAACTAAAGATCTTATGTAAGTTAAATCAACAGTAAATAATATGAGTGGAACGGCGTCAGAGATGTTTATGAGATTTGACTCTCCTACCCAGTGTGTAACGTGAGTGTAGTAACTCAAGAGATGCTGGGATTCACTTCTCCTAAGGATCCGTTAAACTATTTACTATGTAGTAATATTTTGCTACTATAATAGTATCTAATAGTAAAATAAATTTACTCTTAAATAGCATTAAGGGGTTACCCATATAGCCCTTAACACGTAGTAATGCCAATAGTCTATACAGTATCGTAATACCTCCTGATCGGGAGGCTACCAGAGGATACTCCATAAGTACGACACAAATCAAAATCGTACAAGGCGCGCTAGGGTAGGTGACACGGCAAAAATAGGCAATGCCAGGGTGATATACCAATTATGCTTTCGTACCGGTGGTAGCACGTAGCAGCTACTACCACCCACCTTGAGCCACACCCCTAAATCAAAAATCAAAAGTGGCCGCCGAATCAATCCAAATTTAGAGTATAATATCGAAGGGATGTGTCCGATAAAAGGTGCTACATTCTTGGCCCGTCAATCGCTCCTGTTTTAGCCACCTTATGCCAACTCACGGGAGTCAGGTCCACGTATTTACCTCAAAGGAAATGCCGCCGCCATCCTACTTCATTCTGGAATCTCCACCGCGTACACGATTGTTAAAGTGGTTTTCGGAGTTGGCAGAGAGTATAACAACTTCCGATCCCAGTCTCTTTAACAACCAAACGTTATTATAACACCGCGGTCATTTTAAAATAATTATACTTCAAAACCAGAATATAATATCCATTTCAAAACCATATAAATACGATATCATTTCCATTTTAAAAACCCAAATCAATATGATATTATTAACCCAAATCAATGCAATATCATTTTTTTTCAAATATATCTCTTTTCTAAAATCATAGCACTTTTAAATTTGTATACTTCGAAACCAAAGCCACTTGAAATAAAACACTTCCAAATTATAATACTTTGAAACTCAAAACTTTGAAACATAACTACACCTTAAATAGCTTAAATATTACATTACTTTATATAATAAAATAACTTCTTCGATTTCATAAATCAAATTCCAAATACAGATTCGAACCCCAAATAACCATTTTAATTTCCATATATTTCAAAGCTTTAAATATTCCACCATTTCAAAACTAATTCTTTGATAATTCTATTTCTATCAAATTCAATTTCTGTTATTTAGATTTGAAGTGTTTACTTAATAAATCAAATATCATTTAAGTAAAACCTTTAAACTTCAAATAACTGGATATTCTTTCAATTTGATTAACTTGATATATTCATTTATCAACTCGATATTTATTTAAATCACTATAAACCAAAATCAAGTTATAAAAATCATACCCTTTAAAATCTCAATTTTTATTTAAGTTTCACATCAATTTTATTCGAGTATAATTCTTAAACACTTTAATTCAAATCAAATTCATATTTATCCTCCAAACTTAAATTTGTTTATTTAAGTCATTATAGACTTTGTATACAATAAAATTTGAACAGATACTTAACCATATTATACAAAAGCAATCCAACTTTGTTATTATTATACTTTTTTCTATTAAACCAATTAATGAATAGCATATATTCAAGAATTTAACTATATATAAAATAATATTTATGTAATATCAAAAATCAATACTTACTGAACCGTATATTTCTATCCGAAACCATAGAAATCATTTTAAAATATTTGTATATAGACCGGCGGTGTCTGTATAAAATTTCTATCCTATGGTTAAGTGATACAGATATTTATCATTTCAATCCGTAATTTAAATTAAAATTATGCATTTCAAACCGCAACCCGGAATGAAATAAAAGCATAACAACTTAGAGTGTATAACAATATAAAATACAACATTCATTCATCCAATATCAATCATCAACCCTTTATCACAATCATCATCCAATTCAAACAATAACATCAATATGGAACAGAAAATAAATAACAGGCATTTACTGGCAGTTTATATTCAATAATAAATTAATTAACAATTCAACTCAGTTTATATGCAAAAATAAATTAAATAACAATTTAATTTAAGTAAATTTAATTTAACTAAGATGATGATTAAAAATATGCCAAACAGTCGTAAAAAAATTTCTAATCAAACCAAAAATTAGTTCAACAAATATAAGAAATTTTAGAAGTTGTGAGTGGGTTAAAACACTCACCTTTTGAATTTAAATCCAATTTAAACCCAAAATTGAATAGTCTCAGAATTCGCTTAAATCAGCACCAAAACATCCGGAATTCCAATACGAACCTAGCAGAGAAAACCGCGTGTGAAACGGACCTCGTATGCACAAGTTATTATAATTAGAAGATTCAAAATTTATATTAAAAAAATAAAATTAAATTAAAACAGTACTACACGTTATGCCACGTACAAAACCCTAGGCCGGAAAAGAAACGCGATCTTGCTATCAGCTGCCACATGTCCATCGTCCCTCAATTTTTTTCCACCTCTCAGATCAACTTCGACACGATCAGGCTTCGCCATTGGAATCCTCTCCACGAGCCGCCCCTACCTAACCTGTCGCACGAACCCCGCATCCCCCGTTTTCCCCATCGCCGCTGCCGCTTTGGAGCTAGTTCTGTTGAAAACCACTAAACATAAGGACAAATGAACGACATCCCTACACCTGCTCGACGCCCTCTTCGCAACGCCACCACCTGATCGTCGATTAGTCGACGATCCGCCATTGGATCGTAAAAGCCTAATTTCGACGATTGAAACTCTTTTTGAATTTCTGAAAAAACGTTGATTCGAATCCAAAAATGAATTACAGTTCCGTAATGCATCCATCGAGAGCTTTGAATCCATATAAAATTTGCTATATTTTGTGGAGTTTGAAATTTGGCTTTGATTTTGAATTGTAATTGGAATTAGGGTTTGTCTGCCATTGAAATGAGGAGGTGAAAAGAAATTGTACGTACAGACAAATAACAAATATAGGTAGGCTAGGGTTTATAACAGGGTATTTATAGACAAGGATGAAAATAGAATAGATGGACCAGATTGATATACGCATTGAAAGATAAAGTGGCCCGAAAAACCCGTTCTGACTCCAGAACGAAATTGGGTCAACCCATATATCAAAATAGACGTTTTAAAATGTTTTAAAAGCGATGGAACAAGTTTCATGTCCAAATTCCATCATATGAAGAAGTTATGCTAAATCAAATTATTTCAAATTGATTTCAATTAAATATATTTCAAGGTATTTCGAGCCCATACGATCAAACGACAAGTCTGATCGCTACGAAACTTGAAATCCTATTATAATTCACCGTTTTGGATCCGATGAAACTGGTTTCGTCGAAATCTGAGTCATGGCCAAAATGTCTATTTTCCCATTAATTAAATAAATCGATAATAAATTGATTAAATTAAATTTTCAATTTCAATTCGATAATTGACAAATTTCATCACTTTTGATTTCTCAATCATTTACAATGAGTTAAACAAATTTAAATGTCAGTTTAGAGATGATTAATCTATAAATTTCAGTATTAACCTCAATTTCATTAAATTCGCAAATTATAAATAAAATTCCCAAAATTCCATTTAATTAAATCAATCAATAATTATTCCATTCATTATTGTCAAATAGATGGATTTAACATTGAAGTCAAAACTATTACATAAATTTTCTCATATTCCATCTTCATTTCAATAACGTAATATTTAGATATTTTAACTTCATTTAATTGCAATTAATCCAATTATTGAATTTTACATTTCAATTAAATAAATAAAATCTTGATTTCCATTCTTTAAATCAACCAATTGCCATATTATAAATAGAATTAACATTATTTCCAATTATTTTCTTAATTTATACTAACATAACTTTCAATTTAGATTTATTGTAATTGATTACGGTTAAAATTTAATATACTAAATAAATGGTTAACT
Source organism: Allium cepa (assembly GCA_030765085.1). Lineage (NCBI taxonomy): Eukaryota > Viridiplantae > Streptophyta > Magnoliopsida > Asparagales > Amaryllidaceae > Allium > Allium cepa. Next base: position 347,084,067 of record CM060939.1, on the reverse strand, counting down.
TAAACAAATCGTTACCATTAACTTTTGATTTCACTTACAAGCTATTATTAACAAACAAATGTTGCAATTAATTTTGATCTAATTCAAAACATTAAATGAATGGTAAACAATTAAAATTTATTACTATTTGCCTAATTTACTCACATTCATACCTAATTACCAACCAACAATTATTATAGTTACTTATCTTGCATTTATTCTATCAAATTACAATTTATTATGTATTATTTCATCAATTAATATAACTTTGAATTTAATTTTTAATTTTCTAATTTCAATCAATTATAACCTTACAATTTTGTGTCAATTAATAGGTATTGCACTAATTTAGTTACTTATCAACTTGCATCAACCTTATTAGATTAATTTACATTCAGTTAGTATTAATCAACATATTATTCCATTGGTTGATTCAATACTCTAACTCTTATTCATACTTTTATAAGTTTTCATTTCCAATCAATATTATAATTACTTACAGGACATTGATTTTATTCAATTACTATTTATTATTATTAATTCATTAATTAATCTACTATTTACCCTTTTTTCTTATATTCAGTTCTTAGCCTGGTATAATAATTTACATTGCTTCAAATAATCGTAATTTCGTTTCAATTATTAATACTTAGCTTTAATTTCCATGGTTGCATTTCATTTTTAACATTTGCTTTATTACAAATTATAAATTTTTATTTCTTTCTAAATTTAATTACAAAAATCTTATTAATCTAACTAATTTTAATCATTGAAATTTATGGGTCGTTACAGTATCGATCGACAAATGATCGATACGAAACATACCACCGAACGATCGATACAAAGAAACATGTAATGACCGATACGAAAGGTCAAGTTAGGTCGATACAAAATCAACATCTTCAAGCGATATGAAGAACATAAGTTCGTATACAAACTGGAATGGAAGTTACCGATATAAAGCGGCTATGAATAGTCAATACGGATAACCTTCCATTCATCGATACGAAGAATAATTCCTGGGAACGATATGAACAAGACGTGAAAAAGTGAAAGAAGCGGTCATGCGGCATGAAAAGTGGATTGCTCGTGGACTATCGCTCCACATCACCTTAATCGATACGCATAGCATTGATATGAAAGGTTATCGATACGAATTTATTGATATGAACTCAGCAGCCAATTGCAAATTCAAACTTGGATCGATCATAACTCAGGATCTACAATTCCAAATGCCACTAAATTTTCACAGGAGCTTGCTTACCACCTCAATAATGTCTATATGGTCGATCTCATCCCAAAAGGTGATATTTTTGATCAATACGAATGGAGTAGAGATCAATCAGGAATCGATCCTAAATGTCCCCGGATCGATCACGTGCGCCACCCACATGGGAGAAGAGGTATTTTAAGATTTAAGTCAGCTATTTTCAGTGTACACCAATAAAGAGTAGCCATATGCCTCCAGAAAATGGACTTTTGATTATGTTATGTCGATAGTCTATCGAAAACCCATTTTAACTCGAGCGTTTGAGTATTCTCTGTTGTAATCAGTTAGTAGACATCAATAAAACAGCAAACTTTCAAAAGTGGATGTAAGCCACAACGTCGAACCACTATAAATTCTTGTGTTCTTGCATTTTTCCTTGATTGTTTCTGCGAGTTTGTTAGATTAGCCTCATTTTACATTTAAATTCTTCATTTTAATCTCTTCAAATACGTCTGAAGAGTGTTGTGCCCAATTCTGGTACAAATACTTTGGTGCTTTCACTGAGAAAACCTAGATTTTCTCCTGCTCATTGGATCTACTACAGTCGTTGGATTACAAGAATCTAAGAAGGAGATCCAGATCAAATATCCAGTAGTTCATTCCATCCTATTCAGATTGCATCAAATCTAGGAAGGAGCTACGCCAACCATGGTTAGCACAAGGACTGCCTCAACTGCTGCTAACCCAAAAGGACGGGATAGGCAGAACCCCACGCAGATGCCTGCTACAGGTTAGAATTCGGTCGGACCCTCAGATCCACAAGGCCTTGTCAACGGGGAGGAGTTCCAGATCCTTATGCTAGAGCTTACGCAAAGTCGTCAAAAACTCACACAATAGATCCGTGCCAACATGGAGCTTGCAAATTAGCTAAATGAAGAACACCGAAGGGGATCTAGGAGGGATCACATCTCACACTCCTTTATTAAAAACTCAGCTTCATTCGACCTCAACCACATATCCACACGCTGTCGTTCGATTGGTAATTACGTAGAAGCCTCTGGGCATCAACGTGCTTTGAATCTCTGACAAGCTTGGATTGGCCCTTATTCATGTCAGCAAGCTGGATCTTCCTTCCGAGGAGGTGTGCTTCCCTACCACACCATTCATGACCACACAGCTGCTGCCATGGAAGATATGGAAGCTCGACTTCAGAATCAACCAGAACCAGCCTTTCATCACTGAACCCTATGTGCCCGAAGATCTGGAGCCAAGGAGGCAAGGCACCGATTGTAGACCATGCCCGAACCGTCTTCGCAATGTGGAACCCGACCATGCCTTGGCCCAGAATGTATAAATGCCATACATTCCTGCCATGATCTGTCAAATGATCCGCGAAAGTTAAGGCCTCACAAATGACGATTGGGGAATCTCCCGAAGTCATACGCCACTACTAATGGCGTCCTTTATGCTAAACTGCCCCACCGATTCAGAATGCCGATTTTACCTATTTATGAAGGGAGTTCGGACCATAATCAACACATCCCGAAGTATGAATAGCTCATGAACGCCGCACGAGCTGACAATGCGATCAACTGTAGAAGCTTTCCTGTCTCCCAAGGAGGCATCGCAACCATGTGGTTTACTTGTCTACCACCCTGATCCATTTCATGCTTTGTTCAATTGGCTACAAAGTTCGTCGAACGGTTTCATATGCATGTTATGAGGCCGAAAGATGTTAACACCCTATCCAGTGTTACACAAGCTCTGGGAGAGACACTCAGGCATTATATGGAAAGATTCCACTCCGCTTGTATAGAAATCAGTAACCCCAAAGACTACTCTATTAATGGCACTAACTAAAGGGATCGGTCCCGATTCCAAGTTCGACAATTGGTTAGCTGGGAAACTCCACGTGTCATTGGATTGTTTCTTTGCTAAAGCATCCCAGTTCCTAAGTAGAGAAGATGCTAGAAAATCTAGAAAACACAATGATGTGGGGCCCAATGTTGAAGACAACCAATGTAACATTGTTGTGAAATAGATCGGTGAGAGTTCTGGTAAGGTACAACTGAATATAAAGAACAAAAAGAGTCAGCAAAAATGCAATGGAGGTCAGGGTAAGAAGCGGGATCATAATCATGGACCGAGATCCAGAGCTCCCATGTTTGACCGATATACCCCTTTGAATACATACCTAGAGAATGTTTGTTTGCGGACGTGTAATACGGAACAATATAAGAAGCCTGCTCTGAAATAGTCGTTTGAGAAGCAGATTCAAACTGGGAAATTTTATGGATTCCACGATTGCTATAGTCATAATACTAATGAGTGTCGCCGTTTACAATATATCATTGAGAATTTAATTAGAGAGAGAAAGTTGAAACAATTTGTTCGGACGCCGCAGGTTGGAGGTATGGGCCCATCAAATCAGAATCAAGATGAAAACCAAGCTAGACCAGAAGAACCCGTGCGTACTGGAGGGAGATTGGTTATTAATACAGTTAGTAGTGATCCTCATCCAGCCGATTGGAGCTAGAGGTAAATGGAGTTGTATGCCGGTTCAATTAGGCATGCGGACTTCGAATGTTGCAGTAATGTTGATGATGGGGCTCCGGCAAAACAACAAAAGACGATGAAGATGACATTGTTTCTTGGAACAGAGACGCTGATAGAGTCGAAGGCCCCACTATCGATCCACTAGTCATATCGGCTCAAATAGGTCCTTCTTGGATGAAAAGGATCTGAGTAGATAGTGGAAGCTCTGTAAATATTCTTTTTAAACGAGCTTACGACCAGATGAGAACGGAAGCTACGGACTTAAAGCCATGTCAATCTCGCATAATTGGCTTTAATGGGAGTGCAACGATACCCTCTGGGATGGTAGTGTTACTAGTTGAGTTAGGAATCGAAGATCTTCGAAGAATATGGATGTTATAGTTCGTTGTGCTAGACATTAATTCTCTGTATAATGCTTTCTTGGGCTAATCAACCCTAGTTGAATTCAGGGCCACCATTGCCCCATGGTGTTTAACTCTAAAGTTCCCCACTATAAACGGGGTTAGAATTGTAAGGAGATCAGGCAACTGGACATGCATGTTTGTTGCTGAGCTGCGAGATACGCGATGGAAAGAGAAGGGCAAGGACATAGAGGAATCTCTCTGCGTCCGTTTTATTGAAAATTAACAACTAACGTCTGGGCCTAGTCCCGGGCGCCACAACCAGTTCCTAAAAGATCTTGATCCACAAGATAATGATATGAAGAGGAAGTCAAAGACAGTTAGGCTTCCCCGGTAGATTTGATGATCGATGTTCCGATCGACGATGATGATGACTCCAGAAAGATAAAGTTAGGATCTTAGCTAAGCCAATAGATGAGAGAGGAATTAGTTGAATTTCTCCAAGCAAACATCGATGTGCTTGCTTGGACGCACTGTGGGATCTCGCAAGATATCACGAGCCATGCTTTGAACATTGACCAGCGACATGTCTTGGTCAAACAGAAAACGCACGGTATGGATCCAGAGAGATCTTCTACCCTGAAGGAAGAGGTAAATAAACTCAACTCGAACGAGTTAATTCGAGACACATTGTATCCAGAGTGGGTATCTAACCCAGTGCTTGTCATCAAATCCAATGGGAAATGGAGGACTTATGTGAACCACTCAGATTGAATAAATCATTCCCCAAGGACAACTTTCCGCTTCCTAGAATTGATTAACTTGTAGATTCAACGGCCGGACATGAACTCTTATCTTTCATGGATGCATATTCCGGCTACAATCAAATACTGATGCACCTACCTAATCAGGAGTATACCGGCTTTATCACCAATCTAGGACTCTATTGCTATAAAATGATGCCGTTCGGACTCAAGAATGCTTGGGCAACCTACCAAAGGCTTGTGAACTAAATATTCACTACCTAGATTGGGAAAACCATAGAGGTGTATGTGGAAGATATGCTTGTGAAGTCACGGATGTCCATCAAACATGTCAAAGACTTGGAAACAATGTTCAACATCCTCCGCCGGTACTGAATGAAGCTCAACCCGTTGAAGTGTCACTTTGGAGTCGCATCTGGAAAGTTCCTTAGATTCATTGTCAATGCTCGAGGAATTGAAGCCAATCCTAAAAAGATCTGGGCGACTCGGAATCTCGAGACTCCTAGAACTATAAAGCAAGTGTAAAGCCTTAATGGGAAGGTGGCAACTTTAAGAAAATTCATCTCCAAATCCATATACAAGTGCATTTCCTTCTTCGATCTAATTACGAAAGGAAAGTGGAACTACGAATGGACAAAGGAGTGTGAGGGCGCATTCCGAGCAATGGTTCAACATCTGGCGATGCTGCCTGTTTTGTCGAAGCCGATCAATCATGAGCGACTGTATGTCTATCTGGTAGTCTCAGCAAATGCAATCAGTGTTGCACTGATTCGAGAAGAGGATCGGATCTAATGACCTGTCTATTATATAAGCAAGGGGCGGAGAAAAGCTACCAAAGAAGGAGAAGCTGGCTTATTGCCTAGTCATTGCCTCGAGAAAGCTCCGTCCATATTTCCTAACTTATCAATTCATAGTCTACATCGACTAGCCATTACGATGGGTCCTTACGTAGCTTGAGACATCTGGTAGGTTGCTCAAGTGGAACAACGAGTTGAGTCAGTTTGACATCATTTATACACCGGGGCGAAGGACAAGTTCTAGTAGACTTTATAGCTAAATTTACTATACCAGAGGACTTGCCCAAACCAGTGAATCTCCCAAATACATATGGAAGCTATACACTGACAGTGCATCAAACAACCGCTGCTTAGGCGCTGGAGTTGTACTCAATACCCCAAAATGTCGATCCATATGCTATGCTTTGAAGTTTGACTTCCGCGTGATTAACAACGAGGCCAAATATGAAACTTTACTCACGGACTCAGACTTGCCAAAGACTTGAGAATTATTGCCATGGAGATCTATAGCGACTCATAACTGGTCATATGTCGAGTTCGAGGAGAATACCAGGCTAGAGTCTAGAGGTTGGCTGCTTATCTTTCCCGGGTCCAGGAAGTGTTGAATCGTTTCAACTACTATGCCATCCTCTGTTTACCCCAAGAGCGCAATCAGAGGGCTGGTTCATTGACGAAACTGGCCAGCATCGGTGAAGCACGGCAAATAGGATTCGTCCCCATTAAGACGCATACCTCTCCAAGCATCAACCAGATAGAGGCAGACTGTGTGCATGAGGCAACGCCCGAAAAGGAGTCATGGATGACCCCATTAGGAAACTATCTCGAACACGGAGCTTTGCCCAAGTGCAGAAGTGAGAAAAGAGAAGTTTTCTAGAAAGCTTTGCGATTTATTATCCAAAATGGAGTCATGTACATGAGAGGATACTCTATTCCTTTACTCAGGTGTATCGTCGACGACGAAATCAAATGAGTGTTATATGATGTGCACGAGGGAGAACCTGATGATAACAGTGAGGGAAAGCCCTTGCTAAGATGATACTATGATATGGGTACTATTGGCTGATGGTGAATCGAGATGCATCGGATTACACCAAGAAATGTGTTTGATGCCAGAAACATGCTCGAATTCCAAGAGCCCCTCCTATCGAAATTACTCAGATGGTCGATCCATGACCATTTGCCACATGGGGTATCGATATAATTGGATCTTTACCTCTGGCTAAAGGTGGTGCAAAGTATGTCATCATTGCAATTGATTACTTTACCAAGTGGGCGGAAGCCGAGCCCGTTGCTACTATTACGACGAAAAAAGTAATCAACTTTGTTGTACACAACATTATATATCGATTTGGCCTTCCACATACAACTATCACTGGCAACGGAGCCCAATTCGATATTGTCGAGTTCAAGAATTTCTGTCAAAGTTTTCACATCCAGAAGAAGTGCTCGACAGTTGCTCACCTCAAGCGAATGGATACGTCGAAGCTATTAACAAAGTTATTAAGTCCATTTTGAAGAAACGACTAGAGAAGGCTGGAGGTAGATGGGTCAATGAACTTCCCATGGCCCTATGGGCATATCGAACTAGCCCATATTCACTTTCCTACGGCTCTAAGGCCGTTATTCTAATTGATTTGAAAGTACCTTCTCATCGTGTGACATATTATGATCTAAAGACGAATGCCATATTACTTGCTGAATCTCTGGATTTATTAGATGAGAAGCATGAAGAGGCTGATTTAAGGGCAGCTACACATCGAAGTTGGGTCGTACGATTATACAATGCTAAAGTCCGACCCAAAATCTTTGAACTTGGTGATCACGTTCTCAAGAGAATCTATTCAGTCCCTTCTGGAGAATTGGAGATGGCACATTCAAATTATCAAAGTTTGATGGTCTTACTTCGTCGAGAGCTTGGAATAACGAGAGTCTCCATCGCTACTACAAATAACAGGCATTATTTATTCATTTAGTCTACTTTTCATTTGAAATTTGTTTATGCATTTTGAAATTTGAACTTGTAGTAAGGCAACTGACCTTGCTGTACTTTCTTATTTCAGCAATAAAATGCAAACTCGTCAAGCCAGACTGGCAACTCTTGAAATGCGTCATGCGGCCATCAAAATGCACGGAGAGCTAAGTTCCATCCTACAGTGGGATTTATTCAAATAAAGAGTGGCTATGATACGACTAGTCACTTGCTACGTGAAACCCCAAGCTCGGGGCAAGCAACCACACTAAAGCCAAAATGGATTGATACACGACGATCCTCTAACAAACTCTGGTTCCCAGAGTGCGAGCCAGAGTATAAACTTCAAATAGGAAACATGGACTCGAGGAGGGTGGATCCGTCCAACTTAGACTTCGCCCATGTACAATCTAAACCCGAGAAGGATAGATCCGATCATCCACGACCTCGCTTTCCACTTTTACAAGCCCGAGGAGGATGGATCTGTCCATCTACGACTTTGCTTGTCCACTCAGGTTGAATGTGATTCGAGCATCCACAACCCTGATCAATTCGTCATTCCCAAAGTGCAAATGAGATCCTAATACGTAAATAGATGTAATCGACCGACTGTTAACTAACTCCAGATTCTCGGAATGCGAACTGGAGTATAAAAATCGAAATGGGTGTGAATGACCACACATAAGCTAACTCTGGTCCCAAGAGAGCGGGCCGAAGTATATGCACCAATTGGTGTGACCAACCGCGCATCGACCAACTCTAAGTCCCAAGAGCATGGACCAAAGTATAAACACAAAATGGGTGTGATTGACCACTCGTAAATCAACCTAAGTCCCTGGAGTGCGGACATAATTCTATGTATTAAAGGGAGTGGCCAATCGCCCGTAAAATAACTTAAGTCCCTAGAGCATAGACATAACTTCAAACATTAAGCAGGCGTTACTGACTGCCGACATATAAGTTCAATACCCAGAGTGTGGATGCAACTACTAGTAAATGAGCGAGTGTGATCCGTCCACTCGAACTTGTTTCACCTTAACTTTGTTCCAGCTAAGTTAAATGCAATTTGTTGAAGGCAGAAAGCTACTGTCAACCGACCACTTCAATTCTCTCTAGAACCGGGGGCGTAGCTGAAATACTAGCTGCTAACTAAGACAGCGCAACGTTGGGGCACAACTTGACATTTGGTTATGACCCAAAGCCATGACTTCAGGACTTAACAACCGAACTCAAGTCTGATTCAAAGGCTAAAGCCTCGCAAGTACATTGAATGGAAATTTGAGTGCTAAAACACTTAAGCGAATAAAAATAGATCTATGCTGAAAACAAAACAAGATTTTATTTCTGTATTCCATGGAAACAAGTACAAAAACTTATTCCCAAAATTCCTATAAGCAGGGGCCGAACGCTCATATGTGCACGGCCTGCAAAACGCAAAATGAAATCCTATCCTACCTATCTACCAAAAAGAGGGAATAAGAAGGCACATCTACTCCTTCGACTTTTTTTTCTTCTTCCTCTACATTGACCCACTAGAACTGCTGCTTGGATTCCTCTTCGAGATTTTTCCTTTTGCTGCTTGGTCTTCGGTCGGAGGGATTACAGAGGTCTCTTCCTCCGAACTCATGGGATCGGGATACTTTTTGAATGCGGAGCTGGAGCAACGGTGGCACTTTCAATGTGAGAGGACGAAGGGGGCATGCCAATGTCGACGATTGTACCACTAGGAGAAATCAAACGGATAGGGACCGAACGAGGGCCCGCCATGCCACCTCCGATGCAACTAGCCTATGTGGCTCTTTCCATTTCAGCATTAATTTCATCCATTATAACCTCATCCCGGTTCGCTTGAGTGCCCACCGGAATGCTGCTAGTCAGGCCTAATAGCCATAAACACATCTTCACCTATAACGAAAGGAAGATCAGCAATTGGGTTGCTATGGTAGCTGAGGAGTTCTTCCATCATTTGTTCATCAAAAATGAAACTGCTCTCGTGATGGTTGATGTAGCGGCTGTTGTGGTCGTTGCCTCCATCATAATGGTCTCCTGCTCGTGATGCAATCCTTGATTTGCAGGAGGAACGACTGGTGCAGAACCTATGACTGAATAAAGACACTAAAAGGTATTAGTGATATCTTTCAATAATGCTCCAGCCTTTGGATGAATTTAAGAAGTGTTCAAAGTACCTTCCTCAGAATGGCTCACATGCTGAGCTGATGCGCCTTCAAAGCCATGCTCGTGTACCGGAGACAGATGCGGCTGATCAGGGTCATACGCAGGAACAGTTGGAGGGTCTGCCACAGAAGTAAGCTTTGAATGGGTCGCTGTAGGCATTTTAGAGCTTCCTTCATGGTACTCAACTCTGGACTCCTCTCCAATGTCCGATATTTAGCAGCTAATTCTCCTTTTCACAAGTGACAGTGGCAACGTGAAGAACTTTTCTCTCATCTTCGGTTAATATCTGATTCCCTAGAATGAAATCGTCAATAGATGTAGTGTTGCGGTCCGTTTTCTCATCCTCTACCAAGCGGTACCAGGCATTGTACAGATGTACCGGGTAATCTATGAGCCAACTCATATTGTGGTGTTTCAAAACATTGACATTATAAGTGACCGAGAGGTCTTCGATATCACCTTCTGACCTGGTCTCTGCCGCTCTAACTTCAGCCTCAATTTTGGCTTCATTTTCGTGGACCTTTAGCTTGGTCGCATCCCACTCATCCCTGAGTAACATGGCCTGCTCACACACCTCTCGGGCAGCTCTATTAGCGTCGTCGTTTTCTTTGACGACTTCAACAAAATTTTCTTTTTGCTCCTCAATCTCTTTTAACGCCGCATCTCCTTCAGCCATGACTGTAGTAATCCGGTGCCCCATTTCCTCGACCAAGATTAATGTGTTCGCCTCATCTCCTCCATCTTTTGGGTTGCCCATCGGTTCTCTTTTTAGCCTCTATTTTAGAATTTCTTGAAGGCCATTTTCAGTGTTGAGCACTTGAATTATGCGGCCCTTCTGAGCGAGATCAGTTTCTAGATTGTCTTCGCACGCTCAAAGGCCACCGTTGAAACTTTCTCTGCAGTCTTCATCCATTCTCGACATTGACCATAAACATCATATATGTAGTCCTGCATCATCTGTTATGCCTCATTCGAAATTCGTTTTATGTGCGGAGGAAATATGAAGCTGTCGAAGTAGACATTTGGAAAATCCTTCTTCAACTTAGCAATTCTAATCGCTTCTTCCCTGGTGGATTCTATGGCGACTTGTTCAGTAGTAGTAAGGGTCTCGGTTTCGATACTCCAACATTGCTTATTAGGCCTTGAAGTTTGACGAGGTGGTACTTGACGAGAAGTTTCTAAAGGTTGTCTACTAGAATTAGAAGGTTTGGAAGGAATTCTAGATGGTGGAGAGCGAGACTGTGAGTGGCGCATATAATCCCTTCCCCTCTCCCTTTCTCGGCGCTCGTGCTCCTGACTAAAATGGCGACGGTCGTAGTCTCTTTCAGACTCGCACCTATGAGAACCAGAGTAAGAACTTAAAGAATGGCATGCAGCATGAAGGCTACCTAGTATAGATCCTAGCTTTGTCATTGTATCTGTAAAAAAGAAAAGAGAAACAGAGTTAATTATCTCCGGAGGCTGAGATTCATTTGATTAGAAATTGTGTGGTGCTGTGAAGTGTGTGCATGTATGTGCAAACCCCTCAACCAACCGGTTATGGCATCTGTGCTCATAGAAGTTGGCTTCTCTACATCTAATGCACTTTAGTACCCCTTTAGCCAGATATCTTGATGTAAAGACAAGTCATCCGGAATGGGAATGTCTACCGGTCCCTCGAAAGAACTCTCCATTCATGGAGGAGAAGTCTCCGTGCTTACACCAGTTATAACGGGCGGCGATAGCACGACAGTTTTGCGTCTCGTAGATTTGTAAGCGATAGCCTTGCCTTTTCTTTTCAATTACTAAGAACGAAGACTGTACGAAGGTGCAACTACAGGCTCATCCCTAGTGGGCACATTCTTGTCATCGTCCTATTCAGCAATCACAATTCCAGGAGCTCTCTTTCTAATTTTCCTCACCGGAGCCATTCTAAGAACTCCTACAAGTCCAAAGCTATGGTCTCAATCAATCAACCCCACAGCAATCAGATTTTTGTCTGTGAGGACTTCATCGATTTCTCTTTGCACGGCGGGCACCTCTTGAAGAACCCTTACTATTTCTCTAAACCGACCTCCTTCAGGTCGCGGAATTGAAGCTGTATAAGAAGAAAAGTGTTAGATGCGGCACCAACTAATATCGTCTTGTTAATCAACCAAGAAGTTGGAGCACTTATGTCTAACTAGCCACCGTCTGGCGAATCCGGGAGGGCACTGAACAAAGAACCATTTGGTCTTAAAGTAACTAAACTTGCTCCAAGCTCCGACCACTACCTGGAAATTCCTCACTGCCTCTAGAAAAGTGGAAGAAGGGTTGTCCCTGCTACTTTTTATATTAAATAGATATATGATCTCTTCCACGGTCGGAGGCCGGGAGAGATACTCCATAAAGAGAATGAACCGGCTGTTGAGCAAGGCTACTCGTTCGGGGGCAACTGGGATGGAGCGATCCTCAAGTAAAGCAACACTTCTCGAATGAACTAATTGAAGGGAGGAAGCATCCCAGCTACACGCATGAATCTATTACAAGTCGTGTATCCCGCCGGGGTGTGGTGAGCTCTATCTTTCAACTCCGATAATAAGACATCATTTAGCGGCAACCCGTGCCTTAGGCAAATCCGACCTAACATATCTTCAAAGATATTAGAATGGACAGAATCATGCGGGTTCATAATAGAAACTGCTCCTGGTAGCTCATCCGGAGTAGGGCTAATTACTTCAGCTGCGATAGTCAGCACTTCAATTACGGGAAGAGGCGGACTCTGAACATCCTACGACTGAGAAATTCTGGGTTCCATGGCTATTGAACTCAGTAAAAATCATCGTCATACGACGATAAACCTATTTTCTCCAGGTGTGAAGTAAATGATCGTGTTGTGCAGCGCAGTGTTACATAATGTTGTAAATTTCTACAAATCTAAGAGATGTTGAAACGACAAGACTTCGAAATTCAATCGGAATGACCGTCATCAATGATCGTCACTGCCGAGCCATCCGGACTTCGAAGAATGATCTAAGTTAGAGTTTGTTATATTTTGTTCCATCGACGAGCTTTAAAGGGTAGTCAGATATGCAGCTACACATTTTTCTGCAAAGCTAAAGCTCACCGAAGTCAAATGTTCGATTTTGCAAGATTTCATGTCCATTAAAGTTTGAACTTGGATCGATCACAAGAAGCACAATTCGTATCGATCATGGGAAATAGAGATTGTATCAATCCTGGAACGGCGCTTCGTATCGATCACCCGAAGATCATTTCGTATCAATGCAAAATTCTCTTCTTCCTGCTGATCGACAGCAATAAATTCATATCGATCGCCAGGCCCAAGATTTCTTAACGATCACTCTGATACGAATGCCAATCATCGATCGATTGATAGGAATGTCCACCAGCCATCGATATGAAACAATTCCTTCATTCGATACGAAATTCCATTACGTCTAGATCGATATGAACTTTTTCTTCATCCACAATCGATGCGGATGTGCCCTTCATACCCATCTACCTTCCTTCTTCTCCAAACAATTCGAACACCATTTCCTCCTCCCCCAACTATGCCCCAACCTAATTTCGGCCCCATCATCATCAGAATCGGCCACGACCTTGGGCGATTTTGCATTAAATCTCAAATTTTATCATTTTAATGTGAGATTATTTGACTAGTCACCTAAATTAGAGAATGGATTCGAGGGATTAACAATTTTTGTTTATTTGAGAATGAAGGCAGTTTCTATTTCTTGGGATTTCTACCGATACGAAGGCAAGAGTGCGAAATTTTTCTAAGTTCCAAGTGTATTTATATGGACTCGAAACAATGGAGAAAAAACGCTTCATTTCCCAGTGCAAAAAACCGATGGGAACGGTCATCAACCTCATCGATACGAGACCTATCTTCGTATCTATTCACCCAGGTCAATCTGGGATATGGTTGTTCGTATCCATCAGCAATTGGCTTCATATGTTATTGATATGAATGTCGCTGCCAAGTCATGTTTGGTTCGATCAAATCCATCGTTACGAAGAAACAATTTTGTATCCATCCACTTCGAAGACCACAAGAATTCGTATCTGTCGATACGAAGCATTTCAAAGAACTAACTATTTGGTATCAACGGCCATCGATACGAAACGCATATCCAAACTTCTCAAATCGATCCAGGAGAGGATCGATACGAGTTTAGAGGACTTAAAACGACCGTTAAACGTTGTTACAACTCGAATTTCACATCGATCCAGGAGAGGATTGATACGAAACTTGATTCAAAACAAATAAAAGACTTGACGATAACCCATGAACGTGCAAACGTGAACATGATTCAAGCTAACATACGTGCATGTATGATGGACTAACAATCAAATTTCAAAATTGAAAGGGATTGAATGCTTACTTGATGACAATCAAAATAGTGAACAACAAATCCCTAGCACTCGACACTCGGTTACAACAGAACACTGCATGATCATTAGCAATCAGTAATTCGACATTTATATTGCTAGAAATCAATCAAAGGTTACATCTTTCGATGAAAAGATGAAATCTATTAAGTGAATCAGATAGGACTTTTCGGAATAAAGGTTGTAGCTTTTCAAAGTACGTCATGTTCTTACAAGACATACTTCGGAGGAAATGTTATCCCGCCTTTTGGCAAGGCTGTGACACCAAGAACTTGACTGGGAATCCAAGACAATCCGTCCCGAAGATTGGTTATACATGGGTTTACTATGGAAATTGTCCAATTTTGTCTGAGTCCCTATTGAGCTACAATTAACATGGTTTGACAAGCAAAGCTATAAAACCAACATTTCCAAATTTCAAGTCAATCGAAGTTTGTATGCTCAAGATATGGATCGATCAAAATCAAGGAAGTCAACCTCATTCGCATCCATGGTGTTCGTATCGATCATAGGCCAACCTCCTTCGTATCCATCGGGGTCAGGCTTATCGTATCCATGGGCAGTCATCATTTTGTATGATCTTGTTTATACATGCTTCGTAGCGATACTCCCATTCAGACAGTTCGTATCGATGGGCAAATGATCGATATGAAATATACCACTGAACGATCGATACGAAGAACTCATGCAATGATCGACACGAAAGGTCAACTTACATCGATACGAAATCAGCATCTTCAATCTATACAAAGGACATAAGTCCATGTCGATACAAACTGGAATGGAAGTTATCGATACGAAGCTGCTATGAATGGTCAATACGAATAGACCTTCCATTCATCGATACGAAGAATAATTCCTGGGAATGATACGAAGAAGACGTGATAAAGTGAAAGAAGTGGTCATGCGGCATGAAAAGTGGATATCTCCTGGACTATCGCTCCTCGTCGCCCTAATCGATATGCATAACATTGATACAAAAGGTTATCGATACATACTTAGCAGCCTATTGCAAATTCAAACTTGGATCGATCATAACTCAAGATTTACAAGTCCAGATGCCACCAAATTTTCACAAGAGCTTGCTTACCACATCAAGTGTCTGTGATCAATCTCAGCCCAAAAGGAGTTATTTTTCATTGATACGAATGGAGTAGGGATCGATCCCAAATGTCCCCGGATCGATCAAGTGGTCCCACCCACGTGGGAGAAGAGGTATCCAAAAATCTAAGTCAGATATTTTCAGCCTACACTATAAATAGCAGTCATATGCCTTTAGAAAATGGACTTTTGATTCTGCTACGCCGATGACGGAAACCCATTGTAACTCGAGTGCTTGAGTATCCTCTGTTGTTATCAGTTAGTAGATATTAATAAAACAGCAAACCCCCTAACGTGGACATAGGCTACAACGCTGAACCACTATAATTTCCTGTGTTCTTGCATTTCTTCTAGTTTGCTTTGGCGTGTTTATTAGATTAGCCTCATTTTACATTTAAATTCTTCATTTTAATCTCCTCAAATATGTTCGAAGAGTGTTTTTCCCAATTCTGGTACAAAACATCTCTTCGAAGCACATTGTAACACCCATACCTTTATACCCATGCCAACCAATTGTACCGCTAAGTAATACTGTCAAATAATATGAAGAATGAGATGATATAGGGTACTCATGTGAATATTCCCTTAGGCTAACACTCGTACCTATTTAAAAAATGAATAAATAATCTCACATGTACGTACGCAACATCTGCACAAAGCAACAAACACGTGTACCTCCACGATAAAACAACACACATATACAGTATATAGTAGATAACATAGATTCAGAATCGTCGCTATAAAATAAAATACTATATATAAAAAGTATGTCTAATATACATCACATAATTATACATATGCAATACAATACAATACAATATAATACAATGCAATACAATACAATACAATACAATACAATACAAGATGATAGTTACTATATTGAATACTAGCATCCTTTATGCCCAAAATGCAAGCTAGTTTCATTGTCCTTGAGCCTATAATGCCTCAAACTGACCCGTTTATTATGTAAATAACACATAGGTCAAACTATGTCTAAATCAAGAGTTAATATACATATGTAACTCAATATGTGCTAGCTATACTATATGATATCACCATCAAATTTGCACAAGAAAAACATCCACAATATTAGTATACAAATATCAATGTTTGCATGGTGTAAAATTATAAAATCATGAATAATCCCTAGAGTATTTCATAACGTCAAATACCCCAAAACCATGCACAAAGATGTCATCACCTATATAAAAATACACCGATCAAAAATCTCAGAATCCACGTCAACTGCGTGAATCCACCATATTTAGAAATCACCATCAAAATCTTGGAATCAATAAAAAGGTTTGCGCTCGCATATGATAATGCCTAACTAAAATAAATATAAGCATGTTTTTTGCTTGAAGAGAATAGGTCATCTGCTTAGAATGGATAGATTTCTTCCCATCAATCACGCAAAGGTAAGATGTGGGAATTTAGTCTTATCTTGGACATAGTCTCAAGAGGGAATATAAATAGTATATATTTATCTACCGCATACACTAGAACCAAACGAGAGACTGACAACATGTTTGCCTGCTCCAAAAGCCTTACATGTGTTCGTTTGACATTGTCCCTATAATCGTTGGTTACCTCTCCCTCTGTATCGTGACAATATCCATCGCATGCCATAAACACACTGCAAGACTATGTTATGCGGTAGTTATGACCTGACACATTGCCTCTATAGGTACCTGAATGCTCGCCTAGGTGACATAGAGGCAAACATACATAATAGAGGTGCATAGTAATATATTTATAAGGGTGTCATAGGTGTAGGGCACGAACCACGATCAAGCCACTGGAGTGGATACTGCCTAATCTGGTTCACTCCAAAAACATAAAGGGAGCTAGACAACATGGATAGACGCATAGTATCCACACTCGATAGTTAACACATAGCTCCACATGAATGCCGACACATGGCTCTGTATATTACTGCCATATAGCTTGATACTATTGCCGACACATGGCTATATATGATTGCTGACACAATCACATGACTCACCGCAGTAGGTCTTCATAAATCCCCATCACGTGAGTGTCATCTACTTACAATAAATAACTGATTAAATATCACAATGAAGTCTCACAGCACCTTGTGATTTATTACTGTTTGTAAACTACACCGAGTCTCCAAAATACTCTATATAACGAGTCCAAAGAATAATTAGAGAAATATTACCGAAAGTCCCATAATAGAAGTACTAAAACTCTATTTATCCAGAGTCCTCGTTACATGGAACTGAAATCATCACAGAATCATGTAGAAGGATGTCATTACCATATAATATCAAATCATTAAAAAAATCAACATTAATGGTGAATCATTCATATAGTCCAACTCAATATACAAGGAAAAAATAATTAAAAAGGTAATATAAAATAGATTGTTCAATCAAATATATATATAGAATAAAAAAATCAATACTTAATAATGAATCGTTCAAAACATATAATCTTGTATAAATATAATCTTAGAAATTGGTAATAAACATATATATTTTAAGAATTAGCTAGATAATTATCTAAACTCAAATCTTATTTATTCTTTACAATAAATAACTTACATCCTAATCTTTTATAAAGTTAAATAATAATTTAGTATTCATTAGTAACATTAGAAAATACATTTCATTCTTTTGATAACGCAAAAATATTTTATAGAAATAAATATCACATGTAAAAATTATTTCATACGTTTTTATAGCTAAATACAATGTTGAAATATTTATAAAACATCTAAATAAATTTTATACATTCATAATCAATTAAATACATTTTCAGAACTTGATTCCCATCCGCTCAATTCTCGCATCAACACTACACATCGTATGTGACAGATGCGAGGAATAAAATGACAGAGAAATTGATTGGTGAGCGCATATACTCACCTGCTCGACTTGCTCCTACTTCTTCCTTTTCCTTAAATGCGTTCCCTAGAACCCATGGCATTAACGAAACTCAAATCACTTATGTACATAGGTGTATTGATGTCCTGATGCTTATACCCACCTTTGGAAATTTATAGAATTTATTAGGATTTAATTCAAATTTGTAAGGAGGTAAGGTTTAGTGTTGAGATCATTTTCTAATGTCAGAAAATGTAGTAATTGATGTATTTATAAATAGGAAGAAAAGTTTGAGAATGAAATCTCTAAAAATATAAATGTCAAGAAACCAAAGTTAGGATTCAGATTGTGGGGCATGAGCATGTTGGGCCTTGATTTCATTTTCTTTTCTTTCTTTCTTCCTTTGTTTCTTTCTTTGGTTTATTAAGAAAAATTCTAATTCAAACCAAAATACAAAATTAATTCTTTCATAAAATTACTTTCTAAATAATTATAACAATATTTATTTTATAAAATATTTTTTACGATCTTATTTATTTAATTAATCATTATATTTAAATTCATTTATTAACTAAATTCAAACTCTATTAAAGAAATGCTTTTTATCAATAAATAATTTCATTTATTTATTTCATATATCCTCAAACTATTTAATTTCATCACAAATTACCTTATTATAAAATTTTAATATTCTAAAATAAATTCAAATTATTCATCTTAATAAAAAAATATTTTTTTTAATTAATTAGATAATTATTTTAAATTACCCCTAAAAATTGGGTTATTACACACACCCTAGGCTGGCCTCGAATGCACTTCAATTCGAATCTGAGACCAAATCAGGAGGAACTCGAGTTTGCCCCAACTGACCCCTTACTGAAAATTGCACAACCAGTCATGGCCAACGAAGGCGGTCTAGTCATGGCCAACGGTAAACCATCACAGTGCCGCTAAGGCAACTCCGCCGACTACGACCCGCCTCGTTTCAATCGAATCTAAAATAGCAAATCAGTCGTTATCAAACACTCTTTGAGGCCAGCAATGGTCAGCGATCATGGCCTGGTGACGGCGGTGGTGGATTTTTATGAATGAAGGTGGAAATTTATGGTGGAGGATCAATTCTGGAAAGTGGTCGCTAGTTAGAAGCACTCGATCACGAAAATAGCGAAATGAGAAAAGTGATTAAAAAATTAAGTCCTGGATACTTATAGCACTCAGGGAAAAGCAAGAGCACTCGGTACCAAGTTGAAATTTTCAACCACAAATTGAGAAAAAGCAAAGCTGAGGAAGAGCATATGTGGCTAAGGCATGGAAAGATCTCTAGAGCGTAGGTCTTGTCCTTAGCATAGAGAATGGATTTTCAACTATTTAAAGAAGTTAGAAGGATGTCCATAGAATAGAGACGATGTCGTAAAACAACTCTAGGATGGCCAATGAATGTGCATGAATAATAGTAAATGCTTGTTTTTTTCTAGAGCACCCTTTATTCTTAATGAAAGTATACTCTGAGGAGAAAGTTTTGTCGGGCTTTTTTACTAAGTAGATTTTCACTTAAATCAGAGCATCAAATGAAGAAGAAACGATTCATGGATCTAGGATCATGCTTGGAAAGGAAATAGGAATGCATAATTTCATAGGGATTAGAGAGAAAAGGACCACTAGGTATCGACTGCTTTTTGCCCCATGCAGGACCCCCAAAATCCTTGTACCTGAAGCTCTGGCTCAAAGTTATCATCATAGGGTGCATTTCTCAAGAAATAGATGGACAACTTTAAGGATTCTTTTGGAAGAAAGTAATGAAAGAAGACAAGAACAGACAATATCAGAACCTTTTAGTAAGCACACACAAAGAAAGGTACTCGAAGCACTCCAGATTAGAGATAAAAGGCCAAATAAAAGGAGGGAAGGATTTTCACCCATAAAAATTGATTGGTACAAAGTAGTTTTTATTGATATATGGGTCTCGATGCTCACTTCTGCATACTTGAACTTGATATTTCATGGGTCCCTTGTTCTGCTAGGCGATTTCCCTAAAATACAGACCCTATGTGAGACGGCCCGACTTTTTCTCCACAAAAAGTCGTATCATCCTTAAGAAAGAAAGGGATAGAAAAGAGAAAAGAAAGAAGAGAAAGAAGAAACAACACAAGAATCACAACAACGGAACGAATAAATTATATTAATAACATAAGTATTACATAGTATACAACAAATATCAGAGTTACACAGACATATACAACACATACTAGACAGTTATAAACACCTGTCTAGTTATTACAACTCAATACATAATACAGAAAACACTCAGAGATACCAACACAGCGGAAAACTATATAACTATGCGCAGAAGCCTCCTGATCCATTGCTCCTTCACAATTCGTCAAGCTAATCTGAATCCTAACCTGAATTCCCTTGGCTACTCATAAAAATTTAAGTACCCAAGATTTAAAGAAAAACAGAAATAACTCCGGGTCAGACATGGGTCTGGTGTGAGTAACAGGTTAAAGTTGCTTAACATTGAAAAACCTTTGAAAAGAAAAGGTATCACGTAAGACTTCCCATACATAAACATGGAAAAGTTTTTACCTTACGCGAACCAAAACATTTGCTAGGAAATCCGATGATATTATAATAGTGTCTAGGGTTTTCAAGTAAATAAGAAATAGCCGAAATTGTTACATCTATTAAATTCCAGCTACTAGCCACAAAAGTGGGTAATACAATCAAAACCGTTGGCACTTATTGGATTTTGGATTCCATCAATGGCTGGGCTACTGGGGTACCGCCCGTCACCGTACGTGGCCTAGATCACCGTACCGAGGATTACTCCCAATCCCCTGCAACACAAAGCCGGACCCGTTCCTTACTGAACAGTTCCAAACAAGACAACCCCGCGGTTGTGATCAGCAACAGCACCACTAAGCCGAAGATAAAGGGACCTCTAGACGGGGATAAATCTTGCTCTCAAGTGGGGGCTACCCACGAAGCTTTGCTGCACCTCCCCTGTTTTAGCCATTCCCGGTTGATGAGGCTTGAGGCTACGATTACCTTTATAGGACATAACACTTAGAATGCTCATCGTCCACCTGGCGATGTTCTGAAAGCATTCAATCCATATAAGTTCGTTCCGGGTTCGAACGAAACAGAAGGCATTATCTCGTTACACTCATTTTGGAATCACCCTCAGAGTTAACGACAATAACCCTTGCACTCTGAATCACCATCTCGAATCTATAAGTACTATTCCGTCAAACTCATTACGGATTCACCCACAGAGTTATACTGACGTATAGCCCTTACACCTCGAGTCTTCACTCGCTCCACTTGGATTAACGACCTAACGTTTAATTTGGATCGATGTGGTTTTCGGATCCCAAATATAGAAACCCGATCCCGGTCTCATCGAAATCCAAAGCGTGTCTTTTAGGGTCCAAGTTGTTTTAAGTTTAAAACAATTCAATTCATTATCTAAATATACACAGATAGATAATTCACAAAACAATAGATAATCAACATTATCATTATCAACAGATAATTCATATCATAATCAGATAACCTATATTATCATCCACAAGCAACCAATGCATCCATATCACATACACTACTCATCTCATAACTGAGATTACAAACCATACATAGCAATCAATATCAATCATCACACATAAGCAATGATCTAAGGATCACACCATTTATAATTAATAATTACTTAATCTCTAATTAATTTAAAATGAATTAAATTAATTACTTCATCATTAAAATTCTACTTAACTTAACCATTAATTGATTACAAATCAATTTATAAATCATCATCTCAATATTTATTTCACTTAATCATTATTGATTAACCATCTCTAATTACAATAAGTAATTAGCATTTAATATTACTTATACAAGTTAATTATATTAAACACTTTTTCAAATAATTAACTTGTAATTGCTAAATTAATTAATTAGCTAAAATTAATTACATTAATCATTTATTCATTATTAATTATACCTTAATTAATCAATTCCAAGTTACATCATTAATTAATTAAATAATGATTTCTAACTATATTTAGTCAATCTCTAAATATAAATTAATTACAAAAGTAATTAATCTTCAATTTAAACCATATATATTAATCTCCCATGATTAATAACCATTCAGTAATTAACTACCTTAATCACTCATCTCATAATTAATTTCTCATAATTAATTATCTTCATTAATCACTTGATTAATTTTCAAAGTAATTTAAATCCAAATTACTTCTAAAGTAAATATCTTTAATTACATCATATAATTATTAATTAATTACTTCCTTAAGTAATTACAAATTCATAAATTACATAAAGTAATTATCAACAATACACAAATGTTTAAATTAATTTAACTTAATTAATCTAAACAATCACATCAATCAAATTAATTACACCAAGTAATTAATTCATTAATTACTTTCATTAAGTAATTAAATTAAACAATCGATTATTATTAATTAATTAATTTAATTAATTATCAAAGATTAATCACATTAATTAATTGTTAAATAATCTTAAGTCAATGACCTTCATTAACATTTCTTAATTACTTAATTAAGAAATTAACTTATATTAATCATTATTAATTATCAATTAATTAATATTTAATTACAATTTAATTAATCTCTAATTATTAATTAATTAAGTGTTAATTAAAATCTAATTATCATTAATGACTTGATTAAGTAAATCTTAATCATTAATTATAATTTAATTAACCATCCTAAATTATAGATTAATTAACCTTAATTAATTAATCTCAAATCTACTTAGTTAACTTAAAAATTATTCATTACTAAATTAATCATTCACATTAATAATTAAATAATCAAAAATATTCCATTTAAATTAATTTAATAATTTAGATGAAACCAATTTTCTTAAGTTCAAAATTAAGAAACATTCTTCTTTATACAAAGTATTTTAAACACTTTGTTTCAAACAAAAATTCAAATTTAGAAATCTCTTTTAAATTTCAAACTGAAACACAATTCAAATTTTCATTTCAGATTAAATCTTGAAAATTTAAAACATTACTTACTCTTCCATTTTCATTTTTAAATTCAAATTATTTAAACTTTCTAAATAGTTAAAACAAATTTAAATTCAAAAACTTATTTAATTTTAAAAACTGTCATAAAAATCAAATTTCAGGTTTAAAACTGAATTTAGACTTATTTTAAACTTTATTTCATAATCTAAAACTCATAGTTAAAAATTCAAACCAATGTTCCTTTATACTTTAAAAAGTTTAAAATCTAAATTTAAATTCCAGATTTAAATTCAAACTCCGGTTCCATATTTCTGTTTTCTAGATTTTTAAACTTGTTTTAAATTTTCAGTTGCATTTTACAAAATTTCTTTTAAATTCAAAACAGAAAAACAGAAAAAAAAACAGTTTCCTGTTTTAGTTTGTTACAATCTTAAATTTTTGATTTCAAATTGTTTCAAAATCCAAGAATTAATTTATTGATTACATATTTAGATTTCAGGTTTAAACATTACAGTTTGAACTTCAACTTCAAATTTGAAACTGTACTTTTAAAATTTTAAAACAGAAAGACAATTTCTGTTTTTAGTTTAAAACCAAACTTGGATTTAAGAGCATTTTAAATTTAATTCAAAGATCTAAAATTTATAACTTATTGAATTTAAATTAATTTCTAGATTCAAACTTATTTCCAGATTTTGTTTGCATTCCTACTTTCACTAAAATTTTATGAACCTGGAAAACAGGTTTCTGCTCAAATTCCTAAAACCTGCTATACTACACAAACCCGAGCTCCTCCTTAGTTCTCTTCGAGTAAAATCACCTCCTGCTTCGAGTCACTTCACAAATAACTCGAGGCCATCATGGGTTTTAAAACCCTACAAACCCAAAACAACACTACCATGTACACACACCCCTGTGCATCCATAATCCAACTCCGGCCACCTCTGACGATCGTTAGTGGCCATCCCCCATCGATCAGTGACCCCTCATCACACTTCAACCCTCAAATACCCATACTTCAACTTGAATTTGAATTCAAGTTTCATGACCAAACCTGGAACATCAAACCCGCAAACCCATCAAACCTGACAACGGCGATATCTTGCATCTCCGATCACTATAACCTCCCATACTCCGACGAATCCTATACCAAACCACCATCTACCCATACGCAAATCCTAGTTGAACTCGATCAATTGATGAGACCGCAGCACTAAATTTTCTTATACTCAGTAAAACTAGGGTTCTAAACCTGGAAACCCAAATTGCAACAGCAAGATTGAATTTTAATCCAATTCAATATTTTTCCTATAATATTTGATAGCTACTCTATCTCCAGAAGCCAATTCAATCCAATCAAATGCAAGAATCAAGTGAACTTAATCAAAATGTAAAATACAGTAATTTCAAAACTACATTTATTTTACAGCACTATAAATTGAAATTTTTGATTTAAAATTCTTGAATTCACTTGATGTTTCAATTTATAAATCTGCAACAATAAATCATATAGTTTGAATTTTCATTCTAGGCAAATTTGCTCTGTGTTACTTGATTATCCAGGCTACAGAAAATTTTTGTTTAATTTATATAAAATTTTAAACATACTCAGTTCTAAAACAAACATGTTTTAGTCGAAAGTTTGAGTCATAACAACAATCAAGTTGAAGAAAAGAATTCAATCATCAAACAGGTGGTAGGATTTTGAGACACAGTCACGCAACAATTAACTTCAGGTATATATGCATATAATTACAGGTAAAATATTCATAACAATTTTATATAAGTTCATTTGTAATTTAAAAAGCATGCACAACTTTACCAATTAAACAGATTTTAAAAAATGAGCTACTCACTGTTTTAAAATTGCAGAGCACAATTTGAAATCTCCTCATTTGAATGCCCTTAAGACTTGCTTCCAGATTTATAGAATTGAATGCAGACCTTTGCTATTTCAGATTCTACATGCAGGTTTCTATGATCTAATTTGCTTGCTTCATGGTTGCAGAACACTTTGAAGTTGCAGTGACAAATTTCCAGATTCATATGCATGTTCCAGATCAAATGCAGGTTGTTTGAATAGTATGCAGATGCAACTTGAAATTGCAGTTTCAACCCAAGTTGTTTTTGAAAACATGCAGATTTAAATTTTATGAACAGGTTTGTATGTTTGAAAAGGAGGAGTTTGATTATGAAGAGGGGTTTCAGATTTGTTTAGAAATGAAAAAAAAATGAGAAAAGAAACATGCAAGTTAAAATAACAAATGTTTTGAATTAAAGGAAAATTAAAATTAAAATTTGACACTTGTAAAAGAAATAGACACATGTAAATTTACACACTTAAATATTTAACACATGTTAACTTATCTTCTAAATTACATACACATGTCTTTTGAATGTTTTTGTTATTTTAATTAAATGTTAAGAAAAATTAAACTTAATGAATGTTTAAATTAAATTAATTAGTTCTTATACTTAGTTATGTATATAATTAATTTCTAAGGAATAAAGCAAAGTGTTTAAATAAAACAATTCAAAACTTTTAAACAATTAAAATAAATTTATACAAGAGTTTGTAACTTATTGAATATATGTTTCATAATTTAAATTGTATTTTAAATTTCAAATTAAATTTACAAATAAAAATTATCAATCAATATTTTAAAGAGAATAACACAAATATTTTTGTAACTTATTTTAAATATACAAACTTAAATTAAAATGAATTTTAAACTAATAAAACATTTATTTTACATATTTAAAATCATATAGTATTTTATTAAATATTTTTGAAAAGCTTAAATTAAAAATAAAATCAAAATTCCTAATTTTAAAACATCAAAATTATGCTATACTAATTTAATTAAAAATAACTTGTTTATTTAAAATATATATAAATACATATACATTATTAAATAGAAAATAGATTTATTAGTTTATTAAAAATAAATTCACAAATTAAATATTTAAATAAAGACGATTATTAAATCAAATCAAATTTATCAATAAAATTTATCAATTCAAATTAAATTTAAACACAGATTATTAAATTTAAATTGTCCAAAATTCCGGGATATTACACTATGGCTATTGAAAAGGACTTTTGGGCACTTCATCTTCTTTATCTTCTATCTCTTTTCCATTAAAGTCACTAAGGTAGATACTATCGGTTGTTCTAGGCTACAATAGCTTGTCAGTCCATTGTACTAGTGACTCACAATCTATAATTAAATAAAAGTTAAAGTGGACGTAGACTAGAGTTTGCCAAACCACTATAAACTCTGATGTTATCTTTACTTTTCTTATAGTTTTTGCTGGACCTCTATTATTTTATAGGTCTTTGGGCGTGGATCCAATTTTGGCATCGACGGTGCATTTTCCACTTATTTTTCACATGCATCGGGTACTAAAAATAAGTTATGCAAAAAAGGTATTGTTTTGTAAAATTGGCATCATATGATGGTTCTTTCAATTCAAGTAACGACCGAAAAGATCCAATTTTACCATTAGTCATTTCTTCCAAATTACCAAATCTCGCCTTTCTTTAAAATCGCCTCCATACCTTCGTACATGCAAGTGAAGACATTAACTTCATGTCTTGAAATCATACAGCACCGAATACTTCAAAGTTAATATTAACTGATATGCGCGTAAATGTGCATATTTTTACTGCCATATTTAATCTATTTAAATTAAATAAATGATCGTATTGGGTATTTTAACTTGTTTAAATTAAAATTCAAATTATTTTCAAATCATCATATATTCATCTCCATGTATGGGAAAATGGTCATTTTTGTGTATATATTAATTTGAGAAAATTTAATTGGAAATTTATATATTATTTTGTGGGAATTTGGCTTCATATACAGGTGGTTTCATGAGGATATATGCAAGCATAAGAGTGAACACAAAGGAACGGAGATGGAAATAATTCAAATTCATGATAATGGAGTTGCCCACCAACTCATATACCTTCGCGTACAAATTAGAGGCTAATGCACATGCTTATAGAGTTTAAAGCTTCATGCACAATTAAATGATGATTATTTGATGTTAATGATTACTTGGCAACCGCGCTTCCTAAGAGGGTATTTTGGGTAGCTCCCAAAAAAGTGAATTATGGTTTGCAACTTATATAAATACCCTTATGTTTCATGTAATACCTCTCCTCTTCTTTAGGCTCTCTTAGTTAATTTTAGCTTAGAAATAAAAGAAAGCTTCTCTTTTCTTTTCATGACTAGTTAGCCATTTCTTTTATGTAATTTTTTTATGCAACTTTAATACATGCTCTTTTCTTTTACATGCTTCTAATCTTATGTTAGTAGTGTAGTTTACTTTTCATGCAAGTAAATTAGTGTTTATTTCTTGTAAATTAGTTTTTCTTTTCATTTTGCTAGCATTTTCCTCTTGTTTGTTTCATGTTGTTTTCTACATTTGTTGATTTGATAACAAATATGAGAGCTTAATCTCTTCAATTTAGGGGAAATAAAGCTCTCTAGTATGTAGATCCAACATTTTGATATTTATGCTCTCTTTTGTGCTTAAATGAAATGATAGGAAGTGGTTAAATTTTGTTGTTTAGATTTGAATTTAATAGCCTATGTTGTTGGCACCAAATAGGTTATGCTTAAACAAACAAAACTCAAATTACCTCTTCATCTAAATATGATTATGGCAAAGAAGTGACCGTTGAAATTGAAATTTGATGGCCTATATTTCTAAACGATAGTTAATAGGACATACTTGAAATAGATTTTGCGTTCAATTTTATTGTCATATTTCATGAGAGTTAAATGTGTGTTTTTGGTTGTGTTATAGTTTGATGCTTTATATTGGGCTAATTAATGGCATAAATATACCATATTTATGATAGGCACATCAACTAACTACGCTGATGAAAAGAAAAAAGAGATCATAACTTCATTTTGTTGATTTATGTGATCTAAATAGTGGAAGCTACCTCTCAATTGCCTTCACACTCTCATATTTTTATCACTTTCTTTTTGCTAGCTTCTTACATTTTTAGCTTAACACTCTCTCTTATTTGTTATAATTTGATTAAATATATTTTTAAAATCAACAATTTCCTACGGATCGACCTGTACTCGCCACGTACTAACAATTATACGCCGTGCGCTTGCGGTTAATTTTATTATAAATTTTTCGAAGAGTTTCTAACTCGGTAGAAAATTCGTCATTAGACAAGTTTTTGGCATCGTTGCCGGGGAATATTTTTAATTTTATTTTTTCTATTCTTCGAATTATTTTTCGTTTGATTTTAGTGTGTTTTCATTTTGTCCGTGTATTGCTAAAAAAAATTGTTGTGTTGTGTGTTTTGGTAATTTTTGTTTGCATTTTCATTGTGTGTATATTGCTTTTCATTTTTGTATTTGCATTTCTATTTCTATTTAAAAAAAGAGTATACATGATTTTTTAAACAAAAACAAAAACATTTTGCTTTTTCAATTTTCTTTTTACAAATTTCTGTTACAACTATAGTGCTACACTGTAACTCTCTGTTACATCATTTTCACTTCACCCATACAATTTGCATTTGTCACATACATTTGCAACTCTCCCTTACATCGTTTTCCCTCCTCCTATGCAAACCGTCAAACTATCAAAACAGTTTCAGTCACATCCTCCTTGTTCACTGCCATTCAAACTTCCACTTCTAATACCACTTCCCATACAATTCACTGCTCCTCACCATTCCACTTGCTTCAACTACTTACAATCCCACTGCATATCACCCTTACATTATGGACATGTATAGTACAACCAGCAGCTACAATTACAACTGCTTTGTCTGCACAACTCCTCCACAACTAGTTATCACTGCATATCATCTATACTTGCCTTCCTGTACAGACCACACCATCAAACAACGGCAAACCACACAACATATTCTACAACCTGCATATATACACCAACATCACACATCATCTCCACTTCATTGCACCATTCCATTTATTGCCATTTACTTCTTCCAAACTGTAGTGCATCATATTACAACTTGCCCTTCGCGAATTAACAAGCAAGTCTAACCCCATCTACTACTAATTCCATGTCACTTCAATTCACCATGCCATCAACCATTGCCTCAATTACACTACACTTCACCCAAACAATCCTATGACATTGCAACTAACCCACGCAATCCTTCCAACCCTTACCTCCCCTGCTTGCCTCATCACTGCCACAATTCCCCAAACCCGATCCAATTCAACAGCGCCTGCCTTCCACCTTTATAACAACCACCAGACAACATTACTACTCACCAACATCAATTTAACCCTTGCATGTACATCTAACTTGCTACAACACCTTATTACTGCCTTCACCATACATTTATAGTGCCTCACCATACATCATCAAACAATTCCCCTTCACCTCTACAGAGCAGATCCACCATTAGCATCAACCAAGATCCCACTTCTTTGCAACCTCCTCACAACTACCATACCAATACATTGCAACACACATTCTACATTCACACAATCCCTTCAAAGCAATCAACAGAGTACCACCAACATATTTCATACATCTTCTCCTCCAATCACAATACAGTCAGCAGCTCCTACCCTTCACCTTTATTGATAACGCTCCACTACACCGACCGAGCTTCACCAAGAAAGCCACGCCAATCATGAACACAACAATCCATTCCACAATCTCACCTCCATTCAATCGAATAACCCCTACTTGCACTTCGCCGACCACTGCAATTCCCCAATTCGACCACCACAAAAAAAATATAAACGAGAGAATTTGTTCCTTGATCACTGCTTTCTCCTACCACGAACTGGTTAATTGTATCTTCACAATTGTTTTCTTTGAACACTTTTATTTCTTAGTGTCTAGACTATGGAAGAGTAATAACCATTTATAAATATTACGATAATTCGCAAATATTACAGTGGTTGTTCCTCTGAATGTATTTAAACCTTCGGCTGCATTGCTACGGTGATTCGTGGTACACCGATAACCCCTACCATTTACCTGGCTGAGAAATATTTTTGTTGAATCAAGACAAAGTGTGATTATACAATTTTGGTTTAGGAGCTATTAAAGATAGAATATTGTAATTAAGTCATTTGCATTCATTTAGTTGCATTAGTTTATGCATATTAAAAAAAATCAAAAATCCAAAATAAAAAAATTGTAAATTTTACTTAACTTAGTTTTTAATCCAAAATAAATCCCATTCCTTTCCTTTGAAATTTTTGAATCCAAAAATCCAAAAATCCAAAATATAAAATCTTTTAGAAAAGAAAACAAATTTAAAATTCAAAAACAAAAAAAAAAATCAAATTTGCCATTCTCTTAAAATAAAAATAAAAAATCCTTTTGGAAAATATTTGAAAACTCAAAAAAAAATATAAAAAAGTTTTGAAAAGCCAAGAAAATATATTCAAACTTCTCTTTTGAAAATAAATTTCACTTGGTAAATATTTTTCTTCCTTAAAAAACAAATTTTCACTTCATTTTTCAAATCTTGTTTCATTCTCTAGGCTCGTTTCTAACTTTTTTCTCTTCTCGACTTTTACTTGTGCATGGGTACTTGGACTCGTGACACAACTACAAATCGTTTGTAATGACATAATATTTTCAACCATTCGCATCCGTACATTTCGGACTTGAATTGCTCGAAATATCAGATTGTTAATTGAAATTTTGCAAAACTTGACATTTATAGTAAATAAATCAATCACAGAATCACAGATACAGAGTAGTACAATGATACGCAACGGAATAAATGAATAGTAGTTCATGAAGCTAATATATAAACAAAGTTAGAAATAAAATACATCAGAAAATTCCAGATGCGGTGAAATCCCCAGTACGGGCAGATGACTTCTCTGAACCAATCAACTGGATGACTGAAAGGATAGATAGCTGGATCTTCAAGCAAAGCTCCAACTTCGAAGGTGAGTCTCAAATGCTGTATCACTCAGTCTGACCCGAGCGTAAAGCAAAACACAAAACACTCCAGTCAGGATTAACATTCTTATATCTATAAATCCAACTCAAGTGAAATATCAACTGAAATATAATTAACTTAGAGGATGTTTGGATACCCATCCTCTAAGGATCCAAGGAACTATCTACATGGTAGAAATATACAATATAACACCGTGGTCATTTCAATTTTATTTATATTTCAAAACTAAAATATCATTTTCATTTCAAATATCTCTATTTTCCAAATTAGTGTATATATATATATATATATATATATATATATCCAATAATTTATGAAGTAAAGTATTTTTATTTTCCTCAAACTTCACAAATCGCTTCAAAAATCAACTCGACCTTCCCGTTCAAATTTAATTAAATCAAAATTTATCAATTTTCATTCAATTTAGTTTCTGACTAAACTAATTCAAATTTTATCTATTTTAAATACAGATTTGAACCACAAAATAAACCATTTAAATTTCAATATAATTCGAAGTTAATATATTTCAGAGCTTTAAATATTCAACATTTCAAAGACTAAACTTTGATAGTTGCGTTTATCCCCCAACTTGACTTCACTATTATTTAGTTTTGAAATATTCACTTAATAAATTCAATATTATTTATATGACCTTAAATTTACATTTTCTATATATTACCTTCGATTTCTTTAGACATGAATCATCTATTAAATTTCTTAAATAAAAATTCAAGTTATAGGATGATATGTTAAAGTTTCGAATTTAATACTTTCAAATTAATTTAACTAAATAAAATCCTTAATTGATGACAAATTAAAATAAGTCCCAAATATATCTTCATACCTTAGCTTATAAAATTTATTCCACAAATCTATTTTAGAAATACAAATTTAATAAATTCTTAAACATATTTCATATTAATAAAATCAATCTAAATTAAATTATCTTAATATTAAATCTATATATAAAATAACCTTTATATATAATACTTTAAATCAATATTCATCAAAACCATATATTTCTTTTCAAGACCATAGAAATTATTTTCAAAACATTCATATAAACCACGGCGTCGATGTAAAGTTTTCTATTCTATGTACAAGGGATACGGATATTTATTATTTCAATCCGTAAGTTATATATATACGGGTGGATATCATTTCAACCTGTAATCCCAAAGTCAATTCAAATGAAAATCGCTTGGGTTTATCATTTCAACCCATAATGAAATTCTCCTATTCTAAAATCCGTTCAGGTATGTATCATTTCAACCCATAGTGATTTCTATACTAATAGGGAATGTGTAGAGCGATAACAGATATGAAAATAATAATAAAAATAGGCATATATCATCAAAAATAAATATAAACAATAGGATATGGTGTCATATCCCATAAGTGAACAGTTACAGATAATAGCATATATAACAATTTAAATAACTACAGTATCATATTTCAATTGTCGTTTCAATTTAATCAAATTTAACAAATAAAAGAATGTTAATCATGAGTGATTGCTCACCTTTCGAGGCTAGAGAATATAGAAGATGACATGGATACGCACACTAATACGGACACTGAAATTTGAATTAAATCCGAGCACGAATTTCAAAGCAAAATAGGATTGGCACGAATTGGACGAACGAGGCTGATAATCAAGAATTTATGAATTGAATCAGAATAAGTCTGATATATACAGAAATTTTTGCAATTTTAATAAAAACCAAAATTGCATCCCTAAGAAAAATTTAAAGTCGAATCACACACACACACACACACACACACACACACACACACATATATATATATATATAATTTACCTTTTTTTTCCATACATAAACCAATAGTTTTAACATTTGAAATAAAACATATATGTTAAATAAAAATCCTTATAATTTTCCAAACCATTTTAATTTTTACACATAGATCAAAATTTCTATTTACAAATCTAAGACCCAAACCACCCCATACGTCCTATGTATATAATATCATTAAGATTTATATTTTAAAATAAGATTAATATATAAAACTTCAACCAATTACACTGTTCAAATCTCATTTATAAACTACTATATACATATAGTACAAAATCCACTTCACAATACAATTATAAATTTTAAACACTTTACGTATATATATAAACTAATATATAACTATCCATACATAAACATTAAAACATATACACAGACTTATATAAAATTTTAGACATACTTATATAACTTATATTATAACTTATTTTATAAATATATAATACTGTAACCTGTGCAGACCGAAATAATAAGTTAGAATGTAAACTTTATACAATATATATAAATAGCAACTAATATAACTTTATTTTTATTTTTATTTTATTTTTTTGTGAAAGCAACTAGTCTACACTAAAACACATATGCACCCTTAACTTTTATGCAAACATGCATGCCAACAGAAATGAAAACTTATATATTAGAAAACTACCACCATACATAAGTGTATGCAAAGTATATAGATATATATAAGGCCATAAAGATATATCTATAATTATTATAACTTTATATAAATATATGTCATATACAAACTTAGGAAAATAAACAACTTCAAAAATCCTATACAACTTCCATAATAATAAGATGTAAATTGACCTTCAATAAAAGTTATAAACCTGTTTATTATAAAACTACATATATATATATATATATATATATATATATATATATATATATATAATAACGGATTTACAAAACTTATAAAATAAATCATACAATATGATTTGTAAAATATACATATATGGACTCAAAGTTAAAACAAAAATGAATATAAGTCTACTTGCCAAATATGCAGACTCCATTTGCAGATCCAACACAACTCACACATATTAAATATGCATACACTTCTAGAAACAAAACAAACTTTTCAAAAAAATGGAAATCACGTTTGGTATATATATGTATTAAAATCCAACAACTTTATATAAACCACTATATGTATGCATCTTATATTTTTATACCACTATCAATATATCATAACTATACTCCATATAAACAAATGTGCTTACCAACTTTGAATGCTAGAATATGCATTAACAGCACGTACGGGGACGTGCATTGATAAAATCATCCATATCATAGCTAAATATAAAACTATATATAATATATATATATACATAACACTTGCAAATATAAACTTAACTTACCTATGCCTGGTTATGCGAACAGTAGAGGACACAGGGGAGGGTCGATGCGTCTTCGATGGATATTGCACAAGGGGAAGAGTGGGTTCGGTGGAGGAGCGGAGTTTGAAAAAGGTGAAGGAGAGGCCGAAATTTGTAGTGCCGGGCAAGTTTATATAGAAGAGGAAGAAATAATAGAGAGGGAAAGAAGAGAAATCTGGGAAGAAGCAATAAAAAAGGGAAGAAAATACGAACAGAAGTAAATGGAAACGACTAAATAAAAGTAACCAAAGAAATAGCACAATCACGTGCTATGGTTCAGTTGAGGATTTAAGGCAAAATATTCACGTTGATTCAGGAAAATAATCAAAGCAAATAAATGGTAGCACGTTCTAAATTTGAACGGAAGGAAAGAGAAAAGTCACAATTCCGAAAAAATATCAAAGTAACAGCTACACATTGATTCAAGAGCTATTAAAGCAATTTTTAAATTGTGAAGGCAACGTTACTCTGCATTATATTTTTAAAATAAGAATGCTGAACGAAAATCAACAGTCAAGTATGGTGTGGTGTAAATGGAAAGAGTCACGCTGATTACTGAATAAAATAAAACGAATAACCATTTATTTATTTTTTTAGATGGTGGTAAAATGAAGAAATAAAAGGTCAGTGAAAGTAGGAATGAATATATTAGAAAAGCAACGATTCTAGTAGCAACGGTCATCTTAGATTAAGTTGAAAATTTATAATAATTTATTACGTGGCTATGGTTCAAAATTTTTTTGAAAGCAAGGAAACCAAAAGGTCACAATTAAAGGTAAGCTTTAAATTTTTAATTAATACAAAACGTATCTAAGTTTATACGTTTATAACTTTCCAACTGTAGGGTATATATATAATGAACGGTAATAATGAAAGAAGTGGAAACAGAGAGCGTAGGAAAGGAAAGGTTAGAAAAATAAAATTTTCACCCTTAAATTCCGGAGATTAATAGGGTAACGTACCTCTTTAATGAAATGTACAACAACGGTCACAAGCTAAAATTTAGCTGAAAGTTTAAAGAAATGAGGGGAAGATGGGCTTTTTAAACTAATCACTTCCCAGAATTAATATGTCAATGAAAAAAGGAAAGGAGATGAACCAGGGAAACGTATTATAACTTATATATAACTATTAAACGGATAGATGGAAGAAAAGGTGAGCAGGTGAGTAAAAGTGGAAACTGATTTATGAGCGAAATGGAATGTGAGCTGTTGCCTGGGAAGAAAATGGAACAGTTTAAAATTTAAAGGCAATGGACTGCTGAAATTAAATGAGTATAAAACGTGTAAAAGTTATATACTGAAACGGCTATAAATTTCAATTATTATTATAAAATGAGGAATAACGAAAGGCAAGGACGATGATTTCAAAGTTTATTAATGGCTAGGATTGGGGAAGTCTATCTGTGAATTGGAAAAATTATTAAGCAATTGAAATCGGTAGAAAAAGTAACAGCTACACGCTATTTTAGAAACAATCAAACAATTAATAGCTTGATTGGACAGCAAGAATAAATATGGAAGGACACGTTATAAAGGCAAAATGAACCGTTTGAAAATAAATAAAAGAAATGATGGCAAATAAAACAGCTGTGCCTAGAATTTTCCAAAATAAATTATTTTATGAACACCAATTATTACTGACTTAAATTGAACAGAATCACACCCTAAAATATACTTTCTTAATTTTTGATGAAAATTTATCATTTTCCACATTTAACTATACGTAATCCAAATGTAAAATTTTATTTCAAAATATTATTATTTAAAATTTCTCAAAAATCAAATTAAATACGCTAAATAAGACCATTAAAAATTATCAAAATTTTATGGGTCGTTACATCGTTGGACTTGCGACTCAATAACTAATTGTTTAACTCGAACAGACGATCCTTCCAAAATGGCGAACGAGAATGCCTCTCGAACTCTATGGCTAGAAACTTTCCCGATAGGATTTCTATTCCATCTTGCATCATGTTACCCGCCCCTACGGGTAACCATTTCAAAATTCACTCGAACAATATTGCCACGCTTCCAAAATTTGACAATTCTGAACACGATGACATATACATTTTCTTAACCAGATTCGAACAAGTTTGCGCAACCGTTAAACTCCAACAACTTTTCGATGACGGAATCAAACTTTGATTAATCGCATTCACACTTATGGATTATGCTGAAAATCAGTTGTATAGGTTACCATCAAACTTGATTAAAACTTGGAAAGAATTCACAAAAGCTTTCTTAAAAAAGTTCAATCCCTTGGAAAAAATAAGCAGAATTCGAAACGAAATTGTAAATTTTCATCAATTCAAGAGAGAATCATTTAAAATATATTTTGAAAGATTTAAAGAGCTTTTGATAAAATGTCTACCCCATAACTTTCAAAAATGGACAATTTTCCAAATCTTATACGATGGACTCGAAAACAGCTCACGAACCATACTCGAATCAATGTGTCAAGGCAACTTTCTTGCCCAACATCACGACGATGCACGGAAATTTCTTGAAAACCTCACCAAAAAGTCATCCCAATGGGAACGTTCGAACGAAAAAACAATTTACTCACAATCGAGTGCACACTCAATAAGATCTTCTTTTGCTTTGGAAGCTAAGATTGACACAATGAATAAAAAATTCGATAACGTTTTCTCATCGAATCAAATGAACCAAGCTTCCCAACTGATGTGCTATAAATGCAACGATCCTGATCATATAGCCGATAGTGCCCAAATTCTGTCGAACAAATCAATGCTTTCAATAAATCCAAAAATGACCCATTTTCTCTAACGTACAACCCTGGTTGGAGAAATCATCCTAATTTTTCTTGGAACCAAAACAATCCAAACACGAATACGGTTCGTCCAAATTTTTATGCATTTCCGAATAATGCTTCGAATCCTCCCTTTCAGCCAAACCAATTTTACCCGAACTTTATGGGTCCGTCATAAAATCAATCACAATAATCAAATTTTCAACCAAATTCTGATCATCCACCCCAAGGCGATAAATGTTTAAGTTCACTTGAGAAAACTATTAAATTGTTTGCTAAAGCAATTACTCATAGCCTTCGATCAAACGGCAATTTGCAAAATTTATTGACCTCATATAGGCAAAACACAAACCAATCAATTGCAAAACTTGAAATGCAAATGAATCAATTAGCCACGTCTGTAAGTGAATAGAAATAAGGAACTTTCCCAAGCCACCCCATTCCAAATCCCAAAAATAAAAATGCAAATTCAAATCAAGCACATGTTGTTCAAGATAGCAACATCACCCAATTGAATGCTATCACAACTTTACGTTCCGGTAAACAAATCGACAATCAAGTCGTTAATCCAAACGATTTACCGAAAATCCATCTCGACATTTCTAAAAAAACCAACGAATCAGATTAGAACGTGGAGCCAAACATTGAATCGAATGCCAATCAAAATTCTTCTTCTACTCAAGTAGACCCGCCTACTAAGTATCGCATCCCATTTCCACGTCGTCTTCGACACAAGAAACACTCGGACCAAATGGAAAAGATGTTGGAAATTTTAAACAAGTGAAAGTGAACATCCCGGTTCTTGACATTGTTCAGCAAGTCCCCACTTACGTGAAATTTCTTAAGGATTTGTACACCCAAAAGCGACACATTCAAGTGCCCAAAAAAGTCTTCTTAGCCGCCTGTTTGAGTGAAGTCTTCTCCCAATCCATGCCCGTTAAAAACAAAGATCCTGACTGTCCTACGATTTTGTGTACAATTGGAGACAACATGATTAAAAAATGCTTAATAGACTAGGTGCGAGTGTCAATTTGATTCCATATTCCATGTATGAACAATTAGGCTTAGGTGAGCTCAAACCCATAATGGTCAAGCTCCAATTCGCTGAACTTTCCATTAAGAATCCCGTGGAAGAAATCGAGGACGTGCTCATTTAAGTAGGGCAATTCATATTCCTCGTTGACTTTATCATTCTCGAAACACAACCCATGGCAAATCCTGCAATTCAAATTTCACTGATTTTAGGCCGACCATTATAGCCGCCTCAAATGCCTTGATCAATTATCGTAATGGATCGATGAAAATCTCTTTTGAAAACATGACTTTGGATCTTAATATTTTCAATCTTGAAAGCCAATCGAATGAACCTCGTGACCAAACGTTGAAAGCTAGTGACATTCATGAAAACTTCGAAAACACTTGACCTTATCGATGAACGCGAAGCTGAGTATGAAAAATTATTTCACGAAATACCTAATGAGATTGAATACACTATTCCTTTTGAATCGCTTCCAGTTGAGTCCGAATCTCAACCAAATTCTTTGATCGAGAAATTCTTGAAGTTGGACCTCAAACTACTTCCCAATCACCTTAAGTATGCATACTTAGGTGATAACGAAACGTTTCCCGTCATAATTTTGCAACTCTTTCTCTTGATCAAGAAACCTCCTTACTTTCTGTTCTTTCAAAAAATAGAGAAGCAATTGGGGGTCCATTATCAATATTAAGGGAATTAGCCCTGCCATTATCCGACATTGCATTCACTTATTTGACGAAGCCAAACCTACTTGTGATGCACAATGGAGGCTTAACCCAAAACTGAAAGATGTGATTTGCGAGAAAATTCTTAAGCTCCTCGATAATGGTATCATATACCCCATCTCCAATAGCCCATAGGTTAGCCCAATTCATGTCGTGCCTAAAAAGTCCGGACTTACCGTTATAACAAACGACGTTGACGAACTCATTCCTATTTGAACTCAAACTAGTTGGCGTGTTTGAATTGACTATCGAAAACTAAATGTCGCAACATGTAAAGATCACTTCCCTCTTTCTTTCATTAACCAAATGCTAGAACGGTTAGCCGGCCATGAATTCTACTATTTCCTTGATGGTTATTCCGGCTATAACCAAATTCCAATTGCTCCCGAAGATCAAGAGAAAACGACTTTCACGTGTCCATTCGGTACCTTTGCTTATCGAGGTATACCATTCGGACTTTGTAATGCTCCTGCTACTTTCCAACGATGCATGGTTAGCGTCTTTTTAGACATGATTGAACGCTTTCTAGAAGTTTTCATGCACGATTTCACTATCTTTGGTGATTCTTTTTTCAATTGTTCACATTATCTTGAGTTGATTCTAAATCGATATAAAGAAAAACATTTGACTTTGAATTGGAAAATATGTCACTTTATGGTCAAACAAGGCATAGTCCTTGGACATATCATCTGAAATAAAGGCACTAAGGTAGATAAAGTGAAAATTGACGTAATTATAAACCTACCCATTTCCAAATCTGTTAAGGACATTCGATCATTTCTAGGACACACTGGCTTTTACCTACGCTTTGTGAAAGACTTCAGCAAAATCGCTCATCCTTTGATGACTCTCCTAGAAAAAGGCGTTCCATTTGATTTCAACTCTGAGTGCATCTCTTCTTTTGAATGTCCTAAAAAAGAACTCATTCTAGCTCCAATCATTTGCACATCCAATTGGGATCTCCTATTTGAAATAATGTGTGATGCTTCGAACTTTGCAGTTGGTGCTGTCTTAGGACAGCATATCAACAAGATCCTTCATGTTATACATTATGCTAGCATGACTCTGAACGATGCTCAATTCGACTACAAAGCCACTGAAAAGAGCTTCTAGTGGTAGTTTTTGCTCTCGAAAAATTCTGACAACATTTGATCGGGTCACACATTACTGTGGACACGGACCATTCTGCGCTTCGATATCACTTCGCAAAAAAGGACGCTAAATCTCGCCAGATTCGTTGGATCCTTTTATTACAAGAATTTGATCTTACAATCAAGGACAAAAAGGATCCGATAACGTCATAGCCCATCACTTGTCTCATCTTTCGAATGCATCATCTTCTTTGCCAATCAATGGAAATTTCTCCGATGAACAACTTCTTTCAATTTCTATCGATACATGGTACGCTGATACAGTGAAGTACTTCGTCACTAAGTAAACCCCTTCATCTTGGTCCAACCAAGACAAATACAAATTCATGTCCCAAGTGAAATATTTTTATTGGACGATCCATACTTGCTCAAATATTGCCCGACTAAATCATCCGACATTGCATTGCGGATAATGAGATCATGAATATTCTTTCGTTTTGCCACCATCAAGCATGTGGTGGACATTTTGGTCTTTAAAAACTGTGGAAAAATTGCTTCAATGTGGTTTCTATTGGCCTTCTCTTTTCAAAGACTCATTCGAATTTTGCAAAACATGCGATCATGTCATGCTTGGACAAATTTCTTGAAAAGATATGATGCCTCTAAACCCCATTCTTATAATCGAAATCTTTGATGTTTGGGGTATTGACTTTATAGGACCTTTTCCCAATTCTTTTGGAAACTTGTATATCCTTCTCGCTGTCGATTACGTCTCAAAATGGATCAAAGCCGTTCCTTGCAAAACCAACGACCAAAGAATTATTGTGAAATTTCTCAAAGAAAACATATTTTCTAGGTTCGACACACCTCGCATAATAATCAGTGCTGACAGAACCCTTTTTGCAACCATTCTTTTGAAACTTTAATGAAAAAATACTCGATAACCCACAAGTTATCCACTCCGTATCACCCTCAGACTTATGGTCAAGTTGAAGTTTCAAATCGAAAAACAAAACAAATCATGGTGAAAACTGTTAATAATAAAGAACATAAACTTTGATCTTGATAAAGCTGGTGAAAACCGAAAATTACAACTCGATGAACTAGAAGAACTTAGGAACGATGCGTATGAAAACGAGGAAATTTATAAAGACGGGACAAAAAAATTTCATGACAAGTCAATCATAAGAAAAAAAATTGCCTAAACAGAATGTTCTTTTATATGACTCGAGACTTCATTTATTCTCTGGGAAAGTTAAATAGACATGGACCAGACCTTTTGTGGTACGAACTGTTTTTCCATGTGGTGCCGTAGAAATAGAAAACCCTAGGGATGGATCGATTTTTAAAGTCAACAGTCGTTCGTTTGTAACCTTTCTTGGAATTTCCTAGTAACCAAGAGGAGGATCTCATGATTCTTCATGAGCCAACCTACGTTTAGTAAGAATGTTAACCTTCTTTTTTAAATATGTACACATTTTTCCCCGTTACACTCATTACATCATGCATTTACTGTGGGGACGCGGTAAAAACTAAGTATGAGGTAGTCTCATTTTCATTTTTTTTTAAGTTTCATGGTTGGAGTCTCATTTTCATTTTTTTAAGTTTCATGGAATTTTTAATTTTTCATTTTCTTTTAACTTTAAAAAAATCTCAAAATTTCTAAATCTCAAAGACATTTTCTTTTTATAATTTTGATTTATTTTTGAAAAAACACTATAGGGTAAGTATAAGGGTTTGGTTAATAAAATTGATAATTTTAAAAATTTATTTGTCTTAACAAAAATGAAAATGAAGCGTGATTACAAATAACAATGGTTTAACTTGTATATAGGAAGGTTCATGTGTGTTACTTATGAAGTATATTCTAATTGAAAATATTTGTTTAAAAAAGTGGTAAATTTAAAGTAAAAGATATAACATTTCTATCTTTTAACTTAAATGGTGCTAAGATGATTTTGCAAAACTCTCTCTTCTCCAAAAAAACATTTGTGTGTGTGTGTATTTGTAACACCTAGAGTCATGTGTTCACACTTGTGTGTTCACTCGTCATGCTCTGTACCCTTCTCACATAAGCCTGAAAGGCATTGCACGATCGGTATATCTGGCCTCAGTTTATCTAAGTTAGGTGTATGTATATAAAAATTCTTTTTAATAATGCGTATAGTCGATAAGTGTTCGCACTTGTGTGTTCACTCGCCACGCTCTGTATTGCCTTTACATAAGCCCGAAAGGCAGTGCACTGGTAATATATTTGGCCTTAGTTTACCTGAGTTAGGCATATGTAAATATTGTTAATATCCATAAAATTTTCAAATAAATAAATAAGAGGGAGTAAGCAATTGAAATCTAAGCACTACTTTAACTTGTTATTGAAAAAAATTGAAAATAACACTTTGATAAATTTTGATAATCAACTAAGGATCTATTTCATAGTTACACTTTGTTATCAACCGAAACAACGAGTTAAACTATTGTCTATTATCATGATAATTTGATTTTTATTTGAAATTTTGACAAGTAGATGACTTAAATTTTGAAGTTAATGACCAAAACCTATATTTAACTTATTTTTCCGATTTAAAAGTAAATCCTTCATTGTAAATATTTTCAAAAACTCGTAGTCATCTCTTTGTAAATAAATCTTGCATTTTGTAAATATTTTCATATTGCATTTCGATTTTGTAGGTAGTATCCGCTGAAAACTCTCACGAGACAACACTCATCCTACTAGGGACACCCAGAGTTTAAAGGCTTGTTGTATACACTCAATGCAATCATGCTCCCTGCGAAAACGGATTTATCTTAGTTTTTCTTTATTCGAGGACGAATAAAAAGATAAGTGTGGGGGTGTTTGATGCGCACGTAAATTTGCATAATTTTACCATCATATTTAATCTATTTAAATTAAATAAATGATCATTAAATTGTTTAATCCAAAATTCAAATTATTTTCAAAACATCATATATTCATCTCTATATAGGGGCCAAAATGGTCATTTTATGCATATATTAATTTGAGAAAATTTAATTGGAAATTTCTATGTTATTTTGTACGAATTTGACTTCATATACAAGTGGTTTCATGAGAATATATGCATGCACAAGAGTAAATACAAAGGAATGCAGAAGGAAATAATTTAAAGTCATGATAATGGAAGACCCTACCTACCTATCTACCTTCATTTACAATATAAGAGGCTAATGCACATGCTAATACAGTTTAAAGCTTCATGCACACTTATATGATGATTATTTAATGCTAATGGTAACTTGGCATCCACACTTCCTAAGAGGATATTTTGGGTAGTTCCCAAAAAAAAATTATGGTTTGTAACTTGCATAAATGCCCCTTATGTTTCATGTAATCCCTCTTCACTTCTTTAGGCTCTCTTAGTTAGTTTTAGCTTAGAAATAAAAGAATGCTTCTCTTTTCTTTTCATGGCTACTTAGTCATTTCTTTTATGCAATTTTTTTATGCAACTTTAATCATGCTCTTTTCTTTTACGTGCTTCTCTTCTTATGTTAGTAGTGTAGTTTACTTTTCATGCAAGTAGATTAGTGTTTATTTCTTATTAATTAGTTTTTCTTTTCATTTTTCTCTATTTTTCCTCTTGTCTGTTTCATGTTGTTTTCTACGTTTGTTGATTTGATAACAAATATGAGAGCCTAATCCCTTCAGTTTATGGGTAATTGCAACGACCTGGAATTTTGGATAATTCAAATTGGAATATTTAATTGACTTTACATATTTAAAAGTTAAATTTTAACTTGAATTTAAATATTATTATTATTATTTAGCAATTAAGTTAGTGGATTTAATAAACTGAAATTGAGTAAATTATTGACTCTTCGGCTTTAAGCCTGTTAAAAATAATTTGAAGGCTTGTGAAATTTATATCGATAGTACTGAAGATAGTAGAAGTGTTAAAATTTAATCTAAAGGTGATTTGTTCAGTTTTGAAAATATATTGTTTAAATCGATATTTAAAAAATAGCCTTCTGAGGCACAGTCTCGGAATTCGACGAAACCAGTTCCATTGGATTCGAAATAGATAGTTATTATCGGATTTCAATTTTCGTAGCGTTTGGAATTACCGTTTGTCCATACGGGTGAGAAACGTGTTGAAATTAAAATCGATAATTTAATATTTAAACTCGATTCAAAAAGCTATCTTCCATATATGACCGAATTAGGTTCTGAAACACGTTTCATTGTGTTCGGAATGCGGGTAAAACTTTATAAACGCCTGGCGGCATGT
Organism: Allium cepa; assembly: GCA_030765085.1. Classification (NCBI taxonomy): domain Eukaryota; kingdom Viridiplantae; phylum Streptophyta; class Magnoliopsida; order Asparagales; family Amaryllidaceae; genus Allium; species Allium cepa. Next base: position 347,039,911 of record CM060939.1, on the reverse strand, counting down.
CTGATTCAGAGTTCAAGATTTCTCTATATATAATACGAGATATTTTGAATAAAAAAATAGTCAAACCCTATATCAGCCGACCTTGCCTTCTTGAGCCAACCTACATATAATCGTGCCGCTCCCCTTCGTTAAAAATCACGACATCTCTTTTATTTCTTCCTCTATGTCGTGCAGAATAAATCAAAACAAATCGATAAATAAATAAAAAAATGGAAATTCTCTCGATTGAATCGCGATGGTCGGCGGTGGCGAGGAGGTGCGACGTGGGAGATATTAGGGTTTTCACACGTGCGTGGGATGGCTGAATGCTGAGGCAAGTCGTGGAGGTTGGCAGGGTGTGGCATGGGTTGCGCGTTCGTCACGATTAGGGTTTGGGTCGGCGGCGGAGCTAGGGTGGTCGAGATCGAGGCGTCGGCATGGGTCACGTTGGTTCGATAAGCAGGAGGCGATTCTGTTGTTCGAGCTGTAGTTGGATTTGGGGACGGGGATGTGGGCGATTGAATGGAGTGTGCTCGCGATGACTGGTGGTGGCTGTGATAGGAAGAAGTGTGGAGGATTTTTGGAAGTTGATGGCGAGCATTTTTTGGCAGTGGCGGGCGATTACTGATGAGGGGGAGTTTGGCTACGACGATTTTGGAGGTTAGTGGTGATGAACTAACAGGGCAGCAACGTTACAGATGAGTTTTCTCAAGCCTGTCTCGGGTTAAATATGAGCATATTCTCAAGGTTTAAAGTTCCGAAAAATCAAGTTTAAAACTAACTTTTTAAACTATTCTTTTAAATAATAATGTTGTTTAATATTTGTTAATTTTAGTTGTATGTTTTATTTTAAACTAAGCAGGTAGATTCTTAAGTCAAATTTGAAACTTAATTAATAGTGTGATTAAGGAGAAATTAAGGAAATAAAATGTTTATCTTTAATTAGACTTAAAGATCTTAAGTTAAATTATAGATTAATGATAATTAAATACCAGGTTTATAAAATAAGATTTTAAAGTGGTATAATTAAGAAGTTAATTAAGATAAATGACTTATCTTTAATTAATCTAGGTTTGGGTGATTAAGATTATTTAATTAATCATTTAAGCAATTAAAGAGAAACTAATTAATTAATGGTTAAGGATTAATTAATTAATAATTAAGGGTTATAAGTTAATTAATTTTAGATTAATTAATTTATAGGTAGAGATTAATTAATATAAGTAACTAGAGAATTAGTTACTTAAATGATAATCACTTAATGTAAGTAATTAAAGGATTAACTTGTTCAGGGTTTAAATAAATTTGATTAATTATTAAAGGATAATTAATTAATAGTTAAAGGTTAATTAATTGAGAATAATAATAACCAATGGGATAATTACTTGATAAAAATAATTAAAGGTAAATTACTTAAGTAAGCAAATAAGAATTAATGAGTGTGATTAATTAAAGGATAATTAATCAATGTAAGTGATTATGGTATAGTTAATTTGAGTAATTAATTAGGATAAATATAATTAAGGTTAATGGGTGAAGGATAATCAATTTGTGTTATTAATTTAAGGCAAATTACTCAATGAAAATAAAGAGGAAATTAGGGGATGATTAATTAATATTTTGTAATTAATTAATTAATCTTAAGTAAGCAGCGTTAAAGTGATTAAAGTAATTAATTTAATTTATATTAAATTAATTAGAAATGGTATGACTAATAAATCTGGCTTATTAATGATTAAAGTATATTGGATGCCTTGGTTTATTTTATATCTCTGATATGTGATTTAGTATGCTATGTTTGGTTAAATTGTTTTAATATGGATTGTCTATCTGTGATAAATTGCTATGTAATTCTGGGTATGAATGGAATAGTTTATCAACTTAAACAGCTTGTTTCTAAGATGATGTTGGATTCGAAAAGACCGGGGGTCGGGTATCAGTAAATAACCGAAACCACTTCGAATTTTTATAGATTGATATGCGAAATCTATTGGCTGGAATGAAATGATTTATGTGAATTGGATTATTTAATCCAAATTTCGGTACTTAGAAAATTGATGTGTGAAATAAGTGATGTCTATAACAAATTGTGAATTTGTAAATTATTATGAGTTACTCCGGGTTTTATATAAGTTTTATGCTTGTATTCCATGTTAGATGGGTTTACTCACGCTGGTTTCCAGCCTGACCCGGGTGTTACTTTGATGTAATGCTCGGGTCAGACCGGGTATTACAGATTTTCAGGTAAGGACGTTCTGGAGTTCAGGAGGCAAACCGGATTGCAAGAACGTATGGAGTGTTTCCGCTGTAATATATGTCTGATTATTTGAGATATGATGATTGTGTATATCCAGTGTCTGTATATATGTGTAACTCTGATGTATTATAAATGTATTTGATAGATACAGAATTCTTTTGTAAACTGTTATTATTTGATATTATATTTTCATCCGCTACAAATGTGAGAATCTTTGTGGTGTTTTTCTTCTTCTTCTTTTATCTCTTACTTCTTTTTCCTAACTATCTGGAATTTTCGGGATTGAAAACTTCTGGGTCGTTACATTTGGTATCAAAGTTGAAAGGTTAAGCGAGAACCTTGGCTCTGGTGGGGATTACTCATTAAATAGAGTCCATAGTACTCTGGAATGAATATATATATATATATATATATATATATGAGCGCGTACTTGTTATTTTCTTATATAAAGATTTTAAATGATTTTATATAAGAAAGTATTTTGATATATAAAGCAATATTTCTTTCTAATCAATATTAAGGTAATAGGTTGTTATATTATTTGAGAAATTTAATAATGAAAATTAAGTGGTAATAGAAATACAACCAAATTAAAATTAAATGGAGATAAGTTTGAAATGGATTCAGAATTAAATGGTTTAAAGAGATAAGTTGATTGGATTTAAAGGATTAAATCAACATTTTAAAATTTAACTTGAATTTATATAATTTGGGATGGTTTCAATTTGAAATTTGAATCGAATTCATTCAAATTGAATCTGATTTAAATTAATTGGATTTGTGATTGAAGATGTATAAGTTTAAAAAGTTAAATGGAATATTTGAATTGGATTGAATTGAAATGATTTGAAATTGAAGTGGGTTCAATTGATATTAGTCCAAATTGATTGGAATAATTTGGAAGTGTAATTAAAGTTGAGTAGGTTTAAAATCAAATGGGATTTGATTTGGATTTGGAAAGAAATCAACATTGATTTAACTTGAATTGGGGTTAAATCAATTTCAATGGAAATTAAAGTTATTCAAATTGGAATCGAGTCAATTTAAATGGAAGTGGGAAATTTAAATTGAACTGATGGGGAAGTGAACAGTTTTGACTCTGGACTATTTTCAATATAAATTGTTTTAATATAAACCTATTTTTCTAAGCTATTTAATATATACAACCTTTCTTTTTAAAGCCAAATTATTTTATATTTATTTTACAATTATTTTTGCAACTATTTAACTATTTCTCAACTATTTTACAAATTAATTACTATTTCTCAACTATTTTACAAATTAATTACTATTTTACAACTATTTTGCAATTATTTAAAATCTCTATAACTATTTGACTATTTTTCAACTATTTTACAATTACTTAACTATTTTATAGCTATGTTAGAAACTAATAATTATTTTTCAATGACTTATCTATCTTAAACTTTTCAATCTATTTCTTGAATTTAAACGGGACAGAGTTCAAACTGTTTATGATTGAATATCCACTTGGGATAAGGATTAAAGTGATAATCCAATGGAATTGAAACAATTGTGATTATATGGATAGAAATTAAAGGAAATGTGAATAGAAAGAGAAATTGATTTAGCTGATAAATCATTAAGGATAGATACATTGGATGTACGTATATTATTCTATTCGCATAGTGATTTGATCCAGATTCGAGCACAGAATTTCGAGATAGTTATATCGATCTGAGTTGGGATTTTTCACTCAATTTTCGACGGCGAACCTGGATATGGATTGTTGATTGGTTCTGAATATTCTCTATCATAGTTATGGCTATGCAAGGAGAATGACGGTTTCTGATCAAGAAACCAGCTCTGTGTCCGCACTAGAAAGTCGGATGAACGATACTAGTTCGGAAGTGAAATTATGTGATTGAGTGAGCAACCAGATTGGTATAGTGTACGGATGATATGAGTACATCGTACGGATTTGAATGAAATTTATATTGAAAATTTGTGAATAAGAAATGTAAAATGATTTCCATTGAAATGAAAGTATATTTTGTGAAATATACAATGGATAAAAGTGAAAGTTGGATATTTATATGATGATAAGTAAGATGGAAACAATCTTATAAAGAAAGAGTAATCAAATTTGAATATTTGATTTTGAATAAACAAAGTAATATCTCTTTGTTATATAAGATAAATCTGCCCTTGTTGAATCTATTGCCGGAAGGAAAGGATTTTGAAGGTGTTTGAAGTATAAAAGAAGTTTTATACAAGTTTGAAATGATCCAAAGTTTTTAAAAATTATATATCTATATATATATATATATATATATATATATATATATATATATATAAAGGATCTTACGAGGATTTTGGAAAAAGGTTTTGGGAACCTTTGGATTTGGAAAGGCTTTTGATTTTTGGGTAAAATCAATATTGGAATTTAGAAAGCCTAGTTTGAGAATTATCGATTTTGGGATGATCAATTTTGAGAAAAGGAGATTTATATGAGATTCATACTAGGTGTATGATTTGGAAGATACTATATGTGTATAGTATAAAGTGTTTTGGTAATGGCTTTGAGGAAAAAGGCGCTCCCTTGAAATGAACTTCTCAGGAGTACCACAGGGTGGTACTGCCTTGAACCCTAAGGGGGGTTCTAAAGTCGATCCTGTGAGGAGTCCGAACAAAACTAGTTCTTGAGGATTATGAGTAGTGTGTAGCGAAAGTTGATGGCACTGATGCCTACAGAGGCATTTGGGTTATGTTGTGACAATAGTGTAACTTGATGTCACTGCGATCTACTGCAGACCATAGCGAAAGTCGTGTATGCCGCTGAGAGCCAACGGTCTACGTTTGATTTTATATCGGTAGACTACGACCTATGGTAACATAGCGAAAGTCCTTTGTGTCGTTGAGAGCCAACAGTCTACGTTTGATTTTACATCGGTAGACTGCGACCTATGTGGAAGTGGAGAAGTTTTATTTTTGACAGCGAAAATCGAGGGTGCTGGTGCCTACAGTTACATGGACTTTTGCTGTGATGGCAGCGTAACCCTGGAATGTAACTGCGATCTGTTGTGGGTTCCATGGCGTAATCGAGGGGCGCAGGTGCCACAATTACATGGACTTTTGCTGCGATGGCAACGTAACCTAGGATGTAACAGCGACCATGGACGGGGGTGATGATTTCCAAAGCATTCTCACCAAAGATATTTCCTCTATTTTCAAAAACTGTTTTCTATATTTTCAACAAAATTATTTTCCAAGTATTTTCACTGGGTGTTGAAAACGGGTTTACCAAGCACTTATAGATTTTCAGTCCTACGCCTGATCAACGTATGACTGAATTTCTGTAAGAACAAGGATGGACCGGTTGAGACATCGAGTTATAAGAAGTATTTTTATAAAAAGCTATTTTAATAGTATTATGTGAATTTAAAACTATCTCTAAAATTTTGAAATAAAAGTGTTGGAATTTTGGAAAATGAAAGGAAATCCAAATTGGAATTATGAAAAAAAAATTGAATTCAGGAAAATTTAATGAAGTGATTTTTGTAATAAAATCAAATATTGAATTAAAAGTTGGAAGTAAGCTTATTAGCTAAATAATTATTTGATAGAGTATGTTAATAAAATTTAACTCGGTTAAATAAAATGGATTGTAAGTTAATAATGAAGTTTGGAAATAAACTCGAATTAAAATAGTGTTCGATTTGGATTGATAATGAACTAAAATAAGTGGAGACGTTGTAAAAAATGGAATTGGATTATAATAAAAATGATTTGAGTTACAAATAAAATCCAATTAAAGTATAAATGAGTTAAATATGTGCTTAGATGTTATTTTTATAAATTGATAATGTGAATTAAAATTAAATTTAAAATGGATGGGCTAACTGAATCAAATGGAATTTGATTAAATGAGAATCAAACAGAAGTGAACTTAAGTTTTGATGTTGGAATGAATTAAAGTAAATTAACTTAAGTTTAAAATTTATGGAAGCTTGGCTTCGGATAAGGGTGAAAGCCCATTAAACAAAAGCTTGGGTTGAATTAATTTGGGAATGGTTAGTAGTACACAAGCATGGAATGTGTTGAGCCAAATAAAATGGTTGTGAATAAATTAAAATGGAATTGAATTAAACAAAATTGAGTTGGAATCAATTTAAATTGGTTATAAAAGTTGACTAATTATTTATTCACATGGATATCATCAAATTGCGTAGAAATGATTGTCATTTGACGTGAACGAGATTTAATTAAATTCTATGAATTGGTAGATGCAAATATAATTGGTTTTTGAATCAATTGATATGAATATGAGCTTGTTTGGAATTATAAATGAATTGAAGGTAAGGAAGCGAGTTGTACATCACTTAAATTGAATGCAAGGGTAAGAAAAGCGAGTGAAAGCAAATGAATTGGTGATTGAAACCTTATTAATTACTTTTAAGTGTTGTTTGGTAGGTATGGCTTATGAAATGCATGTGTTTAGCTATTGAAAGTAAGTGAAATGTTAATAAATTTCATATATTTAGTACTTACATGTTTGAATTGAGTAAGTACAGGTACCGGGAAGCCATTTTGGTTGGATTGTTTGCGCTAATTGCTAAAATAATAAGCTGCTTACTTAAAAATGCTAAATAAAGGTACGCCTACGCAATAAAAATAGGAAACATGAACTGTTTTTGTTTATTCGACCGTGTGGTTCGATGTATATATATTTATATCTCTTGTCAAATTGCAAAAGCTCCTCCGTAAAAAGAAGACTCTGCCAAAATTTTCCAAAAATTTTGGGAATTTTTGGGAAAAATTTTTGTTAGCGACAAAACAATTTCAAATATAAAATTGAAATAAATTAATGGATGAAACTAATTTAAAATAACTATATGAATCAGTTATAAATGGAAGATAAAATTCAATATTCAAAGTTGGTGATAAATTGAATTCATATGGAAATGGGAAAACTAATTTGAATAGAAGTAGATATGAAAACTTCTGTAAGGAAATGTATAAAATGATTTTAAAAGTTAAGATTGGATAATATTGCTAAGTAGGATATGCAGGTATTTTAAAGGGGAAGGAAAATTGGTTTTGATTTCAGAAGATAAATTTGAATTGCTCGACAAAAAGGTATGTGTTTAAATTTCTGTATAAAATTTGATTGGGTTTTTGATCTAGCCACTTGGAATTTTGTTTTCTTTTGGAATTTGGGAGCCCGTAGAGGCATTTTGTAGTTGTACCGAGCTAACCGCACAAAAGAGACGCTGGCGAAATTTTTCGAAAATTTAGAGAGTTAGAAAATTTTTAAGAAAATTGTGATAATTTAAATTTGAATTTAAATTAAATTTGAATAAGTGGAGAAAATAATGTTGTTGGAATCTATGGGAGAGTTTAAGAAGTTAGTAAGAGTGATAATGGGTCTTCTATAAAAAGATAATTGGTAAGATGTTGAATTGTTTGGTTTCGGAAAAAAAAGTAAACGGGTATTGGATCGTTCTTCTTAACTAGTAATCTCGGGGACAAAATTCTTTTAGGGGGGAGGAATGTGATGACCCAGAATTTTGGACAATTTAAATTGAAATATTTAATTGATTTTAAATATTAAAGTTAAATTTTAACTTTAATTTAAATATTATTATTATTATTTAGCAATTAAGTTATTGGATTTAATAAACTGAAATTGTGTACATTATTGACTCTTCAATTTTAATCCTGTTAAAAATAATTTAAAGGCTTGTAAAATTTATATCGATAGTACTGAAGATAGTAGAAGTGTTAAAATTTAATTTAAAGGTGATTTGTTCGGTTTTGAAAATATATCGTCTAAATTGATATTTAAAAATAGCCTTCCGTGGCACAGCCTCGGAATTCGACGAAACCAGTTCCATTGGATCTGAAATAGTTAGTTATTATCGAATTTCAATTTTCGTAGCGTTTGGAGTTACCATTTGTCCGTACGGGTGAGAAACGTGTTGAAATTAAAATTGATAATTTAATATTTAAACTCGATTCAAAAAGCTATCTTCCACATATGACCGAATTAGGTTCCGAAACACATTCCATTGTGTTTGGAATGTGGGTAAAAATTTATAAACGCCTGGCGGCATGTCTGATTCGGAGTTCGAGATTTCCCTCTATATAATATGAGACATTTTGAATAAAAAAATAGTCAAACCCTATATCAGCTGCCTTCTTGAGCCAACCTACATCTGATCGCGCCGCTCCCCTTCGTTAAAAATCATAACATCTCTTTTATTTCTTCCTTTATGTCTTGTAGAATAAATCAAAACAAATCGATAAATAAAAAATAAAAAAGAAAGGGAAATTCTCTCGATTAAATCGCGATGGTCGGTAGTGGCGAGGAGGTGTGACGTGGGCGATATTAGGGTTTTCACACGCCTGTGGGATGGCTGAATGTTGAGGCAAGTCATGGAGGTTGGCAGGGCGTGGCATGGGTTGTGCGTTCGTCACGATTAGGGTTTGGGTCGGCGGCGGAGCCAGGGTGGTCGAGATCAGGGCGTTGGCATGGGTCACATTGGTTCGCAAAGCAGGAGGCGATTTGGTTGTTCGAGCTGTAGTTGGATTTGGGGACGGGGATGTGGGCGATTGAATAGAGTGTGCTCGCGATGACTGGTGGTGGCTGTGATAGGAAGAAGTGTGGAGGATTTATGGAAGTTGATGGAGAGCATTTTCTGGCAGTGGCCGGCGATTGATGATGATGGGGGGTTTGGCTATGATGATTTTGGAGGTTAGTGGTGATGAACTAACAGGGCAGCAATGTTACAGGTCAGTTTTCTCAAGCCTGTCTCGGGTCAAATATGAGGATATTCTCAAGGTTTAAAGTTCAGCAAAATCAAGTTTAAAACTAACTTTTTAAACTATTCTTTTAAATAATGATGTTGTTTAATATTTGTTAATTTTAGTTGTATGTTTTATTTTAAACTAATCAGGTAGATTCTTAAGTCAAATTTGAAACTTAATTAATAGTGTGATTAAGGAGAAATTAAGGAAATAAAATGTTTATCTTTAATTAGACTTAAAGATCTTAAGTTAAATTATAGGTTAATGATAATTATATCCTAGTTTTATAAAATAAGATTTTAAAGTGATATAATTAAGAAGTTAATTAAGATAAATGACATATCTTTTAATTAATTTAGGTTTGGGTGATTAAGATTATTTAATTAATCAGTTAAGCAATTAAAGAGAAACTAATTATTTAATTGTTAAGGATTAATTAATTAATAATTAAGGGTTATAAGTTAATTAATTTTAGATAATTAATTTATAGGTAGAGATTAATTAATGTAAGTAACTAGAGAATTAGTTACTTAAATGATAGTCACTTAATGTAAGTAATTGAAGGATTAACTTGTTCAGGGTTTAAATAAATTTAATTAATTATTAAAGGATAATTAATTAATAATTAAAGGTCAATTAATTGAGAATAATAATAACTAACGGGATAATTACTTGATAAAAATAATTAAAGGTAAATTACTTAAGTAAGCAAATAAGAATTAATTAGTGTGATTAATTAAAGGATAATTAATCAATGTAAGTGATTATGTATAGTCAATTTGAGTAATTAATTAGGATAAATATAATTAAGGTTAATAGGTGAAGGATAATCAATTTGAGTTATTAATTTAAGGCAAATTACTTAATGAAAATAAAGAGGAAATTAAGGGATGATTAATTAATAGTTTATAATTAATTAATCTTAAGTAAGCAGGGTTAAAGTGATTAAAGTAATTAATTTAACTTATATTAAATTAATTAGAAATGGTATGACAAATTAATCTGGCTTATTGATGATTAAAGTATATTGAATGCCTTGGATTATATGATATCTTTGATATGTATGCTATGTTTGGTTAAACTGTTTTAATATGGATTGTCTATCTGTGATAAATTTCTATGTAATTCTGGGTATGAATGGAATAGTTTAAAAACTTAAACAACTTGTTTCTAAGATGATGTTGGATTCGAAAAGACCGGGGGTCGGGTATCAGTAAATACCAGAAACCACTTTGAATTTTTGTAGATTGATATGCGAAATCTATAGGCTGGAATGAAATGATTTAAGTGAATTGGACTATTTAATACAAATTATGGTACTTTGAAAATTGATGTATGATATAAGTGATGTCTATAACAAATTGTGAATTTGTAAATTGTTACAAGTTACCCCGGGTTTTATATAAATTGTATGCTTGTATTCCAAGTTAGATGGGTTTACTCACGTTGGTTTCCAGCCTGACTCGGGTGTTACTTTGATGTAATGCTCGGGTCAGACCGATATTACAGATTATTAGGTACGGACATTCTGGAGCTCAGGAGGCGAGCTGGATGGCAGGAACGTATGGAGTGTTTCCGCTGTAATATATTTTTGATTATTTGAGATATGATGATTGTGTATACCCAGTGTCTGTATATATGTGTAACTCTGATGTATTATAAATGTATTTGACAGATACAGAATTATTTTGTAAACTGTTATTATTTGATATTATATTTTCATCCGCTTCGAATGTGAGAATCTTTGTGGTGTTTTTCTTCTTCTTCTTCTATCTCTTTCTTCTTTTTCCTAACTATCTGGAATTTTCGAGATTGAAAACTTCTAGGTCGTTACAGAATGAAGCTCAATAGTATGTAGATCCAATGTTTTGATGTTTATGCTCTCTTTTGTGCTTAAATGAAATGTTTGAAAGTGGTTAAATTTTGTTGTTTAGATTTTAATTTGATAGCCTATGTTTTTGACACCAAATAGGCTATGCTTAAACAAACAAAACTCAAATTGCCTCTTCATCTAAATACGATTACGGCAAAGAAGTGATTGTTGAAATTAAAATTTGATGGCCTATATTTCTAAACAAAAGTTAATAGGCCATACTTGAAATAGATTTTGTTTTCAAGTTTGTTGTCATATTCCATGAGAGTTAAATGTGTATTTATGGTTGTGTTATAGTTTAATGGTTTATATTGGGCTAATTAATGGCACAAATATACCATACTTATGATAGGCACATTAACTAATTACACTAATGACAAGAAAAGAGAGATCATAACTTCATTTTATTGATTTGTGTGATCAAGAGAGTGGAAATTTCCTCTAAATTGTCTTTGCACTATCATATTTTTATCACTTTTTTGTTAGCTTCTTACATATTTAGCTTAACACTCTCTCTACTTTGGTATAATTTGATTGAAAAGATTTTTAAAATCAACAATTCCCTACGACGATCCGTACTCGCTACGTACTAACAATAATACGTCGTGCGCTTGCGGTTAATTTTATTATGAATTTTTCGACGATTTTCTAACTCGATAGAAAATTCGTCATTAGACATTAACTCCACGTGCTTGAGCAGTCCTATAAACTAACATACGACTAAAATACTTCATGTACATCGTTGTACTCCAAAAACACTTTACACGGACAAGTATTCTCACCTCTAACGACGACCATCTCATACAACCAATCTTCTTTTATTTAAGATTTTACAAACTTTTCATTTAACTATGTTCACATGCTTCTCACGTCTTATGTAAGCGTACCACAGCCCTTAACGTAAAGATATATGTTAATTTCAAACAACATTTTCACACATATGTCCTAAAAATTCCAAATAATAAATTTAAACTTGTTATTTTCTTCTTAAGTATAAATCATCTCAGATTGTTTGTTATACAAAAATTCTCTCTCATCCCAAAATAGAGTTATTTTTTCAAATCAATAATACACTTCAAAAATCCTTTGTCTTCCGCATATTACTTTAAATATCTCAAACGTCGTTATTTAGTTCAAAACCAATACTTTTCGTCAATTTTCCTTTAAAATAATTATATTATTATCGCTTTACATCAAAATGATAATGTTTAAAAGTGCATTTTTTCACAACCATTTTATTATTATAACTCAACAATAACAACATTCTACATTAAATTCAAAAAAAAAAAACCTTTTTTTATAATTATTTATGTCAAAAATGGTAATAATTGTTCCTGAATATATTCACAGAAAATATCTCTTTATCATTATTATCATTCTCAAAATACCTCTTATTTTATTACTTAAATAATAATATTTTTTTACTTAAGCTTCTTATAGCAATTATACTATTATTTGCTTAGATTTAGACAGTCTTCTAAAAATCACATTACCATTTATTTACTTGATAAATAATGGTAAATTCTAGATTCAAAATAATTTTTCATTATTGTTTCAATTTTTTGTTTTCAAAATTCATAAATAATACCCTCATTCGTCTTCAATACAAATACTTAAGTCATTCTAGCATGTCCTTAGCACATTAGCACCTTGACTATCTTAACTAGTTTACCATAATTAATTCAAACTTTATAGGCTGTGTAATTCTTTTCTAGCACCAATCAAATTTTAATTGGAAATATCACTAACTTTTCAATTTAACTTTTAGATAAAAATCATTAGTCCTAAATAATATTCTTCGCAAAACTAATAATAATTGAAAGCCATTTGATTCTTTGTTAACTTCATCCAACATTTAGTTTCAATCACCATAATTTTTTTCTCAAAATAAACTATTTAAATTTTACTTGGATGAAAATTTTACCTTAGGCGTATCATATCAAATCATTTAGGAAATCATAACCAAAGTTTATCTCAATTTTTTATGATAATTTTCTTTTAACAATTATTAAAATATCCATTCTTAAAAACATAAAACCTCCAAAATTCAATCCCTGATAGCGTTACCAATTTAATATTAATTATTCAAAATATAATTGGATTTGAATTAACTTCGGTTATTTTTCTTAAAATACTCGTAATTAGTGTTTATACCGTTATTTTGTATGATTTATAACCATTTTACCGTACACAGCAAATAAGTATAAATCATTTTATTTTATAGTTAGCAAATTTCCAACATCTTTAAACATTATGTCACGTTTAAACATAAAATCATAATGTTAAAAATTCGGTTTCGGCTATTAACTATTTTCATATCGAATTCGAAAATAATTTCCAAAATGTTAAATTATTTACTAATGCATATTTCAAGGGTTTATATCACAAATCCTTCAATTTCCATTCAAAAATACATTCATATTGTAATTGAAAAATTCCACAAATTTTAAAATAATAATTTTAAATCTTATTTTCTTTTGTTAATTTGGATTCTATCCAAAATGGTTCAAATTGGACTTACAAAAATTAACATGTAAAGCATACCATTTTAAATGTTACTTTATAAACTAGAATTTTCACAAAAGTGTAAAGAAAGTGTATTATTTTTTTCTAAAGTTTGACAAAATTATTTATAACATAAAAGGCATTCAAAAAGATTTATTTTTACTTGTCGATTTACTTTAAGAAAAATATAAAATAAAACAAAAGGGCGATAACGCACTTTACATAAAACTTATTTCAAAAATAAAATCTCAAATGCTAATGTTTCTAACCTTCTAGGGAAAACATTTAAATTGATTAAATACTTTAATTGGAGTAGATCATAACTTACAAGTCTAATAGGTAATATAAGTTTAGAAAAATGCTTAAGTACCTTCATTACGTCTCATCAACATCACACTATCTTCTATGGACTTAAGGGCACTACTCTTCTAATATTCATCCGTACTCCTAGAATTTACTCCATTGCTACTTGGTATATAAACCTTCTTTTAGCAATTCTCTATGGAATAAATTATAAAAAATATGATGGCTTTATCTTCCACCCCAAGCTACTAAATTTCAACATTTATTTAACTCATTGTTGTTTACTTCTATAAGGGATAAGCCAACAACTACCACTACGAGTCAAAATATGGGGTGTAGGGTATAAGTAAATAAATAAATATAATATAAATAATAGAAAATTACAAATATGCTCTCTCATATGCCTTATTTAAATAAGAATCGCCTAACCCAAGCTCTAATATCAAATGTAATAACCACCATCTATGACGCCTCCATTTATGCATAAAATGACGCGGATCTCGCAGATGATGGATTGTTTTTAGGTAAATATAAAAAATATCACATAGCTATTTGTAATATTCTACACTTTCTAAAACTAACAGCAAAAGAAATAAAATATAATACTCAATAATACAATCCCAAACAAACAAAACAATATGGTGTTAAATAAATTTAATTATAACGTCTCTCTACCGGTAACAGACATAGTATAATGTCTAGGAATAAATGATATACAATAGTAGATAGCTAATAAATAAATATGCATCTTCATCATACCATCACTTCTAAGTCACAACCAGTCCTTTCTCTATGAACCTGTCAGAGTATAGATAAAAAGAAGAAAATGATAGAGGGAGCCAATCAAATGTCTGGTGAGTCGAACACATCATATAAGTATATAATACTAATAAGCTAGTAAAAACACTTATGCTTGAAAACCATATCTTAATATGTGTCACCTGCACCCAACAAGTTGGCTAAAAACAATATAGTATTATAGTCACATAATATGCTAAGGTCTCGCGATAATTTATCCCAAGTCTAGTCATATGCATACCATTGAGCTCAAGGTCTCAACTAGTACATCGAAATAACTATGGTACTATTGGGCTTAAAGTCCCAACTCGTTGCGCTTAAACTTATGCACCTATTAAGCTCAAAGTACCAAATCGTGCACCGCCAACTGCGACACTATTGGGCTTACAGTTCTAGCTCGCCAATGCCTAAAGTATGTACTCTACTGAGCTCAAAGTTCTAACTCTTGTACCGCCAATTATAACACTATTTAGCTCGATGTACCAACTCATCATCAAAGGCGTAGTTGAAGTGTACCTGACCCTCGTGCATGAAACTATTGCGAATATCGCATGTGATAATTGAGGTTAAGTCCAATTAGACATTCGTCTAACAGTCTACAACACTGTTGGGATCAAACCCAGAACTCATTATCGCCCTACCATTTATGAAGCTACTAGATCAACCCCCAAACCCATAAGTCTAAGTCCAATCTAGTCATTCGCGTAACGATCTGCGACGCAATTGATCAAGCCCAAAACCTGTCATCGCCTACAATTTACAAAGCTTCTGGATCATGCCCTAACTCATAAACGCAAAATTATATAACAAAGTTAACATAGTAAGACACTTTTCTAAAAATCTCAGAACATGGCAACTATGACCACCGAGCTGTCGATCTAATATCACTAACTACTTCAAACTCTTCCAAGGCCAATCCACCCTTTCTTTAGCCTAGGATGCCCCACCATGACCTACGACCGTCGACCATTCTCTTAACAATTTTGACCAGCCCATGACCATCTGACTCGGACGGAGACCACAACAAGGACCTGCTTGACCGCCTTTACACATCTATACTTTATGATCGTTATATCATCACCGTTTCATCATTGGATCAAAACGAACGATCCATATTCACCAAACTTACGATGTGTTTTCAACCAACTCTATACACAATCGATGAACGAATGCCATCATTGATTCATGTCATTGAGAAATACAATTTTGATATATATAATATAGCTAGTTTGGAACACTTTTGTATTTCAAACTTTTAATTAAATAGTGATTAACTTTGGCTAATTATAACCAAATATTCACTTTTTTAGTCATTTAGCAATGCCATACTACTCCCTTCATTTTTATATGAAAAAATGTTTTTCAACCTTTAATTGCGTTAATAATAATGTGATTTATGACCATAATGGATGAATTACCATATTTTAGTAATATATACTCAAAGGGCGAATTTCACTCACCAAACAATCGTGCTTCCTCTCTGATTTGATGTAGAACCCTCCTTCTTCCTTGTTGGCTTGAAGTGTTGCCCTCTCGATTCACCATAATTTGTTCTAGAATTTCCTGGCTTATAATGTTCTACAATTGTTATGTAATATTTTATTATTGCCTTTTGATTTAATATGGAGTTGGTTTGATTTTTTTTTTAGGGATTAGAAGAAGAATAAGAAGGATATTAGGGGAAAGGTATTTAGGCTAAAGTATAATTAGAAAAAAGACTTTACAGTTCTATTTATAACATGGAATTAACTCATGTTTGACTTAAAATCTCAAAATTAGTATATTATACTGGGTTCGAATTTTTCTAAGTTTTGGCCTGTTTAGCCAAAATCAATAAGTTACACATGTTTCCTAATTGCAAACCACATTTCACACTAAATGGAATAGGTTTCGAGGCCTAATTCCAACTTCTGTAAAATTTAATTTTTTTCCCTTTATGTAGAATATCAATTTTACCATTCAAATTTAATTATTCAATTTCATAAAATTACTGGATGTTACAATACTGATCCATCAAAATATGGGCATTGGATATGAGATTTTTCTATTTTCAACGATCTAAGTGTTTGACAAATTCTAATGCAATCTAAGAATCTTAATAATTCAGCTAAAGATAGAGAGTTACTTGCAATAAAAAAAGTTAATCTAGAATCTTGGGCTATCGTTACTACTTATCATAGTGGATCAGACGACATTACATTCTTTGATGAAATTTTGAATAGTAGTTGTATTCTCCTCTGAATGTAGTGAATAATAACAATAAAGATCATTAGAGTGGACGTACGAATAATCAAACTGCTATAAACCTTGTGTCTTTTGATTTTCCGTTTTTCTTCTTCATGTAGTCCTATTTTTCTTATTGATTTACTATTGATCGCTTGAGTATAATAATTTCCAATCCTTACATACATGTAGTCGTTTAACTAGGGTATTCGACTAATATCTTTTTAACATATAAATCAGTTAAGTATTTCATTACTTTTTCAGATTTAATACTACTGAACAAGTAAGTGAATACTGGTTAACTATGTTAATCTTATCAATCACAATTATGATTTTTTATATCTCTTGTTTGATACACTCGATTTAATGAAAAATACATTGGTCTTATCCAAATATTTATTGAAATTGCAATAAATAAACCTAAAATTAAAAGTATATTTTCCTGGAACTTGTTTCTTTATTGCCTTTAGGATACATATTTACAAAAAATATTTACATATTGGCCAGAAAAATGAAATCGGGTACAGGCCCAAGTCCAAATATCTCATACAAATCCAGATGTTTCTAATACCATTGAATTATTAATGCAAGCCCTGACTTCATTTACTTTGTCTGAAGTCGTCTTTCCACTTTCCTTCTTTAATAGCGACATTCGAAGAAAAAAATTCACCAAGTACGCTATGCAAACTTCCCAATAGACTATCTCTGATGCTAGATTTATTAGTGATCTACCACTTTGGCCTTGATTTTCTTTAAAAATGCAGCTCAACCACCTGTCGTGCTTCCTATGACACAAGATAAGTTTGCTTCTTTTCGGGTTTTCGTCAAAGCTTCTGTTGTCTGATACGGTTGATACCACTACAATTGCCACAGCTAGACCCAAGCGACCTTCTAGAATTCCAAATCGTTATATGGACTGACAAAGGCTATTAAAAGCTAGGCAATAAAAACAAATTCCGTTATAACAGAATTCTCTTTTTATAAATAAACGTTTAAAATTGCAGGGCTAAAATAGAATATGTTGAATGCTTGTATTAGAGTGGACCACGTGTCCTTAGATTTGTTACAAATGAGTGGCTATCAATGATTGTACTAGTATATAAACCAGGAAATGCGATGATATGAGGAGGCTGATTTCTGAAATTTCTATCTTTCTTCTCGTCTCCTTCTTCACCTCTCTCTTTCTCTCCTCTTAAATCTTCTTCTGGTTACCGTTAAGTGCATAGACTCTATCAAGTGGTGCTTTCACTTGCATTGAACCATGACCCGACAAAGCGACGAAGCTATCCAACAACTCCAACAATCCTCCACACAACACCACAACTCCATTGACATCATCCAATTCACACTTCAAATCCAGCATACCGACCTCCATAACCAAAGATCGGACATAACCGATATCAAAACCACCCTTGCCTCGCAACAAGCAACACTCTTCAAAATTCCATCACTAACCTGACCAGCAAACATACTACCAACTCTCCACCAGATCCGACCTTGACAGTCCCCCCATTGTAACGACCCGTAAATTTTTGATAATTAAAATAGTTAACTTAAAAGATTTCGTGATTTAATGCTTAGGAAAAAAAATTGTAAGTCGTTGGAATAATAGTATCTAGAATGAAATGCAACAAATTTTATCTAAGTTAATTATTTATGAATTGAATAAAATCCCAAATCAATTGAAATAATATGTAGTCAAAGGTAATTGAATGAATTTGTATTGTATAGGTAATTGTGACACTTGTTTGTAAATAATAAACTTATAAGTAATTAAAAGTTAACGGTGATAATTATTTAAGTTACCTATTCATTTAGTTAGTCGAATTGAATTTGTGAACCAATTGCAATTGAAATGAAAGTTTATATATTAGTTGAGTGCATTATCTCTAGCTGTAGTTAAATAATAATGTGGAATTCATTTGATGTAATATAGTAAATCGACTGATAATGAAAGTTTATTTAAAAATCCAATATTGAAATCTGTCAAATATTGAACAATTAAATTGTTTAAATTTAATATTTGGAATTTATTGAATAATTGAATAACGGGAATTGAATTACTGTTTTAATGAAAATGGTTGTTCTATAATTTGAATTTGTTAAATTTTATAGGTTCGTTTTGAATATTTCAAAAGATAGTGATTTAAGAATAATCAAGTTTAACTAAATTTAATATTACGAATGTTTGAATAATTAAATTCCAAATTAGATGTGATTAATTTGATATTGAAATTTAATATATGAAAATAGAGTGAATAATTGAAATTTGATTTAATATGATTCAAATTGGTTTCCAAAATGAATGTAAGTTATATCGGGATTATAATAGAGTTAATAAGATTTTAAAATTGAAATTTATTGAATAATTGAATAACGGGTTTAATATGATTAAAAATGATTTGTAAAATTTTATTTTATCATATTAAAGTAAGAATGATGTTGCAGAACTTTTAAAATTAAATTAAAAATAAATTTGTGAAAATTGAATATTTTAATATTTAATTGACGAGTTAAAATAGCCATTTTTCAAACAGTCTTGGATTTCGACGAAACTAGTTTCATCAGATCCATATCGTGATATTATTGCAAGATTTCAAATTTCATGTCAATCGGATTTACCGTTTGTCCGGGGCGAGCCAAAACGCATAGAAATTCGTTTAATCGGTTTAATTTAAATTTGATTGTTTATTGTCGTAACTCGCACAGATGATCGAATTAGCTTTCGAAACCTGTTCCATTGTGTCCGGAATGCGGGATAAAAACGCCGGTCACCGCGTGTAAATCGGAGTTTGGAAAAATTCGAGTGAATAGTGTTTTATAAATTTTCTATATAAGGACCCATATCTTCATAAATTTTACAAAACCCTTACTACAAACCCTAGCCGCCAGTTCTAGAGTTAATGGCCGAAATTTCATCTTACTCTCCCCTCAAAATCTCCAAATCCACTCATCAATTCGAGAAGTTGTCAACTAGAAAGATGTAGAGCACATCACGAACTACAACTTCAACGGTTATGATCGTGATTGGGTCAACGGATCAACGGGAAACTAAGCTTGAAGGCCAGCAGTTCGCCCTCGTTTTGCGTGCCATAGGGGAGGCCGAGTTCCACCATCTTGCAGCCGAAGGTAGAGAGTGGGTTGGCGAGTTGAATGGCATCACTTGATCGTTGCATAGTTCGTCGGGGTGGTCGCAATTTTTAACCCTAGTTGGAGATAGTGGGTTTGGTTTTCACGTGAATAACCTGGAGATGTTAAAACACAAAGGGGAAGAAGGGCGTGGTGCGGCCCAGATCTGGGTAGAAGGAAATCAACGGACGTGATGAAGCAGAGGTTGAAATTATTAAGGAAATGTAAATTTATTTATATTAAAATGTGTATTAACTTCAAAATATCATAACTCTTTCATACGAGGTCCGTTTTGGACGAAACGAATTGCGTTGCAATCATTTTGTCGAGCACTACGCTATGGAGCTGGATTGGAATCGATTGGAGCTAGTGAAAATTTCGGGTAAAATTAAACGCTCGTTTAATTTTATTTGAAATAAAACGCTGGAACTGCATTGAAATCGAGGTGAGTGTTTTATAACGCTCACAACATACTAAATATCTTTATGCTACTTAAATTTGACATTATGAAGTGTTACGAATTTTATTTGTCATTGTTTGATAAAATTTAATTGTCATATAGATTGTCATTTGAATTAACCGTTGAAAATTTAATTGACAGTTAAATTGAAATTGAAATTGAATTGCGATTAAATTACCTAACATTGATAACTATGAAATTGCCATGAATTGTATTGTCTATTGGATGATGTATTTCGATGGATGCTATTGGTTGATATTTAAATGTTTGGATGTTTATTTACTTATATATATCCTGTTACGCATACATATGAAACTGTGATTTGATTTAAGTGATATATATTCATCCCTGACATTTAATTGAAATAAATAATCACTTGGTCATAGGATAGAAAATTATATACGGACACCGGATTGGCTAAATTAATAATTTTTGAAATTGTCGATTTGAAATTTATTTAAATGTTTGGATTTAAAAGTTATAAATAGAAATCAATTTATAGAAATCGAGTTTGTCGAAAAATTGAGTTTGGAATGTTGAAATAAATTTTGGTTAAAAGAAATTGGTAAATAATTTAAGTTGAGGCTTTGAAATTTAAAATTTGGATATGATTGAATTTCGAAAATTTATTTGTTTTAAAGATTGAACATTATTTCGAGCTTTGAGTATTACTAAGTAAAAGCGATATAAAAAGATATTTTGAAATTGAGCTTGAAATTGAATCATATTTGTAATTGGGTTTTAAATTTGAATATTGAACGATAATTTTGTTAAGTATTATAAATTGATATTGTGAAAAATCAAGCTCTGAATCGATATAAATTGAAACTGAATTAATTGAAGGTGAATGTAGAATTGAATTGATTTGAAGTCAAAGTTGACATTGTTTTGAATTGAAATCGAAATTGAATTGGTAGAAGGGAAATTGAAATTGTTTTGAATTAGGAAGTTATAATTGAAATGGCTTGGTTTTGAAGCTGTTTTATTTTGTTTTCCAAATTACTCAGTTATATAAACCATTTTGAATGCTTAAACAATTTTAATCTATTTTTAATCTACTTAACCCAATTTAAATTATTTTAAACTAATTTATTTATTTCAAATCCATTTTAAGATTTTAAGTATTTTTAACTATTTTAATTATTTAAACTACTTTTAAACTACTTCAAAAATTCTAAGCTGGTCAATAAGGTGAAATGTTTATATTTAAATCTTGAATTTAAAAACAAATTGGGTTAAATGAAGTTGCAACCTAAATTGAAATTCGAAATGATTTTGAAATCGAAATGAGATATTGATGCGAAAATGATTTTTGAAACGGAATCTTACATTTGAAAAGATACGATGATATTTGAAATGGATTTGATTTTTGGAAGCGAATATAATATTTTGATATTAATTATGAATCGATTTGAAATGTAAAAGAGCCAACGGTGTAATAATACGTAGTTATTAAAGAGACCGGGATCGGATATGGACATACTCTCTGTCGATACCGAACACCACTTTAATAACTATTATACGCAGAGTGTTGATCCAGAATGAAGTGGATGGTTTGGTGAACGCGTTGACTGAAGAAAGAGAACGATATTGGATGACCCCTGACATGACTAAAACATGAGCCGCGCCGGGCCATTGAGGTTCGCCATCTCTAGCGGACACACTTCTTAGATACCATATCTATTACATTTGTGATGCGATTTGGGTGCACCCCTTGATTTGGGAGTGTTGTTTCGCGGTGTTGGGGTAGCTGCTGGCTATGCTCAACATCAATCCGGATCACGCAACTACTAGTATCCTAGTTGGTATCGCCTCATATACCTTGTCATACTGATTATCCTATTCGCGACCACTACGTTATGTTTTGTGTTATACCTATGGGGTACCCTCTGATAACCACCAGTTTACGGTGGGGCTTACGGTGCTGTATAGACTATGGAATTATTAAATGTGTTAAGGGGGATTATGGTAACGCCTTAACGCTATTTTGATACTTTATATTACTGATAGGAATTATCTACTTAGCGTACATTACTACATAGTAGATAGTTTAACGGGTTCTTAAGAGATGGAAAATCCCGTAACATCTCTTGAGTTATTGCACGCACGTTGACACTGGATATGAGATGTCAAACCCCGTAAACATCTCTGACGCTGTTACACTCATATTTATTTACGATTGATTTAACTTTCATAAGGATATTTTAGTCCTGACTCGAGTGTTTTGTCTTTTCATTACGCTCGGGTCAGTCCTGAGTTTTTTCAGATTTTTGAAGATCTATTCTAGAGGATGAAGATGAAGATTTGGTATACTATTACTATTATTACCCTTGCATCATGCTATCTGCTGCATTATTTTAATTGTTCTGTTGTATATGTATAACTCTGATAAATGTTGTATAAATAATTGTCAAAGTATAGTAAACAGCTTCATGAACCGTTTATTTGACTATTATATTTTATCGTTCCGCTGCGAGATTCTGTGTTGTTTCATTTCCTTTATTTTCCTTCCCTTTCTTTTCTTAATTACCCCAATAACCATCTGCCCTTTTGAATGGTTTGGAACCAGCATGTGTATTTGATCGTCGGTTTAAACTGTCCAAAAAGGCGGGTCGTTACAGTTGGTATCAGAGCTTTGGTTTAGCAATAACCTTAGCTTTGTGGGGTCTGACTCTTATAAATAGGGTAGTAATACCCTATGATGAGTCGCTGAGTGTGTATATATGAGAGAGCGTATTTGTTAGTGATATAAAATGCTTTATATTGTGTCAGTTGATTTGTTGAGTGGCTTATGGATTCTGGTCAATACGAGTAATTAACGTCATTGATAGGGATCTCTAAACACTTAAACAGAACAATTCGACATAGTATTGTTTTAAATTGGGTAAATGAAATAATTTTTCTCTAATTATATTTTGTATATAAAGAAAAAATTTCAGAAATTATTGTGACCTATCTAGCTTACCTGGTTGTTAGGAATTAAAATATTGGTTATTATCATTAATTGGATATTGCAATTTAATAAATAAGGTGAATTACAAAATTGAACAATGACAAAACACTTGTGAAATGTTTTAAGAAAGAAAATCCTATAAGAATATTTTATAAAGGTGACTTATAAATTAAAATAGATTTAAATTGGAAATATTGAATTTAAGACCTGGAGGTTTTGAAAATGGTTTTCAAAAGCTTTGAAGAAATATATAGTAATATTAATTGGAAATTGTTTATGGAAATATTTTGAAAGGATTTTTGAAGGAAGGAATGAATTCAGTACTCCTCTCTTCTGTCGCTGGAAAATAATTTCGGTGATGACTGCGCAGCATCATCGACGTTCATTTTCGAGCCTCAAAGTGGGGGAGACTTCTAAGAAGCTTTGTTTTTAACGAAATTATTTTGGGTAAATGGGTTTTGGTTTAAACTCCAAAGGTATGATTTGATATATTTAAAAAGATATAAGTGTATATGTTTATTTCAAACGATTTGAAAAGAACCGGGCATTTAAATTTCTAAGTTATGTTAATTAGTAATTTTCAAATTATTTGAATGAAATGTGAATAACCAGAATTTATAAAATAAGAGGATTAAGATATCTAAGCTTATGTTTTGGGAAAACTTTAGAGTTGTAGTGTACCTTTAAAGTTGAAAAGTAAAGAGGATTTAAATAAATCAAATTTGTGAACAATCTAATTAAGTAAAATGAAATTCTATAAATTTGTATAATACCAAATTTGCATTCTAATAACATATAATATGACTTACCAAATATTAAGAAGTTGAAATGATGTTTTGGATATGTAATGAGATACTGTACAACTAAACAGAACTTGGAAATAATTGAAATATACAAGTAAGGAAAACTCAAAAGGAATTAAAATATATATAAATGGAAAATTTGGTTGTGATAAAAATGTTATATACTTAAATATAGCATGAAATGATGAATGGATAAATGGAACAAGTAAGTGAACTTAAGAAAGAAGATAAATGAATCGTATTATATCTTTGTAAATTGGTTATAGAAAATAAATATAAATTACAAAGGAATTGGAAAAATTTGTAACCTTTAAGATAACTGTAAACTAAGAAAAGTCATTTATGAGAGGTTAGACTTTTATAGGATGATTAATAAACTAAAGTGATGGTTAATAAAATGTTCCATAAATAAATTTGTTATTAACTAAAATAATGAAATTGAATTTAATTAAATTATATAGAATGTTTAAATGAACTTGAGTAAGCAAATTCTATGATATGATGTTTAAGAAAAGATAATGTTAAAAAATATGTTATGTAAAGAAATGAATATACTAACTGAATAATGGATTGTGAGTAATTAAGTGAAAAATAATAAAAGTCAATAAAATAATTTAGTATAGATAGATTGGATAGAAATCCATTGGAAGGTAATACGTGAGACTGTACGTATATTATTTTATTCGCATAACGATTTGATCCAAATTCGAGCACAAAATTTCGGGATGATTTATATCGATCCAAGTTAGGATTTTTCACTCGATTTTCGACGGCGAACCCTAGATATGGATTTTTAATTTGATTCTGGAATTCTCTATCATAGTATATAGCTATGCAAGGAGAGTAACAGTTTCCAATCAAGGAACTAAATCTGAGTCCGCACTAGAGAGTCGGGTGAACGGTACTAGTTGGAAGTGAAATTGTGTGATCGAATAAGCGATTAGATTGATATTGCTCACGGATGATGTATGTACGGCTTACGAACTTAATTAAAGTTAATATTGGAAATTTAAGATGCCAAATATAAAAAGATTCTTTTAAAATTATATAACAGGATATATATATATATAAGTGATAAACCAAATTGAATGTAAAATTAATAATTTGGTTATGTTGGGCATGATTTGGTTGTTATATGATTGTTAGTTGATTGTATATAATTCACTAAATGTTAATGAAATTGAAAGCTATAAGTCAATGAAATCAAATTGGAAGTTAAATGTATTTAAATAGAATTTAATTTGATTCAAAATGGAAGTAAACTAATGTAAATATAAATTAGTGAATGTTAACTAATTGAATTGGAAATGAATGTTAGTAAAATCCAACGTTAATGAATCAACTGTGATTAAAATTGAAACCCAAGTCAATAAATATTAATGAGAAGTGAATTTATATTGATTGGTTATGGATTTATTGGATGATAGTTGGATGATAATTGATTTGGTGGATGCATTTGTTGTTTTGTTGCATTTGCAATGTTGGTACATGTAGTCGTTATGTTGCTATATGATGTATATTGATATTATTTTCATATATGCATGTTTCTCATGATTTGTTGAGTGTTTAGTAGGTGCGGATTGCACTTGCTTCGCATTTAGAGCTCGCTTTCGCGCTATATTAGCTGTATATGCTCGCTAATAATATATAAGGTACATATCTCGGATTACATACCGTACTTTTGCACTTTTTTCCCTTCGGGATGCCTCATCACTTGATGAGATGTATATTTGTGATATATATACTGTCATTTTTTTTCCGATCGAGCCGCGCAAAGGAGACTGTCGAAATTTTCCGTAAATCCGGGTGTTAGAAAAAATTTCAAGTTTTAAAAATTTTTGTAACTTGTTTTGATAATTAACTTTTAAAGTTAGAAAGTCGTTCGGAGTAACTTAGTGGAAGCGTAGTTATGACTTTATAAGTGGAATTTCATTGTTTTATAAGTTGGTAACTTTGAATAAAATATATCTAATGTTGAATCCTATACTTAGTTCATTTTCCCTTCCTTTTCCTTTTCGGGGACGAAAAGTTTTGAGTGGGGGAGAGTGTAACGACCCGTAAATTTTCGATAATTAAAATAGCTAATTTAAAAGATTTCGTGATTTAGTGCTTAGAAAAAAAATTGTAAGTCATTGGAATAATGGTAACTAGAATGAAATGCTACAAATTTTATCTAAGTTAATTATTTATGAATTGAATGAAATCCCAAATCAATTGAAATAATATGTAGTCAAAGGTAATTGAATGAATTTGTATTGTATAGGTAATTGTGACACTTGTTTGTAAATAATAAACTTATAAGTAATTAAAAGCTAACGGTGATAATTATTTAAGTTACCTATGCATTTAGTTAGTCGAATTGAATTTGTGAACCAATTGTAATTGAAATGAAAGTTTATATATTAGTTGAGTGCATTATCTCTAGCTATAGTTAAATAATAATGTGGAATTCATTTGATGTAATATAGTAAATCGACTGATAATGAAAGTTTATTTAAAAATCCAATATTGAAATCCGTCAAATATTGAACAATTAAATTGTTTAAATTTAATATTTGGAATTTATTGAATGATTGAATAACGGGAATTGAATCACTGTTTTAATGAAAATGGTTGTTCTATAATTTGAATTTGTTAAATTTTATAGGTTCGTTTTGAATATTTCAAAAGACAGTGATTTAAGAATAATCAAGTTTAACTAAATTTAATATTACGAATGTTTGAATAATTAAATTCCGAATTTGATATGATTAATTTGATATTGAAATTTAATATATGAAAATAGAGTGAATAATTGAAATTTGATTTAATATGATTCAAATTGGTCTCCAAAGTGAATGTAAATTATATCGGGATTATAATAGAGTTAATAAGATTTTAAAATTGGAATTCATTGAATAACGGGTTTAATATGATTAAAAATGATTTGTAAAATTTTATTTTATCATATTAAAGTAAGAATGATGTTGTAGAACTTTTAAAATTAAATTAAAAGTAAATTTGTGAAAATTGAATATTTCAATACTTAATTGACGAGTTAAAATAGCCATTTTTCAAACAGACTTGGATTTCGACGAAACCAGTTTCATCAAATCCATATCATGATATTATTGTAAGATCTCAAATTTCGTGTCAATCGGTTTTACCGTTTGTCCGGGGCGATCAAAAACGCATAGAAATTCGTTTAATCGGTTTAATTTAAATTTGATCTTTTATTGCCGTAACTCGCACAGATGATCGAATTAGCTTCCGAAAACCTGTTCCATTGTGTCCGAAACGCGGGATAAACCCTAGAAACGCCGGTCACCGCGCGTAAATCGGAGTTCGGAAAAATTCGTGTGAATAGTGTTTCGTAAATTTTCTATATAAGGACCCCTATCTTCATAAATTTCACAAAACCCTTACTACAAACCCTAGCCGCCAGTTCTAGAGTTAATGGATGAAATTTCATCTTACTCTCCCCTCAAAATCTCCAAATCCACTCATCAATTCGAGAAGTTGTCAACTAGAAAGATGTAGAGCACATCACGAACTACAACTTCAACGGCTATGATCGTGATTGGGTCAACGGATCAACGGGAAACTGAGCTTGAAGGCCAGCCGTTCGCCCTCGTTTTGCGTGCCATAGGGGAGGCCGAGTTCCACCATCTTGCAGCCGAAGGTAGAGAGTGGGTTGGCGAGTTGAATGGCATCACTTGATCGTTGCATAGTTCGTCGGGGTGGTCGCAATTTTTAACCCTAGTTGGAGATAGTGGGTTTGGTTTTCACGTGAATAACCTGGAGATGTTGAAACGCAAAGGGGAAGAAGGGCGTCGTGCGACCCAGATCTGGGTAGAAGGAAATCAATGGACGTGATGAAGCAGAGGTTGAAATTATTAAGGAAATGTAAATTTATTTATATTAAAATGTGTATTAACTTCAAAATATCATAACTCTTTCATACGAGGTCCGTTTTGGACGAAACGAATTGCGTTGCAATCGTTTTGTCGAGCACTACGCTATGTAGCTGGATTGGAATCGCTAGGAGCTAGTGAAAATTTCAGGTAAAATTAAACGCTCGTTTAATTTTATTCGAAATAAAACGCTGGAACTGCATTGAAATCGAGGTGAGTGTTTTATAACGCTCACAACATACTAAATATCTTTATGCTACTTAAATTTGACATTATGAAGTGTTACGAATTTTATTTGTCGTTGTTTGATAAAATTTAATTGTCATATAGATTGTCATTTGAATTAACCGTTGAAAATTTAATTGACAGTTAAATTGAAATTGAAATTGAATTGCGATTAAATTACCTAACATTGATAATTATGAAATTGCCATGAATTGTATTGTATATTGGATGATGTATTTCGATGGATGCTATTGGTTGATATTTAAATGTTTGGATGTTTATTTGCTTATATATATCCTGTTATGCATACATATGAAACTGTGATTTGATTTAAGTGATATATATTCATCCCTGACATTTAATTGAAATAAATAATCACTTGGCCATAGGATAGAAAATTATATACGGACACCGGATTGGCTAAATTAATAATTTTTGAAATTGTCGATTTGAAATTTATTTAAATGTTTGGATTTAAAAGTTATAAATAGAAATCAAGTTATAGAAATCGAATTTGTCGAAAAATTGAGTTTGGAATGTTGAAATAAATTTTGGTTAAAAGAAATTGGTAAATAATTTAAGTTGAGGCTTTGAAATTTAAAATTTGGATATGATTGAATTTCAAAAATTTATTTGTTTTAAAGATTGAACATTATTTCGAGCTTTGAGTATTACTAAGTAAAAGCGATATAAAAAGATATTTTGAAATTGAGCTTGAAATTGAATCATATTTGTAATTGGGTTTTAAATTTGAATATTGAACGATAATTTTGTTAAGTATTATAAATTGATATTGTGAAAAATCAAGCTCTGAATCGATATAAATTGAAATTGAATTAATTGAAGGTGAATGTAGAATTGAATTGATTTGAAGTCAAAGTTGACATTGTTTTGAATTGAAATCGAAATTGAATCGGTAGAAGGGAAATTGAAATAGTTTTGAATTGGGAAGTTATAATTGAAATGGTTTGGTTTTGAAGCTGTTGTATTTTGTTTTCCAAATTACTCAGTTATATAAACCATTTTGAATACTTAAACTATTTTAATCTATTTTTAATCTACTTAACCCAATTAAATTATTTTAAACTAATTTATTTATTTCAAATCCATTTTAAGATTTTAAGTATTTTTAACTATTTTAATTATTTAAAATACTTTTAAACTACTTCAAAAATTCTAAGCTGGTCAATAAGGTGAAATGTTTATATTTAAATCTTGAATTTAAATGCAAATTGGGTTAAATGAAGTTGCAACCTAAATTGAAATTCGAAATGATTTTGAAATCGAAATGAGATATTGATGCGAAAATGATTTTTGAAACGGAATCTTACATTTGAAAAGATACGATGATATTTGAAATGGATTTGATTTTTGGAAGCGAATATAATATTTTGATATCAATTATGAATCGATTTGAAATGTAAAAGAGCCAACGGTGTAATAATACGTAGTTATTAAAGAGACCGGGATCGGATATGGACATACTCTCTGTCGATACCGAACACCACTTTAATAACTATTATACGTGGAATGTTGATCCAGAATGAAGTGGACGGTTTGGTGAACGCGTTGACTGAAGAAAGAGAACGATATTGGATGACCCCTGACATGACTAAAACAGGAGCCGCGCCGGGCCATTGAGGTTCGCCATCTCTAGCGGACACACTTCTTCGATACCATATCTATTACATTTGTGATGCGATTTGGGTGCACCCCTTGATTTTGGAGTGTTGTTTCGTGGTGTTGGGGTAGCTGCTGGCTATGCTCAACATCAGTCCGGATCACGCAACTACTAGTATCCTAGTTGGTATCGCCTCATGTACCTTGTCATACTGATTATCCTATTCGCGACCACTACGTTATGTTTTGTGTTATACCTATGGGGTACCCTCTGATAACCACCAGTTTACGGTGGGGCTTACGGTGCTGTATAGACTATGGCATTATTAAATGTGTTAAGGGGGATTATGGTAACGCCTTAACGCTATTTTGGTACTTTATATTACTGATAGAAATTATCTACTTAGCGTACATTACTACATGGTAGATAGTTTAACGGGTCCTTAAAAGATGGAAAATCCCGTAACATCTCTTGAGTTATTGCACGCACGTTGACACTGGATATGAGATGTCAAACCCCGTAAACATCTCTTACGCCGTTACACTCATATTTATTTACGATTGATTTAACTTTCATAAGGATATTTTAGTCCTAACTCGAGTGTTTTGTCTTTTCGTTACGCTCGGGTCAGTCCTGATTTTTTCAGATTTTTGAAGATCTATTCTAGAGGATGAAGACGAAGATTTGGTATACTATTACTATTATTACCCTTGCATCATGCTATCTGCTGCATTATTTTAATTGTTCTGTTGTATATGTATAACTGATAAATGTTGTATAAATAATTGTCAAAGTATAGTAATCAGCTTCATGAACTGTTTATTTGACTATTATATTTTATCGTTCCGCTGCGAGATTCTGTGTTGTTTCATTTCCTTTATTTTCATTCCCTTTCTTTTCTTAATTACCCCAATAACCATCTGCCCTTTTGAATGGTTTGGAACCGGCATGTGTATTTGATCGTCGGTTTAAACTGTCCAAAAAGGCGGGTCGTTACACCCATCATCCCCAAACTCGTCCACCATAACACAAAACCAGCAAAACCGTCAACTACCCTTACTGCCCACTCCTAACACCAACAAACTCAGACCACCCAGATGCGACCTTACAACATTTGATGGCTCAAACCCCATAGACTGGATTTTCCAAGTCGAAAGACTATTCACTTACTATTCCACACCCGAAGAACACCGTACCAAAATAGAAAGCTTTTATATGACCGGAAAAGCCCTCACCTGGTTCCAATGGATGTACCGTAACAATCAGATCACTTCCTGGTCTGCCCTAACACAAGCCATCGAACAAAGATTCGGACCATCATCTTTCATTAACCCGCAAGCTTCCTTGTTTAAACTCCGCCAAACAAACTCCATTGAAGACTATCAATCAATATTCGAAACACTCAGCAACCGTGTCACTGACCTATCCCCTGATGCCCTTTTAAACTGTTTCATATCCGGCTTGAAACCCAATATCAAACACGAACTCCTTCCATTACGACCCAAAACACTAACTGAAGCCATTGACCTTGCAAAACTGCTAGAAACAAAGCTATCCGAAACCAAATCCTTCACTAATAAACCAGCATACAACCGACCACAAACTCAACCACTACCATTATTGCCTTCATTTCAATCACCATCCCAAAACTCACCCGTAAACTACCCCATAAAGAAACTTACCACGGCCGAAATGCAAGCTAGAAGAGCACAGGGTCTATGCTTTAACTGTGAAGAAAGATATCAGCCAGGCATAAATGCAAAGCAAAGAAGATTCTCTTATTTGTACCAGAAGATGAAGAACAGGAACCAGACACCATTTCCCCTCCACAACCAGACCCACCAGATGATCCACAACCCGAAATCTCTTACCAAGCCCTAGTTGGATCTACTAACCCCAGATCTATCCGCCTACAAGCCTTGATTAACAATCACCCAATCTCCATTCCAATCGACACCGGTAGTACACACAACTACATCCATCCCAAAATTGCTCATTTCCTTGGATTAGCAATAGATAAAAGAAGAAATTTCCTGGTCACGGTAGGAAATGGGGAGAAATTGCACTGCCAGGGTATTTATCGCGGAGTCCAGATCACCATCGATGAAACCAATTTTATAGATGATTTCAATTTGCTGGAATTAGTGGGAGCGGATGCAGTCTTTGGCATCGAATGGTTAGAGACTTTAGTCCCTGTTACAATGGACCATAAACAATTGACTATGTCTTTTGTTTATAACTCTATGACCATTGTATTAACAGGCCAACACGCACCTAAAAGCCCAGAAGAGATTTCCACAAATCAATTGAAAAGGTTAGCTTCTACAGCCTCTGTTTCATTATTTTTTCACTTGTACACTACTTCTCCCAACTCTGACTCAAATATCCCAGACCAACTTCAAACCAACCATCCACATATTCAACATATTTTGACCCAATGCTCCCATATCTTTGCCAAACCCACAAGTCTTCCACCACACCAAAATCTCGACCACCATATTAACCTTGAAAACCACTCTCAACCCATTAATGTCAAACCATACCGTTATCCATATTTTCAAAAGAATGAGATCGAATCCCAAATCCAAGAAATGCTCCATTCCAAAATAATCCAACCATCTACAAGTCCTTTTTCCTCCCCCGTACTCCTTGTTAAAAAGAAAGATGGAACATGGCGTTTTTGTGTTGACTATAGGGCCCTTAATGCTATTACCATTAAGGATCGATTTCCAATACCCATCGTTGATGAGTTGTTAGATGAACTACATGGATCCATTTACTTTTCTAAATTAGATCTTCGAAGCGGTTACTTTCAAGTAAGAGTCCATCCACCCGACATCCCCAAAACCGCATTCCGTAATCACGAAGGTCATTATGAATTTTTGGTTATGCCGTTTGGTTTAACCAATGCACCATCAACCTTTCAAGCTACAATGAACAACATTTTCCGTCCACACCTCCGAAAATTCATTCTTGTTTTTTTTGATGATATCCTCATCTATAGCAATTCTTGGGATTCTCACCTCTCACATGTGCAAACCACTCTTGACATTTTGGCGCAACACCACTTTTATGCCAATCTATCAAAGTGCGCATTTGGACTCACCGAACTTTCTTATTTGGGCCATATCATTTCAAACGAAGGGGTAAAAGTAGATCCCTCTAAAGTTGATGCCATTATTAAGTGGCCAGCACCTACTTCTCTCACCACCATCTGTGGATTTTTGGGACTCACCGGGTATTACCGTCGCTTTATCAAAAATTATGCTCTGGTCGCTAGCCCAATTACAGAATTACTCAAGAAGGACAAACTATTTTCCTGGCCAGACACAGCCCACCAAGCCTTTCTCTCCCTCAAACATGCCATATCCCATTCCCCTGTACTCATATTACCTAATTTTAACTTACCCTTCGACCTCACCACTGATGCATCCGCAACCGCCATAGGTGTTGTCCTCTCCCAGCACAATCACCCCATTGCCTTCTACAGTAAACGATTACCACCATTCCTCCAAAAGTCGTCCACCTATGGCCGTGAGATGTTTGCAATTATCGCCACCGTTAAAAAATGGCGACACTACCTCCTCGGTCGGCGCTTCTCCATCCTCACCGACCACCAAAGCTTGCGCCAACAACTTACCCAAACCATCCAAACCCCATAGCAACAAAAGTGGGTTTCAAAACTTCTCGGGTTCGATTTTGAAATTAAATACAAACCAGGATCCCTAAACCTGGTGGCGGATGGCCTAAGCAGGTGGACCACAGAAGAAACATTAGCAGCTCTGTCCTCGCCTCAGTTTTCCATTACTGACAAAGTCCGAGCATCTCTCGCCAAGGACATCACGGTGCAACAGCTCATTGCTCAGCTACAATTAGCTCCCTCTCCTGCCACAGACAACCTTCGCTTCTACGACGGATTACTATTTTGGGACAAAAGATTGTATATTCCTGATGATATAGAACTTCAACAGTCCATCACCGTGACTATGATGCTTCTAAAGAAGGGGGACACTTGGGTATAAAAGTTACCACAACTCGCATAGCCAACAACTTTTGCTGGCCTCGCCTCTCTAGAACTGTTCGAGACTTTGTACGTCAATGTTCTGTTTGCCTTCAGTCGAAGCCGGACGCGTCAAAGCCAAAAGGCTTGCTACAGCCCCTTCCTATTCCATATCAGATATGGGAGGACATTTCAATGGATTTTGTAACACATCTTCCCCCCTCTGCTGGCAAGAATTCTGTCTGGGTAATCGTCGACCAACTATCGAAGTACGCTCATTTCTGCGCTATGCCTACCTCGGTTACAACAGTACAATTAGCAACATATTTCGTACAGGAATATGTTCGCCTTCATGGTTTCCCACTCTCTATAGTCTCCGATAGAGATCGGTTGTTTATGAGTCAACTTTGGCGGGAACTCTTTCAACTCCACGGGACAGAACTACGTATGAGCAGATGTTCGTCGACGAAATTCTATCGGTTTAGAAAACCGTCGAACGAATTTAAATTTAAAAATAACCGCAAGCGCACGGTGTACGAATGTAGCACGCGGCGAATACGGGTCGATCCACAGGGAATTGATGATTTTAAAATTCTATTCAATCAAATTATACCGAAGTCGAGAGTGAATAGCTAGAAATGTAAGAAACTAACAAAAACTAGCAAAAGAAAATGATAAAAATATGAGAGTTAAAAGAACAATTTAGAGATAAATCCACTCTCTAGATCATATAAATCAACAAAATGAAGTTATGATCTCTCTTTTATTGTCATTAGTGAATTAGTTGATGTGCTTATCATAAGTATGGTATATTTGTGCTATTAATTAGCTCAATATAAACCATCAAACTATAACACAACCACTAATACACATTTAACTCTCATGAAATATGACAACAAAGTTGAAATAAAAATCTATTTTAAGCATAGCCTATTAACTATTGTTTAGAAATATAGGCTATCAAATTTCAATTTCAACATTCACTTCTTTGTCATAATCATATTTAGATGAAGAGGCAATTTGTGTTATGTTTGTTTAAGTATAGCCTATTTGTTATGAACAACATAGACTATCAAATTCAAACCTAAACAACATCATTAAACCACTTCAAGTGTTTCCATTAAAGCACAAAAAGAGAGCATAAACATCAAAATGTTGCATCTACATACTAGAGAGCTTCATTACCCCTAAATTGTAGGGATTAAGCTCTCATATTTGTTATCAAATCAACAAATGTAGAAAGCAACATGAAATCAAAAAGAAAGGAAAATGAAAGCTAATGAAAAAGACAACTAATCTAATTGCATAAAGGTAAATCTACACTATTACATAAGAAGAGAAGAAGCATGTAAATAAAAGAGAATTAACATTGCATAAAAGAAAAGAAAATTACATGAAATAAAATGGCTAAGTAGCCATGGAAAGAAAGAGAGCTTTGATTTATTTTCTAAACTAAAAGTAACTAACTAACTAAGAGGAGAGATGGCTACATGAAACATAAGGGGTATATATACAAGTTTTAAAACCCTGATTCACTTTTTGGGGAATGCCCAAAATGCCCCTTAGGAAGTGTGGAGGTCAAGTAATCATTAACATGTCTTAATCCCCCATTAAATGTACATGAAGCCATTAAGTCCAAAAGCATGTGCATTAGCCTTTAATTTGTACATTAAGGTAGGCGGTTGGTGGGGTCCTCCATGATCTTCACTTTGAATTATTTCCATCTTCATTCCTTTATATCCATTTTGTGCATGCATGTTTCTTCATGAACCCACTAATATGAGAAGCTAAATTCCTACAAAATATTATAGAAATTTCCAATTAAATTCTTTCAAATTATTATACGCGCACAAATGGCCATTTTCCCTTATATGAAGATGAATATGTGAAAATTTGGAATTAATGTGAATTTTGGTTAAAACAAGTTAAAATACCCAATATGATCATTTATTTAATTTAAATAGAATAAATATGGTGGTAAAAATATGCACATTTACATGCACATCAGCAGAGCCTACCATCCGCAGTAGGACGGACAAACGGAAGTAGTGAACCGTTGTCTTGAAACATATCTACGGGCTGTGATTGGTGACATGCCCACAAAGTGGACAAAATGCCTTCCTTGGGCAGAATGGTGGTATAATACTTGTCATCACTCGGCTATTGGCATGTCTCCGTTCCAAGCAGTGTATGGTCGTCGTCCTCCAATCATTTCTGATTACATTATTGGGAATTCCACTGCTCAAGAAGTAGAAGAATGGGCACGTTCACGGGATCAACTATTGCATACTTTGAAAACCAATCTTCTCAAAGCTCAAGCTCGCATGAAGAGTCAAGCGGATAATCATCGCAGCGACAAAGAATTTTCAGTCGGATCTTGGGTATACATAAAGCTTCAGCCGTACCGCCAACACTCTCTCCAAACTACACATCATAAGCTTGCCAAAAAATATTTTGGACCTTATCAAATAGTCGAACGAATTGGCGCTGTTTCTTATCGACTCCTCCTACCACAAGAATCCCGCATACACTCTGTTTTTCACATTTCCAAACTCAAATATTGTCCCAACCCACAGACAACTTCACCAGCACTTTTACCTTCAGAATTTACTGCACCAGGCTTACCTAGCAACCTTGAGGACAAGGTTGATCTTCCAGGGGGAGGTACTGATACGGTTGATACCACTACAATTGCCACAGCTAGACCCAAGCGACCTTTTAGAATTCCAAACAGTTATATGGACTGACAAAGGCTATTAAAAGCTAGGCAATAAAAACAAATTCTGCTATAACAGAATTCTCTTTTTATAAATAAACGTTTAAAATTGCAGGGCTAAAATAGAATATGTTGAATCCTTGTATTAGAGTGGACCACGTGTCCTTAGATTTGTTACAAATGAGTGGCTGTCAACGATTGTACTAGTATATAAACCAGGAAATGCGATGATATGAGGAGGCTGATTTCTGAAATTTCTATCGTTCTTCTCGTCTCCTTCTTCACCTCTCTCTTTCTCTCCTCTTAAATCTTCTTCTGGTTACCGTTAAGTGCATAGACTCTATCGTTGTCTTATTGAGCTAATCGATGTTAACTATAACAAGTGGCTCTGCTAAGACTTATGCCTCCGAGCGTTATAAATCTAAAAGATTTGCAATAAATCCAGCAAAATATTCAGTCTGTAATTATATTTTATGTAAAAGAAACCAATTATAACTAAAACAGGCTATTAGAGATCTTACTCCCACTTTATGCAAATTATCTCATCTTGCATGCTTACATAGTTACTATGTTTAGATTTACAAATTTTGACTTTGACTACGGTTTGGATCTGATGCAAATTGTTGAATATTGGTTTGAAATGTTTTCAAACATTCTAAGGTTTCTCCCATGCTGTATAGGCCAAACACGAGTAGAAAATACAACCTTTGCCACATCTCCAGACTTAGAATTATTTTCGAATCGCAAAGTTGTATTTTCTATTTCATTTTCTAAAAGAATTTGTTCATCTTGAGGTTGTAACAACTTGATGTTGAGAAACAAAATAATTATGATTAATAACAAAATTATTAATGAATAAATAATTTAACAATAAATGAGAATATTTTGAAATTTCAAATGTGAATATTGAGATTTATATTGATTTGGAAATATAGAATTTATTTGAGTTTAATAATGGAGTAATTTGAAAAATAAGAATTTTTTATTTCTGACAAAAAGGTTATTGTATTAGTATATCGATTGATGTTGCAAAATTTCTTTATATAAATGAGCATAAAAATGAATTACTTTGATATTGATATTTCCAAAGTCATAAATTATGACTTTGACAATTTTGAAGTAATATTAATGTTTTAAGTTTGGAATGATTTAAAATGCAATAAAACGAGATTAAATTATCTTTATAAAGTCTATATTGATAGTAAATAAGATTAGGAATTTATTTTTAAAAGAAAAGAAAACTTATTCTGTTTATAAAAGGAGTCTGTGAATTATTTAATAAACAGATCTAAAGATGTAAATGTAGGAACGATTGTTCAAATGAAATAGATTATGGAAAATAATGATTGTAAAATTTTATAATATTAGCGAAACACATAAGAAAAATAAATATGAATTTTATTTGATGACTTTAACTTATTTAACATGATTGATAAATTAATTAGTAAAGAAGAAATGAAAACGAGAAGAAATGATTGGGTTAATAATTGTGTAAGGCCCATTTAAGCTCATTTTCTTTCATGTACCAGAATCTAGACAATACATTATCTAGAATCATCTTCACACTTCACAAATTTGATTCACTACAAGCTCTTCACCATTTCCATCTCTTTTGCTTCAGGAAACAAAATTTGATTTGAAACCCTTTTTCCTTTATTAATATCTCAAAATAAACAGAAACAAATTTTTAAAAACCAAAAATTAAAGTATGATCTTCTTAACATCATTCTACACCCATTTGCAACGAGAAGTTAGCCTTTTGATCGAGTTTGGGTCCATTAGAAATTTATAGTGAAGACAAGAAGATGAGAGGAAAGAAGTAGTGAAGAAACCAAGGCCTAGCTAGCTTCAACGAGTAATCTAACTCATGAAGCTCTGTCTATTTTGTTTTATATATGTTTGGAATAAAACTTGTATGTTGGTATGATGGATGTGTGCATCGAATTGTAGAATAGTATAGGAGAAACGCAAGGAAGAAGCCTGAATTCCATTAGAATAGGCTTCAGTAAAAAGCGTCAAAGGTCGTTTGCCATTCGACCGCCTACCAGTCAACCGGTGTAACAACCCTATATTTTCAGTCATTCACATCAACACATTTCGGACTTAAATTGCTCAAAATACCGCATTGTAAACAAATTTGGAGCTAATGAAAACAATCACAGAATCACAGACAAAGAAATATCAGAATAACTCGCAACGGAAATTAAAATACCATAGTAGTTCATGAAGCTACTATAACAAAATCTCAAAACAAAATACATAATATCAGTCTGAAAAACATATACAATAGAAATCCCAAATGCATAGAAGTTTATAAATACCAGAGCTGAAATAGAACATTGAAACTGAAATAGATAGATAACTAGATAAGCAAAATCTCCAGCGATTCCTAGCTCTAGAAAAGAAATCCACAGCTAAGTTGTAAATACTCAGGCTGACCTGAGCGTAAAGTAAAACACAAGACACTCGAGTCAGGATATACGTACTTATATAGTGTAAACCAACTCAAGTGAGCTGTAGTAATAATGCACAATAACTTAAAGGATGCTTGGGATCGTCCATCCTCTAAGGATCAGCTAAACTATAAATTAAATACATCTCGTGGTTAAAATTCCAAAATGGTATTTAATACTTCTAAATCAAATATCATTTCAAAATTCAATATCATTTCAAGTTCATTTAAAATATTAAAATATCATATCATTTTAAAAATCCCATTCATTTTATTTGATTTAAATATCATTCCAAGTCACATTTCAAAATGGTTTATATGTCAAATCAAATTACTTCATTTAACCATTTAAAAATGAAGTCATTATATTTAAAATCAAATATTCAATTCTCAAAATTTTACCTTTTTTTAAAGTTCGTTTATTCACTTAAATTTATTAAAACAGTGAAAATTCAACTTTCACAGCACTTAGAAAATGCTACGAAAAGTTATGTTTTAAAACAATTCAATTAGGAAAGACGGCATTTAAAATGCTGTAATAGGTTTTAATTTAGTTCCTGCAACTACAACACTTAAAAAGTGATGTAATAGCCCTTAGTTCAATTTAGCCTTTTAATTCATTTGTATCAACTACAGCACTTAGAAATGTTGTAATATTCTTTACTTCAGAACTGTTAATTAAATTCCAAATTTTTCAGTACAATTTCATTAACAATTAAACTTTAATTTAAAACATTTTTAACTTATAAAAATTATATTTTCTTGGTTTAAAAACAATCATTTAAATACCCATTAATTTATGATTTTTTTATAAAGTGAGATTTTCATAAAAAAACCAAATTTTAATAATATACTTATTAAATTAATGTACAATTTTATAACATTTCATTTACTTTACATTTTAAATAAATTAACCATTTCATAAATTAAACTTAAATTCCCTTTTATTTCCTTAACTTTTATTTTGAAAATACATTTCACATTTTCCAGGTTAAGTTATATTTCAAATTTCAATTTTAAACATTTATTTATTTAACTATTTTTAATATATAGAAAAATCAATAACACTTTATAAAATCATTTTAAATTCAAACTTAAATCAAATTATTATATTCTCTTACTTAATTTAATCTACATTTATAAACCAAATCATAAATTCCAAAATTTACATATATTTCAGATTCTACTCTACCATTTATTCATTTCACTTATTTAACTTGTAGAAAATCACTAATATTTTATAAAAATCGTTTTTAATTAACTTAAATCAAAATATCATAATGTTTACATTTTTTAAATATTTTCTAAATTCTAGAAAAATATATTAACCACGGGGCTGTATACAATTTCTAACCTAGGTCAAATGATACGGATAATATATCATTTCAATCCGTAATTTACAAAGGAAAAATCCGAGTTATATTATTTAAAATCCACAATCCCAAGTAAAATAAAATAAATAAAAATCGCTCAGGCCTATCATTTCAGCCCATAACGATTTTTCTCTATTCTAAAGTCCGTTCGGGTATGTATCATTTCAACCCATAGTGATTCTATTCTACATGGAACTTGCAGTGTGATAAACTGATATAAATAAACAGTATACATTATATAATAGTAACAGATGATATGACAGGTGTATAAACAGGGGTGAACGTCATATGATCATATCACAGGCAGTTATAACATGATAATAATATCTACATATTCACAGGGTGTCAATTTACTAATTATATAAGTACAAAATGTCTGGTGAGAAATACTCACCTCTACAAGCTGGAGATAACAGATTCAGACACACAAACACAAACACAGACCCGAAAAGCACGAAGGCACAACTATGGTTTCAAGTGAGGGGAGAGCCAAAGCTATTTGTCTTGTGCATATGAAACAAAACGATATATATATCATGAATATACAACACCAAATATCACACTAACAAGCTAGAAATTAAGGAACAACAAATAATTAAATGGCTTGCACTTGCTTTGACCATCACTATGCTCGGCCAAAGAGTGATAAAGCACGGCCATGGGGTGTATTTGGTCAAGTATGGTCAAGCCTAGGTTGGCCTAGCTATGGTATGAAGTTATGGAAGTTGTTATGTACGAAAATACAAGTACAAGGCAACAAAGTGGATTTTTATGCAAATATAAGCTTCGGCCATGGCTTATATGGCACAGCCAGAGCTGGTGGAGTCTAGAGGATGGTGTGGCAGTAACTTTGGGTCAAGTAGGGGCTGGTGGAAGGTGGTGCAAAGGAGGCCGAGAGGGTGAGCATGGGTGATGATGGCATGTGGAGGTCGGCTATGCATGTTTTCAAGTGATATTTGCATTTTTTTTGTGGAGCTTCTCATCAAGGATGGCCACGGCCAGGTAGGTCAGTGGAGATGGAGGGGCTTTGCATCTGAACAAGGTGGTGGTGAAGGTGGTGGTGAAGGTGGACGCTATGGCCGAACCATATAGGTGAAAGCAAGGCATAAATTTACGCTAAAACAAAAAAGAAAATGGAAAAAAAGTGAAAACATTTACCAATTTTTTGTTCAGGAATGAAGGCCGAAAATTTTAGGGTTGAGAAACAAAATTTTGTGCGTGAGAAAGAAATTATATGCGGCTGAAGGTAGTAGATAAGTCAGCCAAAATTATATGCAAATGTTGTTTGGAATTGAAAAGGTAAAGGAGGTGAAAAGTCAAGGCATATAAAAAGTTTAAAACTCTTCAAATTTCCTTTATTCTTTTTGCATTTTTAAACAAACGAAAATTGAATATAAATAAAATAAAAACACAACAAAATAATTTATGAAAATAAATAAATAAATTTTATATAAATATAGTAAATTAAGAAAATAGCATAAAAATAGGAACTAGGTTATAAAAATTGAAAATAAATACAATAAGTTTGGAAAAATTATAACATCACTTAAAAATATTTTAAAATAAAAATATTTATCTAACATGCCATATTACACACATATATACAAATTAGAACAAGATTTTACAAATAAAAATATTATTTATATAAATTAAAACAAACAATTTTATTAAATAAATCAATTTACACACAATATTGTAAAAAGCATAAGTTTCAC
This sequence comes from Allium cepa, assembly GCA_030765085.1. Lineage (NCBI taxonomy): Eukaryota > Viridiplantae > Streptophyta > Magnoliopsida > Asparagales > Amaryllidaceae > Allium > Allium cepa. The sequence continues at coordinate 346,997,862 of CM060939.1, read as the reverse complement.
AATATAAATCGGATTTCAACGAAAAAAAGCAGTATTATTGAAATTTAATTTATTATCATAATAAAAGATAAAATTCAAATATTCAAATATTTAGATTTTAAATTTAAAAGTCAAAGTTTGGCCAGATTGACCAAAAATCCACTTTTTTGAAAAATATTCTATTTATTCATATTTGAAATTATAATTCACATAAAAATCAAAATCTATATTTAAAATAACAAAATTTATCCATTTTAATAAATATACTAAAGTTTTCAAATAAAATAATCAAAATAAACAATTAAAATGAATTACAAAATACAGGGTTGTTACAACCGGTGAGCATGACCAGTGAGCACAACTAGTGAGCACAGTTAATAATAATAAAGATAATAATATATAAATATATAATAATAATAATAATAATAATAATATATAAATTAAAGGTAAAATTTATCTTTTATAATTATTTGAGTATGTTTTCATATGTCTTCCTAGTATGTTTGATTTGGATGATTGTTTGAGTACGTTTTCTTATATGTTGATTATGACGGACCCCGGTTATATCTACTCCATGATTATCTGAGAGATTGGGCACTTTTGAGAGCATGTCTTATGTAGTAATTGATTTCTTATATTTGATGATAGTTGGATGTATGGATTATTTCACTCACTTGACATCACACACCTGATATGTAGTTTGACATAGTATTTGAATGATGATTATTATGCATGGTTGTTTTATGTTTATTCCTTAGGATATCCTTATGTTGTTTATGTCACTGAAGCTATATCATGTTATTGTTATGATATATTGACACCCACACTTTAGACATAGTCTGACTCGTGTGTTATTTATATAATACTCGGGTCAGTCCGAGACATTTCGGGTTTAGGGATAAGATGATCAGTTTGTTGATGTCGGGCATAGATGGAGGATAGAGCATTATATACATATATATATATATATATATATATATATATGTATATCATTATGTATTAAGTCGTCTCATGTATGTATAACATTGAGTTGTATATTGGGCATAGTTTGTATTTATTTTTGAGATAGTGTGAATTTGACCTATTTATTCCCCACTCATGCTTATGCATATTCCTATTATATATTACCACTGGATTTTATGACTTTGTGTTCTCTGATATTTATTTTGTATTGTGTATTATTATATCCCAAAAATATATGTATTTATTGCATTGTGCTGATACTGAGTCTGTGTAAGTCAGTTGATTATTTGATTTTTGAAATATACCAGTGTTAGCTAAGAGGATATTCATGTGTGACAGCCCTATAGTGCCTCATTCTTCGTATTATCAAATAGTATTACCTAGTAATACTCTTTGGTAGTATGGATATAAAGATGGGGTGTTACAGAGGGGCTGGCCAGTCCAATCTCATTCTACACTATCATTATATTTTATCTAAATATTCGTAAGTAAAGTACAAGTGTTGAATATCCTTTGTGTGATTTCAACACAAAATGCAAGTTATGTATAAGACCATACCTAATCTTGCTTTTGTAGGTTGATAGTTGTTAACGCATTTGTATAAGCAGATTGACATTTTTGGTATGTGTATTTTGTGCCATATGAATTGTGCACAATTATCGTTACTGTGTGTTGCTTGGATCGTATTCCATATGTTTTTGAACTGATATTACCATTTTTCGAGCATGACCATATCTAGTAGCCGCTATCCCTATCATTGTGAATCGTGATATTTCCTATTTCATTCCTTAGTGGACAAGAAAACTATGCCTATCTGCTCTCCACTCACCATGATTCATGATGGTTTTTACTATAAAATTTTCACCTCTTGTTCTTTCCATCGCTTTTGCACCTAGTTTTAAAATGAGTGCCCCCATCGATCTAAAGGGTCAAACCATTATGATGTGGTTTTACCATCAACTATCCTCCTACCAATACATTTTAATGCATCCTAATGAAGCTTCAAAATTTCTTCCCAAAAACCTGAGTCGTCACTTGTCACATTAATTTTCCACTTTTGATGCATTTTCCATGCAGTTTCTTGGCCCATATTCCCTTACATTGAATGATTTTCCAGACTAATTTGATGTACTAAACTTCGTTTAATTCTTCTAAGTTTCTAAGCCCAAGCCCTTCTTCCTTTTTGCTTTTACTAACCACTTCTAAGGGATCTGACTATGTTTCCTTTTCCATAGATAATTTGAACAAAGATACTTAGCTTGCTTTATGATTGAAATGGGGATTTTAAAGCATCACATCCAATATTGAAGAATTAGATATACGGTTGATTTGATTAGTTCTAGATTGCCTGCAAAGCTTAGCTTTATTTCTTCCTGTCCTTCAATTATATTTTTGATTCTATTATTGAGACTCGAGCAATCCATTCCTTTCATATTTTTACATGATAAAGGGATGCCAAGATATTTGATGGGTAAGTTCCATTGACCAGTGTCTAAAATGCTATCTAATTCTTATTTATTCTCCACTTCTCCTCTAAAGAATACTTTAGACTTTCTATTATTTAAATTTAGACCAGAGGACACTTCAACTTTCTTGAATACCTCTTTGATTCCTTCAATGCTGGAGTGATTTGCCTTAGTATGGATAAAGATGTCATCGGCGAAAATATTATAGGTTAGGTCTGATGAAGACAATGGTTTAATTCTACCACTCTTATTTTCTTCTTTCATAAGGAGAGTGTAAACTCCATGACAATCGAGAAGAGAATAGGGGACAATGAATCCCCTTATCCCGGTCTGGACAAGCTTTGAATATAACCCCATGGGACGCCTTGAGAAATAATTGAAAAGCTTGGGGTTTTAATCATTTTTTTCAAATAATGTGATCCATTTCAAAGTAAAATTCATTTTTCATCATGTGAAAAATGAAATCTCTATTAACAGAGTCAAAAGCTTTATGTAAATCTATATTGATGCATATATCTTTGTTGCTTCTCCTTCCAAATCCTAAAATACTTTCATAAGCCAGCAAAATTCCTTCTTTTATTGATCTATTTTGGAAAAAGTGCATTGATTCAACGAATTAACTCCTTTATGAATAATTCCATTCGTATTGCATAAGAGTTTTGCCAAGATTTTATACGTCATATTACATGAGATTGGTCAAAATTAGGCAATGTTAATAGGATGTTTCTCTTTTAGGATTAAATGTATAAAAATATGATTACATTCCTTGATTATTTTCCCATAAAGAAAAAAAATCATTCGTGGCATTTAGCATGTCAACTTGAGTTTATCCCATTTTTATTTGGCACATTTTTAAATAAAAGAACGTAGTGGCTTCACCTTGTAACAACCCAATATTTTCAACCATTCGCATCCGCACATGTCGACTTGAATTGCTCAAAATACCGCGTTATAAATAAAATTTGGCAAATCTCAGAATATACAGTAAATAAAATCACAGATCATAGACACAGAGTAATAATAGTGCAGCGGAAGTAAAGAAATACTAGTTCATGAAGCTACTATGTAAATATATCAAAGTTACATAAGATACAACAGAAGAAATAAAGCACAAAAGAAGTCTCAAGATAATAACCAAGTACAAAATGAATACAACACTGGGATCTATAGGATAACTGGAAGTGAAACACATAAAACTGGACAAGCAGATAATTTCCAGCGATTCCAATCTCCAGAAAGTGAAAATCCAAATCTGTGAATACTCAGACTGACCCGAGCGTAAATAAAAATACAAACACTCGAGTCAGGACATACATACTTATATAATGTAAACCAACTCAAGTGAACTGTAGTAAAAGTACAAATAACTTAAAGGATGCTTGGGACCGCCCATCCTCTAAGGATCCGTCAAACTATTTACTATGTAGTAATATTGCGCTATTATAATAATGTCTAATAGTAAAATAAACTTACTTTTTAATAGCGTTAAGGGGTTACCCATATAGCCCTTAACACAAATAATGCCAGTAGCCTATACAACACCTGCATACCTCCTGATCGGGAGACTACGAGAAGATGCTCCATAGGTACAACACAAATAGAAACTCGTAGTAAAGGCTCGATATGGTAGGTGACACGGCACACAAGGCAATGCCAGGGTAGATACCAATTACGCACACGGGCTGGTGGTAACGCAGCAGCCACATACGCCCACCTCGGAACATATTCCCAAAATCGAAGGGGCGCCCAAACAATCACAAAAGCAATAGAATGGTATCGAAGAAATGTGTCCGACCAGAGGAGCTACAACTTTTGGCCCGAGATCGCTCCTGTTTTAGCCACCTTATGCCAACTCACGGAAGTTGGGTCCACGTAATATACCTCAAGAACGTCGCTACCATCCTACTTCATTCTAGGATCTCCACCGCGTACACGGTTAGTCAAAGTGGTTTTCGGTATCGACAGAGAGTATGCCTATATCCGATCCCGGTCTCTTTGCCAACCAATTGTTATTATAACCCATGGTTATAACTTTAAAATAATATTTTATACTTAAATTATAGATATCAATTCAATCCAAATCTTTATCAAAATAAAGATTAAATCATTTTTAAAACCATTTCAATATATCAACATACCATATCTTTCAAATTCAAATATTTACCAAAATAAATATCAAGTCATTTCTAACCATTTCAATATATTAAATTATCATATCCTTTCAAAACTTCGTTTCAAATCATTTTAATATATTAAAATATCATAACTTTTCAAAGCTTTATTTCCAAAATATCATATTTTTCAGAAATTCTTTTCAAATCATTTTATTCAAAACTCCATTTCAAATCATTTTAATATCAAAATATCATATCTTTCAAAACTCCATTTCAAATCATTTTAATATCAAAATATCATATCTTTCAAAACTTCATTTTCAAATCATTTTAATAAGTTCAAATCCAAATATTCAACTTTAAATACCTTTTAAATTCAAAGATATCATTCATTTATTATCATTCCAAATCACCTTTTAAATAGCTTATATTACAATAAAAATAATTCATTTAAACCATTTAAAATTTAATTTTATATATACTTTCAAATCAAGTATTCAATTTCCAAAGTTTTTGACCATTATGAGTTCATTTACTAAGTTAAAACTATAAACATTGAAAATTTCAACCTTCTACGGCATTCAGAAAAAGCTGCTGAAAGTTATACTTGAAAACATTTCAATTTAAAACATTATGAAAATCATATTTTACATTCAAAGATGTTCATTAAAATACTTTTTTAATTAATGATTTTTTTATAAAGCAACATTTTATAATTAAATCAAATTTCACAAATCCGCTTAATAAATTCAAGTGTAAACTTTCCTTTTTTTACATTTAACACTTTATTAACATTTACCTTTTCAAATAATCATTTCACAAATTAAACTAAATTTCCAATTTATTTAATTAACTTAAACCCTTAAATAAAACCAAATTCACATTTCCAGGTCAAGTTCATTTTAAAATTAAACTTTTAAGCATTTATTCATTTAACCATTTTACTACATAGAAAAATCAATAATACTTGATTAATTCATTTAAACTAAAATTTAATCAAATCATCATATTTACCATTTTTCAAATATAATTAAATTTCCATTTTATTTATATAACATAAAATTCCCTTTTTAAACCAAAACCCAAATTTCCAGACTTTAAGTTATATTTCAATAATTCAACTTAACCATTTATTTATTTAACATTTTCCACTTATACAAAAATCATAAATCCTTTATTTAAAACACTTTAAAATCTATTTAAATAAAATTATCATAAATTTACATTTTAAACCACTTAAAATTTTATTTATACAACTGAAATGTTATTTTAAAACCCGAAGTCCAAATTTTCAAATTTAAGTTATATTTCAAAAATTCACTTTTACCATTCATTTGAATCACATTTTAACCTCTAGAAAAAAAAATCCAAAACTTTTTTATTTAAACATTAAAATCCAATTTAAATCAAATTTCATAAATTTTCACTTTTAAAAATATTTAAAATATTCAAAATACTTTATAAAATATAACCACGGGCCTGTATATAGTTTTCTAACCTAAGTCAAGTGATACGGATATATATCATTTCAATTCGCAGTTTAAAAAGAAAAATCCGGGTTCTATCATTTCAAACCCACCATCCCAAAGTTAAAATAAAATAATTAAAAACCGTTCAGGCCTATCTTTTCAGCCCATATAGATTTTTCCCTGTTCTAAAGTCCGTTTGGGTATGTATCATTTCAACCCATAGTGAATCTAATCTACAGGGAACTTGCAGTGTGATAAACTGATATAAATAACAGAATAGCATGATATAACGATAACAGATGATATGACATGCAATTTAACAGGTTGGACATCATATATAAATAATCACATGGCAGTTATAACATCATATATTTTTTCTACACATTCAGTTGTTGTTGTTTCACAACTACATAAGTATAAATGTCGTGTGAGCTTTACTCGCCTCTAAATGCTAGAGATAACAAAACCAATGACACCACGGAATCAAAAGCACGATGACAAGACTACGGACTTGAGTGGAGAGAAATCCCAAGCTAAAGATCTTGCGTTACAACCCAAAACAAAAATAGAATAAAATTATAATTCAACACAACATTGAAATTGAACAGCTTTGAATTGAAAAGCAATACGAATACACAAATTTTTGCCTTTCTTTCTACACTTGCTAGCACGGCTTAGGGGATATTTTGGTTCAGGTTTGGACATTCTGTGGCTCAGGTTTGAACATACGAAATGCATGGCATAAAGGCTAGACATGTAGAGGAAGTTACAAGGTAGGAATGTGAATGGGTTTAGGCAACATAGGTGGGTTTTGGTCACTTTTGGCTCGGTCTATGTCCCATCTAGGTTCGGCCATTTCAGGTACATGTCTGGATAGAGATAAGAAGTGATGGTTAGGGGTGTGTCAAGGTGATGGTGGAGAAATAGGAGGTGGCCAAGGTCATCTAAGGTGATGGTGATGAAGACTAGGTGGCTAGGCATGCTTTTTAAGGAGTTTTTGCATTGTTTTGTGGATTTTGCATCATGGGATGGTCATGGCACTTGCTGGTCAGAGGAGGAAGGATTCTAGCCATATATGATGTGGGAAAGGAAGTGGTGGTGGTCGGTGGAGGAGATGGTGGAGGTGTTAGGCCAAGCAAAGCAAGAGAACAAGGCAAAAACATAGAAAAGGAAGAAGAAAAGTGGAAAAATGAAGAAGGCCATTACCATTTTCTCTTAGCCGTGAAATGTAATGAGATGAAAATGTTTTTTTCACGTGAATAAGGAATGAGATCTCATGGCTATCATAAAAAAATGTACAGCGAAAAGTAAATGAGGAAACGGTAAAGAAAATGAGGAGTCAAGCGCTTGAAAAGTCATAGGAAAAGGAAGAGACCTGTCTCTTCAATTTACCTTTTCCCTTAAATCAAATATAACAAAATAATTTCAGTAAATACATTTAAAAACCGAAACCAAGTGAAATAATATGAAAATAAATTATGAAATTTAAAGAAAACAGAAAAGAATAAAAGAAGTTGCTTAAAAATCCAAAACAGTGTCCAGAAATTATAATTAAATCACCATTGACTTTGGAAAATTATCCACTTCATTTTAAAAATATTGTGAAGTAAAATTTTGAAATAAAATAATTTATTTATCATTTATAAAATAAAATAAATAATTAAATTGGAGAAAAATAGAAAAAGAACTAAAGAAATCGTTTAAAAATTGAAAACAGGGCATGAAAATTACAAATAAAATATCACTAGCCTTATAAAATTTCTACTTCACTTTAAAACAAATAATAAGTCTAATAAATAAATAAATGAGGAACAAAACAAAGTTAGAATGAGAATAAAATAAGTTCTTAAGAAAAATATAAAGATAAATAAAGAATTATTTTAGATATTTGAAACTAGGAATTAAAATTTACAAACAGAATACAACTGACATTTGAAAATGTCAATTACACTTTTAAAAATGCTTTAAAACCAAAATATATACATAGCATGTTATTTTACACATGAAAACATAAATTATAACATTACATGACCAAATAAAATATTATTTATAAAATTTAAAATAAACAATTTTTGTTAAATACAGCAAATTTCACACAATAGTTAAAAAGGCATAACTTTCACATTATAAATCAAATTTCAACGAAACAAAAAGCAGTGTTCTTAAAATTTTATTTACTTTCATAATAAAATATAAAATTTAAATTTTCAAACTTTTAAATTTTTAAGTTAAAAGTCAAAGTTGACCAAAAATTAATTATATTTGGAAATTACTCTATTTAGTCATGTTTGGAGTTCTAATTCACATCAAAATCAAAGGTTATATTTGAAATAACAAAGTTATATAAATTAAATAAATAAAATAAAGTTAAATCAAAATTCAATTAAAATAATTGAAATATACAATTAAAAAAATAATCATAAAATACAGGGTTGTTACACTTCTCCTAAAAGCGGCCAATTACATTTCATGTAACGACCCAGAAATTTTAACGATTTTTAATGACGTAATTAACTAAATTTTTCTTGAAAATTAAACAATGAAAATTGATATTTGAGATACGTGCATTTAAGCATAGCAAATGTCAGATTTTCAGCAGAAAATATATAAGTTTATTTTATTATGTAATTTCCAATTTCAATTTAAAACCAGGTACTTTGATGAAAATAAAATATTTTGTAAATATGAATATTTTTATATAATAAAAATGTAAATCATTTTCTGAGTGAGACATCATATTTTATATCGTGAAATTTGGAATGTTTTAGCTCTGTTTATCTTATTTTCGGCGATTTACCGGTATTTTAGCACCGAATATCGATTTTTGATAGGATGGTCATATTGCTGATATCTATATACCATTATATTTGTCTTGTCATGCTAATCTTCGCAGTATATTCATTTATGCATTTCTGCATCCGGTACGCAGCGAAATCTGCGAAACGATTAGCTGTATCGGTACCCGTTTGAACCTTTTGGCTTTCCCTGTGTCCATTCAGTTGCACACTTGGTGAAAACAAACAGCCACTTACTTTTATTATTTTATGATTCATGTACCTGATTTTTGATTATTCCCACATTTCATTTTATATGCTAGTTTGTAACGATCCATAATTTGAACTTCAATAGTCAGTATGTTTTTAAATGATTAAATAAGGGATTTTATGTCTAGAATGAAAATTTGGATTAAACATCTCGAATGGATTTTTTAAACTGATTTAAAATGTTAATTTAAAGAAGGATCGAGTTATAGGGAATTACAAGTACTAATTTTTTTAAAAATAAATTTTCCTAATAAAACAGAATAGTATAATTATTTGCCTAATAAAACGAATAGTACAATTACTTGTCAAATAAAACAAGAGATAATTATTAATCATGCCTAATAAAATAAAATAATATAATTACTTACCTAATAAAATAGAATAGTAAAATCACTTGCCTAATGAAAAAAAATAGCATAATGATTATTATATTCCATGCAGATGGTTGCCATTGGACCAAAATCTGGTCGAATCAGGTTCTGCCATGCTGATGGTTGCCATTGGACCAAAATCTGGATAACTCATGTTATGCCATAGTTGATAAGGAGGATTCCTACTGGACCAAAATGTAGTCGAATCAAATTAAGCCATCAAGATGTTTTCTATTGGACCAAAATGTGGTCGATTCAAATTAGGCCATAAGGCTGGTTTCTATTTGACCAAAATCTGGTCGAATTTGGTTAGGCTATAGGAAATGACTAAAGTACCCTTCTCTTCACCTATAAATAGCCAAGTCCATATCTCATTTTAATTCATTCATAAACTAAAGTAAAGAACTAAAATTCATTATCAAAGGTGAAGTATTCCAAGTCTCCATCAAAGCAAATAGTATGTGATTATATTCCTTGTTTTCATAGTTTAGTGGCTATAACTTATTCTGTGAGTATAATTTAATTATTTTACAGTTAGTGCAATCTTAATCTCTTTTCTTTGACTCATTCACATTTTAATAAATTTTGTGTTAACTATTGATTGTAAATTGTTAATAATAATGAGTTTGTTATTATTCTTGTTTCATTGTTTGATTCGTGCTTGGCCAGTTTGTGAGCAATAACTTTGACGTTTAGTTAAAGGGAACTTACATCACCTTTTAACTTAGGATTCGCATTTAGTGACTTTTTGTTTAAAAGGAAATAACACCCCTTTTAGCTATCTCATTTGATTAAGAGGGAGCTTCACCCCTTTAAAGATGATGGGTTTAATTATGATTTGAATAGAAGTTTTAAATCTTGGTTTAAAGTATTTTAAAGGAGCTTCAAAATTTATATAATGATTTAAATGGGTTATTTATTGAAAGTAAGTAATCCTATACTTGGCACTAAAAGCCGATGAGTAGATTGATACTCTATCTGTGAGATCTGGAATCGAAGTGTCTAGGCAAGGCTAGGAGCAACCAGTGCCCTCACTTACCTGGCTTTGTTTCTGGGCGAGGGGTAGAGTAAGTCGAAAATATTGGAATGTGACAAGTGTAGGAGATTTGATTTCCATAAATGATCTTTATAGTTATAATGGAAAACATTCGCATTTCTTGTAGACAATTGTTTTTGACCCATTTAAGTATGCTTTTGGAATATGAAATCCTCTTAATTGTTTTGTGAATATACTTATACCGATGAGATAAGTGTGCGGATATTTTCCAAGCATTGAAAGACTCCATATATGATCGTTTTGTTATCCCCGATAGTTGATATCTTAACTATCGATTTCGATACCCTTCTTCCTTTTGTTTTTGTTTCGTCAATCTAAGACAATTTGTTGCTCATTTAGAGCATTAATATCCTTTATCAAAAAAGACTAAATAAAGAGAAAGTAGGGCCAAGCTGTGTGGGGTTGCTCACATTAGGGTATTATAACATCTACTCTAGATTGGTTTCGGTTGTATGCGCACGAAAATATAAAATACTCGTATACTCGGTAAGGTTGGCTGGGTCCAGTTTGGAGGTTTCCGAGAGCCATCGTAGTTCTCAAGTATATTTTCTAAAGACATACTTTCGATAGGAGGGGAGGTGCACCCTTCTGATTATTGTTAGAAAAAAAATTCCCTTTCCTCATTTTTGATTCAAATCTTTGGACTGATTCTTTCTTAATTGCATTGGGAAGCATCTTACACTCTTCGCGATGTTTAATTATTTATGTCCATTCTTTTATACCTGGATGTTGTCCTTGTGAGGAAAAAAAATCCGTTCTACGTTTTTGCGACAAGGTCTCACTACTTATTTTGTGTTTTCTATTTTTTGGAATTTACTCATACTGGACTTATTATCTGATCCGAATTGTTTGTTTTCCCTCAACTTTCGGGTGCTCATTTATATTTGAGTAGTTCAAAAATGAAAAGTTTCTTTAGGCTCTTTTGAAGATGGTGGACGAGCAGGAGGCTCCTTATCTATCTAGCTATTTATTTCTTCTATTATGAGATGTTGGTTCTTTGTATGTATATTTAAAAGAAGGTTGCTATAACTACGTAGACTGATAGTAGTACTTTTGTTATAACTCTATGCTGGAGAGTAACCTTATGTATTGTCTTAATTTTATGTTATATTAAACTATTCGGTTGTGCGATTATTATTTTGTTCTTATATTTTACCCTATAACAACCCATCTTTCAGATACTTGGCAACGACACATGAATACCATGGATGTATTAAGTGTCATTCCCAGGGTCAGAAAGGTAGGTATTCACAGTCGGTATCAGAGCTTCGGTTGAGCGAACACCTTATCCTAATTGTGGTACAACTCATTAAAGATAGGGTAAGTGATGCCCTAGAATGAGTTACTCTTGAGAAAGCGTATTTGTAATTTTTATAATAATAATATTTAACCAAAAAAGTCTAGTTGTAGATCCTTTGGCGTTATTTCCTTGAAGCATTTTAATCCTATTTTTCTTTTCTAAAGGTATCTTTTATTTGTTCAGATAATAGAAAATGAATACAAGAAGAAGTGGAAGGAGAGGATCTGGAACTAGCATGGCTACCAATGCAGGGTACCTAGAAATGCTACTATGTCAGTTGTAGATCCGGTAGAGGAAATGTTAGTGCAAGTTCAGACCCCTATGAACTTTGCATCTTTGTGTCAGAATTTTACCACTTTGGGTGGGAAACCATTCTATGGAACTAATCACATTCTTGAAGTGTAGACGTGGCTTCAAACATATGAAAGAATATTTGGAGATCTTCGATTGGAGGATGCGGAGAAATGGTTGTTGGCATCGTGACAACTTCAAAAGTCGACGATGGATTGGTGGGATTCAGAAACAGCTAATACTCAAAAGGGGGAGTTTTCTTGGGCCTAGTTCAAGTAAGTTTTTGAAGCATAATTTATTCTAGAAGCCAGAAGAACCCAGTTATTTAGAAATTTCATTGACTTAAAACAGGGTGATATAACGGTGTCGTAGTATGAACATAATTTCAGTGCTTTGTCCCACTTTGAACTTAGAATGATAGACACACCGCTCAAGAATAATGAAATGTTTGTGAATGGAATGCGACTAGAGTTCCATTGTGAAATGACTAATCATCTTGTGGGTATGTTCACCAACATTATTAGCATGGCTTTGAGATTTGAGGCTCCTAATATTAAGGAAGGAGTCCAAAAGGGTGTAGTACGAGCAGCAAGTGCCAAACCATTATCTGTTATACCAGTTGAAGGAAAGCCAAACTTCAAGCATAAATTTAAGCGAAAGAAGAAAGGTGTAGGGAAGAAACCCAAAGATGCCACTCCAGCATAGAAGAAGCAGAGTACCCTGGCCAACATTCTTTGTTTCAACTGCAATAAGATGGGCCGCTTTGCAAATCGTTGCCTAATTGCCACATGTTTTAATTGCGGCCAGCCATGACATATAAAGAATGAGTGCCCTTTCCTAAAATGGGATCTCAAGGACAGACTTTTATCATTGAAGAGATACCATCCTTTTCTTCAAATCAGAATGGGAAGCAAGTGTTTCAAGATACATTATCCATCTATGATATTCCCATATGGGTGCTATTTGATACAGGAGTTTCCCATAATTTCATTTCCTTGTATCTAATGAACAAACTAAACCTTAAATATGTTATCATAAGGAATCCTCTTTGTGTGTCAAACCCAATTGGAGGTCAGAAAAATCTTGGCACTGTGTGTCTAAATGTACCTATTTCTTGTCAAAATCATCCCTTTCCTTTTAGCTTGTTTGTTCTTGGGTTATGTGTTTTGGAGTGTTGTTGGGAATGGATTGGTTATCTAAGTTTAAAGCTATCTTGGATTGTTGTAGCAGGCTCATTAGATTTAGTGATGTAGGGGATGTTGGTGTTGATATTAGTTGTGAAGAGCCTAAGAAGTTAATGAGCAGTTTTCTTTATTCGCATAGAGTAGCTAAAGCGGAGCTAGGAAATGTGCTAGTTATTCGAGATTTCACAGATATTTTTAATGAGGTGTAAGGTTTACCTCCTCACCATAAAGTCAAGTTCCGTATTGCTTTGATTTTGGGAACCGGGCCTATTGTACAACCCTTACGAAGGATGGCTCCAAAAGAGAAGAGGGAGTTTGAAAGGCAGAGTTATAACTTGTTGCAAAAGGGCTTGATCCAACATAGTACCTCGAGTTGGGGATCGCCAATCGTCTTTGTTACAAAGGCGGAAGGATCTATAAGGTTATGTGTAGGCTATCGGGAGTTGAACAAAGGGACTATCAAGAATAAATATCATTTTCCAAGGATCGACGATATGTTTGACCAACTCCGCGGTGCTCAGATATTTCTTAATTAAATCTTGCCGTCGGTTTCCACCAATAAAGAGTGGTAGAGGATAGTGTTCCCTTGACAGCTTTTCGGACTCCAGAAAATTTCCACGAGTAGTTAGTTATGCCGTTTGGATTGACTAAGCACCCGTTTATTTTGTGGACTTAATGAATCGAGTATTTCGAAATATTCTTAATAAATTTATTCTCGTCTTTATTGATGACATTCTTATCTATTCCAAGACAGAGGAGGAACACAAATATCAACTTCTTGTCATACTCGATACCTTAAAAAGTCATGTGTTGAAGGCTAAGTTTTTCAAGTGCCATTTCTGGAAATCCGAAGTTAGGTTTCTAGGGCATATTATTTCGGGAGAATGCATATCGGTGGACCCAGCTAAAGTTGTGGCAGTTCAAGACTGGAAGAAGTCCGAAAGTGCGACGGAAGTTAGAAGTTTCTTAAGATTGGCTGGTTTTTACTATAGGTTTATCGAGGACTTCTCGAAGATTGCTTCTCATCTGACGAAGTTAACAAAGAAAGATGTTAAGTTCTTTTGGACTTCTAAGTGTGATCATGCATTCAACGAATTGAAAGAGAAGTTGATTGGCGCTCCTGTTTTAACCATTCTAGATAGGAACGAAGGTTTAACCATGTATGCAGGTGCTTGTGGAATCAGATTGGCAGTAGTTCTGATGCAGCATGGGAAAGTTATTGCCTTTGGGGGTAGCTAAAAACGCATGAGGAAAATTATGCTACATATAATTTGGAGCTTTTGGTTGTTGTCTTCGCACTAAAGATGTGGAGGCATTATCATTTTGGTAAAAGATTTGTGTTATACACCGACCACAAATCCTTAAAATACCTATTTACCTAGAAAGATTTGAATTGAGATAGCAGATATAACTGAAGTTTCTTGCCTCTTATTATCTAGAGGTTCTTTGACGCAGCAGATAACTTCAATTGCAAGGAACAACAATAAAACATTGATGGAATGAATCAAATATGGATTGATGGGTTAAGGATACCAAGGATAAATGCACAAATCCGTTGATCTCGCGAGATACCGGATTCTAGCTATCTTTAACACGTTGATCGTGCATGATACCGTGTTAGAAGATCTACGATTCTTCGATGTTGATCTCGCGCACGAGATTCCATGAATCGGCTTCAAATCCGTTGATTCGAGCGCACTCGAATAACCGAAAATGGAGAAAGGAGCTAACACTCAACTTCCAATTTCAAAGAGGCACAAAGCACTCAAACAAAAGTTTATTCAAAATCAACCTTCCTTTACAAATGACCCACACACCCCTATTTATAGGAAAATTTACAACACACAGTTCGGCCGACCTAACTCACTCGACGACCTACGAGTTACGACCCACGACCTAAGTCTCACACAGATCTCACAACCTACGCCTTACAAAGTTACAACCCACACAACCTACAACTTATATACAATCGAGTTACAACATAAAGGAAATTCAACACGAGCTACAACACATGACATAACAACATACAAACGACTTACGAGTTACAATACATCATACATACGCGACTCAACAAAATATATCATCATGCGACTTAACAAAACTCACGACTTACGACCTATCTTCAGCAGCGACTTAAGAGATGCATGCGGCAGAAGCTTCAGCGACTTAAAGAACTAACGAAAATGCGGCATAGTGAAATGACCTAAGGAGATGCGACCTAAAAAATGATGCTGCATAGGTAGTTAGGTCGTGTAGTTAGGTCGCTGCCGACTTATGGCTCTGTTGGCATCCTCGTTAGGTCGATCAGGTGACATAACTTGCTTCTAGCACACTTGTAAGGTCGCGAGCGACTTAAGGCAACCGAGCTATCAACCTGTGCTGCATCATCCTCCCTGGTTGAAAAGAATTCTACCCCGAATTCACACTTTCCTCTTCTTCGACAAGCTTATGCTCATGATCCGGAATCAAGTGTTTGACGTTAAAAACATCAGCAGTATGAATATGATCCAGTAATCTTAACCGATAAGCATTATCATTGATCTTCTTCAAGATTTCTACTGGACCAATCTTTCGGGCTTTCAATTTGTTGTAAGTTCCAACTGGAAAACGATCTTTCGTCAATACTGCGTAAACAAAATCACCCTCTTTGAAGTCCACACTCCTTCTCTTCTTATCTGCCAGTTGCTTATACTTCTCATTTGACTTAAGAAATCGTTCATGAACAACCCTGTGGCACTCCTGCAACTCATTCACGAAATCACAAGCTCGTTTAACAACCCCTTTCTGACGTGGAACTGTCGACAAATCCGACGGTCCCTTCGGAACTGCTGAATATACCACTTGAAATGGACTGAATCTGGTACTTCGATTAACGGCATGATTATATGTGAATTCTGCTTGACACAATTTCACATCCTAGCTCTTCAAATTATCCTTCACAAGACATCGCAACAAGTTTCCCAACGATCTGTTCACCACTTCTGTCTATCCATCAGTTTGTGGATGATAGGCGCTACTAAAATTCAGCTTAGTCCCAACCATCTTCCACGGACTCAACCAAAAATGACTTAGAAATCGAGTATCCCGGTCATAAACAATGGTCTTAGGTAGCCTATGTAGTCGATAAACTTCTTTAAAGAACAATTGAGAAACACGGACTGCATCGGCGGTCTTTTTACAAGCTATGAAATATGCCATCTTCGAAAATCTATCCACCACAACATATATAGAATCGTTTCCCCATTGAGTTCTTGGTAAACCCAAAACAAAATCCATGCTAATATCAACCCACGGTCTAGTAGGCACGGGAAATGGCATATACAATCCTGCATTCGTAGCTGTCCCTTTGGAAACTTGACATAAGTGACATCTCTACACAAATCTTTCAACTTCTTTCCTCATGGAAGGCCAAAATATGATTGAGAAATCAACTGCAAGGTACGATCTCTTCCCACATGACCTTCTTTGTGTAATTCTTTCACAATCTTCATTCGCAAACTGCACTCTGGTATACACAACCGATTTTCCTTAAATAGAAAACCATCCACCAACACATACTCATCTGTCTTCCCTTTCTTGACTTCACCTATAATCTTCGCAAAGTAAGGATCTTCAACAAACAATTCTGGAAATACATCAAACCCCGTCACTTCAACTCTCATCGTAGTCAACAAATGATTCCTTCTACTTAATGCATCTGCCACACGGTTTGTAACTCCCGACTTATGCTTTACCAAAAATGTAAACTGTTGCAAGTATGTGATCCATGAAGCATGCCCGGCTGCAACCTTATCCTGTCCCTGCAAATGTTTCAAGGCTTCATGATCAGTATACAACACAAACTCTTCATGAAACAAATAGTGTCTCCAATGTTTTATGGCTTGGACAATAGCATAGAATTCCACGTCATAAGTATTATATCTCATCTTTGCTCCCGAAAGCTTCTCACTGAAATAATAAATTGGACGGCCCCTCTGACTTAATACCCCTCCAATTCCAACTTTAGATGCATCAGTATGTAATTCAAATAGCAACTGAAAATCCGGCAAAACTAGAATTGGTGCTGTCGTCAAAAGTTCCTTGATTTGCTCAAAAGCAAATCCTGCTACCTTCGACCATGAAAACTGCTTGCCCTTCATACAATCAGTAACAGGTGCCATCACGCTACTGAAATGTGGAATAAACCTTCGGTAGAATGATGTTAAACCATGAAAACTTCTAACTTCTGTTATCGTCCTGGGTTGTGGTCATTCCCTGATTGCTTCAACTTTATTCTGATCCACCTGTATTCCTCCTTCAGATACAACATATCCCAGAAATAAAACACTTCGAGTCATGAACACGTACTTCTTTGTTGCCGCATAAAATTGCTCCTGACGAAGTATCATCAACACTTCACGCAAGTGTTGTAGGTGTTCTTCTGTGCTTCCACTGTATGTCAATATATCATCAAAATATACCACTACGAACTTTCTAATAAACTGTCGAAAGATCTGATTCATCACTCGCATAAAAGTACTAGCTGCATTTGAAAGATCAAACGGCATGACCAGCCACTCATACAACCCTTCCCGTGTCTTGAATGCGGTCTTCCATTCATCCCCTGGTCGAATTCGAATCTGATGATACCCACTCTTCAGATCAATCTTTGAAAAGATAGCAGCTCCGTTCAACTGATCTAACAAATCATCCAATCTAGGCATCGGAAATCTGTACCTCACTGTAATCTTGTTTAGTGCTCGACTATCTGTACACATTCTCCAAGTTCCATTCTTCTTCGGCACTAACAATGCTGGTACTGCACAAGGACTTAAACTTTCTTGTACGCGCCCTTGTTCCAGCAACGCTTCCACCTGTCTTCTCAACTCTTCGTGCTCCCTTGGACTCATTCTATAGTGTGGTCTATGTGGTAACACGGCTCCCGGAACAAGATCAATCTGATGTTGTATGTCTCTCAACGGTGGTAACTCTTTTGGTAATTCATCGAGAAATACATCTTCAAATTCCTTCAACACTGGCTTAACTTCCTCAGGAATTTCAACCGTTTCACTACTTTCACGTCCAATCAACAGAAATACGTCAGGTTCTTCCTCTACTTCTTTGAAAAACTCCTTAAAAGATAACAGAGTCTTTAGTTCTTCGATTTCCTCCAACTTGCTATTACTCTGTTGTCGCTTTTTAGGAACCAAAGTGATTTTAGTGCCCTCGAACATGAAACTATAGCAGTTAGTTCTACCATCGTGTTGTACGGCTCTATCGTATTACCATGGTTTCCCCAACAACAAATGACATACATCCATATCTACCACATCACACAAAATTTCATCTTTATACCTCTTTCCGATGGAAAAAGTTATACAAGCTCTTCGACTAACTTTCACTTCCCCACCTTTCCTCAACACGCTAACTTGTAGGATTTGGGATGCTTCTCTGTCTTTAACACCAACTTCTTTACAGCTTCCGTAGAAATGATGTTATCAAAACTTCCTGCATCGATAACAAACTTGCAAACCCTTCCCAAAATAGTGCACGTTGACTGAAAAATATTACTCTTTATCCAACTTGAATCATCCTCTTGCTTTGGTGTCAAACACGACCTCCTCATCATCAAATAACAACCCTCATCTCCTGACAATAATTCTTGTTCCTCCTCAACTTGTAGTGAATAGGAACATTCTATTTCTGCATCCTCAACCTCAGCAACCATCATTCGCTTCCTAGGCTTCGGACATTCATTGCTCTTATGACCAAACTCCTGACAGTTATAACACTTGAAATTGTTGTTGACCTTGGTCTTAGCAACTTCATTGACAACCGGTTTACTAATAGCCTTGGAAACATTAGTATTGCTACTAGCCCCTTTCACTTGATTGATTGAACTTGTAAACGCACCACCTCCTCTTCTACCTTGCTTCTCCCAAGCTAGAGCCTTCTGGTGTGCTTCAGCAACGGATCTCCGATCAAACATATTCACCATATCCTGAATTTGCATTCTCAATCCTCCAATAAAAATAGTTGTCAACTGTTCCTCCGTCTCCATGATATCATTTCTAGCAATCAGTTGATAAAACTCATCTGCATAATCATTTACCGACTTTGTCCCTTGTCTCAAATTCTGTAAGCGCTGATACATAAGAGACTGATAATTATAAGGCAAGAAAGTATCCTTCATCAACTTCTTCATCTTCTCCCATGAAACAATCTTAGACTTTCCCATTCTCTCCCGTGTAAGTTTAGTTTGTTGCCACCATGCCATAGCTCTTCCCCTCAATCGTGTGGCAGCCAACTTAACTCTACGATGTTCAGGTACTTCCTTGAAGTCAAAAATTTCCTTGACATTTGATAACCAATCCAAAAATTCTTCCGCTATCATTCCTCCTTTGAATTCTGGAATCTCTGTTTTCATCCCCGACTCCCATTTACGATCATTCTCTGAATCAATATATCGATTTCGCACTTGGCCTCGATCTCGATCATGAATACTTCCTCTATCACCATATTCCTCAAAATCATATGTATGTCAATATCGATCTCGTCCATCTACATATCTATGATCATACATGTCCCTTCTATCATGTCTTTCGGCATCACGATACGGATCATCTTCAAATCCATGATAAGTTCTTCTCTCTTCACCTCGATACTCATGATGTTCTTGCCCCATAGAAACTGATGATTCTCTTCGATCACGATGGGATTGTGGTGACACCCTCCTCGCTTCCGTAACCGATGGCGAAACTCTGTTTCCTCCATGGTTCGAGATTGGTGACCTTTGACCTTGATTCATGTCATTCATCAATTTCTCTAACTTTCCAATACCTTCATCAAACTTTTCATTGATACGTTGTTCCATTTTCTCAGCTTCTTTTCTTCTATACACATCTTCAACATTTTGAAATCGATTAGCTCTTCTTGGCAGCATTGTCGAATCTTCAACAAATTCAAACACACACTTCAATAACTCTCGGCCTGCACTTATTCTCGGCCTGCACTTAGCTTGGCTTGGCTTTGATCAAACTTATCAACAAACAATCTCCAAACTAACTTTAACTCGACTCCCAATAGGCTCGGCTTAGCTATGATTGGCAAAGTCTAGCTCTGATACCAATTTTGACGTAGCAGATAACTTCAATTGCAAGGAACAATAACAAAACAACGATGGAATGAATCAAATATGGATTGATGGGTTAAAGATACCAAGGATAAATGCACAAATCCGTTGATCTCGCGTGATACCGGATTCTAGCTATCTTTAACACGTTGATCGCGCACGATACCGTGTTAGAAGATCTACGATTCTTCGACGTTGATCTCGCGCATGAGATTCCGTGAATCGGCTTCAAATCCGTTGATTCGAGCGCACTCGAATAACCGAAAATGGAGAAAGGAGCTAACACTCAACTTCCAATTTCAAAGAGGCACAAAGCACTCAAACAAAAGTTTATTCAAAATCAACCTTCCTTTACAAATGACCCACACACCCCTATTTATAGGAAAATTTACAACACACAGTTCGGCCGACCGAACTCACTCGACGACCTACGAGTTACGACCCACGACCTAAGTCTCACACAGATCTCACAACCTACGCCTTACAAAGTTACAACCCACACGACCTACAACTTATATACAATCGAGTTACAACATAAAGGAAATTCAACATGAGCTACAACACATGACATAACAACATACAAACGACTTACGAGTTACAATACATCATACATACGCGACTCAACAAAATATATCATCATGCGACTTAACAAAACTCACGACTTACGACCTATCTTCAGCAGCGACTTAAGAGATGCATGCGGCAGAAGCTTCAGCGACTTAAAGAACTGACGAAAATGCGGCATAGTGAAATGACCGAAGGAGATGCGACCTAAAAATGATGCTGCATAGGTAGTTAGTTCACGTAGTTAGGTCACTGCCGACTTAAGGCTCTGTTGGCATCCTCGTTAGGTCGCTCAGGTGACATAACTTGCTTCCCGCACACTTGTTAGGTCGCAAGCGACTTAAGGCAACCGAGCTATCATCCTGTGCTGCATCATTCTTTGTACCCCTGGAAAAGCAAATGTCGTTGTTGATGCACTGAGTAGGAATGTAGCAATGGTTGCAAACCTAGAAGTTTAGCCAATATTGCAAGAGAGAATTGCATCCAGTCATGAGCCAGATCCTATTTTGGCTTTACTTAAGAAGGATGTTGAAGAAGCTGTTGTTTCTAGCTTTGAGATTAGTCTCCAGCGCATATTGAAAATGAATGGGCATATTTGTGTTCTAGACTTTGATGGACTTAGGGCAAGAAGTTTTAGCCGAATGCCACCATTCAAAGTTATCTTTTCATCCAGAAGTGACCAGGATGTTTAAGGATAGGAAGAGGGTATTCTGGTGGAAGGGGATGAAGCAAGATATTTCAACCTTTGAGAGTCGTTGTGCAAACTACCAGCAGATTAAGAGTGACCAACGAAAGATAGTCGGACTGCTTTAACCACTTGAGATCCCAAAGTGGAAGTTGGAACAAATATCTATGGACTTCATTGAAGGGCTTCTTAGGTCAAAAAGAGGCAATGATGGCATTTGGGTTATAGTCAATCAACTGACCATGAGTGCCTATTTCATTCCTATTAAGCTGACTAGCACTGCTACGAGTCTGGTAAGTTTGTACGTGAAGGAGATTTTGAGACTCCATAGGATTCCTCATAGTATTGTAAGTGACCGAGACCCGATATTCACTAGTGGGTTCTGGGAGGGACTGTAGACTTTTTAGGGACTGAGCTAAGTCTAAGTACAGCTTATCATCCCCAAACAGAAGGGTAGACGGAGAGAGTGAACCGGATCTTGGAAGATTTATTGCGAGCATGCATTATAGACTTCGGAGGTCCTTAGGAACATCATTTACCCTTAGTCGAATTCACTTATAATAATATCTATCAAGCAAACATTGGTATGACCCCTTTCGAAGCTTTTTATGATCATCCATGTCGTTCTCCTTCGTGTTAGGTTGAATCTGGAGATAGACTTGTTCTTGAACTCGATATGATCTTAGAAGCCAATAAGAAGGTAGCGTATACTGGAAGAAAGATGAAGGAAGCGCAAAATCGGCAAAAGTGTTATGCATATCAAAGGCGTAGGGATCTAGAATTCTTAGTCGGGGACTTGGTATTTGTAAAAATCTCTCCTTTGAGAAGTGTAGTGAGGTTTGGTAAGACAGGTAAGTTAGCCCGTCGAGCCCTTCTCCCATCTGGACTGGATTTGTAAACTTTCATATAAAGTGGAGTAAACAGATCGACTATCAGATATGCACAACGTATTTCACGTATCTCGTTTATGTAATTACGTACACGACCCTTCGATGGTAGTAGAACCAGGACAATAAGTTGATTCAGAGGTTCAACCTAACCTAAACATTCTTAGGTGGCCTATTCATATTATCACTCGAGAGAAAAAGCGATTAAGGAAGAAGGTTGTGAATCTTGTTAATGTTCAGTGGAGTAAAGATGTTAGAGATTGTACATGGGAAGCTGAGGACTATATTAGGAAATCTTACCCCAAGTTGATGTGGTTGTTGTTTGTATTTAGTTATTTCTTTTTAGTACTCACCAATTGTGTTGAGATCACTTTCCTTGTATTTCGTGTGGTATATATGATATCATTTGGGTTTCTTTGATATCTTGAGTTTATGTGATTAATTTCGAGGACGAAATTTTCTTTAAGGAGGGAAAATGTAACAAATCATATTTAATCACTTTGAACTTAAATAGTCAGTATGTTTTTAAATGATTAAATAATGGATTTTACATCTAAAATAAAATTTTAGATAAAACATCTCAAATGGATTTTTTTTTAACTGGTGTAAAATGTTAGTTTAAAGACAGTTCGAGTTATAAGGCAGTAAGGGGTACCAATTTATTTAAGAATAAGTTTGACTAATAAAACACAATAGTAAAATTACTTGCCTAATAAAACAAGAAAGAATTATAAAACCTGCCTAATAAAACAGAACAGTATAATTACTTGCCTAATAAAACAAGAGAGAATTATTAAACTTGCCTAATAAAACAAGATAGTATAATTACTTGCTTAATAACACAGAACAGTACAATTATTTGCCAAATGAAACAAAATAGCATAATGATTATTATATTCCATGAGGATGGTTGCCATTGGACCAAAATCAGGTTGAATCAGCATCTGCCATGCAGATGGTTGCCATTGGACCAAAATTTGGTCGACTCATTTTATGCCATTATTGATGAGGAGGATTCCTATTGGACCAAAATGTGGTCGAATCAAATTAAGCCATCAAGATGTTTTCTATTGGACCAAAATTTGGTCGAATCAAATTAGGCCATCAAGATGTTTTCTATTGGACCAAAATGTGGTCGAATCAAATTAGGCCATAAGGCTAGTTTCTATTGGATCAAAATTTGGTCGAATCTGGTTAGGCTATAGAAAATGACTAAAGAATCCTTCTCTTCACCTTTAAATAGCCAGGTCCATATCTCATTTTAATTCATTCACAAACTAAAGAAAAGAACTAAAATTCATTATCATGGGTGAAGTATTCCAAGTCTCCATCAAAGAAAATAGGATGTGAGTATATTCCTGGTTTTCATAGTTTAGAGGGTTTAACTTATTCTGTAAGTATAATTTAATTATTTACAATTAGTGTAATATTAATCTCTTTCCTTTGACTCGTTCACATTTTAACAAATGTTGTGTTAACTATTGATTGTAAATTGTTAATAATAATGAGTCTGTTATTTTTCTTGTTTAGTTGTTTGATTTGTGCTCGGCCAATTTATGAGAAATAACTTTGATGTTTAGTTAAAGGGAACTTACACTACCTTTTAACTTAGGATTCAAATTTAGTGACTTTTTGGTTAAAAGGAAATAACACCCCTTTTAGCTATCTCATTTGATTAAGAGGGAGCTTATCCCCACTTGGTCGTATTCTCCTTTAAAGATGATGGGTTTAAGTTATGATTTAAATTTAATTTTTAAATCTTTGTTTCAAGTATTCTAAAGGAGCTTCAAAATTTATACAATGATTTAAACGGGTTATTTATGGAAAGTAGGTAGTCCTATACTTTGCACTAAAAGCCGATGAGTAGATTAATCCTCTATTTGTGAGATCTGGAACTGAAGTGTCTAGGCAAGGCAAAGAGCAACCATTGCCCTGACTTACCTGGCTTTGTTTCTAGGCGATGGGTAGAGTAAATCGAGAATATCGAAAATATGACAAGTGTAGGAGATTTGATTTCCATAAATGCTCTTTATAATTATAATGGAAAACATTCATATTTCTTATAGACAATTGTTTTTGACCCATTTAAGTATGCTTTTGAAATATGAAATCCTCCTAATTATTTTGTGAATATACTTATACCAATGAGATAAGTATACAGGTATTTTCCAAGCATTGAAAGTGTATAAGATTTAATTCCACATACGATAATTTTTGTTATCCCCGATAGTTGATGTCTTAACTATCGATTTTGATACAATTCTTCCTTTTGTTTTTGTTTCGTCAATCTAAGATGATTTGTTGCTCATTTAGCATTGATATCCCTTACCGGAAATGAATAAATGAAAAGCAAGTAGGGGTTATATAGGGTTGCTCCCATTAGGGTATTGTCACTTTACTCTAGATTGGTTTCGGTTGTATGTGCACTAAGATGTGAAATACTCAAAAACTTGGTAGGGTTGGTTGGGTCCGGCTTGGAGGTTTTCGAAAGCCATCGTAGTTCTCAAGTGTATTTTCAGAGATATACTTTCGATAAGGAAGGCGCACCCACCTTGTCATTGTTGGAAAAAAAAATACCCTTTCCTTATTTTTGATTCAAATCTTTGGATTGTTTCTTAGTTGCATCGAGAAGCATCTTACGTTCTTCGCAATGTTTAATTATTTATGCCCATTTTTTATACTTGGATGTTGTCCTTGTGAGGGAAAAACCCATTTTGCATCTTTGCAACATGGTCTCACTAGTTATTTTTTGTGTACTATTTTTTGGAGTTTACTCATACTGGACTTATTGTCTGACTCGAATTGTTTGTTTTTCCTAAACTTTCGAGTACTCATTTATATTTGAGTAGTCCAAAAATGACAGGTTTCTTTGGGCTCTTTTGAAGATGGTGGACGAGCAGGAGGTTCTTTGTATGTGTATTTAAAAGAAGGTTATTATAACTACCTAGACTGATAGTAGTACTTTTGTTGTAACTCTGATAACTCTATGCTGGGGAGTAACCTTATGTAATGTCTTTATTTTATGTTATATTTAACCATTTCATTGTGAGATTATTATTCTGTTCTAATGTTTTACCCCATGACAACTCATATCAAATACTTGGCAATGGCACATGAATACCATGGATGTATTAAGTGTCATTTCAGGGGTCAGATAGGTGGGTCATCACATGGTTCATACTCATTCTCTTCCCCTTCCACTTTGTTTCTGCCTTCCTCATTTGAAAAAAAAAATATTAATAATATATTTTTGGTTCATATACATAGACGTTTGAGAGGCTTGCTTCATGTTCATGTCCTTTTTCCATAGCCTGAAGCCGGTTCATTCATTTGAAAGAAATAATAAATTATATTAAGCATTGCCCACCATTTTCTTCTTAACCAAAATAACACGGTCTCCTGCCTTTTCGCTCCGTCTTTTTCGCTCATCACTGTCTACTGCACCCTCTTCCCCTCAACGAGCGTCGACCCACTACCTTCCACCCTCCCTCCTTTGCCGAGTCATCAATTCCACCCACCCTCTTTACAGCGCGTCACCCTCACCTCTAGATCCACTCCACAACTTGCACCCTCCGTCCATATTATCAATTAATTTGTTCAACTATGTCAATTAACATATGATAACCAAAACCTGTAGTGTGTGTACATATATTATAATTGTCAATTATGATCATATTGCGAATGATATGCCGTGTCATTATATGCTATTATTTTATTATTCTTACACTGCAAATTCCCTGTTAGTTTAGGAAATCCCTGTGGGTTGAAATGGCACATCGAAGAACGATCTTATAGATTAGGGAAAATCGTTATGGGTTGAAATGATAAACTCAAGCGATTTTATTAAATTTTGAAATTTAGGGATTGTGGGTAGAAAAAATATATATCCGTAAATATTAAATTATTGCAATAGGATAGAAAATTATATACGGACATCATTGGCCTATTTTTGAAAATGATTTCCAAAGTTTTGAAAGGAATATATGGGTTTTAATAAACATTGATTTTTAAATATAATATAAAATTTTTATTTTAATATATGTGCAAATTTTTGATTTTTAAATTATATGTTTGAAATTATAAATTTATAAGTTAAGTTTGAAAAATGAAAATTTTAAGATTTTACTTATAATTTTATTATTTTAAACATATAAAATATAGTTTAATATAAAATAATATAGATTTAATAAAATTATATTTAATTTAATAATATTCAATATAGTAAAATTTTAGTTAATAGAATTTAATTGGATAAGTATATATATTGTATTTAAAACATTTATTTGAATTTTATATTAATATTTTGAAAATAGATTTATGTAATAAGTTTAATAAAATAAAGGTTGGGAAGATAATTTAAGTTAATTTGTAATTTAATTTGTTTGATTTTGAGATTCTAAAAGGTATGATTTTATAACTAGAATTAATTAAAGGTGATTAAATGAATATTTTCAAATTTAAATAAAATTGGATATTTAATCTTGATTTAAATTTGTAATTTAAGATTTTATTTAAATGCTTACAAAAAGTGATTAGGTGAATATTTTAAAATTAAATATAATTGAAGTTAGATATTTAATTGTTGATTTTATTTAAATTTATAATTTGAGATTTTATTTAAATGTTACTAAAAATGCTTAAGCGATTATTTAAAATTTAAACTAAACTAAAGTTGAATTTGAAATATAAATGAAATTTATAAAATTATGTTATTGTAAATTGTTGGATATCTAAACTTTGAAACCGATTGAATTCGAAGTGGTTAAAAGTTTTAGTTCAAACCTGGATTTGAAATCGATATAATTTAAAAATGGTATAATGAGAATTTGAGTTGAACCTTTAACCTTTCAATTGAAATATTTGAACTGAGATTGTTTTAAATTAAATTTTGAAACTAAAGTTGATGTGAATTGATTTGTGAAACTGGAAGAAACAATTCTAACTTAAAACTATTTTCGATATATATATTTCAATATATAAATATTTTAGTATATAAACTATTTTAATTTATAAACTATTTTTTTAAATTATATAAACTATTTTTAATTTATAACTATTTTAATATATATAAACTATTTTCAATATTTAAACTGTTTAAGTTGGAACCATTATGATCTAGATTTAATAGATTTAAATGCGAATAATTTTATATGATGGTTTAAAGAATTTTTTGGTTATGATTTTGAAAGTGAATATGATTTCAAAAGTGATTTGATTTTGAAAGTGAATAAGATTTTGAAAGTGATATGACTTGAAATGAATATGATATTTTGATATCAAATTATGAACAGTTTGAAATGAAAATGACCACGGTGTGAAATAAGCGTGGTTGTTAAAGAGACCGGGTCGGATATTGTCATACTCTCTACCAATACCGAAAATCACTTTAACAACTGTGTATGTGGTGGAGAATCCAAAATGACGTAGGATAGTTGGACAACATCTATATAAGGTATGAACGCAGCCCTGACTCCCATGAGTTAGCTTGATGTGACTAAAACAAGAGCCACGTCGGGCCAAGTGAGGTCGTACCTCCGATCGAGCATGCTTCTTTGATACCATTGTATTACTTTGTGGTTTTATTGGGTTCACCTTTGATTATCGGAGTATGTCTCGAGACGGGCGATAGCAGCAGCTATGCGTTACCATCAGTCTAGATCTGCAAAACGGTAGTGTCCTACCCTAGAAATTACTTAGCGTGCCTTGTCGCATGCCATATCGTGCCTTTTAAGAGTTTGGTTTGTACCGTACCTATAGAATGCCCTCTGATAGCCCTCCAGTTTACGAAGGAATTACGTTACTGTATAGACTACTAGAATATATATTAAATGTCTTAAGGGTGACATAGGCAACGTCTTAATGCTATTTTAATAGTTTACTTTACTGTAGACTTATCTATGTAGCGTGTTGTATTATGTATATAGATGGTTTAACGGATCCTTAGAGGATGGAATCCCAATATTCTTTAAGTTATATTTCATTCCTCTTAACATTTCACTTGAGTCGATTTATTTATATCTTGACTTGAGTGTTTTGTGTTTTGATTTATGCTTGGGTCAGATTGAGTGCCACAACATTTAAGAGTCACCTTTGGAGTTTGGAGCTTTGCTTGAAGACCTGTCTCTTATCTAATCAGCTTTGCAGGTATTCTAGTTATTTCCGTTTGTTTATGTTCAGACTTCTCAGTTGATTTTGTGTTAGTGACTACTTTTTATCTAAGATTTCTGTTGTATCTTGTTTCAGACTTTGATGTTCTGTAGTATCTTCATGAACTACTATTTTTTATTCTACTGCTTATTGTTATATTACTCTGTTTCTATGATTGACTTATTACTACATATGCTAAGTTTTGCCAAATATAAATTAACAATCTATTGTTTTGAGCAATTCAAGTCTGATATGTGTGGATGCTTATGCACTTGGCGGGTGTAGCATGATAGGGGGTTCTTGCTTTTGGATTTGGTCGCAAATGAATGACTCTTACTCCTACATGTCTCACGAGGTTGGTGCAGTTGAGAGGCTGGCCGTAAAAGCTGAACACAAGTACTGATGTATGCTATGGTGGGCGTTACCCCACTGGTGGTGTCTCGTTACATGTGTATCAGAGCTCTGGTTTAGGCAAAACTTAGCATATGGGGTAAAAAAACTCATTAGAGATAGGGTAATAATACCCTAGAATGAGTAGAATTAATCAAAGAATCATCTCCGTTCGAGCTTAAAATTCTTCATTAGGATCCTCCTAGATTAGGATTTCTTTTGAATTTTGGAACTTTCCTTTTGTTCTGGAATCCATTCTTGTCCTTTCCTATTCGTGATCTTTTTGATACTGAACATCCCATGGCTCTATTTCTGTTGATCTCAGTAATAAATTGGAGCACATCTTGCAACCTCAGTTGGAAACTTCATATTTATGTGCGACTAATCCCATCGGTGGCCCCTCAGCCTTTGTATGATTTGTAAAGGGGTGAAACTCCTTTACAATAGGCGTCGATTCACTGGAGATTCCTACGTCCTCAGTTTTTGATGCTGCTATTTCTTACAAAGACTGGATCGTTTCTTCAGTAGATGACCAGGGTAATTCTCTTGTGATCGAGTGTCGAATGCCTCAGGATTATGCAGGTGTTTTATCTTTTCGCTTGATGCTCAGCCTAATGATCTTGACTCCACCCGATAGTCAGTGATTATCCTGATGATTTTGGTGAAGTCACTCCCCTTCCTCGCAAGTGTTCCATTTTGATCTTTTTCCCGGAGCTCAACCTGTGTCCTTTCTCCCTGAGGAATGGCACCCAAAGAGAAAGTGGTTAGTCATGCTTTTGGATTAAAAAATGCTTATGCCTTCTTCGTCGATATCATGAATCGCGTTTTCCACGATATTCTCAATCAGTTTGTCTCCATTTCCGTTAATGATATGCTCGTTTTTCTAAGTCTCAACTGACATGGTTAAGGCCATCACAATTAATATAAGTTTATCTATCTTTCCTCTTTTGTAATTTAATCATCTTATCTTCCTTTGAACCTATATTCTTAGTTAGAATTCTCTTTTATTAGGGTCCCTCTAAATTTGAATCTCTAACCTTGTTCTAAAATCCACTCTTGAATCATCCTGGAGCGTATTTGTAATTCATATAAAATGTTTTATATTGAGTTGTTTGAGTTGTTAAGTTTGAAGTTTGGGTTTTGATGGATTCGTTTGGCCAACGCTATCGATAGGAATTCCAAAACACGTGAACAGAGAAAACTGACATAATATTGTTTTCGAAATTTGTAAATGAAATATATGTATGATTATATTTTATATATAAAAGTATAATTTTCTAAAATTGGATAGTTAAATGAATTGGTTGTTAGAAATGTTAACTAGATTATCATATATTGTTTGTCAACATTTCTAAACCATTAACTATTATTATATGTTATAAGGACATGTATCTGTTTAAATATGGTTTATAGATCTGATTTGCAAACAAAATGAAATGAATTTAAATTAGAGATTTGAGAATTAAATTTCCGGTGCTTTTCAAAATAATTTGGTTTTCAAAGTTTTGGGAAAATTTATATTATTTAAAGTATTTTCGAATGGAAATTGTTTACAAATAATTAAAAAAAAGAAATAAGTCAGTACTCCCCTATTTTATCCCTGGAAAATAATTCCGATGATGACTGCAGCATCATCGACATTCATTTTCGAGTCTCAAAATGGAGAGACCACTTAGTAGCTTTGCTACACTTTTGTTTTGAAAAATGGATTCGATTTAAATTTCTTGAGTATGATTTTATGTACAAAATATTTATGTATATATCTTTATTTCAAATTGGTTTAAAGTGAAATAGAAAATTTAACTCTTAAGTTTTATGTTAAGTGATGGTTTTCAATTATTGAGGTGAAGCAAGTTTTTTTTGAATAATTGGAGTGTCTAAAATGAGAAATGAAATTGAAACAACTTGAAATAGTGAACTAGGATAAATTTAATTTGTATAATACTCAATTGCATTCTACACATACATATATAACTTACTTGAGATATTCAAAAAAAGATAAAATGTTAATGTGAATTGTAACCAAAGGTTATAAAAGAGAAACTTAAGTGATAAATGTTTAAACTAAATTCACTGAATAGATACATTGTGTTAGCGCCAAAATTGGTCACTAACACCCAAATCCAGACGAAAGCACCAAATCCCAATCACAGCTCACAGATAGGATGTATGTAGAGAGTAATAATATGAAGAACAATCAAAATTAAAATGAAAGCGGTAAAGAACAACAGATTTTATAGTGGTTCGGCTAACTCCGACCTACGTCCACTCCAGAAGTTTTCTTTTTATTGATGTAAGAATCAGTTACAGTTACAAAGTGGAAGACTAGCATTAGTCTTAGGAAAAAAGTCAGAGAACAGAAGAGAAGATGCCGAAGATGAAGAAGATGAAGATCCCCCATATGGAGACCCACATGCTGTATTTATAGGCAAAACCAGGTTGTTGGGCCTCCTGAGTAGTTTGGGCCCATCAAGGGTACCAAGGTATCGAGGTGTTGAGGTATGGAGCTACCGAGGTAAGGAGCTACCGAGGTACGGAGGTATGGATCTACCGGGATACGGAGGTATGGATCTACCGAGGTACGGAGGTATGGATCTACCGAGGTACGGAGGTATGGATCTACCGAGGTATGGATCTACCGAGGTATGGAGATATGGATCTACCGAGGTATGAAGGTATGGATCTACGGAGGTATGGAGGTATGGGTCTACCGAGGTATGGAGGTATGGATCTACCGAGGTATGGAGGTATGGATCTACCTATGGAAGTGCGATGTGCTATGCCGAGCGAGGTGAGGTATGCCAAACCTCCACCATGTCGAACCATGTTTAATGTCGAACCATGTTTCCTAGACCCAAATTATAGTTGATTCATCTTTATCCAATCATATTTCCATCTTCCAAGCACATTGCGTCATCCATCCATCCAGTCGATTGAATCCATCGTACACCAGCCTCGACGAACGTGCAGTCGATTAAGTTAAACCCGCATGTCCATGGCCTGGTAAAAAGGCGGGTTAACATTTGTCCCCCAAAACATGCCTTGCTGTTGGAAGGTGTGTTTTGAATAGCCTCGAATCCGATATCCAAAGTCCATGTTTCATCCATATCCAATAACCAATAACCAACTTTAGGACCACTCCGGGTCAATATCCAAATCCTCTGTCGTTCATGGCCGATATTCATATCCCGGGTTCTTGTGAAGCATAATCCACACCTGACGACCGTTCTCCAGTGTTCCTGAACGTTGAGTAATGCATGGCTTAAGTCCTAAGCCGAACCCTGGCTGCTTCGGACCCTTGCCGAGCATTGTCCATACTCGACGACCTGAAATAGTAACCGATAATATGGGGCCTAAGTCCTAGGCCGAATCCTGGTCTCTCCGCACACTTGCCGAGCATAGTCCATACTCGACGACCTGAAATAGTAACCAATAATATGGGGCCTAAGTCCTAGGCCGAATTCTGGTCTCTCCGGACCCTTGCTGGGCATAGTCCATACTCGACGACCTGAAATAGTAACCGATAATATGGGGCCTAAGTCCTAGGTCGAATCCTGGTCTCTCCGGACCATTGCCGAGCATAGTCCATACTCGACGACCTGAAATAGTAACCGACAATATGGGACCTAAGTCCTAGGCCGAATCCTGGTATCTCCGGACCCTTGCCGAGCATAGTCCATACTCGACGACCTGAAATAGTAACCGATAATATGGGGCCTAAGTCCTAGGCCGAATCCTGGTCTCTCCGGACCCTTGCCGAGCATAGTCCATACTCGACGACCTGAATAAGTCGATTTGCCGTTTTTGGACAAAGCGACCTACCCCTTGACAGGTATAATCCATACCTGACGACCATTTATCAAAAACCAGATTAAAAATCCAATCGAAAGCCAATACAAAATCCAGATCAAATCAGAAAACAAAAAATCCATATCAAAAATCTAAACCAATATCCAAACCAGAAAACAATCATCCAAATAAAAGTCCAAACCAAGAAACAAACAAAACCAAAAGTTCAAACCAAATTAGAAAAAAGCAAGTGTCCAAGCCAAAAAAAGAGAAAGCAGATTTCACAAACTAGAGCGTCGCGGTTTATCATCATCTCAGAGCATGCCTAGGGGCTATCTCCGTCCCCGTACATGAGTAAGTGACTTGGCCGTTTGCCCGTAGTTTGCTACTTATTCCATAATATCCCAGTCAATTAATGACCAATCGACCATCATTCCTGTGCCTTTTGATATGTACCCGAAATTGCTTCAGAAACCTGTCCACCAGCTCTGTCCATGTCCCGATAGATCCTTCTCCCAGCTGCATGAACCACATAGCGGCTATGTCCGTTAAGAATAAAGGGAAACATCGAGCCATAACTTCTTCCGATGCCCCCGGCACCTCCATGTGTCTTGTATATCTCATCAAGTGATCTGTTGGATTGGCCTTGCCATTGTACATTTCCACGTTAGGTAGCTTGAAATCTGTCGGATTCCGAGCTATTCTGATTTCACGAGTGAACGAACTCTTATTTACTCCTTCCAGATCCCTATTGGTCAAACCCCCGAGCATGGTTCGCCTGATAATCTCAGCTAATCCAGCATTGTCCGTCAAGAGATGCCCCCCGCGTTCTCGAGGGAATTCTGATAAGTATTCTTCATCTCTTGCTCTTACCTTCCTGCTAGCATCTTGTTGCATGGTGTTAGCTGGAACCCCTCCATGAACTGGTTCAGCATTATCTAATGGTGCGCCCCTAAGTCCAGGTCCATCCAGATTGTTAGTTATCTATTGATTGGGGGTTGCCCCCTACTGAACCATTCCCTCTGCTTGCTGGTTGCGCGCTTCTGATCTGGCTCCATGGATCTGAGCCCCCGCATTTCCTACTTGCGTAAATTGTCTGAGAAGATCCTGCAACATCTCCTCTTGTCTTTTCATCATGACTTCCATTTCCTCTCTAGTGATGTAGATGGGTACTTGACCTGCTCCAGCTCCAGAGGAAGCCTCTTGACTTCCCTCCTGATTGCTCCTTTCCGTCACTTGCTTTCTTGTTGATGGCCTAGCCATTGCTTTCTAGAGTCCAAGTTCCTAGCTCCAAAATCCCTGAGTTCTTGCCTTCTCAGTGAAAGCACCAAAATGTTAGCGCCAAAATTGGTCACTAACACCCAAATCCAGACGAAAGCACCAAATCCCAATCACAGCTCACAGATAGGATGTATGTAGAGAGTAATAATATGAAGAACAATCAAACTTAAAATGAAAGTGGTAAAGAACAACAGATTTTATAGTGGTTCGGCTAACTCCGACCTACGTCCACTCCACAAGTTTTCTTTTTATTAATGTAAGAATCAGTTACAGTTACAAAGTGGAAGACTAGCCTTAGTCTTAAAAAAAAGGTCAGAGAACAGAAGAGAAGAGGCCGAAGATGAAGAAGATGAAGATCCCCCATCTGGAGACCCACATGCTGTATTTATAGGCAAAACTTGGTTGTTGGGCCTCCTGGGTAGTTTGGGTCCATCAAGGATACCGAGGTATCGAGGTGTCAAAGTATAGAGCTACCGAGGTGTCGATGTATGGAGCTACCGAGGTAGGAGCTACCGAGGTACGGAGGTATGGATCTACCGGGGTATGGAGGTATGGATCTACCGGGGTACGGAGGCATGGATCTACCGAGGTATGGAGGTACGGATCTAGGTATGGATCTACCGAGGTACGGAGGTATGGATCTACCGAGGTACGGAGGTATGGGTCTACCGAGGTACGAAGGTATGGATCTACCGAGGTATGGATCTACCGAGGTATGGAGGTATGGATCTACCGAGGTATACATCTACCGAGGTATGGAGGTATGGATCTACCGAGGAATGGAGGTATGGATCTACCGAGGTATGGAGGTATGGATCTACCGAGGTATGGAGGTGCAAGGTGCTATGCCGAGCGAGGTGAGGTATGCCGAACCTCCACCATGCCGAACCATGTTTAATGCCGAACCATGTTTCCTAGACCCAAATTATAGTTGATTCATCTTTATCCAATCATATTTTCATCTCCCAAGCACATTGCATCATCCATCCATCCAGTCGACTGAATCCATCGTACACCAGCCTCGATGAACGTGCAGTCGATTAAGTTAAACCCACATGTCCACGGCCTGGTAAAAAGGCGGGTTAACACGTTGTAAATAAAAGGTGAATGTAAATAAATTATGAATATCCATTGATTGAATAAAAATGGGTTGAAACCAAATTAGTTGAATGTAAATAAAAAACAACTGAATTGAATAATTTGAATGCAAATATATTGGATGTGAATGTAAATTAATTGAAAGTGAGTTAACAAGAATAATAATAATAAAAGGGTGTAAATTAATTAAAAATGAAATTTTTATGGTTTTGAATTAATTGTTATATACATGTAT
This sequence comes from Allium cepa, assembly GCA_030765085.1. NCBI lineage: Eukaryota > Viridiplantae > Streptophyta > Magnoliopsida > Asparagales > Amaryllidaceae > Allium > Allium cepa. Next base: position 346,962,437 of record CM060939.1, on the reverse strand, counting down.
TTCAAATCTGTTTTTTCTTTATGTTGCTTCTATTCTCCTATCTCGTTTCTTTTTCGGGATGAAAAGTTTTGAGTGATGGAGAGTGTAACGACTCAGTAATTTTAACTATTTTTAATAACGTAATTAACTGAATTTTTCTTGAAAATTAAACAATAAAATTTTGCAAGTGAAATTTGATATGTGAGATACGTCTATTTAAGCATAGCAAATGTCAGATTTTCATCAGAAAAATATATAAGTTTATTTTGTCGTATGGCTGATATCTATGTACCATTTTATTCATTTCATCGAGTTGATCTCCGTAGTATATTCATTTATGTATTTCGACGTTCAGTATGCAGCGAAATCTACGAAACAATTAGCTGTATCAGTACCCGTTTGAACGTTTTGGCTTTCCCTGCGTCCATTCAATGCACACCTACTCAAAACAAACAACCATTGCTTTTATTATTTTACCATTCATGTATGTGACTTTTGGTTATTCCCACTTTTGATTTTATATGTTGGTTCGTACTCATTTCTCTTCCCCTTCCACTTTGCCCTGTCTTCCTCGTTTGAAAAGAAAATATTAATAATATATTTTTGGGTTGTATACATAGTTGTTTGAGAGGCTTGCTTCCTAATCATGTCCTTTTTCCATAGCCTGAAGCCTGTTCATTCGTTTAAAACAAATAATAAATTATATTAAGCACTGCTCACCATTTTCTTCTTACCCAAAATCAACCCGGTCACCTTCCTTTTCTCACCATCTTTTCCACTCTCATCACCATCTACTGCACCCACTTTCCTTCAATGAGCGCCGACCTACTGCCTTCCACCCTCCCTCCTCTACCAAGTCATCACCTCCACCCGCCCTCTTTACATCACGTCACCCTTGTCTCTAGATCCACTCCACGACTTGCACCCTCCGTCCATCTTTTCCCCAACACAATAGACCCAAAACTCGAAGCCACCACACTCCTCCGACCTTCCTCTACCCGCTTCCACTTGACAGCCTCTGGTCTTCCTCTGCCTTGCATCTCCATACACGCAGCGCCCATATTCAGTCCGCCCTTCTCTCCTTACTTTCCCACTTCTAAGCTGACCCCATACATCCTTCCACACGTCAGCCCGCACACACAGCAGAGCACCCCATCCAAGCCCTTCGAAGAGCTCGCTCCGCCACTTGCCAGCCCGCACACCTTCCATCGGCATAGCAGTCGCATGCACCCTAATAGTGGCATCACAAGCTTCTCCTCCAACAGCCTAGCCTCTGCTCGAGTGCCAAAACCTTTCCTCCGCCTTATTTCCACCACTTGGCCTATTGTTTGCACAACTTTGTCTTCCGCCAGTCGAGCAGGCTTGTTTTTCCACTTTAGCAACCCTAGCCTTCTCTGTTCTGTGATTATATAAAAAATGTATATATATATTTGTTATCTTCTTTTCTTATTCCTCATTTTATAAAAAAATTATATATACATATACATATATGTGTGTGTGTACGCGTGTGTTTATCTTTAATAATAGTTGTAATACCTTTGGTGTCACACTTTTTTGGTATCAACGTGAACTACCAAAAATGCCCCTCTATAAATATTATTAAATATCACTATTGCTTAAAAATAGGATCTAACAGTTAATTTTTTTAACAATTCAAAACGTACTTATCTTATTATCACTTAGAAATAGGATCTTACGAATAAACTTTTTTCAAAGTCACTTTTTACCAATTAATAACAGAAATAAAAATTTAAACCATATAAAATTAAATCCATTCTTTAGTAATTAATAATAGAAATAAAAATTCAAACGCTCATAAAAGTAGGATCTAATAATTAAACATACTTTGCAAATTCAAAATGCTTCTAAAAATAGGATATAAAATTAAACTTTCTTTAAAATTCAAAATACTTCTCTACAAACATACAAATCTTAGTATCACTTGAAATAAAAAATTATTTTTTTGACAGATTTAAATATATACAATTTATAACAAAAATAATTCACGCGCGAAGCGCGTGCCATTACACTCGTATTATAAGTTGTAGTTTTCAATCCCTGTTGTTCGTTCCATTTGTCGCGAACCCAGCCTCGGACCACGCCTAAACCAAGTTGCTTCCAGCCATGTAGCAGCCTCTTTTCATCTTTGAAAAAAACAAAAGAGGTATGAGTGCGTGTATATATTACATATATGTGTATACATATTTTTTCCACCAATCTCTAGCTAGCCTTGATTTGTTTTCATTGAATTGCTGTAGTTGTTCGCTTTGATTTGCCTTGTGTACTCGTTGTCTGGATTTATAGCAACGGTTTTCTGGCTTTGCCGCTGTTCGGATCTGCATACGAGTTGTCGTATGCATGTCTGTGTCATCTTCTTCAGCATCGTTATTCTCTAGCCTCGAAAGGTGCGCAATCACTCACGATTAACATTCTTATATTTAGTAAATTGATTCACATGACATGACAATTGAAACATGTTGTTAAATTTAATTGGTTGGAAATTTAATTGTTGAATGTGATATGTTATTATTTAATTTGTTTACCTATGTTAATTAACATATATTAACCATAACATGTAGTGTGTGTGCACGCGTGTGCTTGTGTGTGTATTATAATTGTCAATCATGATCATATTGCCATTTATATGTCGTGTTATTATATGCTATTACTTTAGTGTTCCCACACTGCAAATTCCCTACTAGTTTAGAAAATCCCAATGTGTTGAAATGATACGTACCCTAAAGATCTTATAGATTAGGGAAAATGGTTATGGGTTGAAATGATAAACCCAAGCGATTTTATCAATTTTGAAATTTTGGGATTGCGGGTTGAGATAATATATACCAATAAATATTAAATTACTGCAGATTGAAATGATAAATATCTGTATCACTTGACTATAGGATAGAAAACTATATACGAACATCGTTGGTCTAATTTTGCAAATGATTTCCAAAGTGTTGAAAGGAATATATGGGTTTTAATAAATATTGATTTTTAAATATAACATAAATATTTTATTTTAATATATGTGTAAATTTTAGATTTTTAAATTATATGTTTGAAAGTTTAAATTTATATATTAAGTTTGAAAATGCAAATTTTAAGATACTACTTATAATTTTATTATTTTAAACGTATAAAATATAGTTTAACATAAAATAATATAGATTAATAAAATCGGATTTAATTTAATAATATTCAATATAGTAAAAAAATTATTTAATAGTATTTAATTTGAGAAGTATATATATTGTATTTAAAACATTTATTTAAATTTTATATTAATATTTGAAAATAGATTTTGGTAATAACTTTAATAAAATAAAGGTTGGGAAGATAATTTAAGTTAATTTGTAATTTAATTTGTTTGAGAATTTAAATTAAATAAGAATGGATTGGAAACTTATTGATTTTGAGATTTTGAAAGGTATGATTTTATAACTTGATTTAATTAAAGGTGATTAAATGAATATTTTCAAATTTAAATAAAACTGGATATTTAATCTTGATCTAAATTTGTAATTTAAGATTTTTTTAATGCTTATAAAAAGTGATTAGGTGAATATTTTAGAATTAAATATAATTGAAGCTAGATATTTAATTTTTGATTTTATTGAAATTCGTAATTTGAGATTTTATTTAAATGTTATTAAAATTGCTTAAGCGAATATTTCAAATTTAAATAAAACTAAAGTTGAATATAAATGAAATTTATAAAATTGAGTTATTGTAAATTGTTGAATATCTAAACTTTGAAACCGATTGAATTGGAAGAGGTTAAAAGTTGTAGTTCAAACCTGGATCTGAAATCGGTATAATTTAAAAATGGTTTAATGAGAATTTGAGTTGAACCTTTAACCTTTTATTTGAAATTTTGAACTGAGATTGTTTTAAATTGAATTTTGAAACTAAAGTTGATGTGAATTGATTTGTGAAATTAGAAGAAACGATTCTAACTTGAAACTATTTTCGACATATATATTTTAATATATAAACTATTTTAATATGTAAATTATTTTAATCTATAAACTATTTTTTTTAAAATATACAAACTATTTTTATTTTGTAACTATTTCAACATATATAAACTATTTTCAATATTTAAACCATTTAAGTTTAAACTGTTAGATTTAATATATTTAAATGCGAATATTTTGATATGATGGCTTGAACTATTTTGTGCTTATGATTTTGAATGTGAATATGATTTCGAAAGTGATATGATTTCAAAAGCGAATAAGATTTCAAAAGTGATATGATTTGAAATGAATATGATATTTTGATATCAAATTATGAACTATTTGAAATGAAAATGACCATGGTGTGAAATAAGCGTCTGGTGTTAAAGAGACCGGGATCGGATATTGCCATACTCTCTGCCAATACCGAAAACCACTTTAACAACTATTTACGTGGTGGAGAATCCAGAATGAAGTAGGATGGTTTGGCGACATCTATATGGGGTATGAACGCAACCCTGACTCCGGTGATTCAGCTTGATGTAACTAAAACAGAAGCCATGCCGGGCCAAGTGAGGTCGCACCTCCGATAAGGCATGCTTCTTCGATACCATTCTATTATTTTGTGATTTGATTGGGTGCACCTTTGATTATGGGAGTGTGTCTCGAGATGGGTGGTAGTAGCTGCTATGCATTACCACCAGTCCGGATCCGCAAAACGGTAGTATCCTAACCTAGGCATTGCCTCACGTGCCTTGCCGCATGCCTTATCACGCCTTTTATGAGTTTGTTTTATACCGTACCTATGGAGTGCCCTCTGATAGCCCTCCAGTTTACGGAGGAATTACGGTACTGTAAAGACTACGGGAATATATATAAAATGTGTTAAGAGGGATATGGGTAACGCCTTAATGCTATTTTAATAGTTTACTTTACTATATACATTATCTATGTAACATATTTTACTATGTATGTAGATAGTTTAATGGATTCTTAGAGGATGGAATTCCAACATCCTTTAAGTTATATTGCATTTCTCTTGACATTTCACTTAAGTTGATTTACTTGTATAAGAATGCTAATCATGACTTGAGTATTTTATGTTTCACTATATGCTCGGGTCAGACTGAGAGTCATAGCATTTGAGAGTCATCTTTGGAGTTTGGAGCTTTGCTTGAAGATCTGTCTCTTATCTATTCAGCTTTGCAGTTATTCCAGTTATTTCCAATTGTTTATGTTCATACTTGTCGGTTGATTTTATATTAGTGACTACTTTGTATTTGAGTTTTCTATTGTATCTTGTTTCAAACTCTCATGTTCTATAGTAGCTTCATGAACTACTATTTATTTATTCCACTGCTTATTGTTATATTACTCCTTGTATGTGATTCTGTGATTAATTTATTTACTGCATATGCTAAATTTTGCCAAATATAAATTAACAATCTGTTGTTTTGAGAAATTCAAGTCCGACATGTATGGATGATTGTCGATTAAAATGGTTCGAAATTACTGGTCGTTACATTTGATCTTTTATTTTGTACCTAAATATTCATGTTTCATAGCTTGCTCGAGATTGTCTTTCATGATTTGAAGTTCTTTTCCAATTTCTTTGCTTCTATTCCACTCTAAGTGCATTAGAGCTTGGCAGATTTATTTCTATAAAATTTAACCTCCTTTTTTGTGTTGTTTTTGCTTCTGGTTCACTCTTTAATTTTCACCCTCGCTGTTTTTAATTTAGTCAATAGTCGGTACATGTGATTGCCGACCCCTTTATTGCTCCAAATATCCTCAATAATGTCATTATAATCATAAAATAAGTTCCAGTGGTTCATATATTTAAATGGCTTACCTCTTCTTTATGGACATTCCATTACCGAAACCCAGATAGGAATGTGGTCACTTATCCCTAAGGAAAGTAAGTAGCTATCGTGTTGTAATGAGTGGACCAAAACTCATGTTGGAAAAGACTTTGTCTATCTTACTAAGGGTGTTTTGATTAGGATTGGACGACCAAGAATACTGGAACCCCATAACATCTATTACTATCAACCCCGTGCTATATAGGAAATTTTCTATTTCGTTTATTTTTCTTTGGGCACCTCTATTTCTTTGCTCTTATCTTCTAGATTTCTAATATAATTGAAATAAAATAATCCAAAGATGATATAATTGGATGGAATCTTCTTTTAGATTTTACCATGCATTTCTCTTAGCATTTCAAAGTTGTCCGTATAACGAAAGAAATATTATAAACCATATCCCCTTTATTGATAATTTTCAGTTTGATTATTGGTCGTTAATGCTAATGTAATTGTATCTCCAAACCTCTTTATTTATTAACACCATTATCCTATACTTTAAGTAGTAGCTAACATTGCTGATTATTTCCTACTTGGGATCGAAAGCTTCCTTTAATTTTTCAATCTTTTGCACTTTCATTTTATTTTCTACTACTCCAAAATAATCTACATAGTATTTATTTATATACTTCATTATCTCCGTTAAAATGTTGGACTTATGAAACTCTCTTATATTCCAGACAATAAATATGATCTATTATTTTTACGTCTACTTCTAAGTTCACGACCTTGTGTGATACCTTTGATCTCTTCTTTTTTTTTCTTTGGTATCCTTGTATTCAAGATTTTTCTCCACCAATTGATCTCTCTTAACTGTTTCCATTTTGTTGCTCATAATGCTCGGGCTATTGGGAGGCTTATCTAGAATGGGATTTGGGTAACTGTGTTCCTCATAATCATGTTCACTCTCATGCAAGATGCCCTCTATAAGTGTGTCTTGTTCATTTCCTTGCAAACTAGAAACATTTGAATCAATACATGAGTTCGCTAACAAATTGAATGCTTTGAGTAGCAGTGCCAATGGATAAGGAATGAGTGTGGTAATAGGAATGTCCAATGATAAACCATCCTTTGGATGTATAAGAGCCTCTAACGGCCCAGTTATGGCTTGTATGTGTTCAGTGGCCCATTCCGACTCAATTAAGAAGGAAGTTGAGTCGAGCTGGATGCGTTTAGTAACATTTTACTCCTTTACGAAACCCAAGGACTCTGATTCTCCGTTACCACTCAAACGATTGGCATTATTAGATTCCTCTTTGGTTTCATCTGATGCATGCAAAATGCTTCTATTCTCCCCTTTAGTTAAGGCCTCTTTCACCTGCAATAACTGTACAATGGCTTCCATCATCTCCTTTAAATCTTTCGTGTTTTTACTTTGTTTACTTTTGAGCCATTTGCATGGTTCTTCTCATTCGTATCTTCTCTATTTGGTGTTGCTTCTTCCTTTCCTTTAGATCCTTGGTGTAACATTTTTTTTTCTCATCATCCACAATGTTATATTTTAACTCATGTTCTCCTTCTTCATTATCCTGAGTTCCCACATTTGCTTTCTTCTTTTTCTCTACTACCTATTTAAGGATCTAAATTTTACTCATTGGGTATTGAGATTTGACATGCCCAAAATAGATGCAGCTCTCACATCTCAGAGGCAGGTTTTCAAATTCTACTTCTTGATAGAAGTTTTCTCCATTTCCCCTTATGCCTTCTAAGTTAGTTGGAAAACCTACGTCTGCTTACACATCAACTAGCACTCTAGTAAAATAAATGTTTCTATGGAGAGTAGCTCCATCCATTTTGATAGGTAACCCCAGAGAGCTAATCAAAGCCCCAATGGCTTTAGGTCCCCATTACCTAAAGCTTAGACTGGGTAGATGGATCTAAATCAGCATACTATTAAGGAGATCCCTATCTGTTTTTATATCTGGATGTAATTTCTTCATAATGATTGGATTCCTATCTAAAAGCCTAGGTCCTTTATTTAAAATTTTATTGCAACCCTCTTCGTTGCTAAATCTGATGATAAAAATACCATTTTCTCGAGATTGAATTGTACAAGTGTGTTGTGTTTTTCTGTTACACTTACCGTATGCCTCAAGAGCATTGAAATAAGGTCTAGGACCCACTACATTCATCATCGTACGGTTCCTTCATACGCTTTCCTCCTTCTTTAAAGCTTCAACCGGGATGTTGTTTTTCATCTTTCCTTCAACTGTGATTTGTTCCACATACATCATGTTAAATTCAGTAACTCCGCTAGAACAGTCCCTTTTAACCACGCAAGTATGAGATTTTTAGCAGCATTGAATTTGATATCTGGTCTTTTGTCTTTCTCCTTTTCTATTTGTTTTGGATTAAGTATTGGCTTGTTACTGTTTTTCGGGAGCATATTCAGATTTATTGCCCCTTCCTGCTTTCCTCTTTTGATGATTCGTCTTTTTCCCTTTTTCTTGTTCACCTTTTGCCAAACATCCTCCTCATCCCTGCCGGCATCCTTTCTCCCAATTGTTAATGCCATTATATTTGCTAGCTCCTAAAACCGAGATGATTAAGAAGAGATGACATTAGGACAAGATAAGACTGAGAAAAGAATTAGATATGATCAGAATCAAGATTAAAATTGGATTTAGAGTCGAAATAGAAAAGATATGGGAGAAAAATAGAATGAATGAGATCTAGTGTTTTGAAACCCTAGCGAAAGAGAGTCGTCATGAAATCCTAAAGATGTTTTTTCTCTAACCAAGTACATTAGCAATGAATCAATATATTTCATGCATCATAAAACATTGAGAGACTTAAAAGAAATGACTGTACAAATAGTAAATTAAAGAATTTGAATGTCGAAAGAGTCAAGAAAAAACTTTGAAAGTGCGTTAGAATCAATGATAGAGATTCATATCACTTATACCTAACATTTCTTATCTCGTTGTACGTCACTGAACGCAATCAAATATTTTGTAAAAAAACCGATTTCATGGAACTTATCAACTTTGTTACAAAAAAAATTAGTTTGACATCTAAGGAAAAACAAGTTCAGTAGAGTTTCTTTTCAAATAGAATAATTGAGTTCATTTTTTCAAACCAATTTGTCCGATAGAGTCGTTTGTTTATTGCTTTGAGCATCAAGCAACCACAGTTGTTCAAGCTATGTATACATTGATTTTTGAGCTTTGTGTATTCTTTATTTATTTCTCAAATTGGGCTTGGTTGGGCCGGCAGGGTTCAACGGTAAAACGACGCATCTATGTTTAGTACGGGCAAAAATGGAGGCAAATGAAGACCATATCATTCTCTTTCTTTCATTCTCATCCCTTCCATTGTTCGTTCCTCGTTTTTAGTTTCCATCGAGTCATTTTTTTTCCTTCTCAATATTGTATTATACATATCTAAACCATATAAACACCTTTATTTTGATTGTTGAACATAATTCAGAAATGGCGACAGAAAAGAAAATGTACATATTCGAAGAGGTTGCAAAATTCACAACAAAAAAGAGGATTGTTGGCTAATCATGTTTGGAAAGGTCCTTTATATGTTCTATTCATTCATTACTCCGTTTCTTTCAATTGTAAATAAAATTATAAATCGACCATATATTGGTTAATTTGTCAAATTGTTATAAAGAAAAATTCGAAAGCAGTTTTGACTGTGATTCTTACTAATTAGTTCTAATGCCTTTTTTTCCTCAGGTTTATGATATTACATCATTTATGGATGATCATCCTGGTGGAGATGATGTTATGATATCATCAACTGGTAACATTTTTCACAATTCAAACAACGTACCACCTTTGTATGAGAACTCTTATATTATATATAATATAGTTACATCTATACCCGCCATATATGAAATCTGAGTTCACATGATCATAGGTAAAGATGCAAAGGATGATTTTGAAGACGTAGGGCACGGTAAGACTGTTAGAAATGAATGAATGAGGAAGTGGGGAAGAGGAAGAATTAGAGTGTGTATTGAAACAAAGTCTCATGTCATGGGATATTTGTTTCAATCACCTTATATATCACAACCCACTATTCTAAATCAAAAGAAAAGAAGAAGAAGACATGAAGATTTGTGCCAATATAGGCTTTGGGCCTTCATATTAAATTTGAAATGTCAAATATTGGTGGGGTTTTTGGGGTCTCGTGATTAGATGGACACTATAATCGGTAATATTTTTCGTACAGATCTAGTCATGCATTTTTGTGTTTCAATTTATTAAAATTAGTGACGGTTTTTGTCATTACTATTTCTGTGTTATTCTGTAACTATTATTGAAGTTACAGTTGGTTTCGTAGTACTTTCCGGTGTTTGCGACTAACAAAGACCGCTACAGATATGTTAGACAAGTACTCCATTAGTGACATCGATCCTTCAACTTACAAAGCAACTCATGTGCCACCTTCTAATAACTCTTCGTCCAGCGAACATAAGGATAAAGTTAGTACCAACAACTCAAGCTTTATGACGAAAATGCTTCAACTGTTGGTGCCCATCATTATACGGGTTGGCTTTGGCAGTCAAAAAATTCACCAAAGCAGAATAAGTTCATCTGAAAATTGGCCTTGAAGAGTTGTTCAATTTATATAGTGCTTTTCTGCCTTACTGGGCTAGAATTCAAGCCCAAATTCACAGTTATTGCAATGACATTTACATTTGTTTTCTTTTTCCTTACAAGCTCTTATTTCTTATGTTTTCCACATATAGTTTCCCTTCGTCTTTATGGCGTTCATGAAATTAGGTCATGCAGTTTATGTTCAGATCATCTTCATATAAAAGTTAGGTGTAGCAGTATAACACAAAACAGCAAATTCCTGCTATACCATAAATTCAAATACCTGGTAAGTTTTTTTTTTTTTTGAAAGGGGGAAGGGTACTCTATTATATAAAAGAAAGATACAAAGGTATTCAAAGAGGGTTACAAAATATTAAAAACACAAAATTTCAACGAATATTAAATACTGTATATTTTGCTGCACTACAAAATCTGGTTACAAGTCATCATGTGTAACTAAATCTACAATCAATGTTTCCATCATACCACAATTCTTTCTTACAACAGCAAATAATTTATCTTTTTTTCATTCAAAAAGGAAAAAAACAAAAAAAAAAACAAAACAAAACAAAACAAAATTGTTGCATGTAAAAATTCGCAGAAACTACTTGATTTTATCATGTAGAGCAACAACAAGGTCATGTGCATCATCTAGAAGCTTCCAAACGTCTAAATTCCCGGGCAAACTATTACACAATCTAATAACATCGTCCATGCTACTGCAACTCTTTATTATGACCTTCCTCATATGCAAAACACATGCAGCAATTGCATACAATAGTAAATCATCAGTTGGGGGTGCTCTTAGCCTGATCTTCTCTGAAGCAGACTTTCCAAATTTCGCCCTAACAGATGCACTGTTTGCCCACATCACTTCCCAAAGAGAAACTGTCTGATCAAAACACAACTCTCTGCTTAACAAAACAACCACCATTCTATACACGAAAAAGCATTCTTCTGCTTGTAGCTTCTCTAAATGCCTGTATAGACAAGGATCTTTTAATTTTACAATTTTAGACACAATTTTAAGCTGTCTCCTAATGCCCATTTCATCCATACGAAAATTTTGGCGTGCCTTGTTCATAAAGCCAACAAAACACCAAAATGCTTCGCTATCATCTTCTATTATTGCAAGTATTGGAGAGAGAAGGTCGCTCATTCCTTGGCAATATCCTACTTCAGGGTCATATATAGCATAAGCTTCTAATATAGCAACTAACCTTGATGCATGATATATCATGAAGGGATCTAAGTTGTTGAAATCCTTAAGACCAATCAATGAAGCAAATTGGTAGGCTGTTTCTTCTGATACTACAGCTTGTGATGGAGCATAGATGATCCACTCGGTGTTTGCTCTTAAAGCATCTACACGAATGATACGCTGCCATGTGGAAAAATCCTCAATCCTATGATAAGATGCATCCATGTCATCTTCACTTGTGGTTGATAATTTTTGTTTAAAATTAGATGACTCTATGTCGATTGATGGTGGGTCTATGTCGGTTATAGGGCTTATGAAATCTTCTTCGTCTTCGCCGTCTTCTTCATCCTTGTTAAGGTAACCTGATTTGGACTCTGGAGATTTATCGTATATTGGGCAATTGTAATCGTAGTCCTGCCTTTCATTTGATTCTGACATGTCTTCCAAAAAATTGCTATCGGTATCGAAGAATTCGGTTGAAATTAAAGACAGATTGCCTCTGTTGTTTTGACTTGAAAGTTGTTGACAACGTCTTCTTAAATCCATGTATTCGTTCCTGAAAGAACAAAAACGCTATGAAGCTCTACCATGAGCTGGATAGAAAACAAAAGATATTCTAGCATTCATGTTGCTTCATCATCATCATCATATAATAATATAAATATCATGAGATACCGTTAACATAAATATTGTACATGATGTTTCTAGTATTCATTTGCCGATGTTGAACTATGTTTTCTGTGTAGAGTTACAACTTACAAGTTTGTTTAAAGCCAGAAATTTCAGAAGTTCCTAGTGACATTTACTAATATACCTGAGTTTATTTAATTAGTCTAATATCCATAACATTTGATGAAGTCAATCAAGCAAACTGATATAAACCTCTACCAAATTACAAATAGCAACCTATAATAAAATTTTGGAACTTCTTTTGTTATGATATGATATTGAAGCCGTCCAGAATATTTTTTTTATAATTTAACTTAGATTTTTTGACATAAAATTGCAATGAATTTGGTACCTTTTCTGAATCTTAATAATGTTTCTATCTGCTTTTGAACTGTTGAGATCATAGCTGCATAAACAGTAATGGCATTTACATTAGAACATAGGGAATGTGAGTGTATGAGCTTCATCATTCAGCTCAGTTATATGATGTATTATATATGCATGTATGTATGTGTGGGCGCGCTTTTATAATGGGATTGTATTGGAATGCTAACATAGAAAAATCTATCATGCGCCAGGGATTTTCTACAAAAATGAAACAGTGTACAGATGCAAAATTGCATAATATTGTCAATATATGATTACCGTGCGTGTTTATGTTGTGCTTATTACATTATTTAGATTATGTTTCTAAACTAAAGAAGAAGAAAAATGATCTCATTCGTGCACATATAAAATATAATTTACCAACGTTATTCGAAAATCAGCACAATGGTTATGTCTTTGGTATATCCAAAACATTCTGTAGGCAATAAATTCACAAAACAAACTTGTGATGTATCCAGTTACCTATAAAGTTGAAATGTTTAAGAATGGAAAAGTTCCTATTATACAAAACTCAATTTTAAATGTTCACCTTAACTAAGATAAGAAACTTCAATAGACTTCAACTTCAAAATTTCAACTTTTTAAAATGACATTTCCTGAAGCAATCAAAGAACCAAACAAGTCGGTAAGGAACATTAAATCAAGAGATTCTTATCATTGACCTACTAAAACTTGCCATATTTGTAATGTAGTACTGAAATGGTCTACAATAAACCGATGTAAAGTATTTGCATTAGTAAATCATTGATGTTATTATCATGAAAACCTGTGGGAACAGCTTTAAAAATAATAATTTATTGATGACAATATATGTAGTTGCTAATCCAAAGGTCAAAAAGCTTACACTCCGAGAAGGAAAGGCCAAACTTCTTTTCTAATGCTTGGATCGATTCCCTGATTAAATACAATAACATAAAGCGCATGAAAATAAAAACATAAAGCACTAAAATTTTACGACAAACTCAAGCAATTGCTTACTGCTTTCCTAACTTTCTTCAAAAGCTTCACTCCTCCATCTCTAATTCTTCCGTCTGATGAAAACATGCTTTTCCATCGTTTTCTAGAAAGTGCTCCTCTTTTTGTTATAGATCGTGGTGAGCTTATGGTATTTCTGCAATCAATTAGTACATCTCGTAAGCAATGCACATAAACTATTCATCAAACACTCAAGCTTAACTTAGTATTCTTATTCAAACACAAATCTTTAACAGAAGATTCAATTTGAATATATACTCATACAGGTCAAATCAATAGAGAAAACAAAGCAATGAAGATTACCTCTTAGGAGGAGTAGGAGACTTGTTGAAAAACGATTTCAAATTGATCCATGACGAGAAACGTGGAGAAGAATTTGTAGCAGCAAAAGGAGACGAAAAAGAGTGAACAGATTTTGATCTCCTCAATGCATTCATCTAACTAATTTAACAAATTAGTACCGGTACATCTCTTCCAACAAATTACAATATTATAATTTCTAGGTAACCATTACCTACGAGATGAAACAGCCAAGGTGACAACCATATGCTGACTCCACTTCCGATTTGATCCAAAATCTATACTGAAATTCAACTACCGATTGTGTAACTTATAGAATTTGAGTTCGAGTGATACTTCTCTGCAAAAGTACCAACAAAGCAAAAACAATCACCGAAATAATCCACTTTTGAGATGGGTATCGATAAAATAAATTTTCCGGAAATGGGTAACTTGCAAAATCTTATTTTGGTACTAATCTCCCAGCTGAAGTCCAATTCTTCAGCAATCCAGCTATAAACGAGAATAAATTCGATTAAAATCAAAGATGGGTCTTCAGAAACTTCGAATTTACAGAACGAAAACTCTGTTTTACCCGAAACTAGAAGTGTGGGATTAAGAGGAAGTATTTGATGTTGTTAAAGATAATTTTCTCCCCTGATTTCTTCCGTTTATTATCGGATCCGCGTTTTCCTTAAGAAATTTTCTTTCGAAGATGGGCAAGTTGCAAAAATTTATTTTGAGGCAGAAGGTAGTGCTGATTCAGTTGAGTCGCGAGGAAATTCAAACGAAATACCAGATTGTGGGACCTTTCCTTTCTCTCTTCTGCTCCTTTTTCTAGCATTTATTTGATTATTTCTCTAATTCCATTCTAAATTTCACTTATTTTAGTTTTTCCTCTGTGCTTTGCTTTTCCCCTTGATGGGTCTACTCCGCTCTTTCATTTTGGGGTACGAGAGGCGATAAAATGACCAAACGAGGAGATAATGTACCATGTGAGATTGTGAAATCTGAATTAATACAAAAATATTTTGAAAGGCAGATATTAAAAACCGTGTATCTAGTACTATCCCTTTTTTTAAAGGTGTAGTAGAAAAAACCGTGGTTCACTGTATTTGGATACTATTTTTGAAAATATCTCAGTTTTATTTGGATACTATTTTTAAAAATCAGTTTACATTAGTCAAAATTTCCCTTATTCAATTTTGCATTTCATAATAAATAGTTAGAAATCAAATATCACAAGTTCGAGTTTCTACAAAGGTATTTCGTTATATTTTTATCTCTTAATATTTATCGCAGTTTTCTATAAATGGTTCGAGTTGAAAAATCAAAAGTCGCAAATTTGACTCTCAGCAAAATTAATTCACTATACTTTTATATCTTACTATCCATTATATTTATCTTCATTCAATAGGAAACTTTTGTAAAACACTATTTTTAAATTTCAAAATACATATCCGTCTTAAAAAGAAGTTTTAAAAACATTTACGTTTTTTAGTTTCAGCCAAAAAGTGTGAATATTTGCAGTTTAAACTACAAATATTTATACATTTTTGAAAGTATAAATATTTGCAGTAAAAACTACAAATATTTGCATTATGAAATGTAATTTTTACAGAAAAAACTGTCAGTATTTATACCATTTCAAAAAAAAAAATTGTTCATGGATTATACGATTAAGGTCAAATTTAATTTTTGAAAAAAGCCAAAAGAAAATTTTATCAAAAATAAAGATGGGGGTGCAGTTTTAGGCATATTTTTCAGAAAGGTTTTTCTCGTATAAAAGCTAAATAAAAGGACGGATCTTAATTTCCACTATTAAATATAATAGTAGAATAAAAAATCACAAAATATACTCTTCTTAATTCTCTCGTGAGTCGCCTGTAATTTTAAATTTTCATTCAAATTAGTCATCAATTTTCAACTTGTCTCAACTAAATTTGATTAATTTGAATTTTAAATTAATGAAACAAACATAGTTAATATTTACTCATAAAATAAAATTTGAATCCTATAAAAATGAATTCGCATTTTTGACTATATCATCGTACGCAACGCATGGCTTACATGCTAACTTTTAAAATGTTTTGAACAACATAATGAATATTAGTTAATCATGTTTATTTAAATAGTTTAAATTAATGATCAGTTGATTTATTTAAATATATGGAGTTGAATGTAAAATAGTAGTAGACAATTAAGAAGAGCTTCGTAAATAATTTTAAACATTAAATATATTGGTGTTTGAATATATATTGAAGGAAAAGAACTTGTAAAACACTTCAAGTTATTGAAAAATGATAAATTATATGGATTTGAAGTAATATATCGGAGAAAATGAAGGAGATTGTGAAGACCTGCACTTCAATCTTCGAAAATCAGCATCCAATACATCACCCGTATTCAAATGCCGGAGATTCAAACGTTGGAGTCCGGTTCGTTGGAGTCATAACACATTAGATGATAACAACACAATGGAAACAAAATAACTATCATACATACACTGCATAGATTACAATATTCTACAGCAGGTGCTCAACATCATCAGAGCTCTATATATACTACACAACAGCGGAAAACAATATAACAGCGGAAAAATAATATCAACATGGTCTTCAAAGAGAGTTCAACATACTGCATCTTCATTTCCAAAGCACCAAAGTCCAAGTCAAAAGGCTAAAAAAAACAAAAGCTTCAAAGACTTCCAAATCCACGTCCACTTTCCAACTTAGCTGCAAAACCTACTGATAACCTGACTCTAGACTATCCATGTGGAAAAGTAGGGGTACCCAGAGTTTAGAAAAGGGAACAATAAACTCCGAGGCAGTCATGGGACTGGTGTGAGAAACATAAAAACAGTTATTTGCACAAAAAAAGAAATCTGTTCATGTTTTCTGGAAAATGAAACTACCATAAGGTCTCTCGGCACACACTCAAATGCAATCGCACGCATGGGGGAGGTTTCTCCTTATAGTAGTCAAACATATTTGATACGCGAAAATCCTTTTGATATTATTTTTAGTGCATAGTGTGAAAAAACATTTTGCAAGTATAATATTAATCTTAGCCAACATACATACCATTATAGTATGAATACTATAGCTACCATGTTAAATGGTAGGTTCTGCAAATGAAATCGTAAAGGGCTCGTATTGTTTTGTTTGGATTTCCAACAAATGGTCAAGGCTAAGGAACTTCTTTTATCCGATGAGCACGCCTTTGGAAGGACGTCCCGAGAACCTAACCGAATCTCTGCTAACACAAGACCGGTTACCTCTGTAACTAGGTAACTAATTGTCACGAGTATGCCATCCCCCGGTCGTAACTGACCTTTATCGAGACACCTCATATTCCAACAACCACATAAGTAAAATATCTGGGCTCCATACCAGAATACCACTTTTTATCCAGAAGGAAATATACATATCCTTAGGGTCGCGAACCCCATAACCTTGTCGCATCCTTCCTGTTTCGACCATTTCCCGAGGTGTGAGGTTAGATGAAGTTTCATCCCACAAAGCTACACTTTATACAAAAGCCATGCTTCGATCAACCAATGCTTAGGACTTAGCATGCCACATTACCAAATTGGAAATATATCACTAATAACTATTAACTACATACCCTTTGAGCTCCTATGTCTCGGAGAAGGGTGTTAAGCTAAGAGAATAAATTCTCCCCCACCAAACAAAAATGTATTTGATATAAACCAGCTTTATATCTCAAAGTGTAATGTCAGACATACATCCATACAAGTCCATCCTGAGTCTGAATGGAACCGAAGGCACTTCGTCCAATTAAGGAAAGAAGTCCTTGCAAATCCGGATATGCCCAATCTCGTCTGGACTCCCCGTCACATAGGGTAATCTCTATATCGGAGCAACTCGGTGAAAAGACAATCAACGGGCAATCCTTTCATTTTCGAAAATACCCGATCTTCAACCACCATCTTCAAATGCAATTCCATTCTGTGGTATCATTATTCGGAATGGGTTTTACGACTTAATGTCCTCCCCCGGCCTTTTCGAATAATGAGCGCTTATTTAAAACATATGTACATTCGGATCTTTGTTTAGTCGCAACTTTTATTTCCCAAAACCTTTCCTTTTAAATGGTTTAAACGAATTTCCATGTTTAATCTTTTAAACAAAGGATCCACCTTTCAATATAAAACATTATATTCACACAGTAATTCATCACAGATAAATATTTATCATAGCTCAATCCAAAGAAATTCATATCATAAAATATTACAGATTAACATACTAGAGATAGTAATCAATCCAAGTATTCAATATAATTAATCATCCATAAGTAAGATTAATTAAATCACATAATTTATAACTAATTTAATTTTAAACCAAACAAATTAATTACTTATCCTAACCCTGCTAAATTAACATTAATTAATTAGAAACC
Organism: Allium cepa; assembly: GCA_030765085.1. Taxonomy (NCBI): domain Eukaryota; kingdom Viridiplantae; phylum Streptophyta; class Magnoliopsida; order Asparagales; family Amaryllidaceae; genus Allium; species Allium cepa. The sequence continues at coordinate 346,944,148 of CM060939.1, read as the reverse complement.
ATTTGTTATTATTTTAATTAATTAATGAAATTAATTAATCATCCTTAACTACTTACATTAATTAATTATCCAATAATTACTTGATTAATTGCTCTTTAATTATTAATTGATTATCCTTTAATCACTTAATTAATTAACCTTTAATTATTAATTAATTAACCTTTAATTATTAATTAATTCTTAATTTATTAATTAATTAATTATAAACCATTTATTATTACTTTAATTAATTAATGAAATTAATTAATCAATCCTTTAATTAATTACATTAATTAATTACCTTTAATTAATTACTTTAATTAATTTACCTTTAATTAAATCCATTAAGTCCTTAATTGATTTAAAGATAAACCATTTATCTTAATTAGTTACTTAGTTATCATTTAAATCTTTATTAAATTAAATGCTTGAAATTAATTTATACAAAATCTCCTAAGACCTTTTGATTTGTTAAAGTTTAATACACTTAACTTAATTACATCATTAAATATCATTTGAAAACACTTAGAAATAATTTACATAATTGACCTAATATATAATTATTCAAAACCCAAAACAATTTTAAAATCAATTAACTTTAAATTTGGAGTTTTTCTTTGAAAACTTGTTCTAGAAATTTTGCTTAAAATTTTGATCAATACTTTGCTTTTAAAAACTTGATTTATATAAAAGTATTTATAAAGAAATTGTTTTAAACTTGATTTGTTTAAACTTTTACAAATTCGGTTAGTACCCTAGACCCATCCGAGTCAAACCCAGATCCAACTCGAGCCCAAACCCAAGCCACTTTCTCCTTTTCTTTAAAAAAAAACTCTGTTTATGTTTAACCTTAAAATCTGTTACAACAGGTAACACATGAGAACACCCCATAGCCAAACTCGAGCCCCATCTTCATTTCCCCAAGTACAAACTCGAGCCATCACCTTCTTCTCCCAACCCTACGGAGCACTCGTGCACGTGTACGCCGCGCCCACACTTCTCTGACCATCGCGACGACCACCCATCAGTCGCCGATGACCTCACCGACGAACCCGACCACCCAGATCGACGATCGACTCGGCCAATCGAAAACGAACAAATTCGAGCACTTGCAATCCAAACCGATCATCAAAAAACGTCTCGTGCCGCCACCTACGATCGCCGGAACGCTCGCAATCATGACCAAGCCTTCGCCACTCACCTACGGTTCTAATCCCCTCCTGCGACCAACTCTGGTTCACCCATGACCAAGTAATTGCCTCGACTTCATCATCAACCAAAACATGCTATAAAACCCTAGTTCACCATCGTCCAGCCACCACGACGTTCGAGAATTCCACCGAGTATTTTTCCTTTGATCACCAGACTTCCAGCCACCTCCAGCACCAGGCCCGACGTCCATCCCTTCGTCGAACGTGGAGAATCGACGAAAATTCCAAAATCGATCATCTCACAATATCTCCACAAACCCAAACTTAAAAATCATGATTTTATTATTAAAATTCATCATTTTCAATTACAAATCAGATTAAAAAATCAAAATGTGAAATTTAGACATTAGATTATCTGACTTATATATGATCATCACTGTAATTTCCTGTTTTTGAAATAATTACTCAATAATTTGCTTGAAACTATTTTTAAAAATAAAATCTGGTTGATGCTAACATATTTCATTTAAAGATCAAATCCTAAAAGAGATTGGAGGAAGAGGAATTGAATTTTGATCTTAATATAAGCCTGTAAATTTTTGAACAGCGGTATATATGACTGTACACAAACATGCACGCATCAATCTACATATATATATACATGCAGACATATTTTACATCCATACAAACATTTTTCACTACATACTTCAAAAATCAATCACAAATATCAAGATATATACAAAGATTCAAGTTTAACATGTTAGTTTACTCACAGTTTTTAAATGTTGAACACAGGATCAGCTTTAAAACTAGAAAACTGGAATTGCTTGATTTACTTTGATACGAAACTTGATTTGAATTTGCTTGATGTTTGAGATGCTTCAGGTTTGAAAATTGGAAGAGGTTGTTTGCTTTTGTTTTTATTTTCTAGTTTAATTTCCTTTAGGTTTGATTTTGAATAGAAAGAAAATGAGAAGAGAAGGGTATAGATGTATATATAGCCTTGAATTTTTTTTTTTTTAAAAGAAAGTAAATAAATTGACACTTGTATTTTTCATGTCTTATTTAGTTACACTTGTTATTGCATGGCATACAATAAGTTACAAATGTCAAATGCATGTATTTATATGTTTTTTTAACTTTATCTATTATGCTTTTATTATTTTATTTTATGTTCTTATATTTAAATATAATTTTGTTCACTTATTTTTAAAAATAAAAGAAAATAAAAAATGTGACACTTCTTATTATGCATGTTAAACAAAGGCTACAAATGTCCAAACTCTTTATTTTATTTTTCTCTTATGTTTTATTAATTTATGTTAATACATATACAAACCAAATTTAGTACATGTATAATGTTCAAAAAGAAAGTATATAAAAGCAAAAGAAATAAATCTTTTTATTAAATCCTATTTAGGCAATGATACTCTTTAATTAATGAATATTTACTTTTAGTGTTTTTCTTAAATAGAAAATTTAACCCTTAATAGCTTTTAAAAATTATTATATTAAATATATTTCCTTTTTATTTATATTTTTATAACTTTAAAGAAAATGATTTAAAACTTAATTATACATTAATAAATATATATATATATATATATATATATTAGTTTTCAAAACATGGAGCTTTTAAATCCAATTTTTTTTAACATATTTATTTTAGAATTTCAAATCAAAATTATATTTACAATCTATTTACATATATACATAAACAAACACATATTTTATTTGTTTTTGGAAAAAAATTCAAATTAGTTCATAAATTAATTATAATTTTTTTATTAATTACTAAATTAAATTTGGCTTAAAAACGGGATCGTTACAAATTCCGCTCTTAAGAAAATTTCGTCCTCGAAATTTGGTAGACAGGGAGACTAACAAAGAACATATGAACACATAAAAAGATAGAGAAATGGCTTACCAGATCAAGTCGAAATATCCACTCTATATTTGGCTTACTAGATTAGAATATCATCAATAAATACGAGAACGAACTTATTCAATACTTCATGAAATACTCGAGTCATTAGGTCTACGAAATATACAGGGGCATTGGTTAGTCTGAAGGGCATAACTAACCATTTGTAGAATGTATGGGGACCCCTAAAAGCAGTCAAATGGATACAATCTTCTACGATTCTCAGTTGATGGAATCCTTGGGATAGGTCCATCTTGGAAAAGAATCGAGCATCATGCAATTGATCGAACAGGTCGTCAATTCCAGGCAAAGTAAATTTATTCTTAAGGGTTAACTAGTTAAGATCACGATAATCTACGTACAATCTCAAAGATCCATTGGACTTGGCTATAAATATTACAGCTGAGCCCCAACTGGAACGACTAGGTTGTATAAATCCTTTCTCCAGTAAATCTTGGGTTTGCTTAACTAGCTCTACTCTTTCCCTTGGGGTCATCCTACGACTTGCATGCACAACTGGACGGGCATAGGGAACCAAGTCGATTCTAAATTCGATTTTCCTATGCAGAGGTAAAGACTTAACTTCTTCAAATACGTCAGGAAATTCTAGGTATGGATTCCAAACTCGGGTCGGGATACCCTAAGTATACATTAGGTTGTCCCTCTTCGGAGTTGGATCCTCACAAGAAATCACAACAAAATTCCCAAGTTTGGTTTTGACCGAAATCGTTCTGTTGATACAATCTAATTTAGCTTCATATTTTGTTAACCAATTTATGCCAAGTAAAATCTCAAATTCATTAAAGTCAAGAACGAAAAGGCTGATAGGAAACTGATGATGAGAATACGAAATAGGAACCTTTCTACAACGTAAACAAAGATTCGTAGGGCCTTCTATCAGGTTCTTCACACAAATAGGTTCATCTATGAATTCGGGTTCAAGATTTAACTCTTCTACGGTTTGTTGGAAAATAAAACTATGTGTGGCTCCAGTGTCGAGTAGAACTCTAACAATTTTATCATAAATAAGAAGATTACCTTCAAAAACTCCTTTTTCCTTTATCGGCTTCTGAGGTTGAAGGTTCATCCTTGATTTCATAGACCTTACTACTTGGGCATGCTTCATTATCGGACAGCCTTTAACCATGTGTCCTGGCTTATGGCAATAGTAGCATTCCTTGGCTTCTTGGGCTTCTTGCTACTATTTGAGTAATGACCTTTCTCCAAACAGTTAAAACAGGTAACATTCTTCGCCTTATTCTCCTAAGTATCCTTCTTTTCTTTACCTTGCCAAGGCTTCTTTCCTCCAAACTTTCTCTTCTTCTAGTTTGGATTACTTCCACTTCCTTCCTCTTCTGAAATCTCTTGTTTATCTAAGGTGGCATATCATATCCCATATCTACCAAATCAGCAAAAGACTCCTTCACATGGCCTGTCATCCTTTCATGAAACTTCTTGTTCATCCCTTTTATAAATCTCTCATTCTTATTAAGAGAGGTATTCACCAATTCAGGTCCAAATCAGGATAACTCATTAAACTTATTTAAGTATTCTTCAAAAGATAGATTTCCTTGCTTCAAATCGGTAAACTCTTGATACATCCTGAAAATACCAACAAAAGGCATATAACACTGCTCAAATACTTGCTTGAATCTATCTTATGTAAACTCATCCTCCGATTCGGCCAAAGTAATAGTCTCCCACCATACCGAAACTTCTTCTTGGACCTGCCAGGAAGCCATCAACCTCCTTTGATCATCAACCAATTTCAATCCTTTAAAAATCGTTTCACAAGATCGAATCCAGGCTTGCGCTTCTATAATAGTCTCCGTACCTTTGAATGGTTTCCCTTCAAGTCTTGAGAAATTCCGATATAAAACTGCCAGATTTGGCTGGGGTTGGATGGGAAGAGATACTCCTTCCATTACTATTGTTGCAGGGTCTTGACCATTTGTAGTGGTACTCCCCCTTCCCCTACCTCGTCCTCTTCTTACACTCATTCTCACTATAGTAAATAGTAAGAAAATTGATTTTAGGCATAGGACGAGATATCTTAGGGAATATACTCAATCTAGGGCATATCTATCCCTATCTCTAATGAGTGACCTAATGAGTTATATTCCAAAGCTAAAGTTCTTACTCAACCTTTAGCTCTGATACCAGATGTGATGACCCACACTTCAACCTTCAAAAATTGCATCTAATACATCACCCGTATTCAAATGCTGGAGATTCAAATGTTGGAGTCCGGTTCGCTGGAGTCATAACACATTAGATGATAACAACACAATGGAAACAAATATAACTATAATACATACACTACATGGATTACAACATTTTACAACAAGTGCCCAACATCATCAGAGCTCTATATATTCTACATAACAGCGGAAAACAACATAACATCGGAAAGATAACATCAACATGGTCTTCAAGGAGAGTTCAACATACTGCATCTTCATTTCCAAAGCTCCAAAGTCAAAACCAAAAAGCATAAAAACAAAATCTTGAAAGACTTCCAAATCCACATCTACTTTCCAACTTAGCTCCAAAACCTACTGATAACCTAACTCTAGGTTGGCCGTGTGGAAAACTAGGGGCACCTAGAGTTTAGCAAAGGGAACAATAAACTCTAAGTTAGTCATGGGACTGGTGTAAGAAACATAAAAATAGTTATTTGCACAAAAAAAGATATCCGTTCATGCTTTTTGGAAAATGAAACTACCATAAGGTCTCCCGGCACACACTCAAATGCAATCGCACACATGAGAGAGGTTTCTCCTTATAGTAGTCAAACATGCTTGATACGCGAAAATCCTTTTGATATTATTTTAGTGCATAGTGTGGAAAAACATTTTATAAGTACAATATTAATCTTAGCCAGCATACGTACCATTATAGCATGCCTACTATAGCTACCATGCTAAATGGAAGGTTCTACAACTGAAATCGTAAAGGGTTCATATTGTTTTGTTTCGATTTTCAACAAATGGTCAAGGCTAAGGTACTTCCTTTATCCGAATGGGTACGCCTCTGGAAGGACGTCCCGAGAACCTAACCAGATCTTTGCCAACACAAAGCCGGGTTACCTCTGTAACTAGGTAACTAATTGTCATGAATATGTCATCCCCTGGTCGTAACCGACCTTTATCGAGGCGCCTCACATTCCAACAACCACATAAGTAAAATATCTGGGCTCCATACCAGAATACCACTTTTTGTCCAGAAGGAAATGTACATACCCTTAGGGTCGCGAAGCCCATAACCTTGTCGCATCCTTCATGTTTCGACCATTTCTCGGGGTGTGAGGTTCGGTGAAGTATCGTCCCACAAAGCTACGCTTTATACAAAATCCATGCTTCGATCAACCGATGCTTGGCACTTAGCATGCCACATTACCAAATTAGGAATATATCACTAATAACTATTAAATACATAACCTCTGAGCTTGTATGTCTCAAAGAAGGGTGTTAAGCTAAGAGAATAAATTCTCCGCCACCAAACAGAATTGTATTTGATAGAAACCATCTTTATATTTCAAAGTGTAATGTCAGACATACATCCATACAAGTCCATCCTAAGTCTGAATGGAACCGAAGGCACTTCGTCCAATTAAGGAAAGAAGTCCTTACAAATCCGGATATCCCCAATATCGTCTGGACTCCCCGTCACATAGAGTAATTTCTATATCGGAGCAACTCGGTGCAGAGACAATCAACAGGCAATCCTTTCATTTTCGAAAATACCGGGTCTTCAACCACCATCTTCAAATGCAATTCCATTCCGTCGTATCATTATTCGGAATGGGTTTTAAGACTTAATGTCCTCCCTCGGCCTTTCCGAATAATGAGCGCTTATTTAAAACATGTGGATACATTCGGATCTTAGTTAAGTCACAACTTTTATTTCCCAAAACCATTCCTTTTGAATGGTTTAAATGAATTTCCATTTTTAATATTTTAAACGAAGGATCCACCTTTTATAATTCAATACAGAACGTTATATTCACACAACAATTCATCACAGATAAATATTTATCACAGCTCAAACCAAAGTAGTTCATATTACAGAATATTACAGATTAACACACTAGAGATAGTAATCAATCCAAGTATTCAATATAATTAATCGTCCATAAGTAAGATTAATTAAATCACATAATTTATAATTAGTTTAATTTTAAACCAAATAAATTAATTACTTATGAATTATTTACCTAACCCTGCTAAATTAACATTAATTAATTACAAGCCATTTGTTTTTATTTTAATTAATTAATGAAATTAATTAATCATCCTTAACTACTTACATTAATTAATTATCATATAATTACTGATTAATTGCTCTTTAATTATTAATTGATTATCCTTTAATCACTTAATTAGTTAACCTTTAATTATTAATTAATTAACCTTTAATCAGTTTGTAGAGAGGTCATTAGAGCAGAGTTTCTTCATCCAGAGCCTTCAGAGTGGTCTATCTATTCAACAGATCCTCTTCAGAGCAAATGCTTACTCACTTCTTCTGATTCAGACTTTTGGAGCTTTCTTATTAGTTTGAATCGTCACTCAGTGTTTTGTTTTTCTCTTTAGTCTTTTTGGTACTTCTAACATCTTAAAATCGGGCAGTGGCCATGTCGGAGCTTGATATTGAGGTGTGATGGGTGGTGGCCTTGCCGGAACTCATCTTAGGGGTACCTAAGATTAGTTATATATATTTTTGCTCTTGTTACCTGCCAGGATGTTAGTAGCTCCTTATGTTCGTGATATATATATATATATTCATATGTGTGCTCTCCTCTATGCGTAGAGGATCACACATTTTTCTCAAAAAAATTAATTAACCTTTAATTATTAATTAATTATTGCTTAATTATTAATTTATTAACCCTTCATTATTAATTAATTATAAATCATTTATTATTACTTTAATTAATTAATGAAATTAATTAATCAATCCTTTAATTAATTACATTTAATTAATTACTTTAATTGATTTACCTTTAATTAATTACATTAAGTCCTTAATTAATTTAAGATAAAACCATTTATCTTAATTAGTTACTTAATTATCATTTAAATATTGATTAAATCAAATGCTTGAAATTAATTTATAAAAATCTCCTAAGACCTTTTGATTTATTAAAGTTTAATACACTTAACAGTGGATCAGCATTAAAACATGAAAACTGGAATTACTTGATTTATTTTGAACTGAAACTTGATTTGAATTTGCTTGATGTTTGAGATGCTTCAGGTTTGAAAATTGAAAGAGGTTGTTTTCTTTTGTTTTTATAAACCGTTGTTTAATTTCCTTTTGGTTTGATTTTGAATAGAAAGAAAATGAGAAGAGAAGGGTATAGATGTATATATAGCCTTGAAATTCTTTTATTTTTTTAAAAAAATAAATAAATTGACACTTGTATTTTTCATGTCTTATTTTAGTTACACTTGTTATTGCATGGCATACATATGTTTATAAATTTATATGTTTTTTATAAATTTATCTATTATGTTTTTATTAATTTATTTTATGTTCTTATATTTATATACAATATTGTTTACTTATTTTTAAAAATAAAAGAAAATCAAAAAAGTGACAATCGTTATTATTCATGTTAAACAAAGCCTACAAATGTCCAAACTCTTTATTTTATTTTTCTCTTTTATGTTTTATTAATTTATGTTTTATTAATTTATGTTTATATATATATATATGTATGTATGTATAAACCAAATTTAGTACATGTATAATGTTTAAAAAGAAAGTATATAAAAGCAAAAGAAATAAATCTTTTTATTAAATCCTATTTAAGCTATCATGCTTTTTAGTTAATGAATATTTATTTTTAGTGTTTTTTTAAAATATAGATAGTAACCCTTAAATAGCTTTTAAAAATTATTATATTAAATACATTTCCTTTTTATTCATATTTTTATAATTTTAAAGAAAATGATTTAAAACTTAATTATACACCAATAAATAAACTTGTATATACATATATTAGTTTTTAAAATATAGAGCTTTTAAATCTAATATTTATTTTTGAATTCCAAATCAAAATTCTATTTACAATCTATTTATATATATACATAAGCAAACACATATTTTATTTGTTTTTAGGAAAAAATTCAAATTGGTTCACTAATTAATTCTAAAAATTATATTAATTACTAAATTAAATTTGTCTTAAAAAGGAGATCGTTACAGAGATGGTAGAGAATTCCTAAATTTAAAGAGAGACCAGAAGGTTCTTCTTGTTTACCATATTTAATAGGTTAACATATGCAAGGCAATGACTAATTTTCCAAATTCATCGCTTAAAAATTAAAATCTACATTTTCGTTTCAAGTTATTCAAAAATCATTGTTTCTTAGCAAAATCAGTAACAAAAACATCATAAATCAAGGCCATAATTGTAGTTTTTAAATTTTTTAAATTAAGAAAGCATATGTCCTATATTACTAGCAAAATGCTAATTATGTTCAAATTTTAGGATATAAATTACAGTTGCCTTCTTTATTTCAAAAAAACGAATAATGTAAGAAAAATAGATTTTAAGGAAATGAAGAATATATGCAAACTATGAAAATAGTGTAGAGTAAAGGTGTAAAAAATGGCACTATACACTGTTAAAGATGAATTTAAAACGTGCTCAGAAGAGACCGATACCAGTTGAAAATATGCTCAAGGTCGGAAAATGCACCTTGGTCGAAATCATATCTCAATCCGAGCTATATATTAAAAGATATGGTCGTCTTAAAATCGATCATCTACCTAACCAGTTTAGGACCACAATGGCAAGTTAGTGGCCACTCAAATTGAACATCTAAAGGCACTGTAGCATCCTCTGTAACAATACAGAGTTATCAATTGAAGTTTCACTTAATTCCAACTTAAAGTGAAAAGGTTTGGGCATAAAGAAAATCAATATTTGGTAGCGTTAATTTAATATATATATATGTGTGTGTGTGTGTGTGTGTGTGTGTGTGTACATACATATACACACACACACATATGTATAAATATATACATATACATACATACATATATATAGTCGCAAGTTTCCGAACTAGCTCATGACATCTTATGAGTAATAGAAATTGCAAGCACCTTTGTTCTTGCATCGAAATGCAAGTGCAATAAAATAAGCCATCAAATCAATTTTTTTCACAAAAGGTCTTCAACCTTAATGATTCTGTTAGGTACCAAACAGAATTATACCAAACAAAAATAACCAATCAAATACGTTGAAGTAAGAGCATGGTCTAGTAAGCCTAAACCTATTCATACCGGAACAAAATTAACCACATAGATTTAGCTAAATAGATTTAGTCAAATAGAATTCACCTAACAAAATTTTCCAAATAGAATATTTCAATAGGAATTATGTCGAATGGATTATGCATATTATGTTGAAAGTAATACTCTAAATGAAATATTTTAAACCTATAAATAGCCCACATAATCGCTTGTGAGGAGGAAGAACTGTATGGGTGCCCATGTACCATACTAGTCATATCCTAAGAGCACTTGGAGCACTACCGGAAAACAAGGGACCATCCATAAACATCATTATTGATCTAAAATAATAAGATCTGCTATCCAACTAATCATCACTAGAGACCAGATCAATCTAAGATCTAGGGAAGCCGAAGCCTTGCCAACTTAGTAAATTGATCATTTTTAATTGTTTTAACCGATCCGGAGAGATCTAGCAAGCGTTGAAGCTACTTTAAATCGAAGAATAATAATATAAGATATAAAGTGGACGTAGGCTAGAGAGTGCTGAATCACTATAAAAATCATGTATATCATTTACTTTTCCACACTTTACTTCCTGTTATCCAATATATCCCTAATACCCATGGGATTTAGATATTTTACTAATAGGGGCAAAATGGCGACTTTGCAAATTTTGGAACTAGGATGCTAGATTTATGTTATTGCGTAGAGCTCGTTTTTCTGGTCAGATGGTATATTGGGTTGCATGGATCAGATTTCTTATGAAGGAGATACGTGGGTTTAAGTAAGTGGGTTTTGATTTGATTAAATAGGCCAAAGCCCATTAGACTGAAGAGATGGTTCAAAAATTCTAAATCAACCATGTAGAAATCAAATTTCATTTCTCATTCACGTACTTTTCTGTTTTTGTTCTCCGTCTTCATCCTCTTCTCTGTAATCACCATTCCTCTTTCACATCTAACCCAAACCTTAAACAGACACACAATACATATATGTATGTGTCAAATCGATGAGCGCGAAGTGGACTACACGAAGATACCAATTGTTTGCATATTAGGAAAACTTGGAAGGATTACAATTCTAAACAGCGATGAACCAAAAGCCATTTGGCGATTTCTACGGCTTAACGGCATGACTGGTGAGTGGGAATCATTATTGGGCTATACATTACTTACATGAAAGTAATTTTCATTATTTGATTATTAATTAAGTTTAATGGATGTAGAATTTTGATAAATTGGAGTACGTGATAAATACTGATACAAGTATAGGATTAGAGAGTGCTAATGATAATTTAATTAGGATTAAACTGGTATTAGATAAGACGATTAGGGTTAAATGATTTAATATACGAAATTAAAGATAAATTATGGATATACAATTTATATGTGATATATGAATGGTCAAGGAAAAATAAAATAAGGTATAGGAGAAGAAACACATCGATACAGTAAATGATGAAGGCAATTCAAAATAGGAGAGAAAATTGTTTTTATTATCTTTTTTTAGTGTTTGAGACACACACCGGTCAACCGATGTTAAGTCCACCGGCCACAGGTGCACATTCAAAAAGCCAAGTTGAACTTGGACTAGGTTGAAGCATTTTTATTTCATCCAAGCTTATGAAAAATGGAAGTAAGTGACGTATTGTTTTCTTAGCAATATAAGTGAGTGTTTAACATCTGGAGACATGCATCGATGATTGTGTGTTGTGATGATTATGTCGAATCATTTGTAAAAGAGTCATGCTAATACGCGAGTTAGTCTATGTATATCTACCTCGTGCTTTTGTGTACATTTATGGGGATAGTGTATGCTTAACTATATTATAGGGTTAGTCTCTATTTAACTGACTTTTGTTTGTATCGCCGGGTTAGTATAAGTGTAACTAACTATTTCTCTCTCTTGTGTGCAGGCGGGTTGGTTTGTGTTTAACTAACTTTATCGCACGTTTAGTGTTGCTAAGTACTTAATAGTAATCCCTATATAATCTATTTATTATGATGGACCGACTCTATAGATGCAAGTGAGATAGATTGAGGTAATGTATGTATTAATTCTCATATGATGTTTATAAAATCATGTTAGTAGTATATACTTGGTAATATTTTTACTCACCATATGTGTGTGTGTGTGTGTGTCTATGTGTGTGTGTTGACCCCTCCTCATACGCTTTTGGTGAACGAAGTAACCATGACAAGTGTGGCGTTTGAAGATGGTGACTATGAAGATGTTTACACATGTTATCGATTTATTTGTATACATGGTGTGATAATGTGTGTATGCATGAATACTATGAATTGCTTGTGTTATATGTAGATGAGATTTGTTTATTTTATCTGTATTGTATTTAATCCATTATGCTGTAAGTTTTGAAAGATATAGTCAGTTAATTCAGCTCTCTATTTACTATTGCATTTAAAATGAACCAACTTTTTATTCCACGGCGATTCTATGACCGTGAAAAGTCAAGTTGTGAGATTTGGTATCAGAGCTGCAGGCAAGGACGTATATAGAGAGCGTACCTTTATTTTTTATGTATAATATAAATGTGTGTGTGTATTGGTTAAAGTAAATGGGGCGTATGATGTTCAATTTTGGGTTTATGTTTACCATCTCTGTTTACTTCTCTAAGAGGAGCTAATATTGAATCCAATTTTACACATAGTAGCGATGAGTAATCCGATTGAGACTGGCACTTGAAATGAAGATGTGTAAGTATCAGGCATGAACATTCCACTTTGATTCCACCGTTATCTTCAAGCTAGAAATTAGGCCATTGTAATGAAGAAGCCACTATAAATGGAGTACAAGATGGAGGTGTTGTTCGTATACCTCGGGCCAAATTTCCCAAAACCGTGTAAGGATTTCTGAACATGGGTGGCAAGATGTATAAAGGAATGGAAGCTTTTGTAGAGACCCGAGCATTTGTATAAAGTAATGAATTGGTGGTATGTTGTTATAGAAGAAGTAAATGAAAATGAAATCTCCTACACTAACTTTTAGAAAAGGTTTGAGACAAAATTTCTGTTTGGGGCTGAAAAGGAATTGATGCTTGAGAAGTTTATTAATCTCAAACAAGATATTTCTACTATGAAGAAATATATTAATAGTTTTAATGAGTTGACACAATTTGTTTTTGAATTGATAGATATAACACCAAAGAAGGCGATAAAGTCTGTGAAACGATTGAGTTCGTTAGTTTGAGAACTAGAGCTTAGTTTGATTCCTATAGGAGTGACGTTTGAGAGACCACTTGAGGAAACTTTGTTGAATACCGCTGTAATGGAGGTTCCAAAGGGTAGCCAATAAAGAATGTCATTCAAGGCAAGCACAAAAATCTTGGAGGTCCTAGTGGATAGGGTGGTAAGCAAGACATGAGGTATGGAAGATGTAATATGAGAGGACACAAAGCGACAGGAGTGAAAGTCTCGAAGATTAAGTACTATAATTGTAATCAAATGGGTCATATGAAAGGAGAGTGCCCAAGTGTTAGAAAGTTATTATGAGGTGTGTTATTTCTCTGTATTATATACATGCATGTTTATATAGTATAAGATATATAGTTATGTAAAAAGGTACCGTGTTCCAAATTTAGATGGCGAATTTCTTTTTAAGGAGGGAAGAATGTAATATCCTATAGGATTTAGACATATATTACATTAAAGGGGGAAAATGGTAATTTTGCAAGTAGTGGAATTAGGTGAAAAGATTTGTACTCTTTTTGGTCAGAATGGTACATTGGTTTCCCTGATCGAAGTTCTTATGAAGGAGATATGCAGGTTGTAAGTAAGTGGATTTTGATTTGTTTCAATGAGCCTATGCCCATTAGACTCAAGGGATAGTTCAAAAATTATAAACAAGTCATGTATAATTCAAATTTCATTTCTCATTCATGTACTTTTAGCCTCTCTTCTCCACCTTCATCCTCTTCTCTACAATCACCATTGCTCTTTCAAATCTAACCCAAACGTTAAACATATTATACCAAATCGACGAGCACGAAGAGGACTACAAGAAGATAATAATTATTTGCTGATTTGGAAACTTGAAAGCACTACAATTCTGGACAGCGAGGGAATCAAAGGCTATTTGGCAATTTCAAGGGCTTAGTGATGTAGATTGGTGAGTGAGAATTATTATTGGGCTATACAATACTCATATAAGTAGTTTTAATTATTTGTTTGCTAATTTGGATTAGTGAATGTAGAATTTAGATAAATTGGAGTAGGTGATAAATACCAATACAATTATAGGATTGGAGAGTGTTAATGATAATTTATTTAGGATTTAGTTGGTATTATATAAGAAGATTATGGTTAAACGATTGATTAATATGTGATAATTCAAATTAGGTTATGGATAAACTGTTTATATGTGATGTATGAATGGTTAAGGCAGTATGAAATAAGGTGTAGGAGAGGTAAAAACACATAAAAATAGTAAATGATGAAGGCAATTCAAAATAGGATTGAAAAAAATTTGACTTTCGATTTTTGGTGTTTAAGACGCACACTGATCAAAGATGGAAAGTCTTTGCCATCTACCTAACCTGTAGGATGTTATGAGGTTGGGGTCAGATCTAAAGTTTCAGTGAATGGACAAATTATACACTTCTAAGCATAATTCTACATATATCATTCTATTTCCATTTTCTGTTGTATTAGGTTTATTGGGTTTACAATACTCTCTCCTCTGTGCGTGAATCGTGCCCATCAACTCCCTAGTAGATTAAAGCCTAATAACTAATATATATGGAGCTACACGCCCAAAGATCGCATCGGTCCTAGGTACTACCAGTAGTACCTTTCGTATCCTCCTCGAAAAGGACTCCATCGTCTTGCTCCTAGAGCGTTCTGTAACTACATTTGTAAAGGACAGGTTCATGAGACTTACGATACAGATGTTCCGTCATCTGCTATGAAAATGTAAAACTGCATCTACACTAGCTTATACCAGTGCTCAGACATCCACAATGTACCACCCATGCGTACCTTGAGTACTATACGTAATCGTTCTATCTACTCTTTGAATTTCACCAACAAGGTCTACCTTGTACGAAACTCAGTCGGGGATTTTCTATATCTATAAAGACAGCTTCATAGATCTACAATACAGATATTGTATTTGGTCTGTCTCTTTTCTCATTGTGGCTATTGCCCTACGCAGCCACCCCTCAACTAAGTGAAAAACCTCTAAATAGCTAAGTGGTTGTGCCTATTGCAAACAACATAAACATCCAATTATCTGCACCCCTCATCCAATATCTCGATAGTGAAAGAATTATTGGCATATTGTGTTTAACTCTGTTCTTTTCTGAACTCGTTCTTTATTAATGATGACTTGATCTACATGTTCGACTATTCTTTTGGGTCCTGCCTACTAAAACCTACTCGCAAATCAAAGTATGGTGTCTCTATTTTGCACTAATTCCCTTTTTCTTTCTTTTATTTTTGCAATTACGTTTATCGTAATTTTTGCAATATTAAACTATGAAAATGTATTCTCTTTTCTAAATCAACCAACTAATCTATCACTAACTTCCAAATCAACTTATTAGATTTTCCCCTCTTTAATTTATTTCTCCCGTTTTAGCATAATTTACTGTAAATTTCTTGCTTTTAGGCTTAAGCCTTTCTCCATAACTGTTAAGTCTGATATTGTTCATTTTTAATTGGATTTCTTTCTTTCTTTTCCATATAAATAATAATTAAATATGAGTTCTCATATAAAATTTACAGTCTCAACATAACTATTAACAGAATTAATTACTGAAATAAATGCTGAATTAAAATATTTAACGGGAATCTAACGATAATATATCATAAATGTAAAAGATAAATAATTTAACTCACCTGTCGTCCTTGGCTTTGCTCCGTGGCCTTCCTGGATCCTTTTCTAAGGCGTTTAATATTTTTATTAGAATATGTCCTCCCTAGAAATATTTTCTATTTAGGGTTCAACCTCAGGCAATGAACCCAATTGGGAGAAAATCTAACTTCGAGAACATGGCTAGGCATAGGGTTCTATTTATAGGGGAGTTTGGGAATCTCATACTATCGGTTTTAGAATTGAATATGGTGCAACCACATCACAGGCTTGCTGTGAATCGTTGGATCTAGGAAACAATGCTCCAGATTGCACGAAAATCAAATTATTAAACGTTACGTTTTGACCGTTGCCTATTCATTTAATTTCCATAGATTGTAAATTTAATTCCCTTTATAACACGTGTTTATTTTGAAATTCGAATGTTGTTAACTAATGTAAATTAGTTTCCTTTAATTGCTAATTTGATTAACATTGCCTGCTAATGTTAATTAATTACCTCTAATTGCTGATGTCAATTAATTTCCTTTATGATGCGCGTCTATTTTGAAATCCAAACATGTATTATTTTTGAAATTTATACATGCATATATTTATAAACAAATATATTCACGCACATTTATACGTATAATTATTTTTCGATGCGGAACTTCGAACGTTAATAACTTTTTCATACGAAGTATGTTCGTGGCATATTACATATGTAAATTAATCATAAAATCACCACAAACACAATGGTATAAGTTTCGATTCCATATTCTAACAACTCCAAAAACACTCAGTTTTACTATTTATAATTATTTTGGCTATTTAATTACTAGAAATGCGAGATGTTACAGGACAAGTGTGCACAAGGTCAAACCAAGCAGTGTACATAAGGCATTCAACATTACATAGTCACACATATATACGTACATATGTATGCATGTATATACGGTGCAACAAACACAAGTGAAGACCAGAGTATGGTGCAGTGAACACAAGTGCAATGAACATCACCAAAGGGTCAGTTCAATATAAGTGAAGGCTAGAAATGGTGCAGCGAACACAAGTGCATAAACTCAAACCAGCAAACCAAAATGAAACAAAATGGAAATCAAATTCAGACCAAAATATGAGTTCAGACATGAACAATACTACACGTCATGTGTATCAGGTTAATACTAAGGCAACATCAAGCATGAATTGTGATTTAGGTTGAACAAGGCAACGAGATGGAAATCAGATTCAGGAAGACACACAATGTATCAAGACTAGATACACATAGCTACAACTCGACAGCATATCATCAAGAAACTAACTCATTGCATGCATCATTTATGTACTGAAAACAAGTTCAACTCAAAATGATTCTGAAACTCAAAATGGTTCAAGCCCAAGGCAACTCGAGTGTACATATGAACATATAAGTATATACAAGTGTATATATAAGTATATACAAGTGTATACAAGTATATATAAGCACATACAAGTATATACAAACACATACAAGAACGTACAAGAACATACAAGAGCTGAATTTGAACAAGATTTGCAATTGAACTAGATCAGACTCATGTACAAAAGGCAGTTCACACATATATATGCAGAAATAAGAACATTCACATATATACACACATATATATGTATGTCTATACATGGAAGTTCATAAATAATATGCATA
This sequence comes from Allium cepa, assembly GCA_030765085.1. Taxonomy (NCBI): domain Eukaryota; kingdom Viridiplantae; phylum Streptophyta; class Magnoliopsida; order Asparagales; family Amaryllidaceae; genus Allium; species Allium cepa. The sequence goes on along the minus strand of CM060939.1, from coordinate 346,926,357 downwards.
TATATATATAAACATACAAACACATGAGTATGGATGAACTAGGACAGCATAACAAGAAATCATAATGCAAAAGCAACATACATACGTACGTACGTAAGTATGTATATGGAAGTCTCAAATTACTTGACATGAACTAGATCGAACTCATGTACAAAAAGGCAGTTCACGTGTATGTATGTATGTATGTATATATATATATAAGAACATTCACACATATATAACATATGTATGTATATACATGGAAGTTCACACATACACACAAACATATATAGTGATATGCAGATATAAACATACAAACACATGAATATGGATGAACCAAGATAACATAATAAGAAATCATAGTGCAAAAGCAATATGGACCATCATCACATAAAAATAAGTCCAGGCAGTTCAAGTTCAAGATCAAAGCGCAGCCATGAGATCAAGCCATCAAAGTGCCATAAATTAAGTATGTACATGAAAGTATGTATATACATGTATGCATTGGCTTAGCAACCATTCATACATACATACACAAATACAAGTATACACATTGAACAAGGCAGAGCATACACTTCAGAAATTATCAGAAAACTCAAACAAAATCAGTTGGACACAAAATCAGTCACAAACAGAATAAGTCAAACTTAACTTCCCAAAACAAGGAAACATTTATATGATTCTAATCACCAACAAAAAACAAAATGTCAACAAATACTCAAAGTCAAGAAAATCAACCAATACAGCAAACCAAAGTCAAGATTGGAGTTAGAGAAATCAACCAGAGTCAAATATTAGGAATCGAAGGATGGACAAGTGAAATTCCTATAAATATCCATTATCGTCATCCGCAATAATTTGTCGAGTTCAAAAAGGAAGAAATTAAAATCCAAATCAGAAAATCATACCAATTCTCATATCAAAAGAACTCGACCAATTGAAACCCCAATTCCAGAAAATCGATGGGCAGTAGATCGATTGACAAGGTGAGATTAGGGTTCTTCTGGTTGAAACCTTAATTCCAGAAGATTTGGTTGGTTTTGAGATTGAGAGAGTATGGGGAGAAGAAAACAAGGTGAGGGGTTTAATCGTTTATTTGACTTCGAAGAGATAAAAATGGAATGAGAGAAAAAGAAGAGGTAAATAATTAAAAGAATTGGCGGCCATGAAATAATTGAGAGGGAAACCAAAATATAGGTAGAGCCAAAACTAATTTGTTTTATAACTTCAATTATACAACAAATAAAATATTGTCTGAATGACAAGCATGAACATTGATATTTTATGGGCTACGTCAAACAAAAGATTATTTTTTCATATGTTGTGTGAAATAGTGGCAAATATTGGAAAAACAGAAAATCTAGCTTATATCGTGTGATCACTGTTATCTAATTCACTTGGTGGCATAGTGAATGGCTGTTGATGTCAACCGTTGAAGGTGCATCCGACGTCAATGTACCTTTCCCTAGCATTCTCAAAATGGAACTGGAAACGAGACTACGTTTGATGCATCCACAATAGGATCGAGCCAAAATATGGCTGCGAACGGGACTAAGAATCTATAAAATGGATATGCTTTTCAATACTTATAAAATATATTATAGGTCAATTATAGGTCTTATAGGTACTAAGTAAGCTATTTTACAACAAAAATAGCAAAGCATATTGGATGTGGCATATCAATGTTAGAAATATTATTATTATATACGAATGCAACGGCACGCACTTCGCATGATATACGGCATGCGCTTCACGCGTGAATTGTTTTTCTACAAATATTGTGTATTTTACATATGCAGGGAAAAATGATTTGCACAAATGTTTCTTGATTTAAAAAATTATCACTCCAAGAAAAAGAAATAGACAACCTAAATTGTATAAACAGATTCGAAAGTAATGCTTATAAAATTTATTCAACTATTTTGTCTTTTAGTCGACATAAATACATCTCTATAAACAACTTTTTTAGTATAAGTTCCCAATTTTCAATGGACATTACCATCTTTTATCAAAACTTTCGTATTATTCATTGAAACTTTTCTTGATAATGCAACATAAGCTGACCATGACCGAACAAATGTTGAGGCAAGTAAATTCCTATATGTGGAATCGTTTGTCCTTGTGCTTTATTGATAATGAGGGTAAAACTCAATCTTATAGGAAATTGTTTGCGAAATATGTGAATGACAAACATATATCTTCAGAAGGCTTCATAGGTATTCTTGGTAAGAAAACTTGATCTCCTGTAAATTGTCCAGTGGCAATCTTTGCATCTATAAGGTTTCTGTAAAATTCACGATGTATTAATCTGGTACAATTCCATAATCCATTCATTCGATCAAGATTTCGGAGTAACATGGTCGGTGCTCCTTTCTTTAAGAACAACTTATGTGGAGGCAAACCACCTGGATCTATTGAATTAAGTTATTAAAGTTGGTATAGATTTCGTGTATCGTCTTTGACAAAATCAAATGAGTAGTATGTATGCAATTCTCCAGGTAATAGATCAATAACTTGGTTATTCAACTTCGACGAATTCATTGAGAGGGGTAATTAAAGCTCTTGCCACAATATATTCCTTTTGGAATGCATTTTCATGTAATGTTGGAAAAATTATATTTATAAGAGTAGTTATTGAACATTCATCTTCCCATGGTGCAACCATTTCATCCAGAATTCGAATCAAGTCGCCGCCTATGAGCGGTTCATTCCCATCACCAACACGTAATAGAAAATTCGAATAGAAAGAATCATTTTTTGCTCTCATATTTTGAGTAACTTGGATGACTTTTACATGATTCCATAGTGGCCATTTAACAATGCATGCATCAACCGTTTCTGCTATTGTGCCATGTGGTACAACGGGTGAGACTTGTCGAAAATCCCCTCCAGTAATAAGGATTTTACCTCCGAATGGAAAGTAATTCCCTATAATATCCTTTAGGGATCTGTTTAATGCTTCGAAAGCATATCTATGAGTCATAATTGCTTCATCCTAAATAAGAATGGATGCTTGACACAAAAGATCTGCTAATTCTGATTGTTTAGATATCGTACACATTGATTCAGATGTTGTATCAATTGGAATTTTGAATCTCGAATGCGCCGTTCGACTGCCTGGTAGAATAGTCGCAGTGTAAAGGCCCGCAAATTCGTACCCCTTTTAAGCTGGAAATATCCCACAACAATTTAGATAAAGAAGAATAAACTTACGAATCTTTAGGGTTTAAAGAAGAAGAGGTAGGAGAAGAAGAAAGAAGAAACAAAAAAATAACTGAATCTCACACTTCGCAGCGGAACAAATATAATAGTAAATAGATATCTTTAAACAGAATCACTATATCAGTTATTACATTACATCACATTACATTATCAGAGTGTACAACAACAAACTGTGGAAAGAAATATTACATATATAAGTGATACGCCTCGCCATCTATCTCCAACTCCTGATCTCCACAGCAACTTCTTGACTTTGCTCCCGAATAACTGCAAACCTGGCTCTAGGCTGCCCGTGTGGAAAATTGTGGGCACCCAGAGTTTAGAAAGGGTACAATAAACTCCAGGTCAGTCGTGGGACTGATGTGAGATCTTAAAAACAGTTATTTTCACAAAGAAAATAAAGAGAAATTCGCTATGCTTTTGGAAAATGAAACTACCGTAAGGCCTCCCGCCACACAAACAATGCAATTAGAGGTTTTTTAGAAAAATATCCAATCTCTAAATCAAATATCAATTTAGTCTTTTAGAAAAATCCCTTCTACAAGTAATTAAATAAATCCATACTTTAGAGGTTTAAAACAACCCCAAAAAATATAATTTCTCCAACAATATTCTTCCAAATCAATTTCTAGAACTTTTAATTTATACTTAAAAAGCTACTTTAAAATATACTCGGCTTTCCAGGGAAGAATTCTCTTTCCATTTATATCAATTAATAAATCTTCTCTATTTATTTCAATTTACATTCCAAATCTGTAAATTTCTTTTCACACCTTTAAAATAAAACAATATTTATTTTTAAGACGATTTTTCCTTTCTTTTATAAAACTCTCATTGTGAATTTAAATTCCCAAATATCCATTGATATATGACTTTTAAATCGATTTTAAGAAAATCGTTTACAAACACCAAATCAATTTCCAATTTGATTCCAAATTTTATTTTAAACCCCAAATCAAATTTTTATTTGATTTACAAATTTATTGCCTTTGAAAATAATTCCTTCATCTTTTTCAAAACTATTTAAAAATCGAATTTTTAAATAAATCCTTCAACTTTAAACAATATTACTAAGAATTCGTTTTATTAATTCTTTTCCCTTATTCTGGAATTTATTCAATAGGATTCCACTATAATTTTTCTACTTAAATTTAAAAATCTAATTTTATTTATTTCTGGTATCTTACGATACCAAAAATATTATTCGGCTAAATTTTAGCCTACAATAATTTCAATTACAATATAATCAAACAGAGATTATTAACACATAACATACGAAACAAATTCAATATTTGAAGAATCCAGTTGGATCCCTCCAACCTGTTTCCCTGCATCCACAGACGTTCGCACAACAATTAAATACTAATTCAACTTCGAGGTGGAATATCGCGGTATATGGGATTTATGTAATATAATCCGCTATTATGCGGCGTAATAGGGTCTCATCCGCTATATAATGCGGGAAATCAACAACTCCAATATATATTATATACTACTATATATAATATCATCCAGTGAATAATTATTATAAATCAACCATCCAAGCACACATTCAATCAATTTTTTAAATCTAGCTATTTAAAATTAACTGGAGATTTTAATTGAGTGAGAACATCTCACCTTGGATTATACATGCAATCCATTTTCCATTCTGGACTTGATTTTATCATTGTATTTGACCTCTTCTATTACTAACCATGACTCTACTCCTACTCCCCCGCCAAAGTCAGTGCCACACTCCCCCAACTTCACTCAAGCGCTCATCAACACAGCCAAGTCTGCTTCTCCTGTTAACATCACCACCGACAAAACTTGTAACCCTACCACCGTGCTCGATCTATCACCGTCTAGCCTGCCTTCCAGTTTCCCACACACGAACGCGATCTGCTCGCTCATATGAGGCGCATCGATTCGCTGATGGATCTCTCCCTTCCTGTCGCCTACCCCCATCTTCTCGTATTCCCAAACATCATCATGGTTCTGTTAACGAATCGCCTGCAGCTCGAGTTCCTTCAAATCGCGACTAAGCATCGGCCTCATGCTCCTCGATCGATTTGCAGGCTCGACCAGCATCGCCACGTGCCCTCGCGACGAACGCCACCTAAACCCCCAATTCGCGATGCTCGATAGCCACCTCGACCTCGCTGTTGCCATCCTTCCTCTTTCGCCGCGATCGATTCGTGATGCTCTTCTTCTTTTTCTTTTCTTTTAGATAGGTATCGGCTTCGATTTTTTTTTTAAACTGAGAAAAGAGAGGAAGTTGCATGACATAAAGGAGAGGAAGGGGATAAGACGTGATGTCGAAAAGAAGGTCGCATGTAGAGGAAGGTAGGGTTTAATTTTTATAATTTTTATATTCAAAATCTCTCGTATTACATAACTCGAAGTCCCGAACTCCTATCGAGGCGTGCTGCCAGGCGTTTATAATGTTATAAACCTATTCCGAATGCAATAGAAAAGGTTTCGAGTCCAAATTCGGTCGTATGAAGAAGATAGATTTTTGAACCAGTTATTAAATTAAACTTCGACTTAATTTTCAACGCGTTTGCTTATCGTACGACCAAACGACAATTCCAAACATTGCGAAAATTGAAATCTGATAATAAGACAATATTACGGATCTAACAGAACTGGTTTCGTCGAATTCTGAGACTGTGCTTCGGAAGGCTATTTTTAAATACTGATTTAAACGATATTATTTCAAAACTGTACAAATCATTCCCAAATTCAATTCTGAAGCTTCTACTATCTTCAGTATTATCAATATGAATTTTACAAGCCTTTGAAATATTTTTAATCAGCTTAAAACTGTAGATTCAAGTTTTTACCCAACTTCAATAAATTAAATTCAAAAATCTAATCGCCAAATTCATAGTTATATTTGAAATTCAAGCTAAACCATCATTCAAATATTTAAAATCAATTAAATAATTTTATTTTCAATTGTCGAAAATTCAGGGTCGTCACATTCTTCCCCCCTTAAAAGAATTTCGTCTCGAAATTACTAGTTTGGAAGAATAATCCTTAACCCGTTTATTATTTTTCCCAATCCAAATAGTTTTATCATCTTACCAAAACAAATATTTTTATTTAAGACCCATCATTAATTCGACTAACTTCCCAACTTCAATTATAAGTTACATACAACATTGTTTTCTTTAACAATTTAAATTTAAACTTAAGTTCAAATTTTAAACATTCAAAACTTTCTCAAAATTTTTCTAAATCCCCAAATTTTCGAAATTTTTTGCCAGTGTCTCCTTTGCGCAGCTAGCTCAGTACGACTACAAAATGGCACCACAGCCCCTCGGATTCAAAAAGAAAACAAAAGGCCAAGTGGCGGACAAGAAAATCACAAAATTTCATGCTGAAATTGAAATTCGCACCTTTTTGTCGAGCAATTCAAATTTATCTTCAGAAATTAAAATCAATTTTCCCCACTTGCTTTATAATGCCTGTATATCCAATTTAATCATATCCAACTACAGATTCCAAAATCCTTTTATACATTTCCTTATAGAAGTTTCATATCTACTTCTATTCAAATTAGTTTTTCCATTACCACATGAATTCAATTTATCTTCAACTTTGAGTATTGAATTTTATCTTTCAATTATAACTGATTCATATTATTATTTTAAATTAGTCTCATTCACTAATTGACTTCAATTTCAAATTTGAAATCGTTTGTCGCTAATCAACGGTTTTTTTCAAAAAAATTCTAATTCCCAAAATTTTCGGAAAATTTTGGCGGAGTCTCCTTTGTGCAGAGGAGCTTTTGCAATTTGACAAAAGATATAAATATATATACATCGACCCACTCGGAAAAAACAAAAACAGTTCATATCCTATTTTTATTGCGTAGGCGCCTTATTTAGCATTTTTAAGCAAGCGGCCTATTTAATTAGCATTTTGCGCAATCAAATCCAGCCCAACGGCTTCGCTGAACCTATACTAACTCAATTCAAATATGTAAGTGCCAAAATCATGGAGCTCAACAACACTTTACATATTTAACTAGTAAACATACGAGTTTCTATATGCAATGCAGGTTAAACAATATTTATAAGCACCTTATAGGGTTCCGACATAAATTTTAATTATTAACAACCAATTCGTATACAACTTCATTCAATTTAAATGATCTAAAGCTCAATTGTTTACAATCAATTCATTTTTAAGCAAATCAAACTCATATTCTCTTCAATTGATCTTAAAATCAATTTATTAAATCTCTATCAACTCATAGAATTTTAATTACCTTCGTTTACATCAAACGACAATTCATTCTTTGCAATTCGATGATATCCATGTGAATAAATAATTACTTAAGTTTTATAACCAATTTAAATTGACTTCGACTCAATTTATTTTAAATTCCATCACATTTCAAGTTTTATTCATCAACCATACATTATCATTTCATTCCATAATTGTCTTCATTACATTTAAGACCAGTTTATTAAGCTTGAACCATTCCATGCTTATATATTAATAATTATTTCCCAATTTAAATTTACCCAAGCTTTATTTAATGGACTTTTACCCTTACTCGAAGCCAAGTTTCCACTAATTTTAAACTTAAATTAATTTACTTCAAATTATGCAAATTTCATACTTAAGCTCATTTTCATATTGCAAATAAATCTTCCTTTTCAATTTAACTTGATTCTATTTCAATCAAATCACATTTCAAATTACAAATTTATTTGATTAATTCATCTTTTTCGTATAAATTTTAAATTTCCAGATTCAATTCATTCTCAATTTATTTTCCATCTTAATAATTTTATTCCAATCATTTCAATCTATTAGATTTCTAAAAGTCACCTTTATTTAAATTAACTCAAGTCAATTTTAGTTTAAATCTAAATTTTCTAACTTTTCAAACTTGCTTATTATTCCATAATATTTTAAATAGGATTCCAGAGTTTTAAACAATTTCTTAAATCATTTTGAAGTCAAATTTATATCAAAAACCCTTTGTATTTCCAAAACAAATCCAACTTTGGCAAACAATTTTCAATTTGAAATCATTCGGCACCAATTCCTCTCTTGGAAACACGAAAATGAACACCGATGATGTCGCGATCATCATCGAAATTATTTTACGGTGACCGAAAAGAGTTTAGAGCTTTTATCCCTTTCAAACATTTTTTTCGAAACCTTTGAAAATCATTTTCAAACTAAAAAGGGATTTAATTTCCAAATCTCCAAATTTTTCAAATTCTTTTCAAAACATTTCTCTGGAATTCCATTTCAAATTACAAATCACATTTACAATTTATATTCTTAAATTCCATTTGCATATGGATTTATTTTTATTTCTTAGCTTTTGATTTTGATTTCAATTTCTTATTCAATAATCAATGATACTAATTTAATATTATCACTTCCTAACAACCAAGCAACCATATACTATAATAATTTACAAAGATTATCTCCTTTATCTATGAAAATAGTTTTGGGAAAAATTATTTCATTCACCCTATTTTAAAATAATATCGTGCTGATTCATCTTGTTTAAGAGTTTAGAAAACCCTATCGATACAGTTAGCTAAACTGCACGGGCCAGAATCTATAAACAATCAACCGATAAGCCAACACAATATAAACAATTTCATATTCACTAACAAATACGCGCTCATATCTATTATTACACTCACACTCATTCTAGAGCACTACTGACTCTATCTCTAACGAGTAGCACCCAATAGAGCCAAGGTTACCGCTTAACCAAATGTAAAGGCCCGCAAATTCATACCCCTTTTAAGCTGGCAAAATCCCACAACAATTCAGCCAAAGAGGAACAAACTTACGAATCTTTAGGGTTTAAAGAAGAAGAGGTAGGAGAAGAAGAAATAAGAAACAGAAACAATAACAGAATCTCACACTTCACAGGGGAAAAAATATAATAGATAAATAAATAACTTTAAATAGAATCACTATATAAGTTATTACATTACATCACATTACATTATCAGAGTGTACAATAACAAACCGTGGAAAGAAATATCACATATATAAGTGATACGCCTCGCCATCTAGCTCCAACTCTTGATCTCCACAGCAACTTCTTGACTTTGCTCCCGAATAACTGCTAACCTGGCTCTAGGCTGCCCATGTGGAAAATTGTGGGCACTCAGAGTTTAGAAAGGGAACAATAAACTCTAAGTCAGTCATGGGACTGGGGTGAAATCTTAAAAATAGTTATTTTCACAAAGAAAATATAAAGAAATTCGCTATTATTATGCAAAATTCTTTCGATATTATTATTATTATTAGTGCATAGTGTGGAAAACATTTGAAAGTATAATATTAATCTTAGCCAGCATAGGCATTTCGCACTTATGCCTATTATAGCCACTATCTTCAATAGTAGGTTACCGCCACATTCCATAGCAGGTTATACAACTAAAACCGTACAGGGCGCGTATTGTTTCTTTGGATTTCCAACAAATGGTCAGGCTAAGAAAATTCCTACCGTCAATGGGTACGCCTCTGGAGGGACGTCCCGAGAACTTAACCAGCTCTCTACCAACACAAGGCCGGGTTACCTCTGTAACTAGGTAACTACTACACGAGTATGCCATCCCCCGGTCCTTTGAGACCTTTATCCCAGATCCTCTACACCAACAACCATAAAGAAAAATATTTGCAGTAACCACAAAGGTTAAATATCAGGGCTCCATACCTGACACCACCCTTTTCTAGAAGGAAATGGCATACCTTAAAGGGCGCGACCCTCATAACCTTGTCGCATCTTTCCTGTTTCTACCATTTCCGGGGTGTGAGGTCCGATGAGGTCTCGTCCACAAAGCTACACTTTACACGAAAGCCCTGCTTTGATCACAAGTGATCAACAAATGATCATCAAAACACAGTAGCACTTAGCATGCCACACTACCAAATTGGGAGTAAATCACTGATAACCTTCAACTACATAACCTCTGAGCTCGTATGTCTCAGAGAAGAGTGTTAAGCTAAAAGAATAAATTATCCCCCACCAACAGATATGTATTTGAAAGAATCTGCTTTATATCTCAAAGTGTAGTGTCAGACATACGACCATACAAGTCTGTTCCGGGTTCGAACAGAACCGAAGGCACTTCCAAAGAAGCCCTTGCAAATCCGGATATTCACAGATCACGTCCGGAATCCCCATCACAAATGGTGATAGAATCTCTATACCGGAGCAACCCGGTGCAGAGACATTCGACAGGTAATCCTTTCGCTTTCGAAAATACCCAGTCTTCAACACCGTCTTCAATTGCGATCCCATTTCATCATATCATTCGGAACGGGTTTTATGACACAAATCCTCTCCCGGCTAATCCAAATAATAAGCGCTTATTTTTTTTAAATAAGTCTTCATTCAGATTTCAAACAAATCACAATCACAATCACAAAGGTTTGATGTGGTTTTCGGATATCCACTTGGAATCCGACCCCCGGTCGCATCAAAATTCAAATGCCATTTAGAAAGCCAATATTGACAGTCGGTTATTTAACTATCAATAAATATTCACAACAAACACCAAGATTTAAATAATTTTCCCAATTATTTAGTTTCAAAATATCTTCGCAAGATATATATTTTTAACACTTCAATCATTTGAAAACCAATTTCAAATTACTTTTCACTCGCGGAATAAAATTCCCGATATTATTTATTTCCACTTAAAGTATGCCTAGTTAAAATACTTTAAAATAATTTAAATTACTTATCCAAACATTTATACTTGGAAATATTTAAAATAAAACTATTTTAAAACTTTTACTTAAATATTAGTTATGAAAATATTATATAAAAATCTCGTATAAAAATTCAAGGCCAAACTAATTTTTAAAATAAAATTAGTAGATAGAATATAACTATTTAAATATCCAATCTGTAAATCAAATATCAATTTAGTCTTTTAAAAAAATCCCTTCTATAAGTAATTAAATAAATCCATACTTTAGAGGTTTAAAACAATCCTCAAAAAAAATATAATTTCTTCAACAATATTCTTCCAAATCAATTTCTAGAACTTTTAATTTATACTTCAAAAGCTACTTTAAAATATACTCGGCTTTCCAGGGAAGAATTCTCTTTCCATTTATATCAATTAATAAATCTTCTCGATTTATTTTAATCTACACTCCAAATTTGTAAATTTCTTTTCACACCTATAAAATAAAACAATATTTATTTTTAAAACATTGGGAATTTAAATTCCCAAATATCCACTGATATATGATTTTTAAATCTATTTAAAAAAATCATTTACAAACACCAAATAAATTTCCAATTTGATTCCAAATTTTATTTTAAACCCAAAATCAAATTTTTATTTGCTTTACAAATTTATTGCCTTTAAAAATAATTCCATCATCTTTTTCAAAACTATTTAAAAATCGAATTTTTACATAAATCCTTCAACTTTAAACAATATTACTAAGAATTCTTTTTATTAAATCTTTTCTCGTATTTTGGAATTTATTCAATAGGATTCCACTATAGATTTTCTACTTAAATTTAAAAATCCAATTTTATTTATTTCTGGTATATTACGATGCAAAAAATGTTATTCGGCTAAATTTTATCCTACAATAATTTCAATTACAATATAATCACACAGAGATTATTAACACACAACATATGAAACAAATTTAATATTTGAGGAATTCAGTAGGATCCCTCCAACCTGTTTCCCTGCATCCACAGACGTTAGCACAACAATTAAATATCAATTCCACTTCGAGGTGGAATATCGCGGTATATGGGATTTTATATAATATCATCCGCTATTATGCGGCGCAATTGGGTCTCATCCGCTATATAATGCGGGAAATCAACAACTCCAATATATATTACATACTACTATATATATAATATCATCCAGTGAATAATTATTATAAATCAACCATCCAAGCACACAGTCAATCAATTTTTTAAATCTAGCTATTTAAAATTAACTGGAGATTTTAATTGAGAGAGAAGATCTCACCTTGGATTATGCATGCAATCCATTTTCCATTCTGGACTTGATTTTATCATTGTATTTGACCTCTTCTTATACTAACCACGACTCTACTCCCACTCCCCCACCAAAGTCAGTTCCACACTCCCCCAACTTCACTCCAGCGGTCATCAACACAGCCAAGTTTGCTTCTCCTGTTAACGTCACCATCGACAAAACTTGTAACCCTACCACCATGCTCGCTCTATCACCGTCTAGCCTTCCTTCCAGTGGCCCACACTCGAACGCGATCTGCTCGTTCATATGAGGCACATAGATTCGCTGATGGATCTCTCCCTTCCTTTCGCCTACCCCCATCTTCTCGTATTCCCAAACATCATCATGATTCTGTTAACGAATCGCCTGCAGCTCGAGTTCCTTCAAATCGCGACTAAGATCGGCCTCATGCGCCTCGATCGATTTGCAGACGATGCCGCTCGACCAGCACCGTCGCGTGCCCTCGCAACGAATTCCTCCTCAACCCCCAATCTGCGATGCTCGATAGCCACCTCGACCTCGCTGTTGCCATCCTTCCTCTTTCGCCGCGATCGATTCGCGATGCTCTTTTTTTTTTTAGATAGGTGTCGGCTTCGATTTTTTTTTAAACCGAGAAAAGAGAGGAAATTGCATGACATAAAGGAAAGGAGGGGGATAAGACGTGATGTCGAAAAGAAGGTGGCGTGTAGAGGAAGGTAGGGTTTAATTTTTATAATTTTTATATTCAAAATATCTCGTATTACCTAACTCGAAATCCTAAACTCCTATCAAGGCGTGCCGCCAGGCGTTTATAATGTTATAACCCTATTCCGAATGCAACGGAAAAGGTTTTGAGTTCAAATTCGATCGTATGAAGAAGATAGCTTTTTGAACCAGTTATTAAATTAAACTTCGATTTAATTTTCAGCGCGTTTGCTTATCGTACGACCAAACGACAATTTCAAACATTGCAAAAATTGAAATCCGATAATAAGACAATATTACGGATCCAACGAAACTGGTTTCGTTGAATTCCGAGACTGTGCCTCGGAAGACTATTTTTAAATACTGATTTAAACGATATTATTTCAAAACTGAACAAATCATTCCCAAATTCAATTCTGAAGCTTCTATTATCTTCGGTATTATCAATATGAATTTTGCAAGCCTTTGAAATATTTTTAATCGGCTTAAAACTGAAGATTCAAGTTTTTACCCAACTTCAATAAATTAAATTCAAAAATTTAATCGCCAAATTCATAGTTATATTTGAAATTCAAGCTAAATTATCATTCAAATATTTAAAATAAATTAAATATTTTCATTTTCAATTGTCAAAAGTTCTGGGTCGTCACACGCAGGAATCCTGGATGTGGCTGTTGCAAGTGCAATCAAACCTTGTTGTCGAAGTATTGCAAGTATTGCTCAATAGAGAAACGTCTTTCCTGTTCCACCAGGACCGTCAATAAAATAAATCCTGCTCTTTTTATTATTAACAGCATTCATAATTGCAGTATATGCATGCGTTTGGGATTCAGTCAACTTGCTGGCAAAAGTTAAATCCTCTTTTAATATTATTATAGAATACTGCTCACTTATTAATCTCAAGGTTAAAGAACGATCATCCATGTCATCTCTAATTTTTGGAAGGTCGTAATCAGATTTTTTTTATAGTGGTTCATTAGCAAAACATTAAGATCTTTTAAAAGACGATTTTCAAGTATAACTCGACTTGTTACACTTGAACTCGAATAATGTTCTATCATATTGTAGAAAAATTCATCCCATAATTTTCTAATACCGGTTGGTTTACAATAAATTAAGATTGCAGTGAATAGTCTTCTCAAAGATGATGGCATTTGTGTAGCTGATGCTTCCTGCAAACATGATCTAATGCTTTGATCTTCCTCCAACTGTCCTATCTTCTCCGATGTTTTCTGAAAAGTTGGATATTTAATACCATCAACTATGAGAAGATAGTCAAATGAGGTTGGTCCTTTTACATGATTTAAAAGAATTCTCAAGTAGCAACATTCTCCTTCTGATGGCGAAACGCTATAAATCCGCACTATAATTTTTTTTTATGATGTCCTATGTCTCCCTTTTTTTGTATCTGTTACCCACCTGTATTTCTCTGGAAATTCACGATATAAAAATTGTCTTGCTTCGGGATTTTGCGAGTTTGTGTTGAAGAACTCAATTATTGTCGATGTAGAGAGGCTTTCATCCAACAAAATATCAAAATGTTTGATTAGAATGTTACGTGACTTGTTGCCTACATGGTAAGTGTATTTGTAATCGCTGAATGGAAGGATAAATTATATGCAATGAAAATCCAAAAATTCTCAAAAAGGTCTCTTGAGGGAATATCCATCTTGCATCAATAAACTTTTGAATTTCATCGTACTCACTTCCTGGACGAACTTCAACTGCCACACGATCTGGACCTTTGTAGACATACTTGTATAGGTATTTGAAAGATTTGATACTACTACAAACTTCGACATTAATATGACAATCATATTTTTTTTAACAACCATGGATTATATGGGATAACCCAACGATTATCGACAACAAAATCATTGTCATGTTCTAATGCAATGCTTCTACCATTATCTCATCTCCGATAGATTGGATATGAATCATTGCCCTGCAGAGTAGTTGGAGAAAATTGTTTTGGATAATTCTTTTTGCATTTTCCATCTTTCATACATGGTCAACTTGGTCGATGTCTTCCGCATGATCCATGATGCATCCATTTAATAACAGTAGCATGTAATTCTGGTTCTTCATCACGGTGTGGGATTTCTGCTCTTACAATAGCATCATAATCATTCGAGATATGAAGTTTATCTTGCTCATCTAATATGATAAGATTATGAGCATGAGGAAGTCCTCTTTTTTGAAATTCTATAAAGTGCACATGTGCTGCAACTAAACTGAGAACTTGTTTGCTATAAATATTGTCCTTCAGCTGCTCATATTTTGCATGAAATAATCTTGTCATAAGATCTGGACGATCTTGAGCAGATTGTCCATATAGTAATTCAGAAGTGATTTCATCCCATGAAGGATTACATGTCATTGTAATGAAAAGGTTAGGCTTTCCAAACTTCTGCACCAAAGCCATAGCATCTTGGTAACATTGGTACATGTTGCGTGGGCATCCATTAAATGAAGCGGGTAATACTTTTCTTCTTCCAATGTTTCCTATATTTAATTTTCAAATCATTTTTAGCATGTTGATGATATTATATATATGTGTATGTTTGTATGTATGTTTGTACGTATGTGTGCATATTAACTTTATTGAGCAATATAAATAAATTCATATACCTGCATTGTTCTCTCCAGCATTCAACGCATCTTGTAGACCCACATACAGTTCTAATCTTATGTGATGTTGTTTTTCGCGAAACCATCTCATTCTACTACTTTCAATTTTTACGTAATTATCCATAATATATTGTTGTAACAAATGTCCACCGAGCAGTAAAAGAGATGTACTTTCTTGTCAAATCTATAATTATAAGATTCATTAATTATATAAATATTTTACTAAGATAAATAAAAGTTAAGTAATATATTTGGTTAATATTAAGATTACAGAGATACATAAAGTAGTCAATGATCGATGTCCGTACCTGTAAGAGATATGCATAATACTCTCGGCATATAACAGGAGTACCATTCTCATTACGAGTATTTAGGTCCCAACCATTATTTCCATAAGGCAGTAGAAGAGGATACTGTGAAGGATCATAACAACCATGCGTCTTTGGTACTCTCATAAGTTGTCTAAATACAGTTTGTACAACGATATCCCTGCCATTTATGATACTTTTCTCATCACCTACCACTATTCCTGCAACTTATGAAGATGTCGAAAGTGCATATTGTCGTTGTAATGTTGTCCCTTGATTATAAATCTACAGTCATAAATGTTAGGAAGCTGTGAAACTCGATGAAAATTTCGTGCAAAATTATCATTTTCATCTAATATATGTTGTATCTTTTCTAATATTCTTTTATCCAACTCTTCATTTTCGGCTATAAGATTTTCAATTTCATGGTCAGTGTCATATATATACAATTGTAAAAACCTTGGTTTATATCCTTCTTGGGGTAGTAAGCCACCAATATTGTGATATATACATCCTTGAGCATGAAAAGTGTAGACTCCAGCTTTTACATTTGCCGAATTTTCATCAATATGAACTCCTATTGAATTGAAAGAAAATGCATGATTATATGACCGAACATTTCTTCTAAAGCATACACCATCATTACTTGTGTTAATGTAAAGGTTGAAGAGCTCAGTTGGTGACTATATGTGGGTAGTATAGTTCGTCCCTTCTCACAACATAGAGTATATGTTTCATGTTCAAATAATTTTGCTGAGCAATGCGGACAAAATTTTGGTAGTTGTAATGAATGTCTTCGAAAGTCAATGTTGTCTTTGAATTTTTTTGCAATGTTATGAGTTCGTATATGTAAGCATACTCCTTGATGTCTTTGCATGTCATTATCATTTTCCATAATTTGTCGTCTTTGTGGTAAAAATTTCGACGGTGAGCTAGATAGTGTTCTCTTTCTTCTGTAAACATAGTTTCTCTTTGTTCTATTTGTCTTTAACGATTTCTTTCTTGGCGGTAATTATAACACTCTTCATTTATATGCTCATTTGTCGCATTTGAGTTAATTGTCTCTGTAACCATCATTTCAGTTTCTTCAGATTGATTTAAATTTGTTTGGCGATTGTTTACTTGCGATACTGTAAATAATTCTTTATTTGACTGATGCATGTCATCCAAATTTTCATTGGTTATCCCATCTAAATTTCTATTTAAAGTCGTATTTTGAAGCCTTTCTCGGCGTAGTCTATAAGCCTGACGATGTCGAGCAAGATATGCTTCTCTTTCCTCCGGAGTCATGGCTTGTCTTCGTTCTCTTGCTCTTACTCGGTTCATTTCTCTTTATTCATCGGTTGAAACATTTAATCTCCTATTTCACCTTCTTTGATTATTCATTTTTGGTACGCAACTATATTAAAATATAAATATTCATGTATGATTAATAAGGATTTAAATTTGTTAATCAACACTATAATTTCTATAGTTTCAAAAAATGTCAAGATCATATAACTAACAAACATAAATGTCAAACAAAAATCTAAAAATGAAGCATTTAATACGGTAATACTAAATGATGTATAGTTGTCCTAACTGACTATTATTAAAGATTTGACGATAAATAATTTCATTTTAGTTGTCTTCATTGTCACCATTCATTTTTCTCCAAATAATTTATCTGCAAAAATAAACGAAGAAAATAAGATTAGACAATGAATACTTGTTATTATATATGTGTATGTGTATTTATGTGTGTGCGTATATATATGTGCACATACATATATATATATATATATATATATATATATATATATTAGTATATAACTTACCAACTCAGAAGTAAAATTTGGATCCCAGCCATAGTGGTCTATCAAGAGGGCGTGTTGATCGTTGCGTGGTTGTTCTTGTACTTCTTTTTTAGTTTCCCCTGTTGCAGCTTTGATAGGTGATGCCTTATCGTGTGCCGATTTTTGTTTATCGGATTATTTGACGTCCATTGTTTGTTTTATGCTTTTAATGCGCTAAAAATGCTAGATTATAAAGAGATGATAATGGTTTCATTTATGAGATATAAATGAATGGGCAATAATTCAAAAATATTATGCATATCAAATTTAAGAGCAAAAAAATGAATGCATGTAGTAATTTTTGGTTTCTTTATTCAGTGGTATATGGCCTTAGAGATTTTTATGCAATTTATACCATGTATCGCTACACATAGTAACAATGTAATTGTAGGACGAAGAGATTTTGTAGCCATATATGAAAAGTTGCACATGGATTTATCGAATTTATATCTTGCCTTGCCATAATAGCAGTTATGCAGTTCAATGCTTGAAACTTTGTGCCTTCTAATTTCAAACCTTATGCATTGAATTTTGGTTTTATGCTTAAAAGCATAACTTAACAAATAATTTTAACCCAAATTATTTATTGGCATGTACAATATCTCATATGACCTCTATTCCCAGCGTCCTTTTCCACTAACCAATTTCTTAATCTCCGGTTAAAATTTAGCATAAACATCATCTTAATTCTTAACTGTAAATATACTATTTCCACTTGCAGCTTATCATATACAACATTGAATTGGTTTAAAATCCTTATATCAAACCAATGGAAGTTGATAATGAGTACGTATCAATCAAAAACTCTACTAATGAAAATCCTTCAGCCTCCAACTTTGATTTCAGGAGCAAAAAGTTGCTGTTAAGGCTAGAAGAACGATGTGAAGACATCATACATGGAGAGCATCAATTGCTGGGGTTTGATAGTCAATAAAATGTCTAAGGATGCTATAGTTTTTCTGTCAACAACGTGTATTACTGTACGGTGATATCAAAATATTGCCAAATATGTATTATTGTACAGACAATGGATTTTTTGATGCAGGTAGGTGAGTGGTTAAATGGTAATATACTGGTGCAAATATGACTTATTCGCATCATACAAAATATAAATGACTTACATATAAATTACATATATTTTAAAGATCCTACTGTTTATTGTTCTCTTCATTGTTCACTTTCATCCCTTTCTTGTTTATCCATTTTGCATATCAGACTTCTCTTTTGTATTTTATTATGTTCCGAATACCTTCTACGATTTCACACCTCTGTGAAAACCTTATGGTCTAATTATCCATTTCTATCAAGATTAGCGATAACCTTATGAAATTTTTACAGCATTTTGTGTTTTGTTCGTGAAATATTAGTCCACTCTACATATTATTGCATTCTGTATACTTCTTTGGAAATCTATCGAAAGTAAACTACCAACTATAGTTTGAAAATTTTGTAACTGTGCATATTATTGTGGATATGAATCATTGCCTTACAGAGTAGTTGGAGAAAATTGTTTTGGATAATTCTTTTTGCATTTTCCATCTTTCATACATGGTGAACTTGGTCGATGTCTTCCGCATGGTCCATGAAGCATCCATTTAATAACAGTAGTATATAATTCTAGTTCTTCATCACAGACTGGGTTTTCTGCTCTTACAATAGCATCATAATCATTCGGGCTATGTAGTTTATCTTGCTTATCTAATATGATAAGAATATGAGCATGAGGAAGTACTCTTTTCTGAAATTCTATAACGTGCACATGTGCTGCAACTAAACCAAGAACTTGTTTGCTATAAATATCATCCTTCAGCTGCTCATATTTTACATCAAATATTCTTGTCGTAAGATCTGGACGATCTTGAGCTGATTGTCCACATAGTAGTTCAGAAGTGATTTCATCCCATGAAGGATTACATGTCATTATAATGAAAAGGTCAGGTTTTCCAAACTTCTGCACCAACGCCATGTCATCTTGGTAACATTGGTACATGTTGCATGAGCTTCCATTAAATGAAGCGGGTAATACTGTTCTTCTTCTGATGTTTCTTATATTTAATTTTCAAATCATTTTTAGCATGTTGATGATATTATATATATATATATTTGTGTGTGTGTGTGTGTGTATATATGTATATATATGTGTATATGTATGTATATATGTATATAACATATTGTGCATATTAATTTTATTGAGCAATATAAATAAATTCATATACCTGTATTGTTCTCTCCAACATTCAACGCATCTGGTAGAACCACATACTGTTCTGATCTTATGTGATGTTGTTTTTCGCAAAACCATCTCATTGTACTACTTTCAATTTTTACATAATTATCCACAACATTATTGTAACAAACGTCCACCGAGCAGTAAAAGAGATGTGCTTTCTTGTCGAATCTATAATTATAAGATTCACTACTTATATAAGTATTTTACCGAGATAAATAAAAGTTGAGTAATATATTTGGTTAATACTATGATTATAAAGATATATAAAGTAACAATGATCTATGTCCATACCTGTAAGAGATATGCATAATACTATCGGCATGTAATAGGGATACCATTCTCCTTACGACTATTTAGGTCCAAACCATTATTTCCATAAGGTAGTAGAAGAGGATACTGTAAAGGATCATAACAACCATGCATCTCTGGTACTCTCATAACTTTTCTAGATACAGTTTGTACTACGATATCCCTACCATTTATGATACTTTTCTCATCACCCACCACTATTCCTACAATTTGTGAAGATGTCGGAAGTGCATGTTGTCATTGTAATGGTTGTTCCTTGATTATAAATCTACAGTCATGAATGTTAGAAAGCTGTGAAACTCGACAAAAAATTTGTGCAAAATTATTATTTCCATCTAATATATGTTGTATCTTTTCTAGTATTCTTCTATCCAGCTCTTCCTTTTCCGCCATATGATTTTCAATTTCCTGGTCAGTGTCATATATATACAACTGTAAAAACCTTGGTCTATATCCTTCTTGGGGTAGTAAGCTGCCAATATTATGATATATAAATCCTCGAGCATGAAAAGTGTAGACTCTAGCTTTTCCGTTTGCCAAATTTTCATCAATATGAACTCCTATTGAAGTGAAAGAAAATGCATGATTATATGATCGAATATTTCTTCTAAAGCATATACCATCATTACTTGTGTTAATGTAAAGGTTGAAGAGCTCAGATGGTGACTGTGCATATTATTGTGGATATGAATCATTGCCTTACAGAGTAGTTGGAGAAAATTGTTTTGGATAATTCTTTTTGCATTTTCCATCTTTCATACATGGTGAACTTGGTCGATGTCTTCCGCATGGTCCATGAAGCATCCATTTAATAACAGTAGTATATAATTCTAGTTCTTCATCACAGACTGGGTTTTCTGCTCTTACAATAGCATCATAATCATTCGGGCTATGTAGTTTATCTTGCTTATCTAATATGATAAGAATATGAGCATGAGGAAGTACTCTTTTCTGAAATTCTATAACGTGCACATGTGCTGCAACTAAACCAAGAACTTGTTTGCTATAAATATCATCCTTCAGCTGCTCATATTTTACATCAAATATTCTTGTCGTAAGATCTGGACGATCTTGAGCTGATTGTCCACATAGTAGTTCAGAAGTGATTTCATCCCATGAAGGATTACATGTCATTATAATGAAAAGGTCAGGTTTTCCAAACTTCTGCACCAACGCCATGTCATCTTGGTAACATTGGTACATGTTGCATGAGCTTCCATTAAATGAAGCGGGTAATACTGTTCTTCTTCTGATGTTTCTTATATTTAATTTTCAAATCATTTTTAGCATGTTGATGATATTATATATATATTTGTGTGTGTGTGTATGTATATATGTATATATATGTGTATATGTATGTATATATGTATATAACATATTGTGCATATTAATTTTATTGAGCAATATAAATAAATTCATATACCTGTATTGTTCTCTCCAACATTCAACGCATCTGGTAGAACCACATACTGTTCTGATCTTATGTGATGTTGTTTTTCGCAAAACCATCTCATTGTACTACTTTCAATTTTTACATAATTATCCACAACATTATTGTAACAAACGTCCACCGAGCAGTAAAAGAGATGTGCTTTCTTGTCGAATCTATAATTATAAGATTCACTACTTATATAAGTATTTTACCGAGATAAATAAAAGTTGAGTAATATATTTGGTTAATACTATGATTATAAAGATATATAAAGTAACAATGATCTATGTCCATACCTGTAAGAGATATGCATAATACTATCGGCATGTAATAGGGATACCATTCTCCTTACGACTATTTAGGTCCAAACCATTATTTCCATAAGGTAGTAGAAGAGGATACTGTAAAGGATCATAACAACCATGCATCTCTGGTACTCTCATAACTTTTCTAGATACAGTTTGTACTACGATATCCCTACCATTTATGATACTTTTCTCATCACCCACCACTATTCCTACAATTTGTGAAGATGTCGGAAGTGCATGTTGTCATTGTAATGGTTGTTCCTTGATTATAAATCTACAGTCATGAATGTTAGAAAGCTGTGAAACTCGACAAAAAATTTGTGCAAAATTATTATTTCCATCTAATATATGTTGTATCTTTTCTAGTATTCTTCTATCCAGCTCTTCCTTTTCCGCCATATGATTTTCAATTTCCTGGTCAGTGTCATATATATACAACTGTAAAAACCTTGGTCTATATCCTTCTTGGGGTAGTAAGCTGCCAATATTATGATATATAAATCCTCGAGCATGAAAAGTGTAGACTCTAGCTTTTCCGTTTGCCAAATTTTCATCAATATGAACTCCTATTGAAGTGAAAGAAAATGCATGATTATATGATCGAATATTTCTTCTAAAGCATATACCATCATTACTTGTGTTAATGTAAAGGTTGAAGAGCTCAGATGGTGACTGTAATGGGGTAGTATAGTTCGTCCCTTCTCACAACATAGAGAGTATGTTTCATGTTCAAATAATTTTGCTAAGCAATGTGGACAAAATTTTGGTCGTTGTAATGAATGTCTTCAAAAGTCAATGTTGTATTTAAATTTTTTTGCAACGTTATGAGTTCATATATGTATGAGTGATGTCTTTGCATGTCATTATCATTTTCCATAATTTGTCGTCTTTGATGGTAAGAATTTCGACGGTGAGCTAGATAGTGTTCTCTTTCTTCTGTAAACGTAGTTTCTCTTTGTTCTCTTTATCTTTGACAATTTCTTTCTTGGCGGTAATCATAATACTCTTCATTTATATGCTCATTTGTCGCATTTGAGTTAATTGTCTCTATAACCATCATTTCAGTTTCTTCATATTGATTTAAATTCGTTTGGTGGTTGTTTACTTACGATACTATAAATAATTCTTCATTTGATTGATGCATGTCATCCAAATTTTCGTTGGTTATCTCATCTAAATTTCTATTTAAATACATGTTTTGAAGCCTTTCTCAGTGTAATCTATAAGCTTGACGATATCGAGCAAGATATGCTTCTCTTTCCTCCAGAGTCATGGCTTGTCTTCGTTCTCTTGCTCTTACTCGGTTAATTTCTCTTTGTTCATCGTTTGAAACATTTAATCTTCTATTTTGCCTTCTTTGATTATTCATTTTTGATACGCAACTGTATTAAAATATAAATATTCATGTATGATTAATAAGGATTTAAATTTGTTAATCATGCACTATAATTTCTATAGTATTAAAAAAATGGCAAGATCATATAACCAAAAAACATAAATGTTAAACAAAAATCTAAAAATGAAGCATTTAATACGATAATACTAAACGACGTACATTTGTCCTAATTAACTATTATTAAAGATTTGACGATAAATAATTTCATTTTAGTTGTCTACATTGTCACCATCCATTTTTCTCTGAATAATTTATTTGCAAAAATAAATGAAGAAAAATAAAATTAGACAATGAATACTTTTTATTATGTTTGTGTATGTATGTATGTGTGTTCATATATATAGAAATATATTAGTATATAACTTACCAACTCAGAAGTAAAATTTGGAACCCAGCCATAGTCTTCTATCAAGAGGGTGTGTTGATCGTTGCTTGGTTGTTCTTGTACTTCTTTTTTATTTTCCCCTGTTGCAGCTTTGATAGGTGATGCCTTATCGTGTGCCGATTTTTGTTTATTAGATTGTTTGACGTCCATTGTTTGCTTTATGATTTTAATGCGCCATAATGCTGGATTATAAAGATATGATAATGGTTTCATTTATGAGATATAAATGAATGAGCATTAATTTTAAAATATTATGCATATCTAATTTAAGAGCAAAAAAAATGTATGCATATAGTAATTTTTGGTTGTTTTATTCAGTGCTATCTGGCCTTAGAGAGCTTTATGCAATTTATATCATGTATCGCTACACGTTGTAGCAATGTAGTTGTAGGACGAAGAGATTTTGTAGCCACATATGAAAAGTGGCGCATGGCTTTATCGAATTTATATCTTGCATTGCCATACATGGCAGCTATGTAGTTCAATGCTTGAAACTTTATGCCTTCTAATTTCAAACCTTATGCATTGAATTTTTATTTTATGCTTAAAAGTGTAACTCAAAAAATAATTTTAACCGAAATTATTTACTAGCATCTACAATATCTCATATGATCTCTATTCCCAGCGTCCTTTTCCACTAACCAATTTCTTAATCTTCGGCCACTAATTAAAATTTAGCATAAACATCATTTAAGTCTTAACTATAAATATACTATTTCCACTTGCGGCTTATCGTATACAACATTGAATTGGTTTAAAATCCTTATATCAAACAAATGGAAGTTGAGAATGAGTACGTATCAATCAAAAATTCTACTAATGAAAATCCTTCAGCCTCCAACTTTGAGTTCAGGAGCAAAAAGTTGCTGTTAAAGCTAGAAGAAGGATGTGAAGACATCATATGTGGAGAACATTAATTGCTGGGGTTTTATAGTCAACCAAATGTTTAAGGATGCTATAGTTTTTTTGTCAACAACGTGTATTATTGTGCGGTGATATCAAAATATTGCCAAATATGCATTATTGTACAGACAATGGATTTTTTTGATGTAGGTGGGTGAGTGATTAAATGGTAATATACTGGCACAAATATGATTTATTTGCATCATATAAAATATAAACGACTTACATATAAATTACATATATTTTAAAGATTCTATTGTTTATTGTTCTCTTCATTGTTCACTTTCTTCCCTTTCTTGTTTATCCATTTTGCATATCTGACCCTCTTTTGTATTTTCTTATATTTTCGAATACCTTTTATGATTTCAACCTTTGTGAAAACCTTATGGCCTAATTATCCATTTATGAAGGTTAGTGATAACCCTATGAAATTTTTACAGCATTTTTTTTGTTCTGTTCATGAAATACTAGTCCACTCTATATGTTATTGCATTCTGTATACTTCTTTGGAAATCAATCATAAGTAAACTACCAACTATAGTTTGAAAATTTTGTAACTGTGTATGCTATGTATAATATCAAGAGTTTGCTTCCAACTAAAATGATGTCTTAAATAGTAACAGCTATCGCAATGCAAATTTGAAATCAAATTTTGCATGTCTGTGTTTATAAAGAGAACTTTTTATGAAACGTATTTCGATTCTTCTAACTTTCTATGTTTCGATTGAAATAAAACAAATATGAATTTGGACATTTAAAGGAAAATAATATCTCTATTTAAAATATATTAACTCGGTTAAATGATGTATAATTGACTCTGTCACATGCTTGCTTACTTAGAGCAGAGGCATATTTGCATCAGCCATATGGGGTAATCTTGTACAATCATGTACATGCGTAAAATATATATATTGTATTATACACAAATAACATACAAAGACAACTAACCATTTGCTTTATCAAAAACATACTATAGTTAGTTTTGGAAAAGAGTTAACCAACCAAGCATGGAAAATGAGAGGGGATTAAACCTGAAAAAAATTATAATTGTTACCAAGCTAGCACCTTCTGACCTATTGACACAGTTATGCACAGTTAGTTTGATTTAAAGTGCAATCCTACTACCTCCCTTCTCTGCAACAGATTGTACAGCAATTAGTTTGGGACTCGTTAAAGCAACACATGCAGTGGAAGTTCGTTGTAAAAAGCAGCCATGTTTGTTTCAATACTTAACTATAATTTAAATACAGTAGATTTATTCCCATGTGAAGAATATATAGTATCAAGTAATTATATTAGAGTTTAAGAATAGATTTATATTAGAGTTTAAGAATAGATCTTATTTGGTTTAGTTTTAAATGCATAAATATGTTTTAATATTTGAATTAAAACCAAATTCAGCAATATATTATATGATATGTCAATAGAATTATATAAGCAAACTAATAATATGATACCCGGTAGAGAGGAACCTTTCCATGGCCCTTAGGTTGAAGATGTTGAAAGTATCAAAATGAAGTAGTGTGATTATAGAGGATGATGTGAAAAAATGAGAAAACATGGTATTAGTATTTATAGAGGGGAAGTAGAACTGACGTGTTCATAATAGCATAGAAATAGGTACAACTTGGTAAATTTTTTAACTCGGTAAACTGCAAATGTAGAGATATTTAAGGATAGCACCGGTATGATGATGACTCGGCAAAAGATTTCTATCACCGTACAGAAGTTTAATTTGTAAAGTATGTCGTTGTGAACTTTATTTAATTTTAAAGTAAAGGCATAGGGCTTTGTTTTGTAAACAATATTTAATGAGCATAGGTTGATCGTCCTTACACGCATAGTGTATCATCATCATGTGCAGCATGTAGGACATTGTACATAGTATGTAAAATATAGGTAGGTATTGGTAGGTAAAATAGCAAATATTTACATGGTTAATATTATATACATCAAGCACATGCATCTTACAGCTTGCGGCTGCCTCAGTACATGGGTACTACATGTATTTTGGTAGATGTATTGACTCGACGAATAAAATTTGAATTTAAATGAGAAGCGAGAATATTTAGGGAAGGAAATTAAAAAAAATAAATTTAAAAAGGGCATTTTGGAAAGTTCACGTTTACACCAAAAAAGTGTGACACCAAAGGTATTACAATTATTATTAAAGATAAAGATATAATCAAATTGGAACAGAGCCAGCCTTTAGGTAAAGCAACAGAAGCAATTGCTTTGGGGCGCAAAAAATTCTAGGGCACCAATTCATATCTATTGAAATGCAAAAGCCAGCAGTTGAAAAGAAATTTGCATGTATTTTGCATCTCGGGAGCAAGCGTAGCACCCAACTCCAGTGGCAACAATGGCCTCTCGGTGGCTACGGTGGCAACTCGACGGGACACGACGACTCTAATTCCAAGGCGACGTCTTTAGGTTTCACAAGGCGACGTATTTAGTTTTCACAAGGCGACGTTTTTAGTTTTCACAAGGCGATGACTCAAGATTCTGCAAGGCAGCAGCTCCATCACTGGCATCAACATAGGCGCATCTTGAAAAGGTGTGAATTTTTTTTCACCAATTGGTATAAAATTTTGATTCCAAATCCCAATATCTATAAATTAGTAAGTTATCAATGCCAGTGATCTTTTTCTGTCATCAGATGAATTATTGTTTCTACTTCTATATGTTGTTATGTCTCCTTTTATATGAAATTTTGATTTGTTGCACAATTTTACTTTTACAAAAGTTGATTTTTTTTCATCGGTCTCGAATAACTTGCGCATGCTGTGTAACTATATTAGTTGACTCTTGGATTGCTTCGAGTCTTCGATTTAATTTTTCTCAGTTGTTTGATGATTGCAATTTGAATTTTTTTTGTACAGTACTCAATTAACAATCTCTTTGTTGACAACAGAAAAGGTACTCTTAAAATGGAGCAAAGCACTCATAAAATTTATAACTGACAATTAGATGCGTTCATACAGTGGAGCAAAGCATTTATAAGTTATGCATACCATAATTTTAGGAAAATTCATAAGTTTAAATGCTATTTTGGGATAATGCAACCAAAATTATTAATTGGGAAAATTTTAGTTTAGAATGATCTATAATTGTTTGTTATTTTTGAATAATTATTATTTTGGAATAACGTAGAATAAGGATTGATTTAGGACAATGCTTAACGGGTTTAAGTTCATTTCTAGTGTTGTTTGTGGAAAAAAAATTGTTTACGGATAGAAAGATACACGATTTAGCGAAAAATATCATTTAACCTATTAATTTTTCATTTTTTAACACTTATGAATATATAATATTTTTTAATGTTTTATAGTATTTTGATGATTTAATTAATGATAATAACATTAGATTTTTTAAAAAGACCTTGGTTTTGCAATTGGTTTTAGGTAGCAAAACTTCTAGGACCAGCCCTGAATCGGAAAGACATATCAAGGGGAGTGCAGAATACAACAGCTGCTATTGCTTTTGCATGAAATGACACATTGATTTTCGGCCCAAGCTGCTTTTCTGAGTGAAAAAACTAAAATAATGGATGGTGAGCAAATCTCTATTGGTCATTATTTATTTATTCGGTAAAAATTTGAATGGCGAAATAAAATCAGAGGACTACTTCAGCGACAAACGCTAACATGAATTAATTAATGCAAATCTTAAAGGTGAAATATGAATTAATCATTGAAGACAAATAACTACATGAGAAATGTTGCATGTAGCTTTAAGTTTGCGCCTCACGGTCATAGTGCTAATATAATCCTAGCCGTCATTATGAGGTTAAGTTTAGAGGGTTGCTAATTCAAAAAAAAATTCCTTATTGTAATATATGTTAATAATAGGGATGAATATACTAAATAAGAAAGGTATTGTTGTAATGTGCATTGCATATGGAGTCTATAAATATGGAGTTCGATTGTATTGTAAAATCTGTCTCAGTTCAATAAATTGTTCTCTCTCTAATGGTCTCTATTCTCTTTATTTTGTAACACGTTAATAGCACGAAGGTGTTTCTTCTTTTATTTTATTTTCTTACTGCTCAACTAGGGATATTTCTTTGAGTAGCACAAACTTTCTATATACTGCATTCTCAATATTCTGCACAGGAATACGAACTAATTATTGTTCTCAACCTCTTCACGTTCAAACTTTCCAACTTCTCAGCAAGTAATTAGATATTAATTACTCTGACTGTTCCACTTCTGACCATTCCAATTCTGAGGCTATTCATATTCAAAATCCTATTATATATTAGTGCAGACGAGTCATTTATAATATATCTACATTTGTTCTATTTCTTATTTCCTTTAAAACAGAAAGCAGGTGAAGGAATTGTTCTTGCATTTCTTTATAAACTCTTTACTTTTCCTCTGTGCAAGAAGGTAATTGTCAATATCATGTTTTTTGATAAAGCTGTCAAGTCAGCACATGCTAGTTTGAGGTTTGCTTCTATATTTTTTTATGTCTTTTCTTGTATCACTCTTATTTTAATCCTTTGGCTTCTAAATTCAATATTTTTTTGCGGATCTGTGGCCAAATAAAATTCAAAAGTTTGGAATTGAACATACGCAAAAGCTGACTTTCCTTTCTTGCATGATAAATACATGAAAGTTGCAAAATCCAAATATTTGGTTTTGGTGAAACATTTTTTGGGGTATAGTTGTTTAATACCATGAATGAAGACTTTTCCATTTTTTTAACTTTTAGCTAAGAAATGAACATTGTTAAGAATAGGAGATGACTATTTTGATATTTCATGGTAGTGCCTAATAAATTTTCAAACATGAAATGAAAGATATTAAGCAACTAAACAAATTATAGATGCTAGAGATGTAACAGTGTGATTACTTTTAGTTGGCCTTGTTTTCTTATCTCATCAAGTTGTACTGCCCTTGACATTGTGCCAATTTAATTGTATGTATGTTAACAATGTTCATCTTCAATTTTTTCTTATAATCTCTGTCATTTGTCCATTAGTCTGGTTGTTTGTAAATGAGCTATTAATTGTAATTTATTCATCTGTTATTACGCCTTTGTGGTCCTTGGTATTGCGGATTACTGATTAACTCTATGGTTCTACATATAAAACATTTTGGACCTTATATTATGTACAAACAAATAAGTGAATGCTGTTGTGGCGAATATTTTCACCTTATGTAATTTATTTTATGTACAGTTCACAAAATGGCAAACATCGCCAAGCTTGAATTTAAAGCTTTGGATGTATCTGGAGAAAACTACTTATCATGGATACTAGATGTTGAGATTCATTTGCAATCTCAATGCTTAGAAAATGCCATTAAAAATGGCAATACTATGTCCCAACAGGACAAAGCAAAGGCTCTAATATTCTTAAGACGTCATATCCAAGACGATCTAAAAACATAATATTTGACTGAAAAAAACCCACTCCACTTATGGAACTCCCTGAAGGAGCGTTATGACCACCAGAAGACGGTTATACTTCCAAACACTAGGCAAGAGTGTTTGAACCTGAGGTTTCAAGACTTTAAGTCTGTAAGAGAATATAATTCCGCAATGTCTAGAATCACTTCTAAACTGAAATTATGTGGAGAAAAGGTGGATGACGCACAAATGCTTGAAAAGACTTTCTCAACATTTCATGCCTCGAATATACTCCTGCAGCAGCAATATCAAGAGCGTCATTTTACAAAATATTCTGAACTCGTAGAATGTCTACTAATTGCTGAACAAAATAATGAATTGCTTATAACAAATACTCCTCAAGACCAACTGGTTCAACTACATTTCCTGAAGTTAATGCTAATTTTTCCCACTCTGAAAGAGGTAGGGGTCGACATCAAGGTAGAGGACGTGGTCGTGGACGTGGATATAACTCCAAAGGAGGCGGTTATGGTAGTTTTTAACAAAACCACCAATTTTAAAAAGCAACAAAAGAAAATTGAGCCTGTAAAGAACAATGATTCAGCTTCAGAAAATAAAAGCGATCATGAGGAAGTTTGTTATAGATGTGGACGATCTGGTCACTGGTCACGTACATGTAGATCATCAAAGAATATAGTTGAAGAATATCATAGCTCGAAGAATATTGAGGTAAATAATGATGAAGAGTTAGCTGAATACACTATCTGAAGTTAGATGATTTCTTCGAGGATGACAATGGAAATTTCATTAATGATGAAAATCTAAGTGCAATGATCAATAATATGACCGAATTGATCAATTAGAAACAACTTCAAGTTTCTTATGTTGTAACAACCCGATATTTTCAACCATTCGCATCCATTATAAGTGTATAGGTAGAAACTCATGCCGGAATTGAATTTCTCAAAATACCGCGTTGTAAATAAAAATTTGGCAAATCTCAGAATATACAGTAAATAAAAATCAAAGATCATAGATACAGAGTAATAATAATGCACCGGAAGTAAAAGAGATAGTAGTTCATGAAGCTACTATATAAATATATCAGAGTTACATAAGATACAATAGAAGAAATAAAGTATAACAGAAGTTTAAATATGATAACCAAGTATAAGCTGAATAGAACAACCGAACTGAAAAGATGAAACTTGACAAATAGATAATCTCCAGCGATTCCAATCTCCAGAAAGTGGAAATCCAAATCTGTGAATAACTCAGATTGACCCGAGCGTAAAAAAAATACAAACACTCGAGTCAGGACATACATACTTATACAATGTAAACCAACTCAAGTGAACTGTAGCAAAGATACAAGTAACTTAGAAGATGCTTGGGACCGCCCATCCTCTAAGGATCCGTTAAACTATTTACTATATAGTATATTTGCGCTATATACAGTAGTGTCTAATCAGTAAAGTATAATCATATAGAAAATAGCGTTAAGGGGATGGTGAACCTTAACGCGGTCGGATCTTTAAAACCAAAATCGTAGTGGGCTCGATATAAGGAGATGACACGGCACGCGAGGCAATGCCAAGGTGGATACACCGTTTGCACTCCCGGACCGGTGGTGACAGCAAGCCAGCAGCTTCCGCCCACCTCGAACAATACCCCCGAATCAAAGTGGCGTCACATATCGAATCGCAAAAGTAATAGAATGGTTTTCGATGGAGCATGCTCGATGAAAGGGTGCGACCCTTTGTGTAGCCCGGTATAGCTCCTGTTTTAGTCATTTATGCCAACTCACGGGAGTTGGGTCCACGTAATATACCTCGAGAACGTCGCCACCATCCCACTTCATTCTGGAATCTCCACCGCGTACACAGTTGTTAAAGTGGTTTTCGGTATTGGCCGGCTATAAGACAATATCCGATCCCGGTCTCTTTAACAACCAGTCGTTATTATAACCCGTAGTTATAACTTTAAAAAAAAATATTTTATACTTCAAAATAAAATATCATTTCAACCCACATCTTTATCAAAATAAAGATTAAATTATTTCCAAACCATTTCAATATATCATCATATCATATCTTTCGATTCAAATATTTATCAAAATAAATATCAAGTCATTTCTAACCATTTCAATATATTAAATTATCATATCCTTTCAAAACTTCCTTTCAAATCATTTTAATATATAAAATATCATAACCTTTCAAAACATCGTTCAAAATATCTTATCTTTCAGCACTTCCTTTCAAATTATTTTAATATCAAAATGACATATCTTTCAAAACTCCATTTTCAAATCATTTTAAATATCAGAATATCAAATCTTTTCAAACCACATTTCAATCATTTAATATATCAAAATATCAAAACCACATTCATTTCAAATCATTATGCATTTTATTCAATTTAAAATATCATTTCAATTCACATTTCAAAACAGTTTATATTCAAAAAAAAATCATTTTTAATCATTAAAATGAAGTTATTATGTTCAATAATTAAATTATTAAATTTCCAAAATTTTCAACTTCCAAAGTTCATTTATTCACTTAAGTTTATCAAAACAGTGAAAATTCACTTTTCGTGGCATTTAGAAAACGCTACGGAAAGATACATTCAAAACAGTTCAATTTAACAAAATACAACATTTTAAAATGTTGTAATAGGGTTTACTTAAATTTCAAATAAACTTAGTTAAATTCAAAAATTATAGCACTTACAAAAATTGCTATAATAGTTTTTATTTCAATTTAGCTTTTTAGTTCATTATCATCAACTACAGCATTTACAAATGCTGTAATATCATTTACATTGTAATTAATAGCATTTCAAAAATGCAGTCAATTAACTGCAAATATTCAATATAATTTATCAACCAATTATATTTTTTATTTGAAACATTTTTAACTCATAAAGTCATACATTTTCACATTTATAAACATCATTTAATTTTCCTCAAGTTCATGATTTTATAAAGTTAAATTTCCATTCAAAAATCAAGATTTAATAATAATTCACTTATTAAATTGCAATGTTCAATTTTAAATTCATTGCATTAAATTTCAGCTTAACATTTAAGTTCAAATTCTCAAATATAACTTAGTTTTATTTTTATTTACTTAACTAAAAGTTCACCTTTAAGTCAATTTCATAAATTTCCAATTTAGTTATATTTCAAAATTTCAACTTAAAGTATTCATTCATTTCACATTTCAACTTTATTA
Source organism: Allium cepa (assembly GCA_030765085.1). Taxonomy (NCBI): domain Eukaryota; kingdom Viridiplantae; phylum Streptophyta; class Magnoliopsida; order Asparagales; family Amaryllidaceae; genus Allium; species Allium cepa. Next base: position 346,893,139 of record CM060939.1, on the reverse strand, counting down.
AAATCATTAATATGATATAAAATCACTTTGAGTTCATTTAAATTCAAATTATCATAAATTTATCATAATTTCATATTCAATTTAATTTCAAATTATAATTAAATCAAATTTTCCAAAATAACTTACGTTCAAAATTTTCTAACTTTTCATTAATTCATTTTACTTACAATTATTCAGAAAATCAATAATATTTTACAAAAATCATTTTTAATTAGATTTAAATCAAAATGTTTTAATATTTACATTTCTAAAATAATTTAAAAAAATTAGAAAAACATATATTAACTACGGGTCTGTATATAATTTTCTACACTAGGAAAAGTGATATGGGTAATATATCATTTCAACCCGTAATTTACAAAGAAAATCCGGGTTTTATCATTTCAAACCCGCAGTCCCAAGTAAATAAAATAAGTTGAAAATCGTTCAGGCCTATCATTTCAGCCCATAACGATTTTTTCCTATTCTAAAGACCGTTCGGGTATGTATCATTTCAACCCATAGTGATTCTAATCTAAAGGGAATTGTAGTGTGATGAACAGATAAAATAAACAGAATAACATGAAATAACAGTAACATATAATATAATAGGTGTAATAACAGGTGTGAACATCATATTATAATAATATAAGCAGTTATAACATGATCATATAATTCTACAGATTCACAGGGTGTCAATTTACTGCTTATATAAGTACATAATGTCTGGTGAGAATAACTCACTTTTTTTTTGCTGGAGATATCAATTAGAATGACACAACGGATCCAGAAGGCACGACCTTTGATTTGAGTGGAGAGAAATAGCCAAGATATCATCTTGTAAACAACCCCAAAACAAGACAATATAACTTATGAATATTCAACCAAAACAATATAGAAATAATTGGAAATTGAAAGGCAACAAAGACAAGATAACTTGACCTTGCTACAACCATTCAAAAGCTCGACTAAGGGGGTTCATTTTCTTAGCCATGATGATGATATGAGTGTGGGAGAGACAAGGCTAATAGCCTTGCAAACATTCAAACAAAACAAACAAATAACATAAATTTTCAAACCCAAATTCAATAAAACAATGTTAGAATTAAATGCATAAAACAAAGCCAAAGTTTTTGCACTTGCTTTCTACTTCCTATGCTTTAGCTATAGATCTGAAATACCTGTCTAAGGAGTGGGTTAGGATCAGGTCTTGGGCTCATAAGGTTCAGCCATATCTTGGAAGTAATGGTGCAAAGGTGGATGGACATAGGTGCAACAAAACAACAACTACAAGGCAAATTCATCACTTCTATGCTATAAATGGGTTCGGCCATAGGCACTAGGGGCATGGACAGTGGGTCCAGGTGGTGGTGGGTGATGTGGAAGAGGGTGAATGTTAGGTCAGAGGTGGTGGTGGTGGTGGAAGTGGCGGCAAAAGGTGGATGAAGGTGATGGTACCAAAACTAGGTCAGCTTGAGTGCATAGGTGATGGATTTGTGGATTTTGGTGGTGGTGTTTGCCTTGGGGTTGCTTGGCCTGCCATGGTGGTGATCTAGGGTGGATGATGATCAGAGAATAAAGTGGTGGAGGTTGGCCTAGATCTGGTTGAGGAGGAGTGGAGCCATGAAGTAGAGAACAAGTTGCAAAATCACATAGAAAAACTACAAAGCAAGAGAAGAGAAGAAGATTTTACCAAATTTTTGCAAGATGGAGGCCATGATTTTTTTTAGGGTTGAGAAGCTTTGAAAATATGTGAAAAATATGAGAGAATGCTGCTGAGAAGAATAGAGAAAGGTACGGCCAAAATAAATGGTGTATTGATTGAAAAAGAAACGGTAAAAGAAACGGTGAAACAACTTTACGTTTCTTAGCTTTTAAAACCTTCCATACTTCCTTTTCTTTTAAATCAAGTAAAACAAAATAAATTTCAGAAAGTACATCTAAAACCCAAACAAAGTGAAAAAAATAAAAATATATAATTAAAATTAAAGAAAATATAAAAAAATTAAGGAAATTGCTTAAAAATTGAAAACAGGGTTCAAAAATTACAATTAAAACATCAATGGCTTTGGAAAAATATCTACTTCATTTTAAAAATATTCTAAAGCAAAATTTTGAAATAAAATAATTTTTTTATCATTTCTAAAATAAAATAAATAATTAAATTGGAGAAAAATAGAAAAGAACTAAAGAAAATTTTAAAAATTGAAAACAGGGCATGGAAATTACAAGAAAAATACTACTAGCTCTAGAGAAATTCCTACCTCACTTCAAAAATATTAAAAGACAAAAACATACATAAAAATAACATATCAATACATATTACAATTAAATATGACAAAGAAAAATAAAATTTACACTATTTAAAATAACAAAATTGCAGAATAAACAAATTGCACTCAATATTGAAATATACATAACTTTCACAATTTATATCCGCTTCCAACGAAACAAAACGTAGTGTTCTTAATATTTATGCACTTTCATAATAAAAGATAAAATTTAAATTTTCAAACTTTTAAAAATTTAAATTAAAAGTCAAAGTTTGACTATTTTGATCAAAAACTCACTTTTTGAAAAATATTCTTTTTAGTCATGCTTTGGAATGATAATTCATATCAAAACTAAAGTTTATCATTCAAAATAAATAAAATAAGTTTTTAAATCAAAAATTCAATTAAAATAATCAAAATATACAAAAAAAATAAATCACAAAATACAGGGTTGTTACATATGTGGTTTTCGTTTTATTTCATTAGCTTGCATTAATAAATTAGTTTGAAGTTTGTGTTCGTTTGTATTTCCCTTTGCAGAACTAGTTAAAAATAATATATAATGTGGATGTCGTTCTTAATCAGTAGCCTATTTCAAACATATTACTTTGTTTGTTTACATTACATTTATTTATTCGTACAAATTTTTAATGATTGACTAATTATTGTCTTTATATCTAAAGGTATGGAATGCCATTTGGGTGCTGACATATGCTTACTAGATAGTGCAACTACTCATACAATTTTGAAAAACCAGAAGTTTTTATTTGAACTATCTGAAAATTTCTCAGCTAAAGTCTCCACTATAGCCGGATCTGCTAATATAATTGATGGGTCTGGAAGAGCCCATATTGTGGTGACCCGACTTTCCACCACTAGAAAATCGCATCATCCTTAAGAAAGAAAGGGATAGAAACGAGAAAAGACGGAGAAGAAGAAAGAAAAAACATCAGAATCTAAACAGCGGAACAAATAAATTATATTAAACACAAAATACATTACATAATTTACAATCATTATCAGAGTTACACAGCTAAAACAACACATACTAGGCAGTTATAAACACCTGTCTAGTTATACAACTCAAAGAAACAACTAAGAGAAATCTACACAGCGGAAAACTATTTATATCTACACGCAGAAGCCTCCTGCTCCATTTGCTCCTCCAGAATTCGTCAAGCCAACCTAAAATCCCCTGGCTACTCGTAAAAATTTGAGTACCTAAGAGTTTAAGAAAAACAGAATAAACTCCAGGTGAGACATAGGTCTGGTGTGAGTAAACGGTTAAAGTTGCTTAACTTTAAAAACCTTTTGAAAGAAAAGGTATCACGTAAGACTTTCCACACATAAACATGTAAAAGTTTTTACCTTACGCTAACCAAAACATTTGATAGGAAATCCGATGATATTATAATAGTGTCTAGGGTTTTCAAATAAATATGAAATAGTCGAAATTGTTACATGATTAAATTCCAGCTACAAGCCACGAAAGTGGGTAATACAATCAAAACCGTTGGCACTTATTAGATTTTGGATTCCATACAATGGCAGGGCTACTGGGGTACCGCCGTCATAGTACGTGGCCTAGATCACCGTACCGAGGAGCCACCCTAACTCCCCTGCAACACAAAGTCGGACCCATTCCTTACTGAATAGTTCCAAATAAGAAACCCGTGGCGGATGTAGCTATTCAACAGCCCACACAGCCGAAATAAAAGGGACCTCTAGACAGGGGTAAATCTTACTCTCAAGTGGGGGCTACCCACGAAGCCTTGCTGCACCTCCCCTGTTTTAGCCATTCCCGGTTGATGAGGCTTGAGGCTACGATTATCTTTAGTGAACACATCACTTAGAATGCTCATCGTCTACCTGACGATGTTCTGAAAGCATTCAATCCATACAAGTTCGTTTCGGGTTCGAACGAAACCGAAGGCATTATCTCGTTACACTCATTTTGGAATCACCCTCAGAGTTAACGACAATAACCCTTGCACTCTAAACCACCATCTCAAACCTATAAGAACTAATTCCGTCAAACTCATTATGGAATCACCCACAGAGTTATACTGACGTGTAGTCCTTACACCTCGAGTCTCCACAAAGCTCCACTTTGATTCACGACCTAATGTTTAATTGGAATCGATGTGGTTTTCGGATATCCAAATATGGAAACCCGATCCCGGTCTCATCGAAATCCAAAGCGTGTCTTTGAGGTCCAAGTTGTTTTAAAGTTAAACAATTAAATTCATCGCAGAATAGATAATTCACAAGTCACAATTGATAACTACATTATCAAAATAAACAGATGATCCATAACAAAACAGGTAATCCACATCATTGGCATAACAGATAATCTATATTACCATTACAATGCAACCCAGCATTCATATCACACAACATTATTTATCTCATTTCTGAGATTACATCCATTCAAAACAATCAATGTCATCCATCCATACATAAGCAATGATTTACTTAATCACAACATAATTAATTTAAAATGAATTAAATTAACTATCTCTATCTTTAATTAATTTAAAGTGAATTAAATTAATTACTTCATCTCTTAATTAATTTAAAATAATTAAATTAATTACCTTTATCAAAATAAATCTTGCTTACTTACTCATTAATTAAACCAATTAATTTATCATCATCCTAATTAATCAGCCTTGATTAATTAACTCTTAATCAAGTAATTAATTCTTAATTATTCTTATTAATCATATCAATTAATGAACCTTAATTAATTGCTTCAATAATTAATTAACTATAATTAATTACATTATTGCTTAATTAATTACATTAATTAATCAGGTTAAATTAATTACTTCAATTAATTACTTAAATAAATATAAACATTAATTAATTGTCCTAAATTACTTCTTAATTACTTTTAATTACTTTATAAATTCTTTGATTTATTACACCAAGCAATAAACCTTTAATTACTTTAACAAGTAATTACCCATTTAAAATTACTTCCCAATCAGTAATTTTACTTATCTCAATTACCTCTGTAATTTATTAATTACTTATCTTAAGTAATTACTCTTATCAAAACTTATTAAGTAAACATACTTAATCATTTATCAAGTGACTATATTTAATTAATTTATAAATTAATTAACTTACTTGATTTCACTCATCTCATAAAACATAATCGAGTAATTCATCCCTTAATTACTCGTTAACCAAATTAATCTTCAAATAACAGATTAATTATCTTCAACTATTAATCAATAAACCTTAATAATTAATCAATCCTTTAATACAAAGTAATTAATCACTAATTACATTCATAATTAATTAACTAAACTTAATTAACAATTTAATTAACTCTTAATCATTAATTAATAAACTTAATTATTAATTAACAATCTTAATTACAAATTAATTAATCCATAATTAAAATTAATTAATTCTTAATTACAATTAATTAATCTTTAATAATATTTAATTAATTTCTAATTAATTTGCATTTTAGATTAATAACCCTTTTAATTATAAATTAAGAAAACCCTAATTATTACTTAATAAAACCTTTATTAAGTATTAATTAATTACTATTTTAATTAACTCTTAATTACTTAAATAAATAAGTAATTACAATTTAATTAATCATTAGTCATAAATTAAATCATCATCTTAATTAATAGTTAACTAAATAAATAATTATACTTAATTAATTACTTAATTAACCCCCTTTAAAATAATAATTAAATTAATTAATTAACTTAAAATTCCTTAATTAACTAACTAATTACAAATTATTAATACTTAATTATTATTTAAGATAAAACATTATCTTAAATAAATCTTGAAATCTTTACTTAACTTAATTCATTAATTAAATTAAATTATAAAGAAATCATTAATTACTTTCCTTAATTATTAGTTAACAATTCGTATTTCGAGTTAATAAATTATCTTAATCTTTAATTGTTAATTTTAAATCATTTTCCACTAATTAATTTAAATAAAACATTTACTTAAAATTCTCTTTTATATTTCAAAATAAGATTTGAAAATAAGATTAACTTAAAACGTTTAAACAAATCATGCAAATTCATTTATAAAAACAAATCAATTTAAAAACAAGAATTTAACTTAGCTTAAAATTTTAAAGTTTGAAACTTTATTTATTTTAAATTAAAACCAGGTTGAACATTAAATTGGGTTCGACCCATGTATACTTGAATTTAAGTATAAGTACATTTTTTTTAAAACAACCTGCCCTTTTAAAATTTTAAAACCGTTTTAATTTAAAACTTAAAACTGTTAATCAAACAGTTTAACACTGCAACTCAAATTCCCAGAGACCACGCGAGTATTACCCTGAGCCACAACCAAAAATACTCGAGCTTTCCCCCGAGTCTCCTCCCTTACTACCCGAGCTAAATCCTAGTAACACAAACCCAAAACAAAACCCAATCCCACTGACAATAACCAACCCTCGTGCAACCTGCACCGGTGCCGGCTTCATTCCGACCAACGTCGAACCCACCGACAAGTCATTCTACCACCCTACAAGCCTCCACGACCAACCAAACTCCAACATCTACCCCAAATTGAATTCGAGCATCCTTGAGGTACAGAACCTAAACACCATCATCAGCAAACCCCAAAATCATCATCTCTGATCAACGTTAAGCACCACAACTCCGGCCATAGATCACTGACCCACCATATGCTTCCTTCATCCAAGATTTCACCCAACTCGTTGCAGAGAAGAAGGTGCAGTAGCTCAATTTCCAGCAAGAACCCAAAACTAGGTTAAAAATGAATCTCTGGCAAAATCAAACTTCTCAGTGATTTATAAATTCTTCAACGATTTTTGCAACACTCTCTGATACTTCACCTAGCTCCATCAACCATCTCAAGTAGTCCAAATTCACAGACCAACAGATATCACCAAAAACCCATTTCCAGATAAACCCCAAATGCTAGCTTAATACAAACTTAAAAATTGTAATATTTGTTTCTAAGTTCCTAACTTTCCAAACTGATCAAGGATATAAGCTTGAATTAATAAAATTTAACATTTGATTTTAATGTATTTTGAAAATTCCCACTGTTCTTTACTGTTAATTTCAAATGCAGGCATATTTTATCACTTACATACTTATTAATATTTTTAATTTCTATTTTATGCCAATCTACTCTATTTTGTTTTCTTGATCCAAGTATCATCGGTGAATAAATAAAAGATATGAATTTAACTTTATTTGTTAATACCACAACCTGGAACGGAGTCATATCATCATGCACAATCTAAAACTAACATCACTAAAGTGTTCATACACATATATTCACATGCAAAGATAGTTTGTCACAGAAATCATATGAAAGCAAAATCTAAAACTACTTAAGCTTTAATTAGAATGTTTACTCACCTCAATAAGAAATGCAGTGCAGGGTTTTACGAAAAATAACAAGAAATTGCAAAATGCTTTGAATTGATGATGAAGCTTCATTTGAAACAGAGAAACCTTCAGGTTTGCTTCAACAATTTGTTTCAGGTAATACTTTGACTCATAATATACACTTGCATGCATTTTAAAAATTGAGGTAGACATATTGATGACAAAACTAGAATTGTCAAAATGCTTGAATTTTGAAGATGAAGCCTCTTTTGAACAGAAGTGCTCTTGAACCATATTCCTGCTTGCATGCATTTGAAAATTTGGGGCAGACATTCAAATGCAGAACTGGGTTGTTAACATGCATCAAACTCTGAAAACAAACTGCAGATATTGTTTTGAAGATAAACTGCAGACATGCAGTTGATTTGGAGGAAGTTTCAGGTTTCGGTAACAGGGAGTAGTGTTTGAGTTTGAAGAGTGTTTGCAAGCTTGGGAAAAAAGTTGTACAGGAAGAAAAAAATTGCAGATTTTTTTTGAGGAGAATTTTGATTTGAACAATGATTTTTTTTCAGATTTTTGGAGAGTAAAAGTTCGCATGATGGTTAAAGAAAAAAGAAAAAAATGAGAAAGAGTGTTTATATAGGTAATTTCAGATTTTATTAAATTAAAAAGAAAATTAAAAACAATAATGGACACTTGTCATTTAATTACATGAATGTTTTACACTTGTTAACAAAGTGTTTTAAAACTTATCACATGTCAAATATAGTTTGTTTTTATTTTGAAAGACTTTTTAAATTATTTCCTAATGAACAAACATGTTTTCTTAATTTGAAAAATGCTTTTCTATTTAAATATCTAATAAACAAATCCATTTTTACATTTATAAAAGTATGCTAAATTTATATAAGTACAATCTTTAAAAAGAACATAAAATGAAAATCAATTATAATTTAAATAAAGTTATATACAATATTTCAAACTTATTTGAAATGTTATTTCCAAGCCTTGCATTTGTTCTTATTAAATAAATACAAATCCAAATTTCCATAAAAAGAAAAATACAAAATCTTATTTTTAATTAAAAGCATTATCTATATATTTTAAAAACCAAACTATATATATTATTTTATTTTAATGTGTATGTATATCCCTTTGAATTCTAATTTATATTCAATTCAAAGTTAAATTTAAAAATCCAAATCTAAAATCAATTTAAATGAATAAAATATCAATTTTTAAATAAGCTTATTATTATTTACAAGTAATTTATCCTACTTTAAAAATCAATTTAAAATACACAGATATAGATATATTTAAACGCACTTATAAATTTTGAAAATAATAAGTCAAATTAGAATTGATTTACACAATACAAAATAATAATTATTATAAAACCAATCTATAACCAAAATTAAAACATTATATTATTATTACTTGGTTAATTATCTGTGAAAATAACAATTTTATCAATTTCAAATAATTAAATTAAGAGATTATCAACATTTTAAACTCTTGGAAATTCCGGGATATTACAATCCTCCCCGCTTAACAGAATTTCGTCCTCGAAATTTAAAACAAAGATAATCCAAAGTTTTATTTTATTTTCAGCCAATTCAAACATTCATAACAGCCATACACTATAAATCAAACAAACAATTTCATCCAATCAACCAATTCAATCAAATAATTAACACTAGCTATCCGGACACAGATCCAGATAAACTTCCTAAAATTATCTCGAGTTTCCCAAGTACAGACATAGGGATACTCGCTCTACTAAACCCAAACCAGCTATACTGCTAAGCTACTGAGTTCCTACTCAGCTAGATCTAAAATCTACGCAAGATACTAGATCACAGACAAGACTGATCAGCAACTAAAACCTTCACAGAACTACTGGTCTCAAAACCAATGATGAACCAAAACACGTACTCCCTCAGAGACACGTGAAATAATTTGAATTCCAGTCTTCCAAACTGGCAATTCAACTCTTCAGACCAAAGCACTGATCTCTACAAAAACTCAGAAGAATCCAATATACCTCGGGGCTCATTAAAACTTATTGCTCCCTTTTACCGGATAAAACCTCAACAACATCGAAGTCTCCAACTTCGAATTCCAAATTCTTCCGTTACTTAACCTCAAAACTTACCGGATAATCCGGGCTACCTACAGATCCTTCCTGATCAGCTCAACCTTCGCTGATGCTTCTACAACAACTGGATCAAATCACCAACTGATCCTCACAAGATCAATCCAAAAATCATAACCAAACTTCACTATCAACAGTAGAAAACAACTTCTCTTATCCAAAAAAAAGAACAGAATCACTTGCCAACTTGCCTCAGATTCTGAAAAATTCCAGTAGAAACTCTCTAATCCAAAATACTGCAACTTCCGGCTGCTTCTACTCAAGAACAACAACCACCTTGCTTCCGCTGCACAACTCTGATCTGGAGCAGATGAAAATCCCATCGAATGAACACAGGCACATACTAAACATCACATCTCGGAAATATGGTTCAACAGAAGTTCCAAGAAATACAAAGCTGCTTCACCAAACAATCAACCTAGGAGACAACCTTCTACCCAATTGAATCACCGGTATCACTCCTGACATCAAGTTGATTCAGAACTCAAACTCCAATGCGGATAAATCTCTAACTTTCATGAAGATATATCCGGACAATCTTCAACAACACATAACTTCTACATCCTCTAGAGATGCCACAAATCCAAGCAAAAGACTATCTAATATAATCACTAAACCATCGCAAGTCACTTTTGCGATCAACCCAACCCAATATTCAAGATACTGTTCTCTCTCCACTAATCAGGACATTTTATCCTCGACCAACTAATTCATCGAAGAAACAGATCTTCGCTACTACTTCTGAATTCCACCTCCAGGAAATGCTAAGCCAAAAAGATCTTCCTGCTGAAACATAGAACACTCCCGAGCTGAACCGCTAACACAGATGCCAAAGACTTCCTATTCAGAGTTCTTTGAGAAACTCGGACTTCCAACTAAACACAACATCCTGTAGAACTTAGTTACAACCCTAAAGCAGACACATTTCCTTAAACTTGCTCCAAAAGAAAACATCTCCGGAGACATCCATAGTCACTGCATCTCATCATGCAGCTACTACTTCCTAAGGTTGCCAAGATACCTCCACTTACTTCTGCCCAACCGACAGATTCTTAAAAATCCGCTCACATGAGCGCGATCAAACTATACTTCAAAGATGAACTCCGAACCTTAACAGGTTTCCTTCAAAGATCAATGAAATCCTTACACCAAACTACAAAGATTACTCGAGACGGTATTAGGTCTACAGTCTCGACAAATACACTTCCAACCTCAAACATTTAAACTCCAACCATTGGTAGTCATGTTACACACACCACAACTTCATCTACCTTTATAACTTATGTTGGAAAACCCAAACAGGTAACCCAACGGATAGGTAGAAATATATATATATATATATATATATATATATATATATATTACAAATACGCTCTCTCAAGAAAGACACCACTACAGAGCCTAGGTATTCACTCAACCTAATGCTCTGATACCAACTGTGACGACTCGACTTTCTACCACCAGAAAATCACATCATCTTTAAGAAAGAAAGGGATATAAAAGAGAAAAGACAGAAGAAGAAAGAAACAACATCAGAATCTAAACAGCGGAATGAATAAATTATATTAAACACATAATACATTACATAGTTTACAATCATTATCAGAGTTACACAGCTAAAACAACACATACTTGACAGTTATAAACACCTGTCTAGTTATACAACTCAAAGAAACAACTCAGAGAAATCTACACAGCGGAAAAATATTTATATCTACACGCAGAAGCCTCCTGCTCCATTTGCTCCTCCAGAATTCGTCAAGCCAACCAAAAATCCCCTGGCTACTCGTAAAAAATTGAGTACCCAAGAGTTTAAGAAAAACAGAATAAACTCTGGGTCAGACATGGGTCTGGTGTGAGTAAACGGTTAAAGTTGCTTAACTTTAAAATACTTTTGAAAGAAAAGGTATCACGTAAGACTTCCCACACATAAACATGGAAAAGTTTTTACCTTACGCTAACCAAAACATTTGATAGGAAATCCGATGATATTATAATAGTGTCTAGGGTTTTCAAATAAATATGAAATAGCCGAAATTGTTACATGATTAAATTCCAGCTACTAGACACAAAAGTGGGTAATACAATCAAAACCGTTGGCACTTATTGGATTTTGGATTCCATACAATGGCAGGGCTACTGGGGTACTGCCCGTCACAGTACGTGGCCTAGATCACCGTACCGAGGAGCCACCCTAACTCCTATGCAACAGAAAGCCGGACCCATTCCTTACTGAATAGTTCCAAATAAGACAACCCCGGCGGATGTAGCTATTCAACCGCCCACACAGCCGAAATTAAAGGGACCTCTAGACAGGGGTAAATCTTGCTCTCAAGTGGGGGCTACCCACGAAGCCTTGCTGCACCTCCCATGTTTTAGCCATTCCCGGTTGATGAGGCTTGAGGCTACGATTATCTTTAGTGAACACATCACTTAGAATGCTCATCGTCTACCTGACAATGTTCTGAAAGCATTCAATCCATACAAGTTCGTTCCGGGTTCGAACGAAACCGAAGACATTATCTCGTTACACTCATTTTGGAATCACCCTTAGAGTTAACGACAATAACCCTTGCACTCTAAACCACCATCTCGAACCTATAAGAACTAATTCTATCAAACTCATTACGGAATCACCCACAGAGTTATACTGACGTATAGTCCTTACACCTCGAGTCTTCACAAAGCTCCACTTTGATTCACGACCTAATGTTTAATTGTAATCGATGTGGTTTTCGGATATCCAAATATGGAAACCCGATCCCGGTCTCATCGAAATCCAAAGCGTGTCTTTGAGGTCCAAGTTGTTTTAAAGTTAAACAATTAAATTCATCACAGAATAGATAATTCACAAGTCACAATTGATAACTACATTATCAAAATAAACAGATGATCCATAACAAAATAGGTAATCCACATCATTAGCAAAAAAGATAATCTATATTACCATTACAATGCAACCAAGCATTCATATCCCACAACATTATTTATCTCATTTCTGAGATTACATCCATTCAAAACAATCAATGTCATCCATCCATACATAAGTAATGATTTACTTAATCACAACATAATTAATTTAAAATGAATTAAATTAACTATCTCTATCTCTAATTAATTTAAAGTGAATTAAATTAATTACTTCATCTCTTAATTAATTTAAAATAATTAAATTAATTACCTTTATCAAAATAAATCTTGCTTACTTACTCATTAATTAAACCAATTAATTTATCATCATCCTAATTAATCAGCCTTGATTAATTAACTCTTAATCAAGTAATTAATTCTTAATTATTCTTATTAATCATATCAATTAATGAACCTTAATTAATTGCTTCAATAATTAATTAACTATAATTAATTACATTATTGCTTAATTAATTACATTAATTAATCAGGTTAAATTAATTACTTCAATTAATTACTTAAATAAATATAAACATTAATTAATTGTTCTAAATTACTTCTTAATTACTTTTAATTACTTTATAAATTCTTTGATTTATTACACCAAGCAATAAACCTTTAATTACTTTAACAAGTAATTACCCATTTAAAATTACTTCCCAATTATTAATTTTACTTATCTCAATTACCTCTATAATTTATTAATTACTTATCTTAAGTAATTACTCTTATCAAAACTTATTAAGTAAACATACTTAATCATTTATCAAGTGACTATATTTAATTAATTTACAAATTAATTAACTTACTTGATTTCACTCATCTCATAAAACATAATCGAGTAATTCACCCCTTAATTACTCATTAGCCAAATTAATCTTCAAATAACAGATTAATTATCTTCAACTATTAATTAATAAACCTTAATTATTAATCAATCTTTTAATACAAAGTAATTAATCACTAATTACCTTTATAATTAATTAATTAAACTTAATTAACAATTTAATTATCTCTTAATCATTAATTAATAAACTTAATTATTAAGTAACAATCTTAATTACAATTTAATTAATCCATAATTAAAATTATTTAATTCTTAATTACAATTAATGAATCTTTAATAATATTTAATTAATTTCTAATTAATTTGCATTTTAGATTAATAACCCTTTTAATTATAAATTAAGAAAACCCTAATTATTACTTAATAAAACCTTTATTAAGAATTAATGAATTACTATTTTAATTAGCTCTTAATTACTTAAATAAATAAGTAATTACAATTTTATTAATCATTAATCATAAATTTAATCATCATCTTAATTAATAGTTAACTAAATAAATAATTATACTTAATTAATTACTTAATTAACCCCCTTTAAAATAATAATTAAATAAATTAATTAACTTAAAATTCCTTAATTAACTAACTAATTACAAATTATTAATACTTAATTATTATTTAAGATAAAACATTGTCTTAAATAAATCTTGAAATCTTTACTTAACTTAATTCATTAATTAAATTAAATTATAAAGAAATCATTAATTACTTTCCTTAATTATTAATTAACAATTCTAATTTCAAATTAATAAATTATCTTAATCTTTAATTGTTAATTTTAAATCATTTTCCACTAATTAATTTAAATAAAACATTAACTTAAAATTCTCTTTTATATTTCAAAATAAGATTTGAAAATAACATTAACTTAAAACGTTAAAACAAATCATGCAAATTCATTCATAAAAACAAATCAATTTAAAAACAAGAATTTAACTAAGCTTAAATTTTTAAAGTTTAAAACTTTATTTATTTTAAATTAATACCTGGTTGAATATTAAATTGGGTTCAACCCATGTATACTTGAATTTAAGTATAAGTACTTTTTTTTTAAAAACAACCTGCCCTTTTAAAATTTTAAAACTGTTAATCAAATAGTTTAACACTGCAACTCAAAACCCCAAAGACCACGCGAGTATTACCCCGAGCCACAACCAAAAATACTCGAGCTTTCCCCCGAGTCTCCTCCCTTACTACCCGAGCTAAATCCCAGTGACACAAACCCAAAACAAAACCCAATCCCACTGACAATAACCAACCCCCGTGCAACCTGCACCGGTGCTGGCTCCATTCCGACCAACGTCGAACCCACCGACAAGTCATTCTACCACCCTACAAGCCTCCACGACCAACCAAACTCCAACATCTACCCCAAATCGAATTCAAGCATCCTTGAGGTACAGAACCCAAACACCATCATCAGCAAACCCCAAAATCATCACCTCTGATCAACGTTAAGCACCACAACTCCGGCCATAGATCACTGACCCACCATGCTTCCTTCATCCAAGATTTCACCCAACTCGATGCAGAGAAGAAGGTGCAGTAGCTCAATTTCCAGCAAGAACCCAAAACTAGGTTAAAAATGAATCTCTGGCAAAATCAAACTTCTCAGTGATTTATAAATTCTTCAACGATTTTTGCAACACTCTCTGATACTTCACCTAGCTCCATCAACCATCTCAAGTAGCCCAAATTCACAGATCAACAGATATCACCAAAAACCCATTTCCAGATAAACCCCAAATGCTAGCTTAATACAAACTTAAAAATTGTAATATTTGTTTCTAAATTCCTAACTTTCCAAACTGATCGAGGATATAAGCTTTAATTAATAAAATTTAACATTTGATTTTAATGTATTTTGAAAATTCCCACTGTTCTTTACTGTTAATTTCAAATGCAGGCATATTTTATCACTTACATACTTAATATTTTTAGTTTCTATTTTATGCCAATCTACTCTATTTTGTTTTCTTGATCCAAGTATCATCGGTGAATAAATAAAAGATATGAATTTAACTTTATTTGTTAATACCACAACCTGGAACAGAGTCATATCATCATGCACAATCTAAAACTAACATCACTAAAGTGTTCATACACATATATTCACATGCAAAGATAGTTTGTCACAGAAATCATATGAAAGAAAAATCTAAAACTACTTAAGCTTTAATTAGAATGTTTACTCACCTCAATAAGAAATGCAGTGCAGGTTTTAGGAAAAAGAACAAGAAATTGCAAAATGCTTTGAATTGATGATGAAGCTTCATTTGAAACAGAGAAACCTTCAGGTTTGCTTCAACAATTTGTTTCAGGTAATACTTTGACTCATAATATACACTTGCATGCATTTTAAAAATTGAGGCAGACAGATTGATGATAAAACTGGAATTGTCAAAATGCTTGAATTTTGAAGATGAAGCCTCTTTTGAACAGAAGTGCTCTTGAACCATATTCCTGCTTGCATGCATTTGAAAATTTGGGGCAGACATTCAAATGTAGAACTGGGTTGTTAAAATGCATCAAACTCTGAAAACAAACTGCAGATATTGTTTTGAAGATAAACTGCAGACATGTAGTTGATTTGGAGGAAGTTTCACGTTTTGGTAACAGGGAGTAGTGTTTGAGTTTGAAGAGTGTTTGCATGCTTGGGAAAAAGTTATGCAGGAAGAACAAATTTGCAGATTTGTTTTGAGGAGAATTTTGATTTGAACAATGATTTTTTTTCCAGATTTTTGGAGAGTAAAAGTTTGCATGATGGTTTTAGTTTTCTTTTAAGCATGAACAAAGATTTTTAAACAAAAAAGAAAAAAAATGAGAAAGAGTGTTTATATAGGTAATTTCAGATTTTATTAAATTAAAAAGAAAATTAAAAACAATAATGGACACTTGTCATTTAATTACATGAATTTTTTGCACTTGTTAACAAAGTGTTTTAAAACTTAACACATGTCAAATATAGTTTGTTTTTATTTTAAAAGAAAATTTAAAAGACTTTTTAAATTATTTCCTAATGAACAAACATGTTTTCTTAATTTGAAAAATGCTTTTCTATTTAAATATCTAATAAACAAATCCATTTTTACATTTATAAAAGTATGCTAAATTTATATAAGTACAATCTTTAAAAAGAACATAAAATAAAAATCAATTATAATTTAAATAAAGTTATATACAATATTTCAAACTTATTTGAAATAATATTTCCAAGCCTTGCATTTGTTCTTATTAAATAAATACAAATCCAAATTTCCATAAAAAGGAAAATACAAAATCTTATTTTTAATTAAAAACATTATCTATATATTTTAAAAACCAAACTATATATATTATTTTATTTTAATATGTATGTATATCCCTTTGAATTCTAATTTATATTCAATTCAAAGTTAAATTTAAAAATCCAAATCTAAAATCAATTTAAATGAATAAAATATCAATTTTTAAATAAGCTTATTATTATTTACAAATAATTTATCCTACTTTAAAAATCAATTTAAAATACACTGATATAGATATATTTAAGCACACTTATAAATTTTGAAAATAATAAGTCAAATTAGAATTGATTTACACAATACAAAATAATTATGATTATAAAACCAATCTATAACCAAAATTAAAACATTATATTATTATTACTTGGTTAATTATCTTTGAAAATAACAATTTTATCAATTTCAAATAATTAAATTAAGAGATTATCTACATTTTAAACTCCTGGAAATTCCGGGATATTACACATATTATATTTCCAAATGGTACGCATATCTTTATTCAGAATGCATTATACTCAAGCGACTCTAAAATAAATTTGTTGAGTTTCAAAGATATAAGAATGAATGGATATCATATTGAAACTATAAATGAAAACAACAAAGAATATCTTTGTGTTATTTCTAGAGTTGAAAGCCAGAAGCTTATCATAGAAAAATTTGTACAATTTCAACTGGTTTATATTTTACAAAAATTGGCATAGTTGAATCTCACTCTATAAACATGAGCCAAAAACTCACAAATACAAAGACATTGATTCTTTGGCATGATCGCTTGGGTCATCTTGGATCAACTATGATGCGTAATATTGCCAAAAACTCAAACGGGCATGATTTATCAAACCTATTGAATTTACCAAGTGATTACTTATGTGCCCCATGTGCACAAGGAAAATTAATCACTCGACCTTCATATAGTAAAGTCACTTCTGAATCTTCAACATTTCTACAAAGAATTCAAGGTGATATATGTGGCCCAATCCACCCTGAATGTGGACCATTCAAATAATTTATGGTATTGATTGATGCATCAACTCGTTGGTCACATATCTGTTTACTTTCTACAAGAAATTTTGAATTCGCCAAGCTACTTGCTCAAACAATAAAATTGAGAACACACTTCCCTGATCATCAAATTAAATCAGTTCAACTAGATAATGCTGCAGAATTTATTTCTCAGGTATTTGATGGTTATTGTCTATCATTGGAAATTAGCTCATGTTCACACTCAAAATGGTCCACAGAATCATTAATTAAGGGCTTGCAACTTATTGCAAGACAATCAAAACTACCCGTTTCAGCTTGGGGGCATGCAATTTTGCATGCATCGAAATTGGTTAAAATTAGACCAACAGCTTATCGTCAGCTTTCACCATCATAGCTCTTAACTGGATCTCAACCAATTATTTCACATTTACGAAAATTTGGTTGTGTTGTGCATATACCTATTAATCCCCCACTTTGTACTAAAATGGTTACTCAACGAAGATTGGGAATTTATGTGAGATTTGATTCTCCATCGATAATTCGTTACCTTGAACCTCTTACAGGTGATGTCTTCACTGCCAGATTTTCAGACTGTAAATTTGATGAGACAATCTTACTGCCGTTAGGGGGAGGAAAGACCGTTCCAGTAGAACGGCGTGAAATATTATGGAATAATCCATCTATGTCTTATTTGGATCCACGTACCAAACAATGCCAATATGAGGTACAAAGAATTTTGCATATTTAAAATATTGCAAATCAACTGCCAAATGCATTTAGTGACACCGCAAAAATAACTAAATCTCACATTCCAGCAGCAAATGCACCAAATTGATGTCCCTGAAGAATCAAAATAAATATAGCAGCAAATGAATCTAAAGCAAGACAAAAACGTGGAAGACCAATTGGTTCAAAAGACTTGGCGCCTAGAAAAAGAAATTCTAATGAAAAATCATCAATTAAGGAACCTCCTGAAGAGGTTATAAATGATTAAAAGGATCAATCAAATGAAAATCCCAATTCTCCTAGAAGTGCGGAAGGAAATATTATCCTAGAAGAGATAAAAGAAGATTCCAACGATAAAATGGTACTTAATAATAAGGAGATCTCAATATTTTATACGAACTTTGGAGAAATATGAGATCGAAGTTAAATAATAATTGATGATGTATTCTCATTCACAGTAGCTACTGAAATAATTGAAAGTCATGACCATAATGAGAATGACGATAATGAACCAAATAGCATAAATAAATGTCGAAAAAGACACGACCAAAATGGAAAGATGCTATCCAAGTGGAACTCACTTCAAAAACATGGTGTATTTGGACCTATAGAGAAAACACCAGAAAATGTTAAACCAGTAGGTTATAAATGGGTATTTGTTGGAAAACGAAATGATAAAAATGAAGTCGTGAGGTACAAGGCACGACTTGTCGCATAAGGTTTCCTACAGAGACCAGGTTTTGACTTTAAGGAAAGTTACTCCCCTGTTACAGATGTCATAACATTCCGATATTTGATAAACCTTGTAGTTTCTGAAAAACTCGATATAAGATTAACAGATGTTGTGACAGCTTATCTTTATGGTGAATTTGATACCAATACTTACATGAAAATTCCAGATGGATATAAATTGCCTGAAGCATAATTAAAGTCCATGTACTCATTAAAACTAAGGCGATCACTAAATGGCTTGAAACAATCTGGAAGGATGTGGTATAACCATCTTAATAAATATTTGGTAAAAGAAGGATACGAAAACAATCTCATCTGTCCATGTGTCTTTATAAAAAAATCGATAAAGGGATTTGCTATCTTCGCAGTTTATGTTGATGACATAAATTTGATTGGGACTCTAGAAGAGATTGATGAAACAATAAATTATTTAAAGAAGGAATTTGAAATAAAAGATATTGGAAAATCTAAGCACTGTCTCTGTCTACGGATTGAGCATAGTGCTAATGGCATATTAATCCATCAATCAAACAACATCGAGAAAATTCTAAAGCATTTTCAAATGGATAAAGCATATCCACTTAGTATGCCGATGGTTGTTTGATTTTTAGATATAAAAAAGGTCCCTTACCATCCAAAAGAAGAAGATGAGAACATGCTTGGCCCGGAAGTGCCATATCTTAGTGCCATTGGTGCATTATTATATTTGGCCCAATGCACAAGACTAGATATTGCATTTTCAGTAAATCTTTTAGCAAGGTACAGTTCAGAACCAACAAAAAGACACTGCAATTGTATAAAACATATCATGAGATATGTTCGTGGAACGACAAATTTGGGTTTGTTTTACTCTAACACAAGCAATAATCCAAATCTTGTTGGCTATGCTAATGCAGGTTATCTTTTTGACCCACATAAAGGAAGATCACAAACTGGGTATGTGTTTAATAACAGCAATGCAGCAATTTCATGGTGATCTACAAAACAAACATTAGTAGCAACATCATCCAATCACTCTGAAATACTAGCACTACATGAAGCAAGTAAAGAATGCATTTGGCTGAGATCACTAATCGAGCATATTCGAAAAAGCTGTCAACTCCCATCAGTAAAAGAAGGGTCAACCATTATTTATGAAGACAATGCAGCTTGTGTAGCTCAAATTCAAGCGGTTTACGTTAAGGGTGATAAGAAGAAACACATTTCTCCTAAATTTTTCTTCACATATGAGCTACAAAAGGATAATAAGATAGAAGTGAAACAAATTCGATCCTAAGAAAATCCGACGGACCTATTCACAGAGGCACTTCCAAAATCAACATTTTAGAAGAAGGTGTACAAAATTGGTATGCGCCAGCTGCATCAACAGACTAATTGAGTAATGAGTTATAATTCAGGGGGAGAGTATAAAATACGATATAATGTACTCTTTTTTCTTCACTAATATTTTTTCCACTAGGTTTTTATTAGTAAGGTTTTAATGAGGCATTATCTTGATCTAGAAGTATCAACCCTCGTAGTAACATTTCAAAATATATGTTACTTAAAGATGAAATCAAGTTGCACTCTTTTCCTTGTTTATGAATTTTCCTATTGGGTTTTTTCTATAATAAGGTTTTTAATGAGGCAATTACCCTTATATTCTTTACATATGCATATACAAGGGGGTTGTTGTAATATATATTAATAATAGGGATAAATATGCTAAATAAGAAAGGGTATTGTTGTAATCTACGCTGCATATGGAGTCTATAAATATGGAGTTTGATTGTATTGTAAAATCTATGTCAGTTCAATAAAATTGTTCTCTCTCTAACGGTCTCTATTCTCTTTATTTCGTAACATTCCTAGACTTTTCCACAGATAAAATTTACCATTGAAATTTAAACTAGCCCTTAAAGTTACCCAAGATACACCACGATATATTTTATTATTTTCCATCTTTCATTAGAACTCGTGCCCATTTCCCACCTGTCCTTCATTTTTTTCATTTCGATTCTTACTACTAAATTTCATTTTCTCATTTTCTTTCATCCTTGCCAAAGTAGCAAAGATGATGACATAAATTCATTGTTCCATCTACTTTTTTTAAGGTCGAAAAATGTTGGATAGTTAAAGAAGTTGATGAATATTGTCGATTTTGATTACTGAACCAAATTTAGTATCTGAATTGGGTAATTAAACTCCGTTTGGTTTGTCATTATCATTTTCGTTTTAGTTCAAAAATCGTGCACAAGAGGCATGCATTTTCTAGAAACAACCGATTTGAAAAATAACACTAACATGTAAAATAGAAAACAATTGTATTTTGTTTTTGTGTTTTGTAAAATAATAAATGAATGGAAAACAATTCATCCTCTGCTGTCCCTCCATCGTCGTGGTACTGGCCTAAAATTTGAAATATTTCTTTCGTTATCCTCGTATTTTGTAATGAAGGTTGAAAAATGAAAACACAAAATACAAAATAGAACTAAAAAGGCCCTTAACTTTTGACTATTTTGGCTAAATGAATGTGACGAAGAAACGTCGAAAATAGATAGTCGTCGGTTGCTTGTTCTAGTCGATTAGTTGAACGCACTTTATTTTAAAAATAGCTCTGGAACGTCGTATTTATAGAATGTTGAGCATATTCAGAAAAATGATTTCTAAATGTGGAAATTAGGTTAAAGGGCTTCTATTTGCAAGGTAATAAGTTTTAAGGACAGCACTTCATAATAATTAGTTTTAAGGATAATTTACAGCATAATGATAAATTCATTTATCTTTTTAAGTTATATAAGAAAATGAAAAATAATTTTATCATTATTTATGTATAACTGAAAATGATAAATTCTTTTATCTTTTCCTGTAAAATGTCCTTAAAACTAATTTTTCAGAAGTAGTGTCCTAAAAACTTATTACTCTGCACAAATAAACCCTTGAAGTGAAAATCCCCTTTCTAAATTAGCAAGTCAGAAGTCATCAGCTGTATGTATTGTAATTTCGCTACAAATATTTCATAGTATGATATCCCACTTTTATTTTTTCCTCATGTTGTTTCTTACTATATATTTTTTAGGGAAAAAATCGATGACAGCTTATTTATGAAGTGAACGACCTTTAAAAGAAAAAGCCAAAAAACGAGGCTAAAGAAAGCAAGAAAATAGTCTAAATCAAAGGGAAAAGAAGCCGAAGAAAATGTCTAAGATAGCTCGTCTATCGAATCCTATTATGACCCGGATGAAACTGTAAAAGATACCAAGAAGGAAGGAGGCAATGTTAGTCAAGTAGACGTACCTGATTCATTGATTTTACTTACATCAAAGTTGTCGATGATGGTAGCCCAATGGGAAATAGCTTACTGTAAAACTTCAAAAATCACATAGCTAACTCTGTTTGGATAAACAATGCTGTAACAATATAATTATAATATCAATTCTTCTATTTTATATATAATTAATGGTATAATCTTTATTATTGTAGTTGTGTCGTACTTTGAAGTGTATTTCATTCTCACAAGATGTGACACATTAGAAACTCAACGCAGAAACAAGTTATAGAAGTTGTTAAGAATGCTGGAGTTTTCGATATTGCAAAACATCATTTTAGATGGATCTATTATGTGGCATTATCATCTCTAATACATAGTAGAATCTTGATATTTATTTCTAGGGTATTTTAGTAATTTTATTATAAAAGGGTAGAATTATAATTTTACAAATGTTAGAATTACGACTATAAGAACGTCTAAATCTGAAAAAAAATTAGAATCTGGAAACTAAAACAATCTACTGATGTTCCTATGCTCATGTATATCGACATATGTGCAGTTAAGGTAAGCATGTCGACATATGTACATAGGTATGTCGATATCGTGCGGTTAGGTAATTTTTTATTCTGAATTCAAACATTTGAATTTGCCTCTCATTCTTCTCCAACTGCCATGTCTCTTCTCCTGCTATACATAGAGACCTGGAGAATGAAATTTTAACCATAATTTCTGATTTCTTTCATTCCTCAATTATAATTACCATATCCTCATCGTTCCTACACCGATTTTCACAAATTTTATATCGAAACAAAAAGGAGACTGACGGCTATGCATGGATATTGGTTTCAAGTCAAGTAGAGAAGTTCATAGATCTATTTACTATAGATTAGCAAAGGATTTAGTAGGTTTCGCAAAAAATTTAGAGCACAGATATATAATTTTTGAGCGGGAATCATTTTTGGGCTATATAGTATTCACATGAAAGTAAATATGTTGTCTGATTGTCATTAGGGCTATTGAATAGAAATTATGGACTAGTTGATAAGGAAATGATGTAGATATATTATACATAGCTTAGTGCAGGCTGGAGCATTAGACTCCCTCATAGAAGGGAGAGGGTACATTCTTGGCAACTACACCGAGTCGTCCAAAAAGGCTGGCTTAAATTGGGGATGCAGGTTATTGTAGGCCTTCTTGTGCACCCTCCAGTTGTTGCCAGCGAAGTCGGATTTACTGGGATTCCAAAAGAATGATGTAGATATAGTCCTATGTGTATAACATGTTATTCGAGTAAGATTTTAGGGACTAAAACAATGTTTGACTTAGTTTATATGAATTATTAGTTTCTAGTAAATA
This sequence comes from Allium cepa, assembly GCA_030765085.1. Lineage (NCBI taxonomy): Eukaryota > Viridiplantae > Streptophyta > Magnoliopsida > Asparagales > Amaryllidaceae > Allium > Allium cepa. Next base: position 346,869,277 of record CM060939.1, on the reverse strand, counting down.
AAGGTGGAAACTTGGTTTTAAAAATACTGTATATGTTATGAGTTCATATAATACGTAGAAGTGTATTTTGGAATGTTTCAAATATTATGTTTAACTTTAATTATACGTTTACAGGATAGATTAATTTATCTATCTTTTATGTGTTTTTGGATTAGTCACTATTTAATTAATTTCTATTTGTTCAGGTGTTGGTCTTTATTTAACAAACACATATGTGTTAATGGGTTAGTCTTCGTTTAACTAACTCATATATGTTTACGAGTTAGTCTCTATTCAACTAACTCATATGTGTTCTTGTGTTAATCTTTGTTTAACTAATACATATATATGAGTGTATAGGTTAGTCTATGTTTAACTAACTCATATATGTTTATAATTGGTAAAATAAATGTAGATAATTATCCTTGTACTATCAATTATAAAAATTTAATGCGGAAGTATAAAATAATTTCAACATAGATATAGCAGAATAATAACAGCACAGATAATAGCAGAATAATAAATGCACAAATAGAACAACACAGATTTACCCAGCTTCGGCAAAACCCTACCACGTGCTGCTCCTAAGGTTTCTACTAGAAATTAAGTAGTCAGACGCTTACACACGTAAACTCACAACAACCACTATCGACTGGTGTAACTCTATGCGCAAAACCCTGCCACAACTCAGCCACTGAGTTGCGAATTCTCAATCTACACCACCGTAGTTCGTCTCCTAGTCACACGAGTAGTAAATTACAAAAGTATAAAAAAATATAAAGTAAAAACGATTTTCAAAGACAAAAACCTAATTTAAAAATTAAAGCCCAATTATAAAGGCTGGATGAAAATATAGTAAAAATATCCCTTTATCTCTTTATTTCTTTGGCCCGGCCTTGTATCCTTTGTGCTAAAAAGAATGGTTGCGTTCTTCTACTCGTTTATTCCTCTTGATAAAATTAGGGCTTTTGGAAATTGAATACTTCCGATACAAGTTGATAAATCGAATAATTGTTTACAGTCGATTGCTTTGTCAATTGATCAGTTTTTTGATTTGCATACGGCTGATTCAATTTCGTTGAGTTTAATATGACTTCGGTATGTAATTTCCTTTTTGTTTTTCTGGTTGATTTGCTTGAACTCGATGCTCATTTTGGGCCGATGATGATTGAGTTTTATATAGGGTTCGAACCCCTTGATTTTCGTTCGTACAGTATCGTCTGATAATTTTTCTTGGCCACTGAGTATTACTTGAATGCTTGTGATTTGTACTGACTTGTTCGATTTGTATATCCTGTGTTTACTTGATTATCACGGCTTTGAATTGCTTTGACGATGTTTTCTTGGTCATCACGGCTTTGAATTTGCTGATTTAAAATTGGTGTTACAATCGCTTGTACATTATTTCTTAGGCTTGATCAATTGCTATTATCACCTTGGCATTAAATCTTTTTTGGTTTTTGTAAAACCTCCTGCTGACTTCGGTTACTTTGATTATGCGACGATATTTAAAACACCTCTGTCTTTGCTCGAAACTGCTACTTGCAAAAATGTTCGACCTAGAACATTTTATCGTTTGATTTATTTTTGAATCACGGCTTGTTTGGGTGTGTGGACTTTTGCATAGTTGTTGTTCATCTCCCTTGCACCGTGTCTTGATTGCATTGAGCTCTGGTTTGTGTTTGAAACTTGAACTCTGTAGTTTGTATTCATTATGTAATTTGGTTATTCTCCATGGCATTTTGTGTCACTTCTGCTTAAGACATCCATGCTTATACGTGTTGAGTCTGCTGCACCACTGTTGTCACTGCATACTTGGTTTCACGTGTACACGTTTTGAGCCTTGTTGCAGCCCTTGTTGTCACTGTTGCATACATGTTGACTTCATATATTTGTAACTATGTTTCACTTGAATCTGGTTTTTCGCACTTGTTAAAAATGTCGTTTGGTGGTTAAATTTGTTGTTGCATTCACTACTTTTGTACATTTTGACTGTTGAAGCTTGTTATCGTTTCACTGGCTCTGACCTTTGTTGCACCTGATCAGTTTATAATTTTGGTCTTTGTTGCATGTCACCATGTGTACACATGCATATGCATGTGTGTGCATGTTGTTGAGACTGTTGACATATGCTTTTTGTTGTTGCATATTTTAGTTTTCTTCTTTTCTCTGTTTCAGGTTTTATAGCTTCGAGTCATGTGCTTCGAGGCAGATCATCTTGTACATTTGATATTTTAGTCTGCTACACTTACTCATTCAAGCTGCTGTCTTCATTCATGCCTCTGTTTATCCATTTTTGGTGCCATCCCTTCTCCGTCTTTCTATACCATTGCATAGATATTATGAAGTTTTGTGTACTTGTAGTCTGTTGCTTGACCATATGCATTTTTCTGTTGAACTTCATGTTGAGGTTGCACTTGCTTTTGTACATTTGTGCCTTTGTATGTACCTGATATACTAGCTTGAATTTGTCTTCGAGTTACTGTAGTTTTCACTCTTGAAGTTTACATGTGAGTATTACTTTGAGTTTGAAATGCTTGCAGGCTTGGAGTCTTTGTACATTTGAGTCTTCATGTATATTGATCATGTTTCATGATTGTTGAGCTGGTCTCTTTCACTGGTATAGTTTGAGTTGTCGAGCATTTTTTTAAGTGTATTCATTCATTTTGATTTGTTTTTCGTATTGCACCTAAGTTGAATCCATCTGATAGCTCAGGTTTGACCCTGTGCTCATGTCGTGACTTTATTTGACTTCACTTGAGTTGAACCTGGCTTTTGATTGGGTTTGACCTTGTGCTCAGCTGTTCCTGCAGTTTTATCAAGTGTATATCTGTGTGCACGGCCTTGTGGCATGTATAGTGATACACTATGCATGTCACAGGTTGTTCGTGTATGATGAATTCAAAATAAATGATGATGAACAACCCAAATAACTGAGGTAAACAATATTTTCAAAAATATATTTTATTTTACACTGCAAAAATATTTCTTTTTCAATTTTACTATGTGAGTGTTTACTTTGCAGATAATTCAGACGCTGGATTCAATCTGAAAAAGAGTTGAAGATTAAATACGAGTGAAAGAATGACATGTAGTGAGGTACTAATGTAAATGATAAATTATGAAGTAATCGAATCTTTATTGTAATTATAATTGTGTGTGTGTATTGTGAGAGCTCAAATTTGTACTATTCAAAATTGTAATAAAATATTTTGTTGAAAAAAATATTTGTTTGAATTTAAATTCCGTGTTATTTATTTTATTCAGCAAATATTTGTTTAATTATGTGAAAAATAAAATAGTACATTAACAAATACATTTAAATGAATATATATATATATATGTGTGTGTGTGTGTGTGTGTGTTTATTATCATCGAACAAAAATCTTATACTAGCATATTCAACAGTTTCATTAACTCCAGTAGTTGACATACTTTTAAAACATTTCCTTTATTAATCGTCATTCTAGCTGCAAAAGAATGACCAAATAAACTATCTGGTATTTTGCGATTATGTAAACCACAAAATGCATAAACATCCCATTGATTATCACCTTTATATATTCCTTCAATAAAAAATAGACAATCATGCCCGCAAGCATAGCCTAGTTGGTTAAGGCTGCTTAGCGACTATGAAACAAAGTTTCTTAAGGCCATGGGTTCGATTCCGAGAAAACCGAGCCGTGTTTCCCTTAAGGCTTGGAGTGGTTGTTCCCTGATAATATCGAATAAAAATTGTAGAGGATTGAAGCTCCAAAGTGGGTTAGCTTAAATGGGGCACCGGTGTGGCGGACGGTCGAGTTTTCCGGCTTTACTTTCCAGAGTAGAGTTTTTTTAAGAAAAAGAATGAACAATCACATTTCATTATGGATGATGAACATTTACGCTTTTGTATATCATTTCCTTTTATTTCCACAACCAGATATTTATCATTATTCTCACATGCAAGTCACTCCTGGTTTTCTTCAATAAATTGATTTTTTGGATTTATATTTGACTATGTTGATATTCAATTTCTTCACCCTTACTTAACATATTAACCCTTCACGAGAGTGGAGGAGCTGCAACGAAATTTGATAAAACTAATAAATATAAATAAAGCAGCATAAATTATATAAAAAGAGTAACATACGAAAAATAATACTCACAATGTCGGATACAAAATCAGAACTAAGATCAACAATAATTTTCTCATCTTTATTGGCACCATTTGCACTATCATTGTTTTTCACTTCAACTTCTTCTTCAATACACACTTGATCACAATGAGTACAATTTCCATAGTCATCAAAATCAATTTGAAATAAATAAACTATTGTACATAACTGAACAATGTAAATAGCTTCAAATCTATTCTATTGTATATAAGAGAAAAAAGATATTTCGTATTCTTAGTTCTCATTTAATCTGAAGCTAAATACTTATCTCTCATCGATTTGAGTAAACAATTTGGAATTGCCTCCTCCAACTCTTTTCCATTCACAATTTATGTATCAATTTTACTTATTGTTATTCATTGTTTTGTCTCTTAACATTCTTCTGCTTTGATAATTAAGTAAACATATTTTTGATAGTTCCTCTTTCTTTTTTTGTAACTCTGTCCTCTCTTACTATTAATTTGCATGCTCATCTTCCTTAAACCCTATCTCCATTTCTGTTTAATTCAATCTTCTAATATGTTTTTCAATTTTGTGAACATTTCTATTTTCTCTCTTGATTCTCATAAACTATATTTCTTTCAAATCATTTAAGGAACCATATTTTATTTTGTAAGAAACCATTGAATTAGAACCATCTAGATCTGGAATCTAGATGTTTTCATTTTGTAGGAAACCATCATCGATGAATACGAATCTGGATGTATTATATTTGGTAACTTTCTTTTCATCGTTTTCACAGTAGTTTAAAGTTGTTGTTAATTACTTTCATTTCATCATTTTCTAAGTAGTCAAAAGTTGTTGATTATTTTCACTTTAGAAGTTATTTTCTTAAGAACGTTTTTGCATTCGATTCTAATGTTTTGGTTCTTTTCACCAGATCAACAGGAAAGTTTTCATTTTTAGACTGTTATATTATAGTTTTAATCCTTATTTTATATAAAGTTTCTAGATTTTCCATAATATTATCTACTTCAGATCAAGTCTACAATTAAACTACTGTATGTTCTCGTTTTAACCTTTTTCCAACTTTTACAATATTTCTGTGTTCATGTTTAGTGATGCGTGGTTGTCTCCCGGATTTATTACAATTTTTTCTATTATTGTAAAGTGTTTCGTATCAAAAGTAAAACAAATATTTTTGTAAAAGTAACACAAATATTTTTGTAAAAGTAAAAACAATCGTAATAAAGACATTTTAGGTCTGTTTTAAATATTTTGTTTCTTCTATATCCATGATTCTGTTAATATTATCGATTTTAAACCACACTATGTTGTCATTTTCAAGCCTTTTTCCAACTTTGTTGATATTTTTTATTCATGTTTAGTGTTGGGTAATTGTCTCCAAGATTTTACTTAAAATTTCTTTTGGGATTGTAAAAGTGTTTCATGTTACCTAAATATATATATATATATATATATATCTGTGTGTGTGTGTGTAACTATGAGTATCATAATCATAACAGAAAAACAAAAAGCACAACAACGACATCTTAAGTATGTTTTAAATAATTTGTTTCTTCTATGTCTATGATCATTTCAATATCATCAATTTGATTGTCTAATGTAAAATATTTATTTTTGAATATTGAAGAAGTATTTCATTTTAGTTAAGGTGGTGTGACCATTATGCATAAGTTGTTTATTAAAAATATGCACACAAAAGGATTGTTCGCATATTTATAATAGTAGAGCCCTTACTATCTATCATTCTTTACAATTTTATTATTTTTGTAGTCTTATGTGTTATTATGAAATTTTTATTCATGCTTTTTTGTTGCCCTAACAATACAATTTTTTTTAATAGTAAACTACTCAAGTATATTATGTTCTACACAATCAAATTTATGATTTTTTTTTGGTTTCTTTATTCTCCTAACGAAACAATATGTCCTATCTTTGTTATGGTCATTTAAAACCTTTGGTTGTTTGCCTCATCTACTCAATCATTTGTTTTTAGATATGTTGTGCTTAGCGACAGTCATACTGTATTTCCAAATGCAATCATGGCCATCATTTGTAATTCAAAAGCATTCACCTATTTTCTTTGTTTGCAACATAAATTTTGTTTGTATTCCGATGTCAAAGACGGTATTTTTGCATTTATCATGTCTCTTTATGTCCATTCAATTTCACTAAACCTTACACTACTTCACCAATTGTGTTCTCAGAATTAAATTCCTTGCTTTAATTAAATAAAGCAAATAGTAATCACTATTGTTATGCTATGTTATTTTTGTCTTCCTAACAAATGTAGCAAAGATAATAGAAACAAAATTTTAGATGTATTAATTCATATTATCCTATGTTTTCTTGACACTATACCAAAAAATTCGGTTGCTATCAGTAAGATTGACATAAGAAGACAAAAAATTAGACCATTTCATTCGGAAATACTTATATCAATCTCTTATAACTTCTCTAAATGAGTTGTATGATCTTCTCTTACCTTATTACTTTACTCTTTCCAAAATTGAAAGAGCAATTTTTTTGGAAGTAATCGTATTCTAATTAACTATTTTCAAATTAAATCCATGTTTTATTTATAAATATAACGTTTTCCTACTTTTTTATTGTACTAGACTATAAACTTAACAACCAAATTTCATATTTGTAATTCAAAACATAAATTTTGATTAGTTTCAATTTCATCGGAATTGTTTTACTATTTGCCGCAACTTATTCTACGTATTCATTGTTTACAAACTGTATTGCAACTTATTTTGCAACTTGAACAACAATGCATAAGATTATACAACTAAATTATGCCAATAATTTTTCTACTTTGTTTTATAATTGAATATATGTTATACATTTTTTTATAATTTATACTTTGTTTAGAAACTTTCAATGGATGTCGATTGGAAGTAATTGAATGCAACAGGGTTAATAAAGTTGAGCATATAGTTTTTCCATTTACGTAGTATATTGGGTAGTTTATTTAGTTTTACCTTATCAGTCCATCAAAGTTGCTTATATTCTATCGTTATTATGACACAATTTTACCTCTCTCCTTTCAGTTTGCTATAACTGATTCAAAATACTGTTAAGTTGTAGATATCATGGTAAGTAAAAGAAAGGATTAAATACATATATTATTATATGGCACTTCAAGGGTGAATTTATGTTTGGATTTTTAGTATGTATTACACTTTAATAATGAAGCTTTGTTGTGCTAATCATTATAACTAAAGAGATTTATTCAGATGTTAAGCACTAATTGTATTCATTATTTGGGATTGTGAACTTGAATGCATGATACGAATCAATTTAATGTATGTTTCCAAAAAAAAGTGAAATTATGTCTTGGTATCTCAGTTGTAGCGACCCAAGTTTTCAACCCTCGAAAATCGACATCAATATGTTCACTGTATAATATGCCAAATATTCAAGTGCCGGAAATACTGATTGCTGGGGTGAAGAAGAAAGGATAGAAGAAAAGAAACAAAACAACATCACAAAATCTCACAAATGCATCGGAAGAAAATATAATATATAATAATCGACTTTTATACAAAACAATCTGTAACTATTTTATACGTACAATCGTCAGAGTACAACAATCGTTACATCAATCTGGACAGTTATAATAACTTGTCCTCACACAACGGAAATATAAACCATGTGCGGAGATACGTCTCTGTTATCCAGCTCGTCTCCTAAGCTCCATAGCATCCTATTCTGAACCTGTATACTCGGTCTGACCCGAGCATTATAATAAAATAAACGTGAATCAGTCTGGAAAACCAGCATGAGAAAACACACTCAATTTGAATTATTAAAGTTATCAAAATCCTTCAAAAAACAAAGGTATCTTGTAAGACCGCGTCACACATAAACACAACCAGTTTTTCCCTTACGATAACCAAAACATTTTATAGAAAATTCTCTGACATTATAATAGTGTCTAAGTAAAAATAATTATTCAAATAGTCAAAATGGTTACATTGATTAAATTCCAGCATACTAGGCTCCACAAACAAAACCGTAAAGGCTCGTATTATAGAATGAATTCCATACAATGACTGGGCTAATGGGGTACCGACTGTCACAGTATTCAAAAAAATGTACTGAGGACTTCACCAAGATCCTCTGCCATACAAGACCGGCGTACCCCTAACCTGGATAGTACCAAATATGTTATCTCCACGGGTATTCCCTCCCTTAAAATGAAGCGCTCACTTGTCCACTTAGCCTAATTTTGTATTGGAGAATGAATTTCATACAATGACTGGGCTAATAGGGTTTCTAGAAAAGTGATAACATATTCTAGTTGGGTATGACCCACTTAGCCTTGCTACATCTCCCATGTTTTGGTCATTCCCGATTGATGAGGCTTGAGGCTAACATTACCTTTCAAGAACAATTCTACTTAGAATGCTCATCATCCTCCAATAGCGATGTTCTGACAGCATTCGTCCACACAAGTTGTCCTGGGTCTGGACAAACCGAATCACCACCATCACTATCTTGATAATATCCATTCGTAACGCTCAAACCGGATAGAAGTGATCTTCGGATAATTAAATCTGATTCCGGTCTCTTTGAAACGATCAACGAAATTGGCCAACATTTAATAGTCGGTTATTTAACTATCCATATAACATCCGCAGTCACTGGGCCTATATTATAATTTTCCAAAATTATTTTCAAAATATCTTTATAAGATATATATTCAATTCCCTTCCAAATTTTCAATATTTTAGACAACTCAAATACTTATATCCATAACAGGATATTTCAAACCATCTCTTATTTCAACACTTAGAAAAATATTTAAAAATATATTGTTCTAAACCTCTCACTTCTCAACACTTAGGAAAGTTCCATTTATTTCTCTTTTCTCAAAATCCTTCACAATTTATATTGTAAATTCCTTAACACCTTTATAACGAATTCTATAAGTTCCGGTGTTCCTTAATTAATTTTCTTTAATACTTCCAAAGTCAAAACACTGGGCTATAGTTCCAAATATCCATTTCTAACTCCTTTTATGAATCCTAATTCATATTTTCAAAGTTCACATTTATTTAAATATTTCGAAAAAATTTCTTACTTTTTCTCAAATCCATGTTGAGAATTTCTCTTATAATTCCCATCTACTGAATAAATCCCGTTTCTAAACCTCAAGAAGATTTATAATTAAATTTAAATCATCCCAAAACTCTATATGTATATATAATAAATATTCTAAAAAAATAATAATTTATTTTTAAAACATGTTTAAATAATTATTTAAAATATCGAAACACTTTTTGTAAACATCAATAGCTCATTTTTTAGATAAACAAATCGATTTACAACGCCGATTATAAAAATTAGAATTTAATTTCAATTAATATTAGATATTTGAAAAATTCACTTTCGAGGTATTTCAATACTAGTTAGTTTAAAATTACATAGTTAAATAAATAAAATTTTCCCCTTTAAATCAAAACTTAACTTCTTAATAAAATATATTTTTAAAATCATAATAACTGGTTCAATTTATAAACCCCTCTCGATTTACCACACGTGGATCTCATTCCGATTCTCTAACCATCTAGAATTCACTATTTTTTCCAAAATCTATTGTTCATATCTCGATATAAATTCACCATGTGAAATTATATTCCAATTTATCAATTAATTTTCATTTTCCCTTGTTTATAAACATCGTTTATAAATCTATAACTCCTTTGAGTTTCACTTGTTATAAAACTAATCCCATTTATAAAATCTCATTTTATAAATCCATTTCTTAATAAATTCCATATATTTCACAAATCCATTTAAAATATCGATTTCAACTCTTTTTCATATTTTCCAAAAATATCGTTTAAAAATCCTTTATATAAATTATTTTAAAATCACTATTTAAAATATTTTTATGAATAGTTAAACATAAACCAAAATTAATAATTGTTTTTATCCAAAGCAATTTCTTTAAAATAATCCAAATTTCGATATAAATATTTTATATTCAAAATCTCGTTTTAAATCCTTTTATATTCCAAAATTAATATTTATGGTATTTAAAATACCGAAAGTTAGGCCAGTGCTACTATAGCATTCAATAATTCACATCACAACAATAATCTACGACAGATTTTTCTAACACATCATATATTATTCTATATGAAAAACGATCAATATAAATTTGAGAAATACAGTTGGATACCTCCAACCTGTTTCCCTTCATTCACAAATATTAATGCAACATAAAAATATCAATCCCACTTCGAGGGGATATCGCGGTATATTGGGTCATCCGCTATTATGCGAGGCACATAAGGTCTCATCCGCTCCAACGGTGGAAAATACATCCAACTAATTACTCACCTTGATTTTTATTTGTGATCCATTCCAAATTTTGATTTAACTGCATAGATTCCGTAGATACGAATCCAGATGACTGAGTCCGTTCAATTAAAACCTCGTATAAGCAAATTTTTGAATTTATATAAATTAACAATTTCACTTTTAATTAAAATTAATCAACTAATTACTAATTTAAACTAATTACTTACTAATCGAATTTTCCAATAAGTTAAACCATGATTAACATAAACTAAAAAATGCTTTAAATTAAATTACAGGACTAATTACAATCTTCCACGCTCGCTCCCCTTCCAACATCTTCAGCCACTATATTGATGCCCAAATTGAAAGCCTGAACTCCACTTCCATCGCCGACCAGCTCCATGCCCATTACAACACGCAACCACACCATCAGCCCTCTCGTTCGAACGCTGCCAGCGGAAAGTCGAAATAGCCGCAGCTTCGTCCTCTCTCGCGAGCGCATCTTTTTCATCGCGAATGAATCGCGCTCGCTCAACTACGACAGCGATCACCCAACCCGTCGCCGTGCTCCAGCTCTCTCCACTGCTACTGCCCTCCATCATGCCACGACGCGCGTGAGCCACTGCCGAACACGAAATTCATCCCCATTCAAAATCGCGTAAGCGACCACTATCGAGTTCGACTCAAGCCCTAGCTGCTTCGAACAAGTATCGCCTCACACTCGTCTACCATCCTCCAGTGGCTCTTCTTGGCCTTGCCCCATCGTGAATTCATCGCGAGATTCCCCTGCCACGAACGTCGGTCTTGCTCCTCCCAAATCGTGACTAACATGCGACTTGATTTCATAGTACTTCATTTTTAATTCCCACTTAATCCATAACATGATGGCACTCTACTTCATTGCGAATTGAAGCAAGATCTGAGGGCGGTTGAAAATAACTGCTGGAAAAGGATCAAATTTTTCTCATTTTTTTATTTATATGTTCGAACCGTGAATTTTGAAGAGGAAGGAAGGAGCATACGTAATATAAAAAGGAAGAAATGGCAGCTTGTTTCAGAAGACTAGGGCGGCTTTGAAATATAATAAATTGACCATGATTTGAAATTTAAAATTTATTCCAAAATATCCCGCTTAGCCTATCTTAAAATCCCGAATCACTTTTGAGGCGTGCTGCCCGGCGTTTATAATGTTATACCGCTATTCCGAACCCAATGAAACAAGCTTCAAGCCCTAGTTCGATCATATGTGAAAGATAACTTTTTAAATCGACTATTTAATTTAATTTCGATTAAATTATTTACAGGCATTTCTATTCCGTACGACCAAACGGTGACTCCAAATGCGATAAAATTTGAAATCCTATAATAATACATTATTACAGATCTAACGAAACTAGCTTTGGCAAATTTCGAGACTGTACCTTGAATCGCTATTTCAACGCGTCGATTAAATCGATGATTCTCAAAATTTACGAAATCGCTTAAAATTTCAATTTTGAAAACTTGCTAACTAAATTAAAATTCCAAATCCAATATTTATACCATTTAAATATTCAGAATCAATCGTCGAAAAATCTGTGTTGTTACATCAGTTATCCAATTGACTTTGAATTTTTTAACTAATACATTAATTTTCATCTTCAATCTACTTCACACATTCTAATCACTAAGCGATGGTTCTATGTTTCAATGAAGTTAGTTTAAATTGCCATAAATTCATTTCAATCATCAAATGACTTTGATAAAATAAGTGAGTATGTATTAAAGCTTTATAGGATTAAATTTTGTGTCCATATCATTTTCGGTAGTATGAAAGGTTGGGAAATAAATTTAATGCATTGAGTATATAATTTATTTTCTATGTAAAAAAGTAAGGGAAATAAAATATTGATTGGAATTTTAAAAATTTTACTAGGAAATGAGTTGAGTCAAATGGTCATGTTAACTGGCATTCAAAAATTATTTTTGTATTCATAGAAACAAATATCGGATTATAACAATAGATAAATATAGTTGCAATCCTTATGCTTATTTTTACTCAATTTAATTTTTAAAAATCTACTTGATCTACATTTTCTCAACGAGTGTCATCTTTTGCATGTTGATCTTCTTTTCATGTGCTAATTAATATGGAGCTTATATGGTGCTTGCTATCTTTACCAAACTGTGCAACATTATCACTGTTCTCTAATAGCAAGCTTATCATTATAGTAAACAGATGAACATTCAATCCATTTGGGTTTAGCAACGGGGACATGGAAGGATGACAACCTATACCAGCATATGCTACGTGATCAATGATGCTACGTTTTTATCCGAACATTGATTTTTCTTCTTTATTTTTTTATGTGTATTGAACCAAACAATCCTTCTGCTTATCTTTTGTAATGTTGTAAACAGTTGCTTTTATGGACTTAATTTAGCCTCGCTTGACTTTTTCGTTTAACATAATTTAATATTCATGCATTTGATAAGATTTAGATAACACCCTTTCATTCGTCTTTCAAACAAAATATATTTCATTTAATGTAATTTATTTTTGACGCCGATATATTTGTTATAAGTTAGTATTTCCTTGATTGGAAATATTAGGTCTATTTTATTTTATTTTTTATTGTCTATCTAGCTACTATGCTTTAAAATGAGTTTGATGGCCAATAGTACAATTTATTATTTAGGTGCTAAAAATTGCACTATCATATACCCTCTTATTTTAGAAGCACGTTGGACTGTGTACTAAAAATGTTTGCGCATGAGCCATCATGAACGATTCTACGAAACAGTTACTTTTTTAAGACAGTTTCAACATTTGTACTGAACCACTTTGGCTAATTGATCCGTCGGTGCATGATAACTTAAGAGTACAAGTGCTACATATGTATCACATTGTTATATATCTCTTTGTGATGTATAGACTATGTTATTCTAATTGTTTCTTTTAGATAATAGGGTGGATAGTGCATTAGTTTTCTAATGCGTCTATTGAATCGAAACATATATTGTGAATGACATTATATTGTTTGACATTTAACAGTTGCATACAAATTTTTTTCACGTTAGCCAGGCTTGAACATGATTTACAAATATTGTTTTATCAATAAAGTAGTATTGTATTTTCATAGCTTTGCACTCAACGTCACGTGCGTAGCACGGATTTGTGCTCATATTAATATTGGTTGTTCAATAATTAACGCGGATCTACACTTAAGAAGATCCGCACCACTAACATGAATTTCAAAATTAAACTAAGAAGATTTCAAATAAGGACAGTTCTATACTGCCGTTGTTAACTGAGTTAAAACCCGCATTTCTAGCACGATTTTCAAAGTGCTTAAAACCATTTTTTAAAAGTTAAAAGCGTAGGAAATTATTGTTCAAATTCTGAGAATCCGCAAATGATTAGAAAAACTACCATGAACCTTATGCTATTAGACTATATTATCTGTTTCAACCAAATATTTATCTAGAATAAATTTTTTAAAATAAATAATCTATCGTGGTATGATATTACAAAATTATAATACAAGTAAATTCAGTTGATATGAGGTGAGATACCCAAATATCATCATCACTATTGTCAGCCAGCCATGACCAAGTTTTTTTTAAAGGGTTAAGGGTTGATAATAATTTATTAAGCTTTAATGCGCACTAAAAAAATAGATTTGGAAAAGGAATAGACAACGGATGCATAAATATGTTGGGTGTGGTAATTTCTAGTGGGTTTGGAACAAATAAAAGGATGGTAAAATGGACTTAGTAAAATTGCATAATTTTTTTGGTGGAATTAGATTTTTTAAATATATTATCCATAAATCTCTTGGATAACATTCCGTGATCAAATAAACTGACTATCTTATCCATGTCGCATGATAATTGTGTACTGTCGACTCTAGCATGTAACATATTAGATCTTCTGTCTTGGACTACTTTAAACTGAACTGTTTCTATTATTCGTTTGAAATAAGTTGCAAGGAGTTTTTGTAGCTCTTTTTGGTAATTGTTCCATCGATCATAGGCTAGCTTTTCTATCTTAAGAACTAATTATTTTCATCCTCGTTTGCATAATTCGTCAAGTATTGGCTCTGGTCGTAATTTGAGATGGTTTGAAAGTTGTTCGTGGTTAGGATTTTAGGTCGTTTTGGAATTTGGTTGAGGAGTTCTTCTTTTTCATGGACTAATTGTGGAATACGTTGTTCTAGCAGCTGGTTAGTTTTGTGGACATATGCATGCTTCTAGTTTTCTTCTTCTAGGAATTAATTTCTTTAGATGTAATGTTGTAATTGGGCTTGACTTCGTTGATATAGGTTTTGTAAATCATTTAATTGTGAGGCCTGGGAATTTATAAGGTCTGTTGGGGATTAAGGAGTTGATGAAGCCTTATGAGAATATGATTGCTGGCAATCGGGGTCAATGTAATAATTGGGACCAAAGCAATTTCTTGCTTCATCTATAGCTTGTTGCAGATTGTAAAAACCTTTGAAAATTGGATTTTGAAAATTTTGTATAGCCATCTGCACTTGGCTATAATGTTTAAATGTTCCTGTAAAATTGCCTCTAAAAACTATGTAACGAAAAAATTTTTCAGAAAGAGGCTTTTGCTGAATTTTTGAAAAGTAATATGCAAAACAGTTTCCAAGTCGTTGTTTATTCCTTCGGTCATTTTCAACTGTTTTCCAATTCCAAAGATGGTCGAGTAAGCATTTTTGGTATAAATCATTTATTCTGACAAGGGGTTTAAACTTTCTCGGATCATTATTTTTAAACTGAATAAGAGAAGTCTGACCAAAGGTCATGCATGGAGTACTAACTTCCATCTTTTGATTATCACTCGTTTTTACTGGAGGTGGAGTATGTGAACTGGATTCTGTTAGTGGCGTTGCAGGTGTTTTCACCTATGTTTTGGCTGTTGGGGCTTTTTCCTCCACATTTGTTTTGATATTGCCGTTATCTACAGACTTTCCTGTTTCTTTATTCATATAATATCTTTCCTGCATATAACAAACTTTGTTAAACACATAAGATAATTTTCGTGATAGAATATCGGCTAACTGATTATTTTTTCCTTTAATGTGTTCAAATTTTATTTTATAACCATTACCTTGTATAAGATTTTGAAAATTTAGCCATCTTGTTCTATTTACTTCTTTAGAATTTTCGTTTGAAATAAATTTAACAATTGCTTACCAATCTGTTCGGACTGTGAATTCTTTGTTTAGATATATCCTATACTTATCCAGGGCATTAATTAATGCTTGTATTCCGAAATCTAGAGATGTCCAATTGGTTACTTTGTTAAAATTTCCACTTGCGTAAGCTGCAATTTTTTCTGTTGACTTATCACTGTATTTAGATGGTTAGCATTTTAGGATTGCTCCCCATCCTTCTTTGCATCCGTCACATTCAATCATGATATAATCTATTTTTAGTGGAAGTTCTAATGGATTAATTTTCTTAACTTCTTCTTTAATTTTTAAAACCAATTTAATATCTTCTATATTAAATCGTGTATCTCCATTTTTTGAAATTTTACCATATATTGGTCCTACTAGTTTTGCTAAATTAGGAACAAATTTTTTGGCGTAATTTATTAATCCTAGAAAAGCCTGGATTTTTTTACTGTATAATTTATCTGCGAATCCTATAATCTTTTGGAAAATATGTGGCTGAAGTTCAATTTTTCCATTACCAATTTCTAAACCTAAAAACGAAATTTTTTGTTTAAAAAGTTCCATCTTTTTTCTTGATATTACTAGACCTTTGTTTTCAACTTCTTTAAATACTGTTTTTAAATGTTGTTCATGCTCTTTAATATTTTTACTTGCAACTAAAATGTCATCTATATAGACTAAACAGAAATCATATTTTTTAAATGTATTATCCATAAATCTTTGGAAAACTGCAGGTGCTGTTTTTAATCCAAAACTTAATACGTTCCATTCGAAATGTCCTACGGAGCACATAAATGCTGTCCAAGGTTTGAAGCTTTTATCCATAAATGTTGTCCAAGGTTCAAATTGTCCTTTGTATTATCATTTAATCTTTTATAATTCTAGACGTTCTTGGTTTTCCTCTTTTCTGTTCGGAGTGATTTCAAACTAAAAAGGCTGCTGATGTATGTCTACTGTCAGATCTCCTGATTAAGTTTTGTCTTAGCATTACTTCAATCTATATTTTGAATTCTTTTATATCAGCTGGTGAATAGTCAATGTCTGTTGTTTAATGGTTATTTCTAGATTTATGATTTTTATTTTACAAGTGTAGTTAACTTTGTTTTTTGTAACATCCTCACTGATTAGTCCTAGTTTTTCTAAATGTGAAATAATCTGATATGGATTAAATTTGGTTTCTTTTCCTTTCTCTAATTCTATAATTGTTTCGAATGCAAACATGGCTAACGCATTTTTATGTTCTTTGATAGGTGAAGTATGATGTTTTTCTATTTCTGGTTTGAAAAAAATCTAGTTCGGCCTGTCCACCACGCTTTCGAGCTAACTCTGATTGATAATTATGGTAGTTTATAGGTAATGTGTAGTTGTGTTTTCTGAAAGTAATACTATTTCTGGAAATTGAGATACTTCCTCGATAATTAAGAATAAAATTTAAACCTAAAGAATTTCTTGACTTTTAATTTTCTTTGGAGTAATAGTACATTGTCCTAATTCGTATTTGGAGCTGTAATTGCCGGCAAAGTCTTTAAATTGAATCATTGATTCGTCTGGTAGCTTATGTGTTAATGTCATTAAACTTTGATTAGCTGTTTTTGAAGTGATAATGTAATTTAAAGGTTTGTGATATTGTAGAGGTATCAAGGAATGTGCAATTAGGCTTTTAGTGCTACCTATATCTATTATTGCTATTGCATCGATGAATTTGTTATTATCGAACCAAACACGACAATTTACTGTAAGTAGGGATGTATTGTATTTATTAATATTGATTGAAAATTCTGTATTTTCTTGTATGCTATTATTCAAATTATCTATTTGTCCATTTCAGTTGATTTGGATGAACTTCCTAGTTCATTTAGATTGTAGTCTTTATATTTTTCTTTCAAGAAACTAATATCATTTTGCAAAGTACTAAGTTCTAGTTGTAATAATTTTATTTGTGCATCGCGTTTATCTACCATTTCTTGTAATATTGTTTTTTCATTTATTTTATTTTGCTTTAATGAAAGTTGTAACAACCCGCATATTTATCGATTTTATATTTAAATATTTTATTTAAATATTTTATCGATACTCGGAATTTAGTCCGAAAAGCCACATTTTGCATACGGGCGAATTAGGACTCGGGACCACTTCCATTGAGTTCAAAACGCCGTTTGCGATCTTTTTGAGTATAAACTTTGATATGTTTGGAGTTAGTGGAATTTTTCCACTTTTCACTTAGGGCTTTGGTTTGGGTTGAGCCCTATAACCCCACTTATTAACTCAGTCCCAACCCTCTCCTCTTCATTTACTTCCTTTCTATTTTCCTAATACTCAAGCTTTTATAACAATGGAGAGTGGAATGGGAAATTAAAACTCAAGCCCTAGTTTTCTTTTGGAAATCAAGCTCTAGCTCCAAACTAATAGAAGAAACTTTGGTAAGCCTCTTCTTCTTCTTCTCCAACTCATTCTCTTATTAATTTCAGAAATTCCTAAACCTAACTTTGGGAATGTTCTTCTTTTTGAGCATAGATTCAAGCTCGTTTGGGTTGTGTTGAAGAGTGGTTGATTCTCCATTTGCTTTCAAGCTTCTTCTTCATTGTTTTTGTTGAAAGGTGAGATTTTTATCTCACATCTTAGTCTATAACTATGTTTGATTGTTAGGTATGAATTCCTGAATCTTATTCTTGTACAATTGCCTTTGGTTTGGATTGATTTGGTGAATATTCTAATTTTGGGTGTTTTGGGTTCAATTCTTTAAAAATCATAGCTTTGATGTCTTGATCATGTTTTTGGTGATGAACCGAAGAGCTTCTATGTTCGGGTAATCGATTGGCGTAAACCCTTAGTGCTGTTGCTCGACCGATAGCAATTGGGAAGGGAATGGCATTTATTAGAAAGGCATGGGAGTGCTGGCAACAGGCTCCGGTCGACCGAGCTCAGGGTCCGGTCGACAGACCTGCTACCCGAGCACTTCCTGCCTCTGGTTTGGAAGTGCAGGTTACAGCCCCCGGTCGACCGAGCTCAGGGTCCGGTCGACCGACGTGCTACCCGAGCACTTCCATCTTTGGTTCGGTCAACCGACTCAGGGAGTCCGGTTGACCGACCTGCTCCTATTTGCCAATTTTGCTTATATTGCCTATTTTGTTGAATTTCCAACTTTAATCGATTCGTGTTGTTTCCCTTTTGTTGTTATCATTTATTATCGACTTTGATGACATTTTCTTTGGGAATTTTTGAAATATCTATTTTGATGGATTTGATATCGATTTCTTCGGATTTTATTCACGTCTTCGAATGTGAATTTCGGTGATTGATTGTTTTACAATCATTTTTGTGATTTGTCACTTTAAAAATATAAAGGTTTCAATACTAGTAGTAAATATCAAAATTCTTTCATCAAAGCGATTTCAAAACTATTTTATTACTAAGTTTTATTCTTAAACCGTTTTCCAATCTATTAGTATATACAAGCCTTTACTTCACTCGGATGAGAAATCGAATTAAACGGCTTAGAAAAACAAGTGGTATGAAACGCTTGCGTTTGCTTCGTCGGTTAATTCTTGGACTTGTTCGATTGAGCCTTTTTGTGACAATTTCCTAGTGAAGATCTACAGTTTGTTCGTAAATATTTAAGTTAAGCTAGTGGTTATGGGACATGAAGCTAAACTCATATATTTACTAGCTTAGCGTAATTGACACTTCTTGAGGATCATGATGATCATTTTTTGTGATTTAGACTAGCAATTGTGCGATGTCTCTTTGTCTGCGAGGGAGACTAGACCCCATTTCAGTGTGATTTCGACTCACACATGTGGGGTAGCACCCCATGGTCTTCGAGCCGTTCGTGTGTCAAAAATTAATGGCTAGCTACCATGAGATAGCATCTCGTTCTTGTGATACATATGTTGGTGAGTTTTCATGCTCCCGTTCGTGTGATAGGCCTCCCTCTTTTTTTTTTGATTTATGGATTTCGTGTGTTGATTTTTGGAATTTGTGCTTCACCAATTTTAGTGATTTTCATTGATATGATTTATCAATTTTTGTGCATTGGTGAATTCGTGTGTCATTGACTTGTTGTGAATACAAGTTTTGGGTATGAAACCCATTTAGGATCTTTGAGAAGATTCTTGTGATATTGATTAATCTCATGTTGATTTTCAATTACATACTTATAGTAGTATGCCATTATGGTTAATATATGTTTATGCCATATATCTTATACTATATCATGTTATCTGATATTTATAGCTAGACTGATCCGTTTATTATTTTCTTATGAAATAATACTTGGGTCAGACTGAGATGTTACAGGTGCTTCTGCCTGACTTCTCCCCAGGGATTCATTACTCTGACTTTTGGCTAACTACTTAGATTAGTAGTTTTTGTTGTAAACATTTGAGATATAGACTCTATGGTGTATACTTATTCTTCTGTATAGCACATGTTGCTATTCTTTTGGGTTATTGTGGATCTTTTTGACCACTACTCTGATGTACACTTTCATGTGTTATATATTCATATCTTTTTCCGCCTTTGTGATATGGATGTCTGTGATTGATTTGTGTTATTTTTATTTCTATATTTGTTTCCGAAGATTATTATAGCCACTGTGTAGTAGCTTTGAGTTTGTATCGGTGTGTCGGATTTCCTCTCGAAATCAAATGCATGTTATACCATCCGACACAGCGGTGCTCGCACAAAGCAATTGCACGGATGGTCGCTCCTCAACAGCCTTATTCTCCGCGCTAGTTGACAGCATTGCTCCGTAGTGTTCTTGGCTAGCGTGGGTATAGAGGTGGGGCGTCACAGCTTGGTATCAGAGCCTAACATCGGAACAATGTAGAATAGATTAACAAGGATCATCGTCCTAAGTCCATCTTAGGAGTCGTGCTTTAGGATTTAATTCGAGTCTTCGTACCGATCCATCCTATTTTCTTTATGATTCCTTGTTTTATCTACCAAGATTGCTTAATATTCATTTAGTGAATAACCTTTTTCTTCTTCTTTCTTTCTTTATAAAGGAAGGGAAATGGTTAGACCAGGCCGTCCTAGCGTCGGTCAATCTAGTGCTACTCCCCAAGATGGAATTTTTATGTCTGCCCAGCAGCTTCTTGATTTAGTTAAGAATGCTCAAGCAGCTGGTTCTAATTCGGAACCAACTCATCCTAAGTCTGGATTTGCACGCTTGTGCAACGATTATATCAACTTGGGTGGGAAGCCATTCAAAGGTTCTGAAACTATTATTGAAGTCCAGGCTTGGTTAAGAACATGAGATCGAATATTTTCTCGCATGAACCTCATTGATCTTCACCGAGTTCAGGTGGCCTCTAGTATATTCCAAGAAAGAGCATTGGACTGGTATGGACTTCTTATTTCTGAAATCAATGAAGCGGATCTCACTTGGGAGAAATTCCGAGAACGCTTCGAATTAAAATTTGTGCCATAAGCTGAGAAGGTGACTTTGGCTCGCCGTTTTATTGACCTTGTTCAAGGTGAATCTTCTGTGACAGATTATGTCGCATCTTTCGAATCTCTTTCCAAGTACGGGGTTGAATACATTAATACCCCCTTGAAGAAAAATCAAAGATTTGTGTATGGCTTGAACAAGAATATCAAGAAGCCATTACTTCTTAAATTAGAAGTTTCTTTTGATCAACTGATTGATATCTCTCTTCGTCTTGAAGAGGCGGATATGGAAAGCGATGTTGAAGTTGTGGGTGCCAAACCGAACTTCAATAACAACAACAAGAAGAGGCCAAACAAATTCAAAGGTCCTTATCCCAACAAAAAGGGTAAGCAAGCAACTCCTGCTGCAAAGGCTCCTTCTCCTAGTAGTGGGAAATGCTTCAACTGTGGGTTTAGGGATCATTTTGCGAACAAGTGTTCAAAGCCCCGTTGTTGTCGCTATTGTAAGAGCCCAGATCATTATATACATCAATGCCTCAAACTTGAAGGCAAGAAGGAGGGAAAGTTAAATGTTGCTCAAGCCACTGGAAACACATCTCGTGGTCAAGGTACATCTTTGTATCCTGGATGGTATTATTAAATTTCGTGATCAACCTATTCGAGTTCTTTTTGATACGGGAGCATCCCATTCTTTTATATCAAAAGAGCTTGTTGATACTTTTTCTTTAAGTGTTGTTGCTTTAATGACTTCTTTGAGAATTGCGAATCCGGTTGGTGGATCCGCAACACTCAGTTTATTGTGTAAGGATGTCGAGATTATTTTATGCGATTTTTCTTTCCTAGCCGATTTGCATGTCATGCGTTATTTAGGCTTTGGAATGATTTTGGGAATGGATTGGCTTAACCGTTATGAAGCTCATATCCTATGTACTGAGCGGACTATTCATCTTCGACATCCTCAATCTGTTAAGCAGATATCTATTATTCTCAAAGATTCGGATTCCACTTTATCTGCATCTTTATATTCTTTAAATCCTCGTGATGATGATGATGATGATGATGAGGAAGACGTCATTTCTCTTATTCACGTTGTTTGTGAATTTTCCGACATATTTGAGCCCGTTTTAGAATTACCACCTAAGTGAGCAATTGAGTTCAGAATTAATCTTACCCCTGGAGCTCAACCTATTACTCGTCCTCCTTATCGGTTGTCCAATAAAGAAAATGAGGAGATGCGCATACAATTATCCAATTTAGAAACGAAGCAATTTATTCGCTCTAGTTCCTCGCCTTGGGGAGCTTCAGCTATTTTTGTGAAGAAATCTGATGGCATGCTTAGGCTTTGCATTGACTACCGCAAGCTTAATGATCTTACTATCAAAAATAAATATCCTTTACCTCGGATTGATGACCTATTCGATCAACTTAGTGGTGCTAGAGTCTTTTTACAATTGGACTTGGCAACCGGTTTTCATCAGCTTCGTATTGCAGAGGATAACATTCCTTTGACATCGTTCCGTACCCGATATGGATCTTATGAATGGCTTGTTATGCCATTTGGTTTAACGAATGCTCCGGCTTATTTCGTTGACCTTATGAATCAAGTTTTCAAAGATTTTCTCGATCGATTTGTTCTCATCTTTATTGATGTTATTCTTGTGTATTCAAAAACCGAGGAGGAGCATGAAAAACATCTTCAGATTGTGTTGGAAACTCTTAGGAGTAATCAATTAAAAGAAATTTTTTCTAAATGCCATTTTTGGCAATCTAGTGTGAAGTTTCTCGGTCATATTATTTCCGAATCCGAAATTTCCGTAGATCCTTCAAAGATTGAAGCGATTCAAGATTGGAAGAGACCGGAAAGTGTGACGGAAATCCGTAGCTTCCTTGGATTGGCGGGTTATTACCGTCATTTTAACAAGGACTTTTCAAAAATTGTTGTGCCTCTCACTAGCTTAACTAAGAAAGGTGTTAAATACATTTGGTCGGACAAATGTGAAACTTCTTTTCAGAAATTAAAAGAACTCCTTTCCGATGCTCCTATTCTTGTTATTCCCGAGGGGAATCAAGATTTTATTGTTTATACTGGTGCTAGTCGCGTTGGTTTAGGTGCCATTCTTATGCAAAAAGAACGTGTTATTGCTTATGCTTCTAGGCAATTGAAGCCAGCTGAGACTAGATATGCCACTCAAGATTTAGAACTTGCGGCTATCATTTTCGCCCTTCGAATTTGGCGTCATTATCTATTGGGAGAAAAATTTATTCTCTACACTGATCATAAGTCTTTGAAATATTTATTCTCTCAAAAGGAACTTAATTTGCGTCAACAGTGTTGGCTCGAATTCCTTGCATCTTATGATCTTGATATATTCTTTATACTCCCGGAAAGGGAAATCGAGTTGCCGATGCACTTAGTCGCAAGCAACAAGTGGTTGTTTCCATGATGATATCCGAATGGAATGATCTTGAGGTTTTATCCACTTGTGAAATTCGAGACCGTGTTTTCGATTTATGTTCATCTCTTGTTTTATGTAGCCTTGAGGCTCATCCTTCTCTTTTAGACCGCATTCTTGAAGCTCAAAGGCTAGATCCCGAATTGGCTCTTCTTGGCCAAAATATTAAGGATAAAATTGATATTGAAGGTTTGAAAGACTTTGATATCGATTCTCGTGGCGGCATTCAGAATTTGGTAGACTTATCGTGCCAAATATTAGTGATCTTGGTAAAGATATTTTAGAAGATTCTCATCATTCTAAATTTACCATTCATCCCGGTAGTAGTAAAATGTATGCGGATATGAAGCGGCTTTATTATTGGGAGGGAATGAAATATGATATTGCTAACTTTGTTAAGTGTTGCATGACTTGCCAACTTGTCAAGGCCGAACATCAAAGGCCCGGTGGGTTATTGCAACCTTTAGATGTTCCAATTCGAAAATGGGATCAAATTTCCATGGATTTTGTTGACGGCCTTCCCCGTTCTCGTTCGGGTCATGATAGCCTATGGGTTATAGTTGATAGACTTACTAAATCCGCCCATTTTATTCCCGTTCGATCTAACCGAACCGTTCCTCTTTTGGCCAAACTCTTTATCAAGGAAATCATTAAATTGCATGGTGTTCCTACTTCTATTGTTAGCGATCGTGATCCATTGTTTACTAGTGGATTTTGGAAGAGTCTTCAAAAAGCTTTAGGAACGAAGCTTAATTTTAGCACCGCTTATCAGCCCCAGTCCGATGGACTTGAAGATCTTCTTCGTGCTTGTGTGCTTGATTTCGGTCAAAGTTGGAAAGATCATATTTCTCTTGTTGAATTTTCCTATAATAATAGCTTTCAATCTAGTATTGGTATGGCACCTTTCGAGGCACTTTACGGAAGGCCATGCCGATCTCCTTCTTGTTGGCTTGAGGCTGGTGAGAAGTTGGTTTTAGGTCCAGATCTTATCCGGGATTCCACAGAGAAAATTGACCTTATTCGACATAGGATGAAAGAAGTCCAGAGTAGACAAAAATCCTATGACGATAAACGGAGAAGGAAGTTAGAATTTTCTGTGGGAGATTCTGTTTTCATTCGTGTTTCACCTATGAAAGATGTTGTACGTTTCAGTCGATCGGGAAAATTAGCGCCTCGATATATTAGGCCATTTCCTATCACTGAACGTATTGGTTCCATGGCTTATCGCCTTTTATTACCGGCTCAGTTTTCTTCTATTCATGACGTGTTTCACGTTTCTCAACTAAGGAAGTGCCTTCGAGATTCCGATTCTATTATTGAGCCCGGTGTTGTGGAAGAAATTGAAGTTTCATCCAATTTAACTTATGAGCAGCATCCTATTCGAATTAGTGCTTCAGAGGTTAAACGCCTTTGAAATAAAGATGTTCCGCTTGTGAAAGTTCAATGGTCCTCAAATCCTAAAGATTGCTCTTGGGAATCTAGAGAGTTCATCGAGCGAACACATACGGACTTACTTTCCCCTGCTCTTTAAGGTGAACCTTTTATTTCAAATTTCTTTTGTGATGAATATGCTCTCATGGTTGTTACTATATCTTCTTCTTAAATATTGTGAGGACGCAATTTCTTTAAGGAGGGAAGTCTGTAACAACCCGCATATTTATCGATTTTATATTTAAATATTTTATTTAAATTTTTTATCAATACTCGGACTTTAGTCCGAAAAGCTACATTTTGCATACGGTCGAATAGGACTCGGGACCACTTCCATTGAGTTCAAAACGTCGTTTGCGATCTTTTTGAGTATAAACTTTGATATGTTTGGAGTTAGTGGAATTTTGCCACTTTTCACTTAGGGCTTTGGTTTGGGCTGAGCCCTATAACCCCACTTATTAACTCAGTCCCAACCCTCTCCTCTTCATTTACTTCCTTTCTATTTTCCTAATACTCAAGCTTTTATAACAATGGAGAGTGGAATGGGAAATTGAAACTAAAGCCCTAGTTTTCTTTTGGAAATCAAGCTCTAGCTCCAAACTAATAGAAGAAACTTTGGTAAGCCTCTTCTTCTTCTCCAACTCATTCTCTTATCAATTTTAGAAATTCCTAAACCTAACTTTGGGAATGTTCTTCTTTTTGAGCATAGATTCAAGCTCGTTTGGGTTGTGTTGAAGAGTGGTTGATTCTCCCTTTGCTTTCAAGCTTCTTCTTCATTATTTTTGTGAAAAGGTGAGATTTTTATCTCACATCTTAGTCTATAACTATCTTTGATTGTTAGGTATGAATTCCTAACGCTTATTCTTGTACAATTGCTTTTGGTTTGGATTGATTTGGTGAATATTCTAATTTTTGGTGTTTTGGGTTCAATTCTTTAAAAATCATAGCTTTGATGTCTTGATCATATTTTTGGTGATGAACCGAAGAGCTTCTATGGTCGGGTAGTTGATTGGCGTAAACCCTTAGTGCCGTTGCTCGACTGATAGCAATTGGGAAGGGAATGACATTTATTAGATAGGCATGGGAGTGTTGGCAACAGGCTCTGGTCGACCGAGCTCAGGGTCCGGTCGACCGACCTGCTACCCGAGCACTTCCTGCCTTTGGTTTGGAAGTGCAGGTTACAGGCTCCGGTCGACCGAGCTCAGGGTCCGGTCGACCGACCTGCTACCCGAGCACTTCCATCTTTGGTTCGGTCAACCGACTCAGGGAGTCCGGTTGACCGACCTGCTCCTATTTGCCAATTTTGCCTATATTGCCTATTTTGTTGAATTTCCAACTTTAATCGATTCGTGTTGTTTCCCTTTTGTTGTTATCATTTATTATCGACTTTGATGGCATTTTCTTTGGGAATTTTTGAAATATCCATTTTGATGGATTTGATATCGATTTCTTCCGATTTTATTCAAGTCTTCGAATGTGAATTTTGGTGATTGATTGTTTTACAATCATTTTTGTGATTTGTCACTTTAAAAATATAAAGGTTTCAATACTAGTAGTAAATATCAAAATTCTTTCATCAAAGCGATTTTAAAAATATTTTCTTACTAAGCTCTTTTCTTAAACCGTTTTCCAATCTATTAGTATATACAAGCCTTTACTTCACTCGGATGAGAAATCGAATTAAACGGCTTAGAAAAACAAGTGGTATGAAACGCTTGCGTTTGCTTCGTCGGTTAATTCTTGGACTTGTTCGATTGAGCCTTTTTGTGACAATTTCCTAGTGAAGATCTACAGTTTGTTCGTAAATATTTATGTTAAGCTAGTGGTTATGGGACATGAAGCTAAACTCATATATTTACTAGCTTTGTCCAATTGACACTCCTAGAGGATCATGATGATCATTTTTTGTGATTTAGACTAGTAACTGTGCGATGTCTCTTTGTTTGCGAGGGAGACTAGACCCCATTTCAGTGTGATTTCGACTCACACATGTGGGGTAGCACCCATGGTCTTCGGGTCGTTCGTGTGTCAAAAATTAATGGCTAGCTACCATGAGATAGCATCTCGTTCGTGTGATACATTTGTTGGTGAGTTTTCTTGCTCCCGTTCGTGTGATAGGCCTCCCCTTTTTTTTATGATTTATGGATTTCGTGTGTTGATTTATGGAATTTGTGCTTCACCAATTTTAGTGATTTTCATTGATATGATTTATCAATTTTTGTGCATTGGTGAATTCATGTGTCATTGACTTGTTGTGAATACAAGTTTTGGGTATGAAACCCTTTTAGGATCTTTGAGAAGATTCTTGTGATATTGATTAATCTCATGTTGATTTTCAATTACATACTTATAGTAGTATGCCATTATGGTTATTATATGTTTATGCCATATCTCTTATTCTATATCATGTTATTTGATATTTATAGCTAGACTGGTCTGTTTATTATTTTCTTATGAAATAATACTCGGGTCAGACCGAGATGTTACAGGTGCTTCTGCTTGACTTCTCCCTAGGGATTCATTACTCTGACTTTTGGCTAACTACTTAGATTAGTAGTTTTTGTTGTAAACATTTGAGATATAGACTCTGTGATGTATACTTATTCTTCTGTATAGCACATGTTGCTATTCTTTTGGGTTATTGTGGATCTTTCTGACCACTACTCTGATGTACACTTTCATGTGTTATATATTCATATCTTTTTCCGCCTTTGTGATATGGATGTCTGTGACTGATTTGAGTTATGTTTATTTCTATATTTGTTTCCGAAGATTATTATAGCCACTGTGTAGTAGCTTTGAGTTTGTATCGGTGTGTCGGATTTCCTCCCGAAATCAAATGCATGTTATACTATCCAACACAGCGGTGCTCGCACAAAGCAATTGCACGGATGGTCGCTCCTCAATAGCCTTATTCTCCGCGCTAGTTGACAGCATTGCTCCGTAGTGTTCTTGGCTAGCGTGGGTATAGAGGTAGGGCGTCACAAAAGTTCTAAATTAAATTGTTTCTTAGCACATAAAAAATATACTTCTATAAAACATCTATCACACTGAAAACGTATAATAATTTCGGGATATCTATAACATACAAAACAAGGTATATGGTCACTAACACTATTTTATATCCATTGGTGTTCGCATTCATTATCATTATTCATTAATGTGTAGCTAATTCTGTTTTGTGAACTACCTTCATCATTATCTGAGACAATGTTACATATTGATTCAGTATCATCGAAATCGTTTTCACCAAGACTTTCTATTTCATATTCTCCTATTTCATCAACTAAATTAGAACGTTGCTGGTTATTTTGCCTATTTGGACATCTATTTGCTAAATGATTTGGGTCACCGCAAATAAAACAATTACACTTTCTATTTGGCTTACTTCTCTTAACGTATTTTTATTTTTTACGTTTATCAAAATGCTTGGATTTTCTAAGATATTTTCTTGGTTTATAGTAGCCATAAGCTTATGGAGTATAAATAGCCGTTCGGCAAAATACCCAAGCTTGTCTTTTAATCTGTTCTTGCAAAGTTGCTTCTTTACAACGTTTTTCTAATTCTTGGAATACAAACATTATTCTTGGGACAATTCCTAATTTAGGCATTGCTTCATATTGTATATTCCAGTCTTGCAGCTTTCGACCTAAGTCTCCTAGTAACTTTGAAAAATATTCATTACATAAATCTTCATCCATTGCTTTACTTGTCTGGGCTAAAGTCACTGCAAAGTCTTGGCTAAATTCCTTTATATACTTATAATCTCTTATACTTAATTATTCTAGGTTTCTTATTGCTGTATTTTGCACACCGCCTTTGCCTGGGTCATTACCAATTAGTAGTAATCTAATAAAGCTTGTAAAATTACAAGGGTTGTTTCCTAAAGCTTTCTGTTCAGTAATTACGGCTGGGTTGTCTGTTTTTCTGCTTTGATATATCCCTAAGGCTAATGGACCGAGGGTAGTTTCTAATACTGCCCACATATCCATTTTCGGCTTTTTATTAACTTCCCAATATCGAACTACATTTTGTTCCCATATTAAAATTTCTTCTGGCCATAATTGTGGTGACTGGTTTCTACTAATAGCATATTGTGGCTATAAAGCTTTCCATAGGGTTTTCTTATTCCTTTTCCTATATATCGACTTTCTTATAAATAATCTACTTTGGGTTTAGCCCATTTTTCTCTTTCTAATGGTCCTACTTTGTATTGGCTGCTTGGTTCGTTATCAAATCTACTACGTTTATTGGTTGGTATCATAGCTTGATCCATAAAATTAGTTTCAATAAAAAAAAGTCACTAAGAGGGATCTGTTTATTTAGGATATCTTCAATTAATGGCATATTGAAATTTGTTGATAATTGTAAAAGCATCTTCGTATGTCATATCTAATTCTGTTATACAAGCAATAAGCATATTATCTGTATCTTCTCTTATATTTTCTACTGTTATTTTCTTATTAATTATTTCATGTAACGTTCTTTTACTTTCTGTTTTAAATGTTTCTTCTATTTCTGGATCTATATTATTTTCTTCATATTGTTCTTCATCCACTAGGTATCCTAATATGTCAAAATCCTCAATACTTTCCCTATCTGTTTCGTAATGGTCATAAATTGGTTCATCATCCCAATTTATAGTGTTAAAAAGATCTAAGTGCTCACTGAGATTATGTCTTAGTTCTATTTCTGATTCTGTATCGGTTTCTTCTTCACTTTGTTTAAACTTATAATTTCCAAATCTTAAACTTGGTTCTCCAAATTGGTTATTGTATATAACATGTGATTCTGGAATAAAAAGACTTTTATCATTTTCTACAAAATCTTTTAATTCCCATTCAAGACCTACTAAGTCTTCTGGACTAATTCTACGGGATTCGATCATTTTTATTCCTTTACTAGCTATATTCTGTACTATCTCGTTAAGATTAATTTTAAACTACATTCCTGATCTATTACTAGCCTTACTAATTATTCCTATGCTAATGATTAAATTATTACCAACATAGTTTTCAAAACCGCTTGCCTTGAATCCTAGTTTTATATGTTTTAAATCTTTAGTACTTTTAAGAATGTCTGGTACATAATAAACAAAAGCTGATTTATCATTTAGATTTATTTCCATTCCTGAGAGTAGAGCTTTCTCTATGTCCGATGTCCATGATTTGTCTAGGACTAACATAAGGAGCTTTGCTCCTAAACCTTTTCTGGTTAGAGTTTTTATTCCTATGACTATTAGACCTAAATGGATAAACCTTGTTCCCGTTTTTTTTGTTTTTTGTATGGTTTCTGGTGATAAAACATCTAAGGTTACACTGTTATCTATTACTCTTACTTCTTCCTCTCTAATACTTCGAATTAAAGTTGTGTTAATATTCGTAATTCCTGTTTGATATAGAATCCATGGGTTTAATAAATCTAGCTGATTATTGTTATATAAATCTAAATTTTTGTCTAAATCTACTTCTTCATCTAATTGTATTATTTGTTTTTCTTTTCTAGATTTCACTTTTGATAAAATACTAGAAATTTCATCTTTAGGTTTATCATTGGATGAAAATTCTGTTAACGTCCTACTGGGTCCAGATAATGAGTTTCTTGGATTCATTTTGGGATCCAAAATTTATATAATTCTGGTGTTTTATTTTTGTTAACAATTGAATTTCCTAAACTTAGATTAACTAGTTGTTCTGATATCTTATCTAGTTCCTAATCAAAAGTTTGTTTATTTTCAAGTTTTTCTAAAATTTTAAGATTTAGGCTAACTAAAATATTAAAAAGATTAGGATATTCTTTGTCTGATAAACTATTCCCTGAATAAGTAGTAAAACCTTGTTTTGGAACTGGTTGTGATGCAAATTTTGTTGCATCCTCTATCGCTTTTTGTAAATATTTGTTCATAAAATTAACCACTAACAATCTTTTTAACTTCTAAATGGAGCGTTTCTATCTGTTTAGTTTTTGAATCAAAATCAAGGGTTCTGGTTTTAAGTTCTTCCAAAATACGTTTAGATTCTAATTCAATTGCTTTTGGCTTATTATTCTCTAGTAACAATTTTAATTGATTAATAGTTGTCTTACTGGAAGAATATTTTTCAAGCTTATTAAAGTGCATAAGATGCTTTCGTTTTGATTTTTAATAAAATCAAAATTATCTACTAACTGTTTTAAAGTTTTATTTTATCAGTAATAGATTTAGCAATTACTTCTAACGTCTTAGTTGTTAAATTATCGTAGTGTTGTAAGGCTGTTCCTTGGTTTATAATTAAATCTGTAACTGAATTAAGCTGTTTATTTTCTTCGTGCAGAAGATGTTGAAAACCTTTTTCAAAATGACTAGTTATCAAGACTAATACTACTTCGTTCCTTAAAAGTATATTCAAGATTTAAATAATTAAACGCTTGAGATTTGAAGAATTGATTTTTTGAGATTGTTTTTCTCAGATTTAAATGGTTCATTTCTCTATGCAGCTTATATTTTTTCCGATAAAATTTTCCTTTGAGAGAGAAGGAATTATTATATTTTATTTTTATCAGAGATAATTTACAATTTGGGGAAAAGATACATACTAATATAAAAAGCATAATTGAATTCCCTAGATACTACAGAATTTCATTTTTATCCATACCTAATTTTCATATTATTTTGAAGTTTACCATGTTCAGTAAAAGATGGGAATCACACACCTTTGCTACCCTAAAGACTGACTCAGAGGGTTCTGCATTGAAATAATATTTTAATTTTATATGACTAAAAATTAAATTTTGTAGCAACACTAGCATCAACCTTGCTCCGATACCAGATTAGCGGGGGGTAACCTTTTTTACAACAATAGGATAATTCAACAGCTAAAACTTGAAGATTTAGGCTAATTAAAATATTAAAAATATTAGGATATTCTTTGTCCGATAAACTATTCCCTGAATAAGTAGTAAAATCTTTTTTTGGAACTGGTTGTAATGCAAATTTTGTTGCGTCGTCTATCGCTTTTTGCAAATATTTGTTCATAAAATTAACCACTAACAATCTTTTTAACTTCTAAAAGGAGCGTTTCTATCTGTTTAGTTTTTGAATCAAAATCAAGGGTTCTGGTTTTAAGTTCTTCCAAAATACGTTTAGATTCTAATTCAATAGATTTTGGCTTATTATTCTCTAGTAACAATTTAATTCGTTAATAGTTGTCTTATCTAGAAGAATATTTTTCAAGCTTATTAAAGTGCGTAAGATGCTTTCGTTTTGATGTTGAATTATCATAGTGTTGTTAGGTTGTTCCTAGGTTTATAATTAAATCTGTAACTGAATTAAGCTGTTTATTTTCTTCATGCAAAAGATGTTGAAAACCTTTTTCAAAATGACAAACAAATTTATAGTTATCAAGACTAATAATACTTCGTTCCTCAAAAGTATATTCAAGATTAAAATAATTTAAACGCTTGAGATTCGAAGAATCGATTTTTTGAGGTTGTCTTTCTCAGATTTAAATGGTTCAATTCTCTATGCAGCTTATATTTTTTCCGATAAAATTTTCCTTTGAGAGAGAAGGATTTATTATATTTGTATTTTTATCAGGGATAATTTACAATTTGGGCAAAAGATACTTACTAATATAAAGAGCATAATTGAATTCCCTAGTTACTACACAATTTCGTTTTTATCCATACCTAATTTTCATATTATTTTGAAGTTTACCACGTTCAGTAAAAGACGGGACTTACGCACCTTTGCTACCCTAAAGACTGACTCAGTGTGTTCTGCATCAAAATAATATTTTAATTTTATATGACTAAAAATTAAATTTTGTAGCAACACTAGAATCAATCTTGCTCTGATAATAGATTGGCGGGGGGTAACCTTTTTTTATATATAAAGAAATCAATAAAACAGGCTAGTAATGATATGAAATCTTCTAGGTAAATTCCTAAAAGATATCCTAGTAGAAACTTAGATATAAACATAACTATATTACAAAGAGCAAGAAGCAAAGAAGGTACCTGATTCATAAAGACTTATGCAAAGGAGAAATAAAAGGTTTGAAAATCAGCTCTTGCTTCCAACAAAGTTTTTTTTTTAATCTCTCTCTCAAAATATGAAGTGTAACAAGGAAAAATAAGCTTGCAAAGAGAAATTAAGAAGTAATTAAGCTGCCATTAGAGTTTTTTGAAAGCTTATAACATTTCCAAGTGCTCAAGTATATCTTTGAGCTTACAATTTACACATATATATAGCTATACAGTCGGTTAAACCGGTCACATAAACGCACACTAGGCAGTTTTCTATATTCTGCCTTTACATAAAAATACACACAATATTAAAGTAATGATACAAAACATGCCATCACATATTGTCTGGAGAATTCTTTGTCCTTTTTTTATAAAGATAAGATTCCTTCTTATCTACATTTTTCTTTAGTGGAGAATATCTGCTTTTAATGGGTTTTGCAGCTGTAGGATTGAAAGCTACCTTTCAATCTGTGTCTGCCATCTGGTCCATAGGATTAAACTCTTCCATTATCCCTTTATCATTTGCGTTAAGGTCTGGACTGGACTCTAGTTTTGGTTCAGATGTTTCTTGATCATATATTAAGACATCATTATTTGGATAGAACATATGTTCTGCTGTTGGAAAAGGTAGTAGAATTTTTAGCTCCATTTCGCCCCATATCTGATATCTTGATGTTTCTGCCTATAGAATTAGTTCCTTCCAATTAGGTGGAGAACTTAGAGTCATTTTGATTGATGATATTGCCAGGGTTTATCTGCCCTGAACGAAATTGACGTTCCTTCATACATTTGGAAAAAACATCTTAGGAATTTTGATACGTTGTGTCGTGTATAGTTTACATGCTTAAAAATAGCCATACGATGCATAGCTGATTTAATCGTATTTTGCTTGTTGAACTGAAAAACTGGAGTAGTTGAACTGATACACACTACTATGGATGGAAAGATACGTAGGTATTGTTGTGCTACTAATGCAAAATGTTTACCAAAGCTCTCCAATACCGATTCTTCAACTGGATTGCTGAAGGTTATCCTAGATAACATTCCGTGATCAAATAAACTGACTATCTTATCCATGTCGCATGGTAATCGTGTACCGTCGACTCTAGCACGTAACATATTAGATCTTCTGTATTTGACTACTTTAAACTGAACTATTTCTATTATTCGTTTGAAATATGTTGCAAGGAGTTTTTGTAGCTCTTCCTGGTAATTGTTCCATCGATCATAGGCTAGCTTTTCTATCTTAAGGACTAATTCTTGTCCTCCTCGTTTGCATAATTCGTCAAGGATTGGCTCTGGTCGTAATTTGAGATGGTATGAAAGTTTTTTGTAGGTTAGGGTTTTAGGTCATTTTGGAATTTGGTTGAGGAGTTCTTCTTTTTCATGGACTAATTGTGAAATACGTTGTTCTAGCAGCTGGCTTGTTTTGTGGACACATGCATGCTTCTAGTTTTCTTCTTCTAGGAATTGATTTCTTTGGATGTAATGTTGTAATTGGGCTTGACTTCGTTGATATAGGTTTTGTAAATCATTTAATTGCGAGGCCTGGGAATTTATAAGGTCTGTTGGGGATTGAGGAGTTGATGAAGCTGTATGAGAATATGATTGCTGGCAATCGGGGTCAATGTAATAATTGGGACCAAAGCAATTTGTTGCTTCGTCTAGAGCTTGTTACAGATTGTAAAAACCTTTGAAAATTGGATTTTGAAAATTTTGTATAGCAATCTGCACTTGGCTATAATGTTTAAATATTTCTGTAAAATTTCCTCTAGAAACTATATAGCAAAAGAAATTTTTAGAAAGAGCCTTTTGCTGAATTTTTGAAAAGTAATATGCAAAACAGTTTCCAAGTCGTTGTTTATTCCTTCGTTCATTTTCAACTGTTTTCAAATTCCAAAGATGGTCGAGTAAGCATTGCTGGGATAAATCATTTATTCTGACAAGGGGTTTAAACTTTCTGGGATCATTACTTTTAAACTGAATAAGTGAAGTCTGGCCAAAGGTCATGCATTGAGTACTAACTTCCATCATTTGATTATCACTCGTTTTTACTGGAGGTGGAGTTTGTGAACTGGATTCTGTTGGTGGCGTTGCAGGTGTTTTCACCTCTGTTTTGGCTGTTGGGGCCTCCACATTTGTTTTGATATTGCTGTTATCTACAGACTTTCCTGTTTTTTTATTCATATAATATCTTTCCTGCATATAACAAACTTTGTTAAACACATAAGATAATTTTCGTACTAGAATATCGGCTAACTGATTATTTTTTACTTTAATGTGTTCAAATATTATTTTATAACCATTACCTTGTATAATATTTTGCAAATTTAGCCATCTAGTTCTATTTACTTTTTTAGAATTTTCGTTTCAAATAAATTTGACAATTGCTTCACAATCTATTCGGACTGTGAATTCTTTATTTAGATATGTCCTATACTTATCCAAGGCATTAATTAATGCTTTTATTTCGAAATCTAGGGATGTCCAATTGGTTACTTTGTTAAAATTGCCATTTGTGTAAGCTGCAATTTTTTCTATTGACTTGTCACTATATTTAGATGGTTTACATTTTAGGATTGCTCTCCATCCTTCTTTGCATCCGTCACATTCAATAATGATATAATCTGTTTCTAGTGGAAGTTCTAATGGATTAATTTTCTTAACTTCTTCTTTAATTTTTTGAACTAATTTAATATCTTCTGTATTAAATCGTGTTTCTCCATTTTTCGAAATTCTACCATATAGGGGTCCTACTAGTTTTGCTAAATTTGTAGTAAATTTTCTGGCGTAATTTATTAATCCTAGAAAAGCCTGGATTTTCTTTTTACTGTCCAATTTATCTGGGAATTCTATAATCTTTTGGGAAATATGTGGCTGAAGTTCAATTTTTCCATTACCAATTTCTAAATCTATAAACGAAATTTTTTGTTTAAAAAGTTCCATCTTTTTTCTTGACATTACTAGACCATTATTTTCAACTTCTTTAAATACTGTTTTTAAATGTTGTTCATGCTCTTTAATATTTTTACTTGCAACTAAAATGTCATCTATATATACTAAACAGAAATCATATTTTTCAAATGTATTATCCATAAATCTTTGGAAAACCGAAGGTGATGTTTTTAATCCAAAACTTAATACATCCCATTCAAAATGTCCTTCGGAGCACATAAATGCTATCCAAGGTTTGAAGCTTTCTTTTAATTTTAACTGGTTGTATCCTGGTTTTAGGTCAAATTTGCTAAAAAATCGCTTATTTTGTATTAAGTTAATCAATGTATCTTTATTTGGTATATTATAACCATCGTCTTCTATATTATCATTTAATCTTTTATAATTGTAGATGATTCTTGGTTTTCCTCTTTTCTGTTCGGAGTGATTTCGAACTAAAAAGGCTGCCGATCTATGTCTACTGTCAGATCTCCTGATTAAGTTTTGTCTTAGAATTTCTTCAATCTGTATTCTGAATTCTTTTATATCAGCTAGTGAATAGTTAATGTTTGATGTTTTAATGGTTATTTCTGGATTTATGATTTTTATTTTACAAGTGTAGTTAACTTTGTTTTTTGTAACATCCTCACTGATTAGTCCTAGTTTTTCTAAATGTGAAATAATCTGACATAGAATAAATTTGGTTTCTTTTCCTTTCTCTAATTCTCTAATTGTTTCGAATGCTAACATGCCTAACGTGATTTTATTTTCTTTGATAGGTGAAGTATGATGTTTTTCTATTCCTGGTTTGAAAAAATCTAGTTCGGCCTGTCCACCACGCTTTCGAGCTAACTCTGATTGATAATTGTGGTAGTTTGTAGGTAATGTGTAGCTGTGTTTACTGAAAGTAATACTATTCCTGGAAATTGAGATACTTCCTCGATAATTAAGAATAAAGTTTAAACCTAAA
Organism: Allium cepa; assembly: GCA_030765085.1. Lineage (NCBI taxonomy): Eukaryota > Viridiplantae > Streptophyta > Magnoliopsida > Asparagales > Amaryllidaceae > Allium > Allium cepa. Next base: position 346,832,508 of record CM060939.1, on the reverse strand, counting down.
AAAAATTCTTGACTTTAAAATTCCTTTGGAGTAATAGTACATTGTCCTAATTCGTATTTGGAACTGTAATTACCGGCAAAGTCCTTAAATTGAATCATTGATTCGTCTGGTAGCTTATGTGTTAATGTCATTAAACTTTGATTAGCTGTTTTTGAAGTGATAATGTAATTTAAAGGTTTGTGATATTGTAGAGGTATCAAGGAATGTGCAATTAGGCTTTTAGTGCTACTTGTATCTATTATTGCTATTGCATCGATGAATTTGTTATTATCGAACCAAACACGACAATTTACTGTAAGTATGGATGTATTGTATTTATTAATATTGATTGAAAATTCTGTATTTTCTTGTATTCTATAATTCAAATTATCTATTTGTTCCATTTCATTTGATTTGGATGAACTTCCTAGTTCATTTAGATTGTAGTCTTTATATTTTTCTTTCAAGAAACTAATATCATTTTGTAAAGTATTAAGTTCTAGTTGTAATAATTTTATTTGTGCATCGCGTTTATCTACCATTTCTTGTAATATTGTTTTTTCATTTATTTTATTTTGCTTTAATGAAAGTTCTAAATTAAACTGTTTTTTAGCACATAAAAAACATATTTCTATGAAACATCTATCACACTGAAAACGTTTAATGATTTCGGGATATCTATAACATACAAAACAAGGTATATGGTCATTAACTCTATTTTGCATCCATTGGTGTTCGCATTCATTATCGTTATTAATTAATGCGTAGCTAATTCTGTTTTGTGAACTATCTTCATCAATATCTGAGACAATGTTACATATTGATTCAGTATCGTCGAAATCGTTTTCACTAAGACTTTCTATTTCATATTCTCCTATTTCATCAACTAAATTAGAACGTTGTTGGTTATTTTGCCTATTTGGACATCTATTTGCTAAATGATTTGGGTCACCGCAAATAAAACAATTACACTTTCTGTTTGGCTTACTTCTCTTAACAAATTCTTCTTTTTTACGTTTATCAAAATGCTTGGATTTTCTAGGATATTTTCTTGGTTTATAGTAGCCATAAGCTTATGGAGTATAAATAGCTGTTCGGCAAAATGCCCAAGCTTGTCTTTTAATATATTCTTGCAAAGTTGCTTCTTTACAACGTTTTTCTAATTCTTGGAATACAAACATTATTCTTGGACCAATTCCTAATTTAGGTATTGCTTCATATTGTATATTCCATTCTTCTTGTAGATTTCGCCGTAAGTTTCCTGGTAACTTTGAAAAGTATTTATTACATAAATCTTCATCCATTGCTTTATCTGTCTGGGCTAAAGTCACTGCAAAGTCTTGGTTAAATTCCTTTATATACTTAAAATCTCTTATACTTAATTGTTCTAGGTTTCTTATTGCTATATTTTGCACACTGCCTTTGCCTGAGTCATTACCAATTAGCTGTAATTTAATAAACTTGTAAAATTATAAGGGTTGTTTCCTAAAGCTTTCTATTCAGTAATTACAGCTGGGTTGTCTGTTTTTCTGCTTTGATATATTCCTAAGGCTAATGGACCGATGGTAGTTTCTAATACTATCCACATATCCATTTCCGGCTTTTTATTAACTTCCCAATATCGAACTACATTTTGTTCCCAAATTAAAATTTCTTCTGGCCATAATTGTGGTGACTGGTTTTCTTGTAATAGCATATTGTGGCTATAAAGCTTTCCATAGGGTTTTCTTATTCCTTTTCCTATATATGGACTTTCTTGTAAATAATCTACTTTGGGTTTAGCTATTTTTCTCTTTCTAATGGTCCTTCTTTGTATTGGCTACTTGGTTCGATATCAAATCTACTACGTTTATTGGTTGGTATCATAGCTTGATCCATAAAATTAGTTTCAATAAAAAAGTCACTAAGAGGGATCTGTTTATTTAGGATATCTTCAATTAATGGCATACTGAAATTTTTTGATAATGTCGTAAAAGCATCTTCGTATGTCATATCTAATTCTGTTATACAAGCAATAAGCATATTATCTGTTTCATCTCTTATATTTTCTACTTTTATTTTCTTATTAATTATTTCACGTAACATTCTTTTACTTTATGTTTTAAACGTTTCTTCTATTTCTGGATCTATATTATTTTCTTCATATTGTTCTTCATCCACTAAGTATCCTAATATGTCAAAATCCTCAATACTTTCGCTATCTGTTTCCTATTGGTCATAAATTGGTTCATCATCCCAATTTATAGTGTTAAAATGATCTAAGTGTTCATTAAGATTATGTCTTAGTTCTATTTCTGATTCTGTATCAGTTTCTTCTTCACTTTGTTTAAACTTATAATTTCCAAATCTTAAACTTGGTTCTCCAAATTGGTTATTGTATATAACATGTGATTCTGGAATAAAAAGACTTTTACCATTTTCTACAATATCTTTTAATTGCCATTCAAGACCTGCTAAGTCTTCTGGACTAATTCTACCGGCTTCGATCATTTTTATTCCTTTACTAGCTATATTTTGTACTATCTCGTTAAGGTTAATTTTGAACTTCATTCCTGATCTATTACTAGCCTTACCAATTATTCCTATGCTAATGATTAAATTATTACCAACATAGTTTCCAAAACTGCTTGCCTTGAATCCTAGTTTTAAATGTTTTAAATCTTTAATGCTTTTAAGAATGTCTGGTACACCATAAACAAAAGCTGATTTATCATTTAAATCTATTTCCATTCCTAAGAGTAGAGCTTTCTCTATGTCTGATGTCCATGATTTGTCTAGGACCAACTAAGGAGCTTTGTTCCTAAATCTTTTCTGGTTAGAGTTTTTATTCCTATGACTATTAGACCTAAATGGAAAAACCTTGTTCCTGTGTTTTTTATTTTTTGTATGGTTTCTGGTGATAAAACATCTAAGGTTACACTGTTATCTATTACTCTTACTTCTTCCTCTCTAATACTTCGAATTAAAGTTGTGTTAATATTTGTAATTCCTGTTTGATATAGAATCCATGGGTTTGATAAATATAGCTGATTATTGTTATATAAACCTAAATTTTTGTCTAAATCTACTTCTTCATCTAATTGTATTAGTTGTTTTTCTTTTTTAGATTTCACTTTTGATAAAATACTAGAAATTTCTTCTTTAGGTTTACTACTGGATGTAAATTCTGTTAACGTCCTACTGGTCCAGATAATGAGTTTCTTGGATTTATTTTGGGATCTAAAATTTATATAATTCTGGTGTTTTATTTTTCTTAACAACTGAATTTCCTAAACTTAGATTAACTAGTTGTTCTGATATTTTATCTAGTTCCTAATCAAAAGTTTGTTTATTTTCAAGTTTTTCTAAAATTTTAAGATTTAGGCTAATTAAAATATTAAAAAGATTAGGATATTCTTTGTCTGATAAACTATTCCCTGTATAAGTAGTAAAACCTTGTTTTGGAACTGGTTGTGATGCAAATTTTGTTGCGTCGTCGCTTTTTGCAAATATTTGTTCATAAAATTAACCACTAACAATCTTTTTAACTTCTAAAAGGAGCGTTTCTATCTGTTTAGTTTTTGAATCAAAATCAAGGGTTCTGGTTTTAAGTTCTTCCAAAATACGTTTAGATTCTAATTCAATAGCTTTTGGCTAATTATTGTCTAGTAACAATTTTAATTCGTTAATAGTTGTCTTATGTGGAAGAATATTTATCAAGCTTATTAAAGTGCGTAAGATGCTTTCGTTTTGATTTTTAATAAAATCAAAATTATCTACTGACTGTTTTAAAGTTTTATTTTTATCAGTAATAGATTTAGCAATTACTTCTAACGTCTTAGCTGTTGAATTATTGTAGTGTTGTAAGGCTGTTCCTAGGTTTATAATTAAATTTGTAACTGAATTAAGTTGTTTATTTTCTTCATGCAGAATATGTTGAAAACCTTTTTCAAAATGACAAACAAATTTGTATTTATTAAGACTAATAATACTTTGTTCCTTAAAAGTATATTCAAGATTTAAATAATTTAAACGCTTGAGATTTGAAGAATCAATTTTTTGAGGTTGTTTTTCTCGGATTTAAATGGTTCATTTCACTTTACAAGCTTATTTTTTCTTGTTACACTTCATATTTTGAGAGAGAGATTCAAAAAAAAAAAAAAAAAAACTCTATTGGAAGCAAGAGTTGATTTTCAAACCTTCTGCTGCTTCTTTACACAAGTATTTATGAATCATGTACCTTCTTTGCTTTTTGCTCGTTGTAATATAATTATGCTTATATTTAGTTTCTACTAGGATATCTTTTAGCAATTTAGCTAGAAGATTTCATATCATCACTAGCATGTTTTATTGATTTCTTTATATATAAAAAAAAAGGTTACACAATCTAGTATCGGAGCAAGGTTGATTGTAGTGTTGCTACAAAATTTAGTTTTTAGTCATATAAAATTAAAATATTATTTTGATGCGGAACCCTCTGAGTCAGTCTGTAGGGTAGCAAAGGTGCGTAATTTCCGTGTTTTACTGAACATGGTAAACTTCAAAATAATATGAAAATTATGTATGGATAAAAACGAAATTGTGTAGTAAATGATACTATACAGTTCTAAATTTTACCAAATAAAAGACAATAAACTGTTACTTGTACAAGCTACTGTTGTTTTTTGAGTTCTAGTCACAAAAAAATTTACCAAGTAGAAGGCAAGAACAGATCGATTTTCCAAAAGCTCATTATTTAGAAAAGGAAAAGCAGGTTAAATGTATAGTCACATACCACTCGTAAGCCTTAAAAAGGAAAAGCAGATCAAAAAAGAAAAAGCAGGTGAAGTGTTTAGCGGGATTTACTCCAACTTTGAATACGGAAAGGCTTTCTTTCGATGCGATGGCACCTCCAACATAGTGTAAAAATTCATCTTCCATGGAGCATGTAGAATTTTATTTTTTGAGTGGTACCCCTCGTATCCAATATTCAAGTGGCTGTAACAATACCCATTTTTCAGTCACTTGCTGCACAGATTAATATCCATCTACGCTATAATTGAAAGAAAGAGCAAAAATCTCATGCTCATACAAACAGAAATAAGTTCACTTTCTGCACTCAATCATTATGGTACAAGGAAACACAACATACACAAGCACATGATGATAGATGGAACCAGTACATGTTCAACAACATTACAATCTCAAAATCAACCTAAACACAACCACGAAATAGGAATAATTATTTTTAGCACACAAACATGCCCATGATTTATTACTTAATTATTGCTGATACTAAGCATGCAGTGCCTTAATCGGTTATAGGCATACTTGAGCTCTAGTCTTTTCCACGGAGATTGCGATAATAATCCCTTGGATTTTCTTCAAAACGAGCTCTTTCAATCAACTCTCCCTTTTTGCCTGGTGCTTTCATCATTTTGTGAACTTGTTCCTTTTTCTCATTCTGAGTACTTGACCCAGCAGCACCTGTTCCTCGTACAAATACCCAAGAACGCGCGCGCGCGCGCATTTTAGAATAAAGCAAAGCCAAAATTTTGATGCTTTCAGCTACTAATCTCACAATCTAAAATTAGTTATGTTGCGGTATCTATGTATCTCACCTGCGGCTACGGCACTAGCAACGGCCATTGACGCTTCCCCTGTCCCATCTCTGCTTTCACCGTTGCCCATTCTCTGTTCTTTTTTCTTTCTTTTTCTTAGTTAAGATTATTGTGCCTTGAGTTCTATTTTCGTTGAGAACGGATTTATAGCATACGCTTTTTAGTTGAAAAGACGCTTTGGTCCTGGAGCACATCAAATCAATTTATGATATGACTGGTGTCCTACCAATTCAGTCCCTTCAATGCTTAGCCACGAAGGTTCCTCGATACTTAACCACGAATATTAAGGGGTGACTACTTAATAGGAGCTCAACAAAAGTATGCATAGACGTCCATATTATCTGAAAACAGACAAAGTAGCAAAACGTCCATTTTAGGTTCCCTCTAGTCCAAAGAATACGATTTACCAATCTTGCACGAGGTACCAAATTGATACATGCATCATAGGTGGATCTTTTTGGACACAGTCAAAGTGTAATTATAAATATAAAATAACCATAAGTACATCAATGTTACCTTAATCGTATATTAATCATGAAGTATTGTTTATTATGTAGAACCGGTATATACCAAGTATATTAGTCGTTGATACATTAATCATATATTAATCATAAACTGTTGTTGTTATAGACACATTATATTAGTCGATATCATATTAATCATGAACAGTTCTTTATTATATAGACCCGGTATATCAATTGTTTGGATAGTTTGTCAAGTGTATAGTATGCTGCTACGATATTGGCTCTACTAGATAGGCTGCAGGCCAGTCCTTTCGCTTTTTTCCTACAGATTCGACCTCCTTATTAATCATTTGATCGTACTCTCATATACGCCCTAGTTAAGAAGTGGCGGTCCACCAAAACGCACTTTTCGTTTTTTAGATTTTGATCTCAGCATTACCCTCGTCGATTTTTATATGTTGATTGAAACTGAGATCGACAGTCAAGATATGATACTTTTTTTTTATCATTCTTATGAGACTCCTAAGTTATTCATTGTATATCTACCACATTTTGAGTAGGGTTATGTTTCTTCAGGTGTTGTTCCTTTGACATACTTACAGAAGTTGTAACATCCCGTAAAATCAACCACAAATAAACAAATTAGATAAATTAATTTAAATAAGATAAGGGTAACGTCAAATTTTTTGCAACAGTCTGAACTGGACCACGGAAGTTATGTCGTTGCGTTCATGGCTAAATTCTAATCAATTTCCATATATAATGTTCTGAAAACGGAGCTCAAATGAAAAAGTTACAAACGTTTGAAGTTTTCAAATTCAAAATAATTTAAATGGAGTTCAAATTCAAATAATTAAATGATTCTTAAATTAGAATTTGAAAGTTAACGGTAATTAGACCTGAGATTAAGTAATCATTAAAATTTAACGTTAATATTAATTGTCAATTAAGGAATAAAAAAATATACAACAACAACTAATAAACAGTTCCAAAATAAGAGAACCGGATTATATTATTTTAAACCGACTTAAATCCGACGGTTCTGTAGCATTTCAGCAGGTATAAATTAGTGCCTAGCCTCTTAATTTTATTCACAAATTGTTTTGGGACTCTAACAAAGCTCCGTTAGTTCGTCTTTTCATAGATTCAGGATAAATCCTTTAGAGTTTCAGGTAAAAAATCATATAAATCTATTTTGTTTTCTATTTTTTCAATTTTTCTTCAATTTTCTGAATCTAATGTATATATACAAATCCCTTGCTCTATGTGTGTGTTAAAGAGATCTGCTAGAGATTGTTAAAGGCGTGTCAAATCCAAAAGAGGCAAAACCAAGGATATAATGTAAGTGTAAATCTTATCTTTTCTATCTTAGTAATTGACTAGTGTAATTTGGCTTTGAATATGCCTAAAGGAGTTTTGGTTTGCGAAAACACCATATTATAAACCCTCAAGACTCTTCTAATGCTAAATATCAATTCTGGATTGAAATTTCAATTGTTTATATCAAAATAATGGGTATCATATAGATTTGCAGTTTTGGTAATTTATCTATTATTTCACTTCTTATTCTTTTTCTTTGAATTTCATTAAAAGGTTTGATTTGGGAATCATGTGTAAGGTACAAATTTCATTCGTAGTTTGCATCTCTTATTTCCATAAATTAAATAGAAATTCTCTTGTTTAGTTTTACTTGAAATGGAGTCGAATAGGGCATAAAATTGAAATTTTAAGTTTCTACTATCAATATATTCCATTATTTTGATGTAATAAGTTGAGTTTAAATTTTAATGGTACACAAGTCCGTTAATTGGAATTTTTGGATATGAATATTGAAATTTTGACATTGTTGATAATATGAAATGAGACTTGTATATTTGTTGAAAGAGTTGACATTTAAACGCTAGTTTAAGACGTAAATTTCACATGCTTGGAAATTACTACAGGCACACTTGTATATGTATATATATTAAGGTAATTAACGTATAATTATAACGTATAGTTTCTTAGTTAAATAGTTCATTAATTTACAAGTCCATTGATTGTAATTTTTGTAGATGAATATTGAAATTTTCGCATTATTGATAATATTGAATGAGACTTGTATATTTGTTCAAAGAGTTGACGTTTAAACGCTAGTTTAGATTTCGCATGCTTAGAAATTACTACGCTCACACGCGCACGCGTGTATCTGTATATATATTAGCGTAATTAACGTATAATTATAACATATAATTGCTTACTTAAATAGGTCATTAATTTTATTAAACCCCCCTAGGCAAGTAATTAATGTTAAAGGTGTAATAAGAAAGATTCCTTATAAGGCCTTGGTTATGGAAACGGTGGGAGGTGCGATAATATATGCAGAGTGTGATATAGATTAAGACTAAGTCATAGAAATGCGAGGTCGGTCAAAAGCACACAGAAGTCTACCCAGCTAACTTGGCTAGCAACAATGTGACTTTGGGGCTGATGTGAGACATCGTCTGTAATAAGTAACAACGATGGTGCGAGGTTAGTCCTAAATTCTGTAAGGTAAATCTGCCCAGCTAATCTAGCTATCAGTACCGACGAATAGTCGGACTAATATGGGACGTCACCGTAGGATTCAGGTCATAATACGAAGCACCTACTTTTGATATTAAAGGTACTAAGTGGTTATGTGAGGGCCCGCATATTCTCTATGTAGAAGTAGTAAATGGTCGGGGTTATGGGTTAGGCATGGTAGATGATCTCTTGGGAAATGGTCCGCTTTAATAGAAAGTATTAAGTAGCTAAAGAGATTCCTTGCAATGTCAGCTAGATAGTTACTAGTGAGCAGTCCGTCTTGGGATGGTGGGTAAATGACATGGACCTTCCTTAAGTAAGGTATTAAATGGTCGAATTCTGCTTAATTTCCATTAAAAAGTAACTCGAGTACTATCTCTTACAGTGATATGGCATTATGGACGATAAATATGGATTATTGGGTTGGTAGCAAGTTGGATACAGGCTTGTATTTGGAAAGCCTTTTTATTTATGTTTGAGAAAAGCCTTTAGGCTTACATTTGAAAAAACTTATGACGTAGGTAGAATATGTAAGATATATTCCTATTTGAGTTATACCATGCAAGAACTAATATAATAAGGCTCAAGATTTTTTTCCTTGGACATATGTTTTTTGACTCCCTCCTAACTACAACACAGGTTAAGAAGGACAATATTGAAGGCGGAGATGTTGATGAGACTTATGGCACTAGTCTATTTATTTACTTGTTATTTTCTATAGTTTTTGATATACCCATGGAATAAAAATGATGTTGTAATTTTGGAATATTGTACCATGGATGTGTAACAATGATTATGAATATTTTGTTAATTAAATAACACTTTGAATTTATGATAAAATTGGTACTGTTGTTATTATTATATTTTATCATTCCACCGTGAGATTCTGTATGTGTAGATAAATAGTCATGTATCATTTTTTCTACCAACCAATAGCCAGTTTTGAGGTGGGTCTAAGTTTCGATAGGCCTTTTCTAGATTGGATACAGACTCGATACATACTTATATAAGATTTGAAGCTTCTTTGAATCCGGTCTTGATTAATTCCTGTAAAAACAAGTTAGTATATAATAATGACGTGTATAGTTATCATAATCAAAATATCGTAATTATGAAATATCGTAAATACGAAGTTTCAACAGTTTTTAAGCATTGTCATACAGCTTGCTTATAACGCCCTAGTAGCACGTCGGGGGATAGGGATGCGCTGTGATACGACAACACTAAACCAAACTCGTAGTGGTCTCGTATAAGGATAAAAGTATGACAAGGCACGTGAGGCAATTCCCGAGGTAGGATACTACAAGTTCAGGTCGCATGGCTGGTGGTAAACATCATTGCAATGACCGCCCACCGCGTCCATCTATCCCATATCGAGTCAAAGGGAGGTTATCTCAATCAAGGTGCACCAATCGAAATCAATAACAAAGGTAATAGTATGGACCGAGTCCACAAGAAAATCAAATAACAGGTATCCACTTGGGGTAGCTAGTCCACTTGGCCTGGATCAAGCCATCCTATTTTAGTCATTTCAAATTGACACAAGTATCGGGTAAATCCATCATCGTTCTCTTTCTTCAAATTCAACAAACGTACACCAAATCAAACCACTTCATTCTAGAGTCTCCTCCGCATACACAGTTGCTAAAGTGGTTCCAACGTTGAAAGAGAGTATGCCAATAATCGACCCCGGTCTATTTAACAGCTAAACATAATTTTACACACTGGTTGGTTCTTTTACATTTTAGAAATGATTCACTTGATATAAAAATATTATATTCGCTTCAAAATATCATATTTACTTCAATATTCATATTCACTTCAATATATCGTTTTATTCACTTCGAAATCAATTTCATTTCAAAATCATTTTATTTCGTTCGAAATCAATTTCATTTCAGACATCATTTTATTCACTTCGAAATCAATTTCATTTCAAAAGATCATATTTACTAAAAATATGTAAATTTCACTTGGAGATCATTTCCAATATCTTAATTTTACTTCCAAAATCATTTCGAATTTCTACTTAGGTTATAACTTCAATATAACTAATTCGCATCTAAATCTACGATTTTAATATAAATAGTTCCCAACAAGAACAGTTTGAATTTTTGGAAATAGTTTGAAAATTTTAAATGGTTAAAAATAGTTAAAATAGTTTGGAGATCGAATTTTTTTATATATAAAATAGTTTGAATATTGAAAATGGGTTATAAATTAAAATGGTTTGAAAATTTAAATAATTAGAAATTTTAAAAAGATGATTTTAAAACAATTTATAGTAAAATAGTTCATAGTGATAATAGTTTTAAATTTAAACTATTTCTTTCCATTCAAATAAATCTGGACTCAGGTCCACATTTAAATCAAACCGATTCAATTTCAAATCTTTCAATTCTAATAATCTTCAATCTCAATTCAATTCAGATGGACTCAATTTCGATTTAAATTCAGATCAACTCGATTTCGATTTCAATTCAAATTAATTTCAAATTCGGTTCAAATTAATCTTGATTTTGATTTCAAATTTAATTAATTCAATTTTGATTTCCACCTATTCGATTCAAATAGTTTAAGTTTCAATTCAACTCTCGATTTTAAACCATTTCAGGTTATATAAAGTTCGAGTTCAACTTCAGAATATCGATTTAAATCATTTAAATCAAATTTAACTTCGATGTTCAAATCTTTAAAATGATTCAATTCCATATTCAAATTTGTGATATCCATTTAAACTACTTTTACTTTGATTTATTTAAAAGTTCGAATAAAATTTCAAATCTTTTAAAACAAATCTATTTCCATAATCCAAATTATATTTCGATTATAACTTCAAATTTCAAATCAAATTCTTTAACTAATTCCTTTAATCAATTTCACTTCAACATTTCAAACTCAAATTGAAATTAATTTGATTACCATAAATTCAAATTTACTTTCAAAGACCATATCATTTAAATAATTTCAAATCCAAGGATTTTAAAACCATTTAATTTTACCAATCCGATGTCCGTATATAATTTTCTATCTTATGGCCAAGTGAATAGTTATTTCAGTTTTTAATTTTAGGGATGGATATATATCACTTCAATACAAATCTCAGTGTTATAAATATACATCATTTCAACCTATTTCTTAATTTATTCAAAAATAATTCAATTTACAGTTTTATATACTGTCAATAATATACAGGGTGATAACATGATACATATAAATAAATAAACGTCCAATCATCCAATATATTAACTAGTAGTCATCCATCACAATCAACATTCAAAACAGCGCATAAATCAAAACAGTTAACTAGTTATCAATATTGGGGTTTCTAACTAAAATTCAATTTTAATTTAACTGTTAATTCTAAATTTCTAACAAGTCAATTTCTACGTCGATTTCCATATCAGTTAAATTACCGAAAAACAATCAATAAAATTAAATCACTTCATGATTTCAATTTGACTAAAATCAGAATATTTTAGTAATTCGTGAGCAATTTAAAACGCTCACCTTTATTTGAAACTGAATTTTTTTCGAATTCAAATAAATATGAATCCAACTCCATAGCATAGCCTTCGTTGGTACGACCGCAATGCGACTTGTTTCACTCGAATCGAACCTCGTACGAGAAAGTTGTGAATTAATTAGCATTTGAAATAAATTATATTACATAACTTAAATAAGTTTAAATTTAAACAAAACCTAACCCTCTTTCTGCTCGAACCCGCTTCTCTATCCCCAGACCAATGCAAAACCCATCATGCAACTCAACCTTCCACGCACGCGCCACCACGTTCGACTGTAGCTCCGTCCAACCACACTATGTCATATGCATCGGCCACCTCCACAACCACCAGCAACCATGCCGCCTCTGCCGCAGCCATCATCACGCAAAACCCCAAAAAACGCAGCACCTTCGTGGTTCGATTCTGGCGAACTTGGGTTGATTCGCCTCAATCTAACCGTTGGATACATAGAGCTCGATGAAGTCTACACTTTTCCTTTTGAAGGCATTAGATTACGTTGAGCGGATTGAAAGAAATCTAGGAGAGAAGGGGAATGAATTTCGGCCATCAAAAGATATAGAACGGCAGCTGAAGCTTTGGGCTAGGGTTAATGAACGAAAATGCTATTTATAGAAAATTCACACGACACTATTCATCCGCGAAACTTCCTAACTCCAATGAAGCGTGCCTCCTGACATTCTATATGTTATATCCCGATTCCGAACATAATAGAACAGGTATCATGAGCCAATTCCATCATATTCAGAAGATAGCTTTTCAAATCAAATTATTTTGATTAAAGTTTTGAAAATAAATTCTACGCGTTTCAAGCTCGCATGACCAAACGATAAGTCCGATCGCTACGAAACTTGAAACCCTATAATAATTCATTATTACGGATCTGATGAAACTAATTTTATAGAAATCCGAGACAGTGACCAGAAAGACTATTTTTACACGTTAATTAGAATATAAAATTTTCAATTTCTATTTATTCACTTTAAATTCAATTTTAAAAATAAACAATCTTCATTCTTGTTTAAATAAAATTTAAATCATCTACGACATTTTCATTTATATTAAATTCAGGGTCCAATTTTTAAAATAATTTCCAATATTAAATTTAAACAATTTAATTATCCAATATATCGCTATAATTGAAATACAAGTTATCTAATTTTTAAAGTTTAACTTATAAAACGAATTTAAATAACAAAACAACTGCTACTCTCTTTATAAAACTATACTCATAATCAAATAAGGCGTTATATAAATTATTTTCAAATATCATTTTATAAATAAAATGTTCATTCTTATTCAATACACAAATGTATTTATATTAAATACATAGATTACACTATGCTACCCTTTTTTATTTAAAGTATTCCAAAAACCCAATTTCGATGAATTCCAATATTAGAATTTCAATAAATTCCAATATTAGATTTCAAATGAATTTTATTTATTTAATAATTATTTTATTTTCGTCTAATAATTCAACATTTACTATTCAATTCTTGCTATTGATTTCATTTAATATATTGATCTTCTTTCTAACAAATAATTTCCTTAAATCTTATCGAAATTATTATTTCAAAATTTTATTCAAGTTCATATTAAATAAATTACATAAATAATTCATTAAATTTTTATTTCTAACCATTATTGTTCAATAATTATATTAAATTTAAAATTTTAAAATAGTTAAAAAATACGGATCGTTACAATCTCTCCCACTCAAAACTTTTCGTCCTTGAAAAGGGGTTAAGTAGAGAATCAAACCTTTGATATATTTTACTCAAAATAATTAATTTATAGACATAATAATCTTATTTGCAAAATATTTACTACGCTTCCGCTATGCCATTCTAATATCGGCTTATTGTAAAACAGGCTATAAAATTTTAAAAGTCTTCAAAATTTTCGAACACCTAGATTTACGAAAAATTTCGGCAACGTCTCCTTTGCGCGGCTCGATCGTAAAAATTTACAATATACATGTATATACCAAATAGACATCTCATCTCAATGATGAGGCATCCTATTGGAAAATATATATAAGTACGGTATGTAATCCGAGATATGTACCTTATTATTATTAATATGAGCAAGTTCGCACATATTAAGAAAGCAAAAGAAAATCAAACCGGTCATACGTCCAAAGGGCCTTCGTGTTTACCTATCTCAACTCAAATTAGAATATTAACCACTTTCAAAAGGATATAGAATGCATGCATGGGTTTAATAGAACTACATAACATGAGTGATGAATCAAAATTATACGCAAGCACTAATACACAACATAACAATCATATGTAATCAAAAGCAGTAATAACAATGATTCACAACAAAAGAAACCATTCGACAATTAATATTCATCTATTTTATTCATATTCATTAGATTTACATTCAATTTATTTGATTCAATTTGTTAAATTTCACTCGTTTCACTTTATGTTTAACGACGTTTCATACTAAATTCATTTATGGACCATTCTATAAATCATTTCATTTAACCTTATTTAAGTTAAATTATATTTCATTACCATTTAGTATATTCTCTTTAATACTAATATCATTTACAAACCATTTCATAAAACCATTTAAGTTTATTATAAACATTATATAAAACGCAACTCATGTTTATTATTACTTCATAACTTAAGTTCATATTAATTCATTGATTCGCTTCATTAGTTCATTTCATTAATTGATATCATTAACTTTACTTAAGTAAATTTTATTTTATAACTCAAATTCATGTTAATAATTTTTTTCTTTTTATCACAATCAATTTCATTCAACTTTTCTTAAGTTAACTTCCATCTTGTAATCCATTCCATTAACTTATTTCATTAATTCATTCCATTCAACTTGACTTAAGTAAAATTTCATTTCATAATTCAAATTTCAACTTTCTTATTTCAATAATCATTTCTTAAGTTTATTATCATTTTATACAGATATATCTTCTTTTACACAATATTATTCAAATTATAATTATCTCAAAAAGCTAAACTAAATCTTAAAACATCCTTTGCAAATTTATTTTTTTATTTTATAAACAATTTACAAAGATATGATTTAATTTATTATTTGTTTACCTTCTCTTAAGTTCATATCTAAATAGTATTTTCTTTTTACTACTCAAATTATCCATTTAACATTTCTTAGAACATTAACTAAGTGTATAACATTTCTTATAACAATTTAATTTTTTTATAAACATTTCTTTAAACAAAATTTCAATTTGAAACATTTTTATTACTTAAGTTCAAACTTGTATAATATTCTATTACATATTCATATTTAATATTCCAACTTTGTAAACATTTCTGGTAAGTTTTATATATGTTTTTAGAATGTAATTGAGTGTTATACAAATTTACCTTATTCATTTTGGTTAACAGGAATGTTCAATAATTTACACATGTTTAAATTTCCATTATCATGAAATTTAGGAGTTATAATTTAACTTTTCATATTTCATTTAAACACTTAGCTTCAATTTCTTATTTCTCATTTTAGAAGTTTCCAGCTATTCAAAAAAATTCATTTTATTCCAACAACCGAAAATCATTAATTAACAGGAACTTAAGAATTCAAATACCGGGTTTATTTCAAATCATCTTGAAATAATATATATACTCATATCTTTTATATATATCAAATCATATTTAGAAATTTTAAATCAAAATATGTTTATCGAACCAAATGTGCAGCGAAGCTACTAAGTGGCCTCCCTCACTTTGAGACTCAAAATTTGAGTATCGATAATGCGGCCGTTATGACGGAAGTTATTTTCCAGTGATAGAAGAGGGGAGTACAGGACTTATTTCCTTTTAATTCCTTTTTGAAACATTTCTATTAATATATATTTTTAAATAATACTAATAATTATATCATAATCTTAGAATTTCAATAGCACCAGGATTTAAGTTCTCAAATTCTCAGCTTTTAAAACCTTTCTTTTTATAAGCTATATTATAAATATACTTATACAATTCCATTACCTTATTATGAAAACATTTCGTTAATTTACATCTTTATTATCGTAGACAATTCTTATTGTAAGTATAATTCAATTTAATTTAATTATCGAACGCTTCGTGAAACATAGTTCACAAAGTTTTCGTTTTTAGTGTAATTCAATCAATAATCGATGATAACTAAATATTATCATCTCCTAAAAACTAACATCTATAAATAAATTCATATTTTCATAAAATTATATAGTTATTTATGGAACTTTATTTCTTTTTATATATAAAATATAATTTAAGTAAAATTATTTCATTTACCCAATTTTAAAACAACATTATGTCGACTTGCCTCGTTTAAGTGTTTAGAAACCCTTATTAATAACATGGCGCCCCATGCACCGACCAAAATTCATAAACAACTCAATAAATAAGAGAACACAATATAAAACATTTTATAACACTAACAAGTACGCGCTCTCGCGCACACACACACACATTCAAAAAAACTCATTCTAGGGTATTACTGCCCTATCTTTAATGAGTCAAACCTGTAACGATCCCGGATTTAATTGAGTGTAAATAAATTATCAATTTAATTTTTGAATTAAAATTGTGTAATAATTAGTAATTTATACAAAATGTTAGTAAAATTTTGATAATCGAGCATTTGAAAATTATAAAAAAAATATAAAACAAGTAAAGAAAGTAGGCAAGTGGAAAAAAATATAAGTATGTTCAGACAAAGGCAAAAGAGAATACATAAGACAAGTATGCAACATAAGCTAAACTAATACAAAATAACACAAACAAAAGTATTACAGTACAAAGTAAATAAATAAACAAAACCAAGTATATAAACAAAATAACAATCAAAACAAAGCATATAAGCAAACAAAGTACACAACAAATAAATGCAAGATCCCCTTTAATACATTAGTCACCACTATATCATCTCTCAGCCGAGCTAGTGAAAGTATAGGCAAATATAATAAGTATGTAAAAGCAAACAAGAAGAACATAAAGGACCAGGGCATTAAATGCCATATTCTCTTGCATGCAAAAGAAGATACTATCAGCCGAGACAAAGTGAGTGGTAAGGCAAACACAGTGTAAAATATAACCTAAAAGCATAAGGACCAAAGCAATAAATGCATCAGCCACCATATGAAGAAACATATCTCTGTTTTTGTACAAAATATTATCACTATTTTGAATATAAAATATGTACTCTGTACAGATCCTATTTTATATCCCTGTCTTCTTCTTCCTTTCTATAATCTTTATATCAATTCATTCCACTAGAAAAAAAGGGCTTTGTAAACCTGTAAAAAAAAAGTAATGCAAATAAAATACAAGTTCAAGCTTCAGTTCAAAGCCTAGGAAGCAAACCAAAAATAATAGTAGCCAAAAACAAAAGGAAATTTAAAGTCTTCAAAACTGGAGATGAAGATCTGCAGTTTTTAAACCAGTGAGCTCTGTTCTTCTCCTGACAAGGTGAGTAACTTCACTTTGAAATGAATTTTAAGAGCAGTTTAAAATCTTGGTTTCATCTTGTTCTTGTGAATATATCTGGGTGTTATCTGAATGCTTGAATTAAAATTTGGATGTATGTTTGGAATTGAGTATATTGAAATACTGGGTAGTTTAAAATATAAACTCTGTATGGTTATTACAGAGTGTGTATCTGTTCAGAATCCCATATGATTTTCATTTGATCATCTCTAAGTTTAAGTTTTCAACTAAACCAAATTATTAAACTTATATCAAGATTTTAAAAGCTAATTTAAACCATGATGTGTAAGATATACACTGAAACTTTGGTTTACAGGCAAGGAGGTAAAAAAGGGATAAAATCAATTGTCATAAATTATAAATTCAAGATTATATATTGAATTCCTACAACAAGTCAGGATTTTTAAGACTAAAATCACATTTTTAGTTAAGCATTGAGTGAGAAAATTTTGGTTTTGAACGAAATATGAAATTGGGTTTCCCTGATGATCGTGGCAACTGGAGGGGCCGAGCTTTCTTCTGGCGATGGAGGTGCCATCGGAAGGTCGGGAAAAAATGGGGTCAGGTGGTCCGGTTGGTCGTGGTGGCGGCGGTGTGGAAATATGTTTTGTAAACCTAATTTTTACCCACGTGAGAAATTTGTGCACCGCTGTCTCGTGGAAGCACCGAGTGCCTCGGGGTTCTGGGGGATGGAAGGGATCGAGTTGACGCGTCGAAGGCCGGAGTTGTAGGCTGGCCAGTGGTCGGGGGTCGGAGAACATGGCGTTGCCAGGTTTTGGGGGGTTTTTGTTTTCGCGTGTTCCAGGTTTCGACTTAATGCTCATTGTTCGATTCGAAGGGAGGATGGAGGTTCTGATGGTCGGAGATTTGCACGTGGGAGATCGTCGACTTGTTCGACGTAGTGGCGGTGCCGGAAGATCGCCGCGGGGAAGTGCACGTGCACGAGCACTGTGTGTTCTGGGTATTTGGTTGCCTGGGAGGAACTAGAGTTTTTCTCGCGTCGCACTCGAGTGGATCGAGTCATTTACTCGAAGCAGGGTCAGGGAAAACTCGGGTCAAATTCACGTTCCATGCTTCAAACCTGAAGACTGTTTTGTCTGGAAATTTTAAAACCAGATTTAATTTTTAAACCAAAGTTTAAAAGATTGAGTTCAAATGAAAATGTAAAACATAAATTCAAGTTGAATTAGAATTTAGTGTGGACATAAATAAAGCTTTAAATTCAATTCGTTTTAATAAAAAAAAAGCAATTAAATGTATGAGAGAAATTTGAATTTAATATAGATTAAAATTATAAAGTTAAATTGTAGTTATTTCCAATTCTTTTAATTTGAAATGGAATTTAAAAGTGAATTTGAAACAAAATGTTTTCAAAAGTGTTTGAGAAATGATAATTGAATCAAATAAAAAAAATTATGATTTTATCTCAAAGATAATTAAGCTTTAATGATATATAGTTTCATTAAAATTTAAATTAAATTAATTAATGATTTGGATTTAATTAATTAAGAAGTAAATTAAGAAATGTTATTAGTTAATAAGGATAAATTAACTATGAATTATTAAGTAACAAAGTTAATGGGATAAATTTTGATAACAAATTAGATTTAATAAATTAAATCAATTGTAAATTGTTAATTACTTAATGAATGAAATTAAGGGGGTTAATTACTAATTGTAATTAAATTTGGATATTTTGATTAAATCAATGATAAAGATAAATACGTAATTAATGATTTGTTATTATGAGATGATTGCTCAATGATAAGAAATTAAAGAGTAAATTTCTTGAAACAATTAATTAAGAAGTTAATTAATTATATAATTGGTTCAAAGGTCAATGTAATTAATATGATTGATTAAGAATAATTTAATTAATTAAAGAGTTTGATAAATTTATGTATATCAAATGATTTGAAATTAATAAATCAGGAATTGGATGATTAATTCATAAGTAATTAATTTAATTGGAGATAAATTGAATTACATAGGATTAAACGATTAATAAATCCTGTTTATAAATGATTATTGGATACTTGAATTACTTATGAATGATCGTATTATATGTGATGCCTTGAATTGATTATCCTATCTGATTTGTGATATTTTGTTCTGTAGATTGAACTGTGTGTATTTGTTTGCGTCTGTATATTATCTGTGAATCTGTGAATGGGCGATGAGTGTTATAATTTATATCGCTTATCAACTACATTTCTGTGTTTTGATCTATGATGATTGAATGATGTTGCACTATTGTGTTAAACCCCTGGACCACACTTACACACACACAAATATGGATTTCACGAGGAAATCGATTAAGTCACAGATTTTTGAAAATAGTTTTGAATTTGAATTTTTAAATTCAAATGGTTTGAAAATAAGATTGGGTCTAAAGTGAAAAGATTTTTAAATGGAATTTCAAAGATGAAATTATTTTGAATAACTTGATTAGGTTTGAAGTTTAAATAAAATTGATTTAAACTTAAATACAAGATTTGAAATTAAATTCTATAATTCGAAACTAGGGATTAAAAGGTGTTATACCAGTTATATATGAGTTAAACTATTTTAAATGTATTAATTTGGGAATATGAATACAAATTAAGGCTTTAACTCGTGTAAATGAAATTGGATTTTTCTAAAACGAAAACTGTTTGTTTTCACATAATAAAGGCTTTCACATGAGAAATGAACGTCCAATTTGTGTTAAAACGAATTTCAAGTTTGAAAATGAAAATGACTTCCAAGTTTTGGAAACGGTTTGAAACTATAAGTTAAATCTTTGATTTAAAGATCTTTGATTTAAAGATTTAATGGGTTAATCCTATAGAAATGAAATTGTTTTGGAAATCTATGAATTGATCTTTGTGAAATAAATTTTTTTGTTTAAAGATTTGAAATGGTAAATTGTTTAACCATTGAAAAGAAGTTTTGAATTATTAAGTTGTGACTTAATTGAAATCCCAATATCCATATGTTTTTGAAATATTGCGCTCACTATTCGGTTTAGCCGGGAGAGGACCTTTGTGTCATATATCCCATTCCGAATATGTGATACGTCGTTATGGATAGCATTTGAAGACCGGTGGTGAAAACCGGATATTTTCGAAAACGAAAGGATTTCTTGTCGATTGTCTCTGCACTGGCTGATCCCCGGTATAGAGATCTCCATATGTGATGGGAAATCCGGACGTGATTAGGGATTATCTGGATTGCAAGGGCTTCTTTGGAAGTGCCTTCGGTTCTGTTCGAACCCGGAACAGACTTGTATGGATTGTGTGTCTGACATTACATTTTGAGATATAAAGCAGATTTCTTTCAAATACATTTCTGTTGGTGGCGAAGAATTTATTCTTTTAGCTTAACACCCTTATCTGAGACGTACGAGCTTAGAGGTTATGTAGTTGAAGGTTATCAGCGATATATTCCCAATTTGGTAATGTGACATGCTAAGTGTTGCTGTGAAATGATCATTGTTTGATCATTTGTGATATGATCATTTGTTTGATCATTTATCTTTATGATCATTACTTTGATCATTTGTTGACCCAAAGTATGGCTTTGTACCAAAGCGTAGCTTTGTGGACGTGACTTCGTCGAACCTCACACCCCGGAATGGTCAAAACAGGAAAGATGCGGCAAGATTATTAGGGGTAGTGCCCCTTTAGGGTATGTTCATTTCCTTCTGGAAAAGGGTGGTATCATGGTATGGAGCCCAGATACTTACTCATGTGGAAAACACCCTATTTATTATGGTGTGATGTTGGTTATCGAGCGCTCGGATAAAGGTCCTAAAGGACCGGGGGATGGCATACTCGTGTCAGTAGTTACCCAGTTAGGGGTAACCCGGCCTTGTGTTGGCAGAGATCCGGTTAGGTTCTCGGGGACGTCCTTCCAGAGGCGTTCTCATGTGGCAATGGGAAGTTCCTTGGCCTGACCATTTGTTGGAAATCCAAAGAAACAATATGAGCCTTGTACGGTTTTAGTTGTAGAACCTGCCTCCTCAGGAGGTAGCTATAGCGGGCATAATATAATGGTACCTATGCTGGCTAAGATTTATATTCTACTTTCGAAATATTTTCTGCACCGTGCACTTATAATAATAATATCAAAGAAATTTTCTGCGTATTAAGCATGTTTGACTATCATAAGAAGAAATCTCCTCCAAGTCTGCGTTTGCATTGTGTGTGTGGCGGGAGGTCTTATGGTAGTTTCATTTTCAAAAAGCATTGCAAATTTACTTTAAAAATTCTTTTATTGATTGAATTAAAAGATAAACTGTTTTTGTTGCTCACACCAGTCCCATGACTGATCCGGAGTTTATTGTTCCTTTCCTAAACTCTGGGTGCTCATTATTTTCTACACGAGAAGTCTAGAGTTGGGTTTTTCAGATAGTTAGGTTCAGTGAATTATCTGGAGTTAGTTCAGTTTTTGGTTCGCACCAGTCTTGCCTAGCTTGGTGCATTGCTATGGGGAGTTCGAGCTATTGCTGGATTAGTTCTTGGAGATGGAGTTCAGATTTGGAGTTCTTCGTTGAAGACTATCTTAGAGTTATTTTGTTCCGCTGCTAGTGTTATCTATTTCTTTTCCGCTGCTATTTGTTGTATCATATCTCTGATGTATATTGATATCTATTGTATCATTCTGTTGTATCAGATGCTGTATATCAATGTATTATTCTTTTTATTCCGCTGTGTTATTTACTTAATGTGGTTATAAGCTCCGGCGAATCGGATTTGAACGGTCGAATCTACGGCATTCGAGTACGAATGAAGTATGGATGTCGATTTTCGAGCGGGCAAAACCCGTTTCGTTACAAAACCCATAAAGCTAAGGTTATCGCTAAACCAAAGCTTTGATACCAACTGTGACGACCCGTATTTCGAAAGGTTTGAGTCAACAATAAACCATACATATCCAACTCAAAAAAATTCGAAACACGGATAATCAATGGGGTTAAGTAAGAAAACTAAGAGAAGAAGAAAATAAACACAGAATCTCGCAGTGGAATGACAAAATATAATAATCAAATAAACAGTTCATGAAGCTGTTTATACCATACATTTGATTATAGTTTTACAACATAAATCAGAGTTATATATACAAAACAACAACAAAATAATGCAGCAGAACAACATGATGTAGGGAAATAGTGCTAGTCATAATATAACAAATCTTTGTCTTCGTCCCAGAATAATTGAATTTCAATACGCTGAAAACTCAGGGCTGACCCGAGCATAAAGTAAAACAATACGCTCGTGTCGGGATTAAAATATCCTTTTGTGGGTCAAATCAATATCACAATAACGGGAGTGTAATAGCATCAGAGTTGTTTATGAGATTTTACATCTTCTATCCAGTGAATAACGTGCGTGCAATAACTTAAGAGATGTTACAGGATTTTCCATCTCTTAAGGATCCGCCAAAATATCTATATATAGTAGAATACGCTATATATGAAATTTCTAATCAGTAAAATAAATATTTTTCTTAGCATTAAGGCTTTACATTAATCCTCCTTAACGTGTTTTTAAGCATTGTCATACAGTTTGCATATAATGCCCCAATAGCATGTCGGGGGATACGACAACATTAAACCAAACCCGTAATGGTATCCTATAAGGATAAAAGTATGACAAAGCACGTGAGGCAATGCCCAAGGTAGGATACTACCAACTCGGGTCGCAAGGCTGGTGGTAATGCATTATAGCCACAGCCGCCCACCACATCCACCTATCCCACATCGAGTCAAAGGGAGGTTATCCCAATCAAGGTGCACTAATCGAAATCAACAACAAAGGTAATAGTATGGACCGAGTCCATAAGCAAATCGAAGAACGTGTGTCCGCTAGGGGTAGCTAGCCCACTTGGCCTGGATAAAGCAGTCATGTTTTAGTCATTTCAAATTGACACAAGTGTCGGGCCTATCCATCATCGTTCTCTTGCTTCAAATCCAGCAAACGTACACCAAATCCAACCACTTCATTCAGGAGTCTCCTCTGCATACACAGTTGTTAAAGTGGTTCCAACGATAACATAGAGTATGCCAATAATCGACCCTAGTCTCTTTAACAACCAAACATCATTTTACACTTCGATTGGTTCTTTTACATTTCGAAAACGATTCACTTAATATCAAAATATCATAGTCGCTTCAAAATATCATATTTACTTTAATATGTCATATTCACTTTAAAATATCGTTTTATTCACTTCGAGTCAATTTCATTTCAAAATCATTTTATTTCATTTGAAATTAATTTCATTTCAAAAATCATTTTATTCACTTCGAAATCAATTTCATTTCGAAACATCATATTTACTTGAAATATGTCAATTTCACTTGGAGATCAATTCCAAAATCTTAATTTTACTTCCAAAATCTTTTCGAATTTCTACTTTGGTTATAACTTCAATTTAACCAATTCACATCTAAATCTACGATTTAAATATAAATAGTTCCAAATATGAATAGTTTGAATTTTTGGAATTAGATTGAAAATTTTGAATAGTTAAAATAGTTTGGAGATTGAAAATAATTTTATATAAAATAGTTTGAGTATTGAAAATGGGTTATAAATTAAAGTGGTTTGAAAATTAAAATAATTTGAAATTTCAAAAAGATGAATTTTAAAACAGTTTAAAGTAAAATTGTTTATACTGAAAATAGTTTCAAATTTAAACCGTTTCTTTCTATTTCTATTAAATCTGGGCTTAGGTCCATATTTAAATCAAATTGATTCGATTTCGAATCCTTCAATCCAAGTCATCTTCAATCTCAATTCAATTCAAATCGACTCAATTTTGATTTAAATTCAAATCAACTCAATTTCGATTTCAATTCAAATCAATTTCAATTTATATTCAAATTAATTTCGATTTCGATTTCATATTGAATTAGTTCAATTTTGATTTCCACTTGTTCAATTCATATAGTTTAAGTTTCAATTCAATTCTCGATTTTAAACCATTTCAGTTTATATAAAGTTCGAGTTCAATTTCAGAATATTGATTTAAATCATTTAAATCAAATTTAACTTCGATGTCCAATTTAATGTTTAAAACTTTAAAATGATTCAGTTCCGTGTTTAATTTTGAATTATCCATTTAAACTACTTTTACTCGGATATATTTCAAAGTTCGAATAAAAGTTCAAATCTTAAAAACAAATCAATTTTCATAATTCAAATCATATTTCGATTATAACTTCAAAATTCAAATCAAATTCTTTAACCAATTCCTTTAACCAATTTCACTTTCAACATTTCAAACTTAATTTGAAAATAATTCAATTACCATAAATTCAAATTTTCTTTCAAAGACAATATCATTTAAATAATTACGAAACCAAGAATTTTAAAACCGTTTAATTTTACCAATCCATTGTCCGCATATAATTTTCTATCGTATGGCTAAGTGAATATTTATTTCAATTTTTAATTTCAATGATGGATATATATCATTTCGATCGAAATCTCAGTGTCATAGGCATATATCTTTCCAACCTATTTCTAAATTTATTCGAAATAATTCAATTTATAGTTTTATATACTCTCAATAATATACAAGATGATAACATGATATATATAAATAAATAAACATCCAATCATCCAATATATCAACCAATAATCATCCATCGCAATCTATATCCAAATCAGCCAATAAATCACAAGAGTTAACTAGTTATCAATATCAAGGTTTTAACTAGCAATTCAATTTCAATTTCAATTTAACTATTAATTCTAAATTTCAAACATGTCAATTTCTATGTCGATTTCCATTTTAGTTTAATTACCAAACAAAAATCAAAAAAATTAACCACTTCATGATTTCAATTTAACTAACATCAGAATATTTTAGTAATCTGTGATGGTTTAAAACACTCACCTTTATTTTAAACTAATTTTTTTTTAGATTTGTTTCCTGGGGATTTGACCAGGCAACTAAGCACTCGGCATTGGCACACTGCTCGACAATGTATGTATCGTTCGGCATTTTGAACGCTCGGCACAAGGAATCGTTCGGCAGTCAGGGTCATTCGACGGTCCAGAGCGTTTGGCATCAGAGAAACGCTCGGCATGACGAAGCGCTCGGTATCCAGAAGCGTTTGGCATTGGGAAACGTTTGGCATTGTGTATCGTTAGGCATCCATGAGCGTTCGGCATACCAAGGGCGCTCGGCATAAGTTTCGTTCGGCATACCAAGGACGTTCGGCATACCAAGGACGTTCGGCATACCAAGGACGCTTGGCATAAGTTTCGTTCAACATCTAAAGATCGTTCGGCATAAGTTTCGTACGGTATCCAGAGATTGTTCGGCCTTCCGAGAACGTTCGGCAACCAAAGATTGTTCGACATTCTTTCAATCTCGACCGGCTTCGATTGTTGCTCGGCCTACTCTTCCCGCACAACACCGCCTCGTTTAGCATGAAGATAATGGCTCGGCATTTGGCCGTTCGGCATGTTCGGATCGGCGCGCAGAGCTTACTCCATTTGGGCCAAGGTATTCGGCTACTAGGCCCACCAGGGAAGTCCAACTCACCTTCGTCTATAAATAGAGAGGCAGGGGCACAATGAAAAGGATCAGTTTTTTGGAAACGCTGGGGAAACTCTGCCGCATTCAACACTCACTCAAGACTTAATCTTTTACTTTGCAATTGTATTCAAGTAATTAGAAACGGATTGTATCTGTAATCAACTATCAAGGAAATCAATAGAAATCAACTTCAAAGTGGACGTAGGCAGTTACGCCGAACCACTATAAATTTGGCGTTCTTGTTCTCTGCATTGAAATTTATATATTGTTCCCTGTTTTAATTTGCTTTCTTCATTAATCTCTCTACACAATCTTTCTAAGGGTGTTGGTGACCAATTTTGGTGCTAACATTTTGGTGCTTTCACTGAGAATTGAATTCTCAGGCTGTTAGGATCTGCTTTGTAGCTACTGGATTGCAGAAATCCCCCAGAGGAGATCCAAGATCGTTCACAAGGCATCTGTTGATTCTATTTAGAGTTACAACCAATAACTCTACCATGGGGAGAACACGAACCAGATCTGCCTCCTATAACACAGATGTCCACGAGACTGCTAGCATACAACAAGTTGGATCTAGAAATCCACAAGCAACTCGAGGTGCAGGGCCCTCCACCCAAAACCAAGCGGAAGTCGTTTCCTGAGCAGTGTTCAACGACTTGATAAGAGAACTCAAGGAAAGTAGAAGGCAACTTGCTGAGCAGATTCAAGCCAACACTAATCTCATGACTCAGCTCACTCAGCAGCAGCGTCAGAATGCTGGAGGTAACCCTGCCCCTTACTCTGAATCTGATAGTTCAACCTCAACTGATGAACCTCCTAGGCATAGACGCCGTAAGGATGAAGGTGCACAAGCGGGTGCCATAGATCGATTGACTAAGGATCAAGCCCGTGAAGAGATTGGACACCCGAATCTCCAAGACCCAAATCAGGCAAGACATCAACCCGCACGGTCCCGTGGAGCGAAATCCAACCCTCCATCCTCCATACAAACCCCGGACTTAACAGCTATGGTCAGGCAGTTGGTGAGAGAGAACCAAGGCTTGACCAATGAAGACTGGGGAGTGTCCAAAAGCCATACTCCCTTTACAGATGGTATCCTACAGGCTGAGTACCCCAAGAAGTTCAATATGCCGACCATCCCAGCCTACGAAGGGAAGACTGATCCCAGGCAACATGTGATGAGGTACGGATGGGTGATGGATTCTACAAGAGCTAATGATGCAACCAAGTGTAGGTGCTTCCCAATCATTCTGTTCGGAATTGCCACCATGTGGTTTACTCGACTTTCCGCACGATCTATATCCAGCTTTGACGAATTGGCAATGAAATTCATAGAACAATTCAGGATACACACCGCTCGTCCAAAGGATGTGATGTCCTTATCAAGCATCATCCAAGCTCCGGGAGAGTCGTTGAAAGCATACTTGTAGAGATTTCATGTTGCGGCTACTGAAGTGAGCAATCCAAACGACCACGCAATTTTGATGGCGGTAATGCGTGGAGTGGATCCAAACTCTGAATTTGGAGATTGGTTGGCGGGAAAGCCCCCAACCACACTGGAGCATTTTTGTTCGAAAGCTCATCAGTTCATAAGAAGGGAGGAAGCTCGATGGACAAGACGAGACAAGGCACCAGGGCCTGCTCAGGAGACTGTGAAAGTAACATCGCCATGAAGCAAACCGGCGGTAGTTCGGAAAAAGCTCAAGTTAACGCCCAAAACAAGACTGGGAAGACTAAAGGATCTGGAGTGGAAATCCCAGAAAGAAAAGAGAGACGGGGAAATGGAAGTCAAGTATCCCGACCTACAATGAATACACCCCGCTCAACGCATCTCTTGAGAACATCTATTTGTCAACTTGTAACACTTTTCAATATAGAAAACCACGCCCAAAGGAATCAATGGAGGAATAGAAGAGAAATGGGAAGTATTGCCGCTTTCACGAGTCTTATGGGCACAACACAGAGGAGCGCAGACACCTCCATGACGCTATAGAGAAGTTGATTAGATAGAAGAAGCTACAAGAGTTTGTTAAAGACCCGCAAGACGGAAGACAAGAAACATCGGACCCCGGATGCGGGCCAGCTCCACGCCAACCAAAACAACCGCTCGAACCATTGGTAGATTGGTTATCAACAAGATTGCTGACGGACCTCATCCTGCGGATTAGAATTGGCAGGAGATGGAGCGATATGCTAACTCTTTAAGACATGCGGAGTAAGAGTGCTGTTCGAATGTGGAGGATGGGACTCCTGTAAAGCAACAACGCATGATGGATGATGATATTGTATTCAGGAGCAGAGATGCGGATAAGATGGAGGCTCCTACCATCGACCCGATGGTCATATCTGCGACAATCGGCCCGGCGTTTGTGAAGAGAATTTTAATTGATTGCGGAAGTTCCGTTAACATCATCTTCAAGAAGGCATACGACCAAATGAAGCTGGAGACTAAGGATTTGAAACCATCTAAAGCCAGAATCCATGGCTTTAACGGTGCAGCAACGGATGCAGTGGGATATGTGGAGCTACCAGTTGAACTGGGGCAAGGTGAGCGTAGGAGGGTGCGAATCCTACCGTTCATAGTGTTGGATGTTGACCCTCCATATAACGTATTTCTAGGACGTCCAGCCCTAGCAGAATTTAGGGCAGCATTGGTCCCTTGGTGTCTGACGTTAAAATTTCCAACAGACGGAGGTGTTGGAGTGGTACACGGCGATCAGGCGACCGATCGTGCATGCTATGTGGCTGAGCTGAGATAGGCTCGGCGTAAGAGAAAGGAAAGGTTGCAGACAGCTCCGTCCGCACCCAAAATTCTAATGATTGACAAGTAGCGCCCGAGCCCTGGCACGGGCAACATTCTCGGATCTATAGAGACATAGATCCGAGAGGTGACGATGGGGGACCCAGGGAAACAAATGCAGCACAAGCTGAACTCATGACATCCCAGTCAGCCGGGATGACCCATCACGAATTCTTAAAATTGGATCACAACTCGACCCCGTGGTGACCGAGAACCTCACTGACTTCCTCCGAGCGAATCTTGATGTTTTTGCTTGGACACACTCTGATATGTGCGAGATTTCTCCAACAGTTGCGAGTCATATGTTGAACATAGACCCAAAGTACGTTCCCGTAAAACAGAAAAGGAGAGGCATGGTCCCGGAGAGTTCTGCGGCTCTCAAAGAGGAGGTGGAAAAACTCAAAGCCAATGGGCTCGTCTGCGACACCCTCTATCTTGAATGGGTATCTAACCTGGTGCTAGTGAAGAAAGCGAATGGAAAATGTAGAAATTGTGTTGATTATTCTAATTTAAACAAAGCATGCCCGAAGGATAGTTTCCCGTTGCCTAGGATTGACCAGCTGGTCGATTCAACTGCCGGACATGAGTTACTATCATTTATGGATGCATACTCTAGATATAATCAAATCTCGATGCACCTCCCAGATCAAGAACATACCAGTTTTGTCACAAACGTTGGGTTGTATTGCTATGTAGTGATGCCCTTTGGATTGAAGAACGCAGAAGCAACTTATCAGTGTCTGGTGAATCGGATGTTCAAAGATCAGATTGGTAGAACGATGGAAGTCTATGTGGATGACATGCTCGTGAAGTCACGGTAGTCAAACGACCACATCCGAGACTTAACGGAGATGTTTGACATACTCAAGCATTATGGAATGAAGATCAATCCTTTGAAGTGTTCGTTCGGCGTAGCGTCAGGAAAGTTTCTGGGTTTCATTGTGAATGCGTGGGGAATCGAGGCTAACCCGGAGAAGATTCAGGCTATCCGAGATATACAAGTGCCCAGAACCATAAAACAAGTGCAAAGCTTGAATGGAAAGGTGGCCGCGCTGAGCCGATTCATATCCAGGGCCATAGACAAGTGTATTCCTTTCTTCGATGTTATAAAGAAAGGAAAGAGGAGTTTCGAATGGACATCTGACTGTGAGGAAGCATTCTGAGCTCTTGTAAGGCACTTAGAAAGTCCCCCGGTATTGTCGAAACCAATAGACCATGAAATGTTGTACGTATACTTGGTTGTATCCCAACACGCTATCAGTACAGCCTTGGTTCGCGAGTAAGACCGGGTTCAAAAGCTAGTTTACTATGTTAGAAAATGCTTGACGGGGGCAGAAAGAAATTATCCAAAGATTGAAAAACTAGCCTATTGTTTGGTGATTGCATCACGCAAGCTTCGTCCGTATTTTTAGGCATAGTCAATCAGTGTTTGTACTGATCAACCTTTGCGACAGATACTCCACCGACCGAAAACTTCCGAAAGGATGTTAAAATGGAATATTGAGTTAAGTCAGTTCGATATTACCTACCTGACGCGAAGGGCCATACAAGGACAAACACTAGCTGACTTCATCGCTGAGTTTACTATGTCAGACGAATCAAACGACCACAATGTCATACCTCCCATTCGATAGAAGATGTACACCGATGGGGCATCCAACGATTGTTCGGGGGTTGGCATAGTTCTTGTGACTCTTGAGAACTGATCTGTTTGCTACGCTTTGAAGCTCGAAATCACAGCAACGAATAACGAAGCCGAATATGAAGCGTTGATCGCCGGCTTAAGACTTATCAAAGAATTAGGAGTAAAATCAGTTGAAATCTTCAGTGACTCGCAGCTGGTGGTGTACCAAGTGCGAGGAGACTACCAAGCAAGGGGGCAGGGACTTGCCTCATATTTGGTTCGAGTTCAGGAGCTGCTAGCGAATCTCGAATATTATTATATCTCACATGTCCCGCGTGAGCAAAACAGAGCAGCCGATTCATTGGCAAAATTCGCAAGCACAGGCGATGCACAACAAATGGGATTATCTCCTGTTGAGACCCTCCATGCTCCGAGTATAGATATGATGGAGATAGATTTCGTGTTAGAAACAGAAATCGAGAAGGAATCGTGGATGGCCCCAATCAAGCAGTACTTGCTATTCGAGATCTTACCCGAAAGAAGGGGTGAAAGAAGACAAGTCCTTCGTAAGACTTCTCGTTATGTAATACAGGATGAAATAATGTACCGGAGGGGATTCTCGACCCCATTACTCCAATGCATTGCCCATGATGAGATAAAACGAGTCCTGAAGGAAGTCCATGAAGGAGAGTGCGGCGACCATACTGGGGGGCAAACATTAGCAAAGAAGGTCCTCCGTTATGGATACTACTGGCCAACTGTGAATCGGGATGCTGCAGACTATGTGAGAAGATGTGATAAATGTCAGATATATGCGAAAATCCCGAGAGCTCCGCCGACGAAACTCACGCAAATTGTTAGTCCCTGGCCATTTGCAATGTGGGGAATTGACCAAGTTAGTTCTTTACCCATAGCCAAAGGTGGAGCGAAATATGCAATAGTTGCGGTCGACTACTTCACCAAATGGGCAGATGCAGAGCCTCTGGCCATAATAACCACCAAGAAGGTTATTAATTTCGTCATACGAAATATCATATGCTGTTTCGGCCTTCCACGGACCATCATTACAGACAGTGTGACTCAATTCGAAAGCAAGGAGTTTAAAGAATTTTGTCAGAAATATGGCATTGAGAAGAAGTTTGCAGCGGTTGCTCACCCGAAAGCCAAGGACAAGTGGAAGCCGTAAACAAGATAATCAAGTCCATATTAAAAATGCATCTGGAAATGGGTAGAGGCAAGTGGGTGGATGAACTTCCAACGACACTTTGGGCCTACAGGACCACCCACAAGACCGCGACTGGCCACACTCCATCCGCATTGGCATATGGAACGGAAGCTGTCATACCCGTGGAACTTGAAGTTCCATCATATCGGGTAACCTATTACGACCCTGAGTCAAACTAGAACCTTTTATTGGAATCGTTGGACTTCATTGATGAAAAACGCGAAGAAGCCAATTTGAGAGCGGCTGCATACAGACATAGAGTCATAAAACATTATAATGAAAAGGTCCAACCAAGAATTTTTGGTGTGGGAGACCTCATTTTGAAACGAGTTTTTTCGATCCCGTCTCATATGAATCCCGCATGGGACGGTCCATATGTCATCGAACGGAAGCTTGGAGAAGGAACTTTCAAGCTAGCGACCGTCGATGGTGCGACACTCCCCCGAGCATGGAACAGCGAGCACTTGCGGCATTATTATACTTAGTCTATTTCTTTCATGTATTAGTTGCATTTATTTCCAGCACACTTTTATTTCTAGTTCTAGGCATATAGTGAGACAATTTAGCTTGCTTTCATTAATAAAGGCTTGAAGCCATCTTTTTCGTGAATTACTACTGATTCTGCGTATGATGATCCTGTGACAGGCAAATGAAATTATATTATTTTGCTGACGTACGAACACATGCAAACGACTCACAATCTCCAAGTCCTCAGAGTGCGGACTGGAGTACTCTAAGTCTCCGTAGCGTGGACTCGATTATAAATGACTCAAAATCTCCAAGTCCCCAGATTGCGGACTGGAGTACTCTAAGTCCCCGGAGCACGGACTCGAGTATAAAAGACTCAAAATCTCCAAGTCCCCAGAGTGCAGACTAGAGTACTCTAAGTCCCCGGAACGCGGACTTGAGTATAAACGACTCAAAATCTCCAAGTCCCCAAAGTGTGGACTGGAGTACTCTAAGTCCCCGAAGCACGGACTCGAGTATAAACGACTCAAAATCTCCAAGTCCTCAGAGTGTGGACTGGAGTAGTCTAAGTCCCCGGAGCGTGGACTCGAGTATAAACGACTCAAAATCTCCAAGTCCCCAGAACGACTCAAAATCTCCAAGTCCCCAGAGTGCGGACTGGAGTACTCTAAGTCCCCGGAGCGCGGACTCGAGTATAAACGACTCAAAATCTCCAAGTCTCTAGGGTGCGGACTGGAGTACTCTATGTCCCCAGGGTGCGGACTGGAGTACTCTAAGTCCCTGGAGCGCAGACTCGAGTATAAACGACTCAAAATCTCCAAGTCCCCAGAGTACGGACTGGAGTACACTAAGTCCCCGAAACGTGGACTCGAGTATGAACGACTCAAAATCTTCAAGTCCCCATAGTGCGGACTGGAGTACTCTAAGTCCCCGAAGCGTGGACTCAAGTATAAACGACTCAAAATCTCCAAGTCCCCGGAGGGTGGACTGGAGTACTCTAAGTCCCTGGAGCGCGGACTCGAGTATAAACGACTCAAATCTCCAAGTCCCCAGAGCGCGGACTGGAGTACCCTAAGTCCCCAATGTGCGGACTAAAAATATATTCTAAGTGCTTGAAGTGCGGAAGGAAAAATGAACAACTCTCGAAGAATCTCCAAGCTATATGAAAGTAAACCGAGAAGTCCATGTTATTCACAACAGCTTGGATTTAAATCACAATCATACAAAAATTGAACGACAAGAGCCTTTTGAAAGATAGAAAAAAGGAACTAAGCTTTATTCAAAAAAAGTTTCTACTACAAGCCCTCCAAAGTTCGGAGTCGACAATCTATTTACAAAGACTACGGAATTAGATGAAAATAATTACATAACTTAAACTAACTCTCGTTGAACAAGAGTAATGATCACTTCTTGTGCTTCTTCGACTTCTTCACCTCCGTTGTCTTCTCGGACGGCTCCTCCCCTGTGTGCTTACCCTTGGTACTCTTCTTTGATGGAGGGGTAGCAGCTGAAGAAGTACGGGGAACATTCACGGGCTTGGACCTGCCAGGGAGAATGACCTTCAACGGCTTGTTCAACGGGTCGTCTGGGTCCACAACTCGAGGCTCGACCTTGATCTCGGCTGTCTCTCTCTTCTCCTTCTCAAGCCGCTCCTTCATACTCAGCTCAGATATGTGTTCTGAGGCGCCTGTAATCTCTACTTCATAACTCCCCTCGATGGGAGAAGAAGTCTCCGATTTGTCTTCATCCAACGCTCCAATCACCTGAGCATCTGGCCCGGGAGCCTCTCCTGCCTGAGTGGCCTTACCTATCTTTTCCTCCACCTCCTTGGCGACATCGCTCCTCGGAGTGGGCCCGGGATCAGAACGGCCTGCGCAAAATCATGAAAAACAAGCATTAGAATACAATAGTCCTTCATAAAGAATGACGAGTTTTGAAATCTTAAAGTGAAGGGTTAGATACCAGGTTCCGGCAGGCTCTCAACCGTCAAGGGAGTCTCACCCTCCGGAATGGGAGACAGAATATGGACGCCAAGGCCGGGTCCTCTGGATTATAACCGATATGCTGCTCAAATGGATCGAGTATCGGTCGATCGGCCGATCGAGTAGGCACATGAGCTGGATGGTGAGCCTTTGCCATATATAGCTTTAGCTGCAGACAAGTCCGAAGGCTCATTTCCCTTGAGGAATTCTTTTATCAAGGCCCCCTCATCAATCTCTTCAGTACCGTGCTTGGCTTTTCTGATTTCTATCAAGGGCTCCCATGCCTCGGCTAAAGATTCAAGATAGCCCTTGCCCAGAAAAGTCAAGTCTCGATGCATGAGGATGCGGGCATTGAATTCAGCGATTAGCGGGTCAAACATGCTCTTGACCTCTTCCCTTCTTCCTTCTCTAGCCGCCTCAAGACGGGAGTCAATGTCCGCAGACGCTATCTTCTTGCCCTCTTCATGGGCTTCACTCCTTATCGCCTCAACTTTGGAAAGCTCGGCCTCAAGTTTTTCTTTTAAGAGTCGAGTAGCAACGATTTCGTCACAGTATCGTTGTGATTCTTCTTGGGCAGCCGTTTTCTCTTCTTTCTCTCCGTGGAGCTGCTCCTCAAGTTCCTTGACTCGGAGGCTGAATGCATCCCTCTCTTTTTGGACTGAGTCCTTCTCTAGTGCTAAGGCCCCGTAGCGTTGTACTGCCTCGTCGATCTCATTTTTATGTGTCGATTCCAGACGAGTCACGGCTTCGGCAGTATCTTGGGCACTATGCCGGGCAGCCTCAAGCTGAGATCTATAAGATGCAAGCTCTTCATCTTGAGCCTTAATGATATCTTTGTCGTGGATGGCCTCGAGCTTCAGGCGATCAATCTCGTGTTGGCGCTCCATGGAGACTTCAGAAAGTTTTTCAGCCAAATGAACAAACGCGTCATGTTGAACATAGTCGTCGTTGGTACAGGGGATGGCGCTCTGCTTGACATGTCCGAGAATAGGATGAATCGTCGGGAGGAAATTCAGGCCATCAAAGCAGATTTTTGGAAATTTATCCTTAAGATCGGCCAGCCTCTCCGACACGGTTGGATCTGTTGCAGGAGCAGGAGGAGACGGTTTAGAAAGTTCAGCCCTCCTATGAGGATCTCGGGACTGTTGAGTGGTAGAGAGTCAGAGTGTTGATCCCGGGGGACAGCGGATTGCAACCCCTTGTGGCCGCGCTTGTCTTTTCTTGGTTCCGAATGAGAAGAGGGATGATGGTGGTACTTGGGCTGATAGTATGCTTTCTTCCGAGATGTTGAATCCCGGGAATGATAATCCCTATCACCATCACGTCTCTATCCCGACGTCTCCTGGAACCTGAATCATGCCCGGAGTGATAGAAAATAGATGACCCGCAGAGGCGATCAATGCCGTGTGTACGTCCCATGCCACCTATACGAAATTCGAGAAAGAGTTAGCAATAATAAGACTGACAATGAGAATTAAAGCGAAAAGTGAAGTGCAAGTGCATGTGTGTGTCCTAGTGTTTCCCCTCGACGGACCAGTTGCTTTACTAATGGGAGTTTTCTCTCCCTGACTCTAGGCTAGAGCGCCCGCATCGCCTCTAATGGGCGAGTGAAGTTGAAATGCTTCCGGATCGTCGAAGTCATAATTGAGCAGGTCATCGGAAATGGGGAGGTTCGATAGGCCCTTTAAAGAACTTTCTACATGCTGTGAAGAGGCCTCTTTCTCCGTTGGAATGGGCTTAACTTTTGAAGTTCCGCCAACCTTCTCCTTCCTAATCCTGTACGTCAATCCCTTTTTCCTCTTTGAAGGGGAAGATGATGTTTCGATATCATGCACTTCGACTATCGGATCCTGAGCGGGACCCAAGTTCTCACCTTGTGCTTCGGGTGTCTCGTTCCCTTGAGTTTCCCCCTCTTCTTGTGCATCAGGAGTATGACGTGCGGATGACTCAGCTAATTTTTTCCCTTTACCGAATGTGGGCCTAGGTATGGAGATGCCCTCAGGAAGGCTTATCCGACGACCTTCTGCTAACAGTCTGAACCTTGACAGTGACTCATTTGAAATGAGGGTTCAGATGTCTCGTTCCACAGTTGGGAGAGATCTAATGGCTTCGACGGCTTCAGAATACCCGCGACCGTCAGGGCGTGGATTAATACCTAAGAAGATGAAACAAGAATTAGAAAAGGCATGGCTCTGACCAAGTATGAGTATCAATCCGGGGAAAAGACTTACGTCCTTCCACCCATCTCCTCGCGAAACTGGGACGGCAACGCACATAGAACCACTCCTGTTTGTACATGGCAAATTTGCTCCACGCCCCTGTTAAGATTTGGCATTTGCGATGTGGCTCGAGAAACATGTAAGAGGTCTATCTCCCCGCTTCTTGATCATATAAATATATCTGATGTCGCCTGGAGTTGGGGGCCTAGAGAGGACGGTCATGAGGAGGATGTAGGTACCGTAGATAAATGCGTGGCCGTTCGGGTGCTGTTGCGATGGGGCAATGTCAATGTATTGCGTCACATCCCAAAGAAATAAACTGAACGGTGGCACGCTGCCAACCCAGCAAATGAATTTATTACACGCTGTGTATCGAACTGGGGGCAAGTGCGGACTATCGTGCCTCGAGGGAACCAACACGTCGTCGAAAGGGATCCCATGGATGGAGCATATTCGCCGGAGCGCAACTTCATTGACCTTCGAAGCCTGTGAATCAGCAGGGTTATCCAAGAGAATTGCTGCCTCCAAAGCATCAAGAGCTAAGTTATGGGCAAGGGAGGTTGACGGATTTGAAACATCCGTGACTTCTGGTCGGGAGGACGGTCCTGGTCTATCTGAAATCGTGGCGGAGCTTGATCTCTTAGACATTTCCAATAAATATTGAGTTTGGCAGAGCACCTGTTTGAACTATACTTGAAAAACAATCGACGTCAGAATTAACAACACAAGAATCCCCCCATGTGGTGTGTGAACTAGTGCGATCATTCGTGTGTAAGTGCTGGGACATTATAAGTCACAGAATTAATGATATAAAGTCGAGCTTGGAACTATCGCCTTTGAAGACCGTCATCGCTGACCGTCTACAAAAACCA
Source organism: Allium cepa (assembly GCA_030765085.1). Classification (NCBI taxonomy): domain Eukaryota; kingdom Viridiplantae; phylum Streptophyta; class Magnoliopsida; order Asparagales; family Amaryllidaceae; genus Allium; species Allium cepa. Next base: position 346,795,216 of record CM060939.1, on the reverse strand, counting down.
GCCTTGCAATACTTTCAATTTTGGACTCGGACATTGGCACTACGAGTTAAAAGCTTTTATCTATTCTTGTCGATTTAAGTTATCAGTCCGGATCAGTTCGATATGCTAGTATGCTGGAATCTCTGTCCTTGTTTTGTTATATGATTAGGCAAGGCAAATGATCGTTCGGCCTAAGTTCTGTTTGGCTAAAAAGTGGTTCGGCATTTATGACTGTTCGGCCTAAATATGGTTCGGCATTCATAATTGTTCGGCCTATAAAATATGGTTCGGTATTTATGATTGTTCGGCTTGAGTGTTTGTCGGCTGAGATATGGGTCGGCAGTCATGATTGGTCGGTCTAAATGTTGTTCGGCCTAACTGTCGACCGGACAAGCTATCGTTCGGCAAAGCTATCTTTCGGCCTAAGTAACGACCGACCTAAGTTCTGCTCGGCCAAAGTAACGTTCGACATCCTACCTAATTCATACTTCCTCCCTAACCCTCCATCCCACTGCTCGGCATGTGACGAGTTATGCCGAACCAATAAGTTACGCCGAGCCCCAACGCTCTGCACTCCGTCCTTAACTACGGTTTCGTTTTTTCCTCTCTTCCTCCATCCACGCTGAACAACAAGGACATATCGTTCAGCGAGTCATGTCAGACCATGCCGTTCGGCATCCTAACCACCTCCTACTCCCCCTCTATTCTTTTTTCCTCCAATCTCGTTCAACACAAGGGAACCATGCCGAACCATAGTACATCTCCCAGCAACTCCCTTGTACGCTCGTCTCTAGTCACTCCTCCTTTCCTCCTCATCATTTAACTCTAAAAACTCTAAAAATATCTTAATCAAGGCTCGAATCTTTCGTCCACACAACACCTATCGGCTACGGTCCCAATCTATGAACTTGAGCATAAAAACTTTTTAGTTATGGAAAGGATTTAGAAAGAAGAATCGATACCTAGTTAGTAGGTCGGGACTTGGAAAGGATTGTTGAACCTTTGGAGGCTATGAACTGGAAAGGTTAGCAAGTACAAGGCAACGGAGGTAAAAAAGTGGAAAGAGAATAAGAAGGAACGTGCTGAACTTTATAGGGAAGAAGAACAAGTCGAATCGACAATGACCGGTAGAACCGGTCAAAGCAGCATCGTTCGGCATCGGCTTTCATTCCGTTCGGCGTACATGGGATGTTCGGCTTCGGTTGTATCGTTCGGCATTCGCGTCACGTTCGGCACACACCATCTCACCCGGTACTCACAAGAAAACAACCTCCAAGAGTAACGGGCCATGATTCGAAGCGAAGCACAAAGGACTCGTAGTTCAAAGCGTATCACGTTCGGTCACGCGATACACTATAGAGGGCAAGTGTTCCTGGGGATTTGACCAGGCAACTAAGTACTCGGCATTGGCACACTGCTCGGCAATGTATGTATCGTTCGGCATTCTGAACGCTCGACACAAGGAATCGTTCGGCAGTCAGGGTCATTCGGCAGTCAAGAGCATTCGGCATCAGAGAAATGGTCGGCATGAAGGAGCGCTCGGCATCCAGAAGCGTTCGGCATTAGAAAACGTTCGGTTTTGTGTATCGTTCGACATCCATGAACTTCGACATACCAAGTGCGCTCGGCATAAGTTTCGTTCGGCATACCAAGGACGCTCGGCATAAGTTTCGTTCGGCATCTAAAGATCGTTCGGCATAAGTTTCGTTCGACATCTAAAGATCGTTCGGCATACAAAAATTGTTTGGCCTCCCGAGAACGTTCGACAACCAAAGATTGTTCGGAATTCTTTCAATCTCGACCGGCTTCGATTATTGCTCGGCCTGCTCTTCCCTCACAACACCGCCTCGTTCAGCATGAAGATGATGGTTCGGCATTTGGCCGTTTGGCATGTTCGGGTCGGTGCGCAAAGCTTACTCCATTTGGGCCGAGGTATTCAGCTACTAGGCCCACCAGGGAAGTCCAACCCACCTTCGTCTATAAATAGAGGGGCAGGAGCAAGTGAAAAGGATTAGTTTTTTGGGAGCACTGGGGAAACTCTACCGCATTCAACACTCACTCAAGACTTAATCTTTTATTTTGCAATTGTATTCAAGTAATTAGAAACAGATTGTATCTGTAATCAACTATCAAGGAAATCAATAGAAATCAACTTCAAAGTGGACGTAGGCAGTTACGCCGAACCACCATAAATTTGGTGTTCTTGTTCTCTGCATTGAAATTTATATATTGTTCTCTGTTTTAATTTACTTTCTTCATTAATCTCTCTACATAATCTTTCTAAGGGTGTTAGTGACCAATTTTGGTGCTAACAAGATTCAAATAAACACGAATCCAACTCCATGGTGTAGCCTTTGTCGATACGATCGCAACGCGGCTTGTTTCACTTGAATTCGACCTCGTACGAGAAAGCTGTGAATTAATTAGAATTTGAAATAAATTAAATTACTCAACTTAAATAGATTTAAATTTAAACAAAACCTAACTTCTCCCTGCTCCATCCCGCTTCTCTCTCCCTAGGCCAACGCAGAATCCATCATGCGACCCAACCTTCTACGCGAGCCACCACATTCGATCGGAGCTCCATCCGACCACACCACGTCACGTGCCTCGGCCACCTTCACAACCACTAGCAACCGTGCTGCCTCCACCATCGGTGTCCCTAAAAAAGAAAGGGGCACCCCTTTCTTTTTTCATCATCACGCAAAAACAAAAAAAAATAGCACCTTCGATTCTTGCAAACTCGGGTCGATTTGCCTCGATCCAATTGTTGGATTCGTAGAGCCTATTGAGGTCTACACTTTTCCTTTTGGAGGTGTAAAGACCCAGAATTTTCGATACCGAAAACTCCAAATAGTTTGGAAAAGAAGAAAAAAGATAGAAGAAAAGAAGAAAAGAAGAAACAGAAACACCAACATCTCACATTCGTAGTAGATAAAATATAAAATCAAATAATATTCTTTACACAAAGAAAGCTGAATCAGTCAATTACATTTTAAATCATCAGAGTTACAATATTTCACAATCACTGGGCAATTAACTTGTCCCAGAAATACAAACAATATATCATAGTGGAATATATTCCATACGTTCCTGCCATCTAGCTCGCCTCCTGAGCTTCAGAACGTCCTTACCTGAAAATCTGTAATATCGGTCTGACCCGAGCATTACATCAAGTTAACACCCGGGTCAGGCTGGAAACCAGCGTGAGTAAACCTATATAATATGAAATACCAAATTACATCTTAAATGAATTTCATAGGTAACTCGTACCTTTTATGAGTTCTTAAGTCAAACAATTGTCACCCACTATAGTTTCAGGTTAAATGTCCATGTTACTCAATTTATTCCATTCCAGCCAGTATAACCTTACATGTCCAAATTATGAATAATTAGTTTACTAATCGAAGCGGTTTCGGGTATACTGATACCCGACCTTGGCCTCTTCGAATCCCAAGTCATCTTAAACCAAGTTATTCAAGTGAAATACATTTCAAAACTTTAAATACAGTGTGTCACTTTTACACAGAAATTCATTATCAATAGATATCCTCATTACCATAGTTTAAACCAAACATATTATATCACAAAGTGCCACATATCACATATCCAAGATAACACATTCCAATCATCCAATATCATTTATCATCCAATATCATTAACCCATCCAACATTATTAACTCATCCATAAACAAAGTTTGATCCATTCTTAGTTAATCACTTTGATTACTTTTTATCCAGCCTACTTATCATTAATTATTTACAAATTACTAAATTTATCATCACTCAAATATCTACCTTAATTAATCTTCCAAGATTAATTATTCTTTAATTACAATAAGTAATTAACCTTTGATTTAATTTAAATTAATCATCTTGATTAATTATTCTTTAATTACACTAAGTAATTGTCCCTTAATTATCCTTTTTAATTAATCATTCTTGATTAATTACTATTTAATTACATTTAGTAATTAAACCTTAATTATAGATTAATTATCCTTTATATATTAATTAATCTTTTTAATTTTTTTAATTAATGATCCTCTTAATTACTTTCATTAATTAATTACCTTTTTAATTAATTACCTTAACAAGTAATTAATTACCTTATTAACTAACCTTCATCCTTTAATTAATTAACTATTCTTTAAATTAATTAATTAATCCTTTAATTAATTATATTAATCAATTCTTTAATTAATAACACTAAGTGATTAACCGTTAATCACTTCCACTTAATTACTTCCATTAAGTAATTATCCTCTAATTACTTTATTAAATAATTGCCCTTTACAAAATTCCATTCAGTTATTCTTCATTAATTACTTCACCAAGTAATTAACTTAATTAGTTCACATGTGATTATCTTTAATTAATCACTTTAGTTTATTATTTAACTAATTGTTTAAAATTAATTAAATAATCTCTTAACTCCTTATATTTAAAAGAACTTAATTAAGAAAAACCATTTATCCTAATTAAATTATTCACAATGACCAACTATTCTTTAGTCATTAATAATAAATTTATTTTTATATTAGTTATCTTTAATAAAAAATATTCTAAGATAACCTTTTTATTATAATTGATTATTAAATCCTTACCGTTAAACTTTATTTAAAATATAATAATTTAGAAACCAATTATATTTAAAACAATAGAACATCTAATGAACTTTTAAAATCTTTTAAAACTTTTAAAAGTTATTAATTAAATTTTCAAAACAAACCTCACTTTGAAAACTCACTTATCCTACCCTTAAAACCTTTTGTATTTCAATATATATAAAACTTACTAAAAACTTGTCCTTGAAAACTAATTAATTTTATAAGTAAAAACTTGTTTTACTTTGTTTTAAAAACTTAGAAACATTTCAAAATCAAATTTCTTTGTTTAAAACTTTTTAAAACTTCCTATACAAGCCTTAATCTTGTTCATCACAAAAGACCTCGAGTAAAGCACTCACACTCCCAATCGAAACACGGGACAAAACCACATACATAATGCTTCGAGAAAAAAAATTCGAACAATTCTCGTAGTAACACCCGAGCTCCCCCCTCCTTCTTCTCAAACCCAACTTCCAGATGCACAAAAAACGTGCACGTGCACCTACACCGATGAACCATGGCACTCCGACTATCGACATCCATCCCTACATCTCGCCGATGATCCTTGCGATCAAACGCAACCATCCAAATCGCTTAATTCGATCGAGAAACGAAAACGACCAAAAAATCACAACCTGGAAACACAACTTCATCGGCATGTCCTCCTCTCCGACGATCCTTGCCTCAAGACACCTTGCCGTCTTTACCGCAACTACATTTCGACCTTCAGCTCCTATCGCAGGCCTAGCGATCGCCTCCGATCACGTCTCGTCGCCGCAAATCCCTTTGAAACGTCGACGACATAACCAGGGTGTTAAACCCTACATCGCCTTCGCATAGCCACGCCGACCACCTAAAAATTCGAGCTCCACTTTTCTGATGATCCTCGTCTTCCCCTCAACCTTCAGATCCAATCACGACGGCCAATTCGTCGTTGATCGATGGAAATTGACAAAATATCACAAACGTTCAACCCAAGAGAGCCCACTAATTTCCAAACTAAAAATCGAGATATACCCATTGAAATTCATGATTTTCTATAATGAATTCAGCCATGCAATCAATACTTAAAATTGAATCTATCAATTTTTGACCCAATTTACATGTCCACTGTTATTTATAAAATGTCGAGACAAATACTAAATAAAAATTCCTGGAATTATTTTTAGTAGTGATATTGCATGATTTCAAACACTTTTTATTTGCACACCAAAAGTTAACAGTGATTAAATAACGAGATATTGAATTTAATAGAGAAAATCAAACCAAATTTAACAACAGAGCCTATATTTGTGTATATGCAGGCATTACACAGGCATGAACACCTATATACATACATGCATTCATTTTAATCCAAATTTTCAGGCAAGCAACATAATTTTCATTCTTGTATTAAAGTGAAAACCAGGTTTTAAAACTGTTTTTAAAAAAAATAAAGTTTACTCACCAGTAATTTGAACAGAGACAGAGAACAGATTTTATTTCCAAGCTTGTTTCAGGCTGATGTTGATTTTACTCTTGAATTTGATTTTCTCTTGCTTTGTTGAATTTAAATTTGAAATTGATCTTTGCATTTGTGGCTTATTGTTAGATTTGCCTTTGATTTCTTGTTTCAAATTTTTCTTTCTCTGTTCTTTGGGTTTTCTTGCCTCAGGTTTTGGCTTCCAGTTTTCATTTTCTTTTCTTTTAGTTTGTATAAATTTTTAGTTGAAAATGAAGAGAAGATAGATTTGAGCTGAAAGGTAAAAACAGATTTCTTCTTCATATTTTTTTTTTTAAAATTATAATTATCAAAGAAAAACAAATAAAGCCACTTATCCTTAGGTTGATTATTTAGCTTACACATATATATTCCAATTTACGAATGTCCTAAATATACATTATGATGTTTACAAGTGTTAACTCTTCTTTGATTAAATCTTTTAAGTCGTATATATATATATATATTTATGTAGTATATTTACATGTATATAAAAATGATTGTTTTCATATAAATAAGCTTTTAAATAACTTATGTTTTGATCCAAATAAATGTATTATATGCTTATATGCTTGTGGATTTATTTTAACTATATATATATATATATATATATATATTTTTACAACCCAAATTGTCTTATGTTTAAATTTCTAACAACAAGGATAATTTCTTATTTATTCAAAAGATATATCTTAGCTTGAGTTTAAAATAAGGATTTAATTAAAAGTTCATTTACATTTCTTTTATATTAACTTACGTGTCATATTAATATGTACGTATTCAAACTATATTTATAATAATGTGTGTATATATATATATTTTTCTTTTTCATAGGCATACACACACACACACACATATATATGCCTATGTAAATTATAAAGCTGGAATATATCTACTTATATATATATATATGGATATCTTATCCAGAATTAAATAGTGAAATATATTATTTATTATCCTGGAAGATTTAAAGTTCAACACTTGTATTATAGTTTTAAACCTATGTTTATATATATTCAGATATTTGTCAGAATTTTATCTGTTTTTTTATAAATTAGTATTTAAATAAAATTTAACCCTGTTAATTACCAATTAACAGATGTCCAAAAATCCAGGTTATCACATTCCTTCTCCCTTAGAATCTTTTCGTCCTCGAAAAGGAACAAAGCCAGAATTTATTAAAATGCTTATTATCAGAAAATTTTTCTTTGATAAATTTTAAAACATTTTAAAATATTATAGAATAGTTTTATAAAGATACTTTTTATAACTCGATGTCTCTACAAGTCCATCCTTGTTCTCATAGAAATTCGGTCATACGTTGATCAGGCGTAGGACTGAAAATCTATAAGTACTTAGCAGACCACTTTCAACACCAAGTGAAAATACTTGGGAAATAATTTTATTGAAAATATCGAAAACATTTTTGAAAATAGAGGAAATATCTTTGGTGATAATGCTCTGGAATTCACCCCCCCATCCACGGTCGCAGTTAACCCGATGATTATGTTGCCATCCAGGCAAAATCCATAGATAACTGTAGGCATTCCACGCCCCTCGAGTACGCCATGGAACCCGCTACAGATCGCAGCTACAACCGGGGTTACATTGCTGTCACAACAAAAACCGATATAACTGTAGGCCTCAGCGCCCTCGTATTTCGCTGCCAAAAGAATGAAACTTCTCCAATCCACTCGACCATAGATCGCAGTCTACCGATGTTACGTTGCCTTCCCGATAAAATCAAGCGTAGACCGTTGACACTCACCTCCACACAATTTCCGTTATGGTCCTCAGTAAATTGCAGCGACATCGAGTTACACTGTCGTCACAGCATAACCCAAATGCCCCTGTAGGCATCAACGCCCTCAACTTTCGCTACACAATAATCCTCAGGAACTAGTTTGTCCGGACTCCTCACAGGATCAAATTTAGAACCTCCCCCTTTGAGGCTCAAGGCAGTACCAACCTATGGTACTCCTAAGAAGTTCATTCCAAGGGAGTGCCTTTTTCTCTAGAGCCATTTTCAAAACACTTTATACTATACACATATAGTATCTTCCAAATCATACACCTAGTATGAATCCCAATCTCTTTTTCTCAAAATCGATTATCCCAAAATCTGTGCAGTTAAAGCGCTCGGCAGATCCAAAGCGGTGAAGGTGCAAAAAGTCATAGCGGGGATACATCGAAGATATAGCAGGATATAGCAGATAGCTCTAAAATAGCATATAAAACTCATACTTAATGTTTTTACAAATACATAAATGGTAATTAAATGAAAATTATCATTTAATTGAATTATAATTAATGCACAAATGATTTTAAACAAAAAGCATGTGCGAATATACTTTAAATAAACGTAAAATTGTTATATAACATAATTGAATTCAGTAGAATATTGGAGTATTTTCATTTCATAAAATATATTAAAAATTAAATCAAATAAATTAGTTTCATAATTTTTATAATGTATAAATGCAATTTTTAATTCATTTTATTAAAGAAGATATAGCGGAAATAACAAAATATAGCGGGAATAACGGGATATGGCGGAAATAACGGGGATTAAAACGGAAAGGCTATATTTTGGGGCTGCATGGAAAAATCGTAGCGGTAGAAATCCACTATGAGATATTGCGGGGTCATAGCGGGGTAATAGCTGGGCATTAACTACACAACCCAAAATCGATAATTCTCAAACTAGGCTTTCCAAATTCCAATATTGATTTTACCCAAAAATCAAAAGCCTTTCCAAAATCCATAGGTTCCAAAACCTTTCCTCCAAAATCATTCTCATAAGATCCATTATATATATATATATAGATACATATAACCTTGAAAAATCTTTGGATCATTTCAAACTTGTATAAAACCCCTTTTATACTTCAAATATTTTCAAAAACCCTTTGCTTCTGGCTATAGATTCAATAAGGGGAGATTTATCTTATATAACAAAGATATATAACTTGTTTATTCCAAATCAAATATTCAAATTTGATTACTTTATAAAATCACTTGCCATATTACTTTCTTTCATAAAGTAAATTTCTATCATGGAAATATCCAATTTCCATTTTATTTCATCATATATTTCACAAAAACCATTCATTTTAAAAATCATTCCACATTTCTTATCCACAAATTCCCAGTATCAATTTCATTCACTTACTCACAGTTGCTTAAATCCTCATTTGGATTATAACCTCAATCCTTATTTCAATGGATATTTAATCATAAACAGTTTGAACTCTGTCCAGCTTAAATGTAGAAAATAGCTTGATAAGTTTAGAATAGATAAGTAGTTGAAAAGTAATTATTAGTTCGTAAAATAGCTGTAAAATAGTTAAGTAATTGTAAAATAGTTGGAAAATTGTCGAATAGTTTTAGAAATTTTAAATAATTGCAAAATAGTTGTGAACTAGTAATTAGTTATAAAGTAGTTGAAAAACCGTGATTAGTTTATAAAACAGTTGCAAAATAGTTAAGTAATTCCAAAAGTAGTTATAAAATAAGTATAAGATAGTTTTGGGTTTAATAAGAAAGGTTGTATATATAATAAATAGCTTGGAAAAATAGATTTGTACTAAAAAAATTTATTTGAAAGTAGTCCAGAGTCAAACCGTTCAATTCCCAATCTCCAATTCCAACCAATTCAATTTAAATTTCCACTCCCATTTAAATTGACTCAATTCCAATTTAAATAACTTCAATTTCCATTGAAGTTGATTTAATCCCAATTCAAGTTGAATTGTACTCAATTTCTTCCAAATTCAAATCAAATTCCATTTGAATTTTAAACCTATTCATCTTTAATTACAACTCCAAATTATTCAAATAAATTTGGACTATTTTCAAATTGAACCCACTTCAATTTCAAATCGTTTCAATTCCTATTTGAATTAATCCCCATTTCAATCTCAACTTTTTAAATCATCTCGAATTATATAAATTTGAGTTAAATTTTTAAATGCTATTTTAATCCTTTAAATCAAATCAACTTTTAACTTTAAACCATTTAATTCTGAATCCAAATTCCTTTTTTAACCTATTTCAAAGTTCAAATAATAATTTAAATCCTCTTTAAACAATTAAATCTTTGAAATTCAATTTATCACCACATTTCAATTTTGAAACTAAACCTTTGAAGTGTTATCTTAAACATTCAAATCTTAAGTCTAAAATGATTCCAAATAATGGATATATTACCACACCCCATTCTTCATTCATTTGAACAAATCCAATTTCAGCTTAAAGATTATTAATAACTTCAGGATGGTATCATTCAAATTCCTTAAAACATCCATCCATTTTCAATTTCCAGATCTCAAACCCATTTTGAGATCACACAAACTCCCCATTCAAATCAACCATTTAACTTCCCAAGTTAAATCCTAATTTCATCTTGAAATTTCCAATTCAGGTTGTTTGTTCTAAACTTATTTAACTTTTCCAAAGTTAAATTCAATTTACTTAATCCAGTCAATCCTACTCAAATTTGAATTCCCGCTTCAAATTTCAAAATTCTTTCCCATTTATAAGTTCAAAACTTATATCCCTTTAGGTTTTCACATCTCATTCCAACTAAAAATTTGAAACTCAACATTTAGAGTTAATCTCGAATCATCTTTGATATTATGTATATCCATATATATATATATATATATATATATATATATATATATATATTAATTTCCTTTACACACCAAGTTATACTTCAGATTTTAAACCACCCTGGTTTCAATTCAAAACAAATTTCTTCAAAAATTCCAAACAACTTCTTTCAATTTAAATGTTTTTAAACTTAGGTTTTAAAACTATACAATTTAAAACCCACTTCAATTTATAAGTTGTACTCATCTAAAAGTTTTCTTCCCTAAAAATTTTTCATTTTTCTTTATCAATGTTTACTAGAAAACAACATCCCATTATTAAACACAATAAACATTCTTTTTCTGGTTTGAACCCAATTCTAATTCATCTTATTTGTATAGTTCATTTTATCCAATTCCAATATCCAACAACAAATTATTGCCTTATATATGAAATATAAATTTTTACAAAAATCATTCATTAAAACCATTTTTAAAATCTTTATATAAGAAATAAACAAGTGCGCTCTCATATATATATACACTCAACTCATCCAAGGGTAACACCGACCCTATCCTTGATGAGTAAACCCACCAGAGCCAAGGTTCTCGCTTAACCTTCAGCTCTGGTACAAAAGGTAAAGACCCAGAATTTTCGATCCCGAAAACTCCATATAGTTTGAAAAAGAAGAAAAGAGATAGAAGAAAAGAAGAAACAGAAACACCAACATCTCACATTCGCAGCGGATAAAATATAATATCAAATAATATTCTTTACACAAAGAAAGTTGAATCAGTCAATTACATTTTAATACATCAGAGTTACAATATCTCACAATCACTGGGCAATTAATATAACTTGTCCTAGAAATACAAACAATATATCACAGTGGAATACACTCCATACGTTCCTGCCATCCAGCTCGCCTCCTGAGCTTCAGAACGTCCTTACCTGAAAATATGTAATACTCGGTCTGACTCGAGCATTACGTCAAAGTAACACCCGGGTCAGGCGGGAAACCAGCGTGAGTAAACCTATATAATATGAAATACCAAATTACATCTTAAAGGAATTTCATGGGTAACTCGTACCTTTTATGAGTTCTTAAGTCAAACAATTATCACCCACTACAGTTTCAGGTTAAATGTCCATGTTACTCAATTTATTCCCTTCCAGCAGTATAATATTACATGTCCAAATTATAAAGAATTAGTTTACTAATCCCAGCGGTTTTGAGTATGACTGATACCCGAACCTGGTCTCTTTGAATCCCAAGTCATCTTAAACTATGTTATTCAAGTGAAAAATACATTTCAAAACTTTAAATATAGGGGTCACTTTTACACAGAAATTTATTATCAATAGATATCCTCATTACCACAGTTTAAACCAAACATATTATGTCACAAAGCGTCACATATCACATATCCGAGATAACACATTTCAATTATCCTATATCATTTATCATCCAATATCATTAACCCATCCAACATTATTAACTCATCCATAAACAAAGTTTGATCCATTCTTAATTAATCACTTTGATTACTTTTAATCAAGCTTACTTATCATTAATTATTTACAAATTACTAAATTTATCATCACTCAATTATATACCTTAATTAATCTTCCTAGATTAATCATTCTTTAATTACAATAAGTAATTAACCTTTGATTTAATTTAAATTAATCAATTGATTAATTATTTATTAATTGCACTAAGTAATTTCCCCTTAATTATCCTTTTTAAATAATCATTCTTAATTAATTACTCTTTAATTACATTTAGTAATTAAACCTTAATTGTAGATTAATTATCCTTTAATTATTAATTAATCTTTTTAATTTATTTTTATTAATTAACGATCCTCTTAATTACTTTCATTAATTAATTACCTTTTTAATTAATTACCTTAACAAGTAATTAATTACCCTATTAATTAACCTTAATCCTTTAATTAATTAACTATTCTTTAAATTAATTAATTAATCCTTTAATTAATTATATTGATCAATTCTTTAATTAATAACACTAAGTGATTAACCCTTAATCACTTCCATCTAATTACTTCCATAAAGTAATTATCCTCTAATTACTTTATTAAATAATTATACTTTACTAAATTCCATTCAATAATTCTTTATTAATTACTTCACCAAGTAATTAACTTAATTAATTCATATATGATTATCTTTTATTAATCACTAATTAATTACTTTAGTTAATTATTTAACTGATTATTTAAAATTAATTAAATAATTTCTTAACTCCTTATATTTAGAAGATCTTAATTAAGAAAAACCATTTATCCTAATTAAATTATTTACAATGACCAACTATTCTTTAATCATTAATAATAAATTGAATTACTCTTATTATTTTTATATTAATTATCTTTAATAAAACAAAATTCTAAGTTAGCCTTTTAATTATAATTGATTATTAAATCCTTACCATTAAACTTTATTTAAAATATAACATTTTAGAAGTCAATTATAATTAAAACAATAGAACATCTAATGAACTTTTAAAATCTTTAAAATCTTTTAATAGTTATTAAATAAATTTTTAAAACAAACCTCATTTTGAAAACTCACTTATCCTACCTTTAAAACCTTTATATTTCAATTATATGTAAAACTTACTAAAAACTTATCCTTGAAAACTAATTAATTTTATAAGTAAAAACTTGTTTTACTTTGTTTTAAAAATTTAGAAACATTTCAAAATCAAATTTCTTTGTTTAAAACTTTATGAAAACCTTAATCTTGTTCATCAGAAAAAGACCCTGAGCAAAGCACTCACACTTCCGATCGAAATACGGGACAAAACCACGTACATCCTACTTCGACAAAAAAACTCGAACAACTCCCAAAGTAACATTCGAGCTCCCCCTCTTTCTTCTCCAACCTAACTTCCAGATGCACGAAAAACATGCATGTGCACCTACATCGATGAACCACGACACTCCGACCATCGACGTCCATCCCTACATCTCGCCGGTGATCCTCGCTATCAAACACAACCATCCAAATCCCTCAATTCGAACGAGAAACGAAAACGACCAAAAAACCAAAACCTAGCAACACAACTTCATCGGAATTTCCACCTTACCGACGATCCCCTGCCCCGAGGCACCTTGCCGTCTTCACCGCAACTACGTATCGACCTCCAGCTCCTATCGCAGGCCTCGCCATCACTTCCGATCACGTCTCGTCGCCGCAATTCCCATTGAAACGTCGACGAAATAACCAGGGTATCAAACCCTACATCGCCTTCGCATAGCCACGCCGACCACCTAAAAATTCGAGCTCCACTTTTCCCGATGATCCTCGTCTTCCCCTCGACCTTCAGATCCAATCATGACGACCAATTCGTCGTTGATCGATGGAAATCGACCAAAACATCACAAATGTTCAACCCGAGAGAGCCCACTAATTTCCAAACTAAAAGTCGAGATATACCCGTTAAAATTCATGATTTTATATAAGAATTCAGCCATGCAATCAATACTTAAAAGTGAATCTATCAATTTTTGACCCAATTTACATTTCCACTGTTATTTATAAAATGTCGCGACAAATACTAAATAAAAATTCCTGGAATTATTTTTAGTAGTGATATTGCATGATTTCAAACACTTTTCATTTGCAAAAAAAAAAAGCTAACAGTGATTAAATAACGAGATGTTGAATTTAATAGAGAAAATCAAACCAAATTTAACAACAGAGCCTATATTTGTATATATATAGGCATTACACAGGCATGAACACCTATATACACACATGCATTCACTTTATTTTCAGGCAAGCAATATAATTTACATTCATATCAAAGTGAAATCGACGTTTTAAAACTGTTTTTAAAAAAAATAAGTTTACTCACCAGTAATTTAAACATAGACAGAGAACAGATTTTGTTTCCAGGCTTGTTCCAGACTGATGTTGATTTTACTCTTGAATTTGAATTTCTTTTGTTTTGTTGAATTTAAATCCGAAATTGATCTTTGCATTTGTGGCTTGTTGTTAGATTTGCCTTTGATTTCTTGTTTCAGATTTTTCTTTCTCTGATCTTTGATTTTTCTTGCCTCAGGTTTTGGCTTCCAGTTTTCATTTTCTTTTCTTTTGGTATGTATAAATTTTTAGCTAAAAATGAAGCGAAGATAGAGTTGAGCTGAAAGGTAAAAACAGATTTCTTCTTCATATTTTTAATTTTTTTTTAAAAATTTTTAATTATCAAAGAAAAACAAATAAAGCCACTTGTCCTTAGATTGATTATTGAGCTTACACATATACATTCCAATTTACAAATGTCCTAAATATACATTATGATGTTTACAAGTGTTAACTCTTCTTTTATTAAATCTTTTAAGTCATATATGTGTTTATGTAGTAGATTTACAATTATATAAAAATGTTTTTTTCATATAAATAAGCTTTTAAGCTTTAATAAATATACAAGTGAGAATTTATGTAAACATTTGTTTATAAATAACTTATGTTTTGATCCAAATAAATGTGTTATATGCTTATATGCTTGTGGATTTTATTTTAACTCCATACATATTTTTACAAACCAAATTGTCTTGTGTTTA
The DNA here is from genome assembly GCA_030765085.1 of Allium cepa. NCBI lineage: Eukaryota > Viridiplantae > Streptophyta > Magnoliopsida > Asparagales > Amaryllidaceae > Allium > Allium cepa. The sequence continues at coordinate 346,779,959 of CM060939.1, read as the reverse complement.
AATTTTTAACAACAAGGATAATTTCTTATTTATTTAAAAGATATATTTTAGCTTGAGTTTAAAATAAGGAGTTAATTAAAAGTTCATTTACAATTCTTTTATATTAACTTATGTGTCATATTAATATGTACATATTCAAACTATATTTATAATAATGTGTGTGTGTGTGTGTGTGTGTGTATATATATTTCTTTTTCATAGGCATACATACACATATATATATAGCTATATAAATTATTAAGCTTGAATATATCTGCATATATATATATATATATATATCTTATCCAGAATTAAATAGTGAAATATATTATTTATTATCTCGGAAGATTTAAAATTCAACACTTGTATTATAGTTTTGAACTTATGTTTATATATATTCTGATAGTTGTCAGAATTTTATCTGTTTAATTTACAAATTAGTATTTAAATAAAATTTAACCCTGTTAATTACCAATTAACAGATGCCCAAAAATCTGGGTTATCACAGGAGGCATTCGATTTCATTGAGTGGATTGAGAGAAATTAAGGAGAGAAGGGGAATGAATTTCGTCCATTAAAAGATATGGAATGGCTGTTGAAGCTTTGGGCTAGGGTTAACGAACGGAAGAGCTATTTAAAGAAAATTCCAATGGCATTATTCATCCTTGAAAATTTCGAACTCCAAATGAAGCGTGCCGCTTGGCATTCTATATGTTATACCCCCATTCCGAACACAATGGAACATGTATCGGAAGCTAATTCCATCATATTCAGAAGATAGCTTTTCAAATCAAATTATTTTAATTAAAGTTCTGAAAATAAATTCTATGCGCTTTAAGCTCACATGACCAAACGTTAAATCCGATCGCTACGAAACTCAAAATCCTATAATAATTCACTATTATGGATCTGATGAAACTGGTTTTGTCAAAATCCAAGACAGTAACCAAAAAGACTATTTTTACATGTTAATTAAAATATAAAATTTCCAATTTTTATTTATTCACTTTTAAAATCAATTTCAAAAAGCAAACAATCTTCACTCTTGTTTAAATAAAATTTTAAATCAACTTTAGACATCATTTTCATTCATATTTAATTCAAGGTTCAATTATTTAAATAATTTCCAATATTAAATTTAAACAATTTAATTATCCAATAAATCGCTATAATTAAAATACAAGCTATTTAACATATAAAGTTTAACTTGTAAAACAAATTCAAGTAACAAAACAGCTACTACACTCTTTATAAAATTTTAATCATAGTCAAATAAGACGTACTTATATAAATTATTTTCAAATAACATTTTATAAATAAAATATTCACTCTCATTCAATGCACAAATGTTTTAATATAACATACATAGATTACACTATCCTACACTTCCTTATTTAAAGTATTCCAAAACTCAAATTTCGATGGATGCCAATATTAGAATTTCAATAAATTCCAATATTAGTTTTTAAATGAATTTTAGTTATCAAATAATTATTTGAATTTCATCTAAATAATTCAACATTTATTATTCAATTCTTTCTATTGTTTTTAAAACATTAAGTATATTGAACTTCTTTCTAAGACAAATAAGTTCCTTAAATTTTATTGAAATTGTTATTTCCAAATTTTACTCAAGTTCATATTAAAAAATTACATAAATAATTCATTAAATTTTTATTTCTAACCATTATTGTTCAATAATTATACTAAATTTAAAATTTTAAAATAGTTAAAAAATACGGGCCGTTACATTTTAAAAAGTTAAAAATACGGGTCGTTACATTTTAAAATAACTCTTGCATAAAAGATCCAAATTGAATGCGGTCATTTCCTGCACTAGTAGGAGTGTTATCAACGCAGCGAAGTTTATTTCGTCAAGTTTGGAGCAAGTGGAATTTTGAGCTAAAATCGAACGCCATTCGATTTTAGATCGGGTACGAAAGCATGAGCATGGAAAGAATTCTTGATGAGTTAAATCACCTTTGATTGAGCACTATATGATAGATATGTTGGAATAAATTATTTTTTGTGTGTTTGAAATGATTTCTTTGGTTGGTTTGGTTGAATTCCCGCTTTAGAAAGCGAATGGCATTTAAAATGAAATACATGGAACTTATAAAATTTTGCAGAGGAATTCAAATTCCTTACCAATGTTGCTTTTAATTTAATTTATATATTTGGTTTACAAATTGTTGAATGTCAAAAGCTTGGTAACTTGGCCTATTAGATATGATTTTGATATGCGACTCTGATATTGGTTTTATTGTAGTTACATTTATCATATTTATATGGAAAACAATTGTTAAGTGCTATGGTAGCTCTAAGCCTCGTTATAGTATTTTGGAATTTCTACTATTTGTTGGTTTTTTTATTTGAAATTGGTTTTGATTTGGAGAAAGATTTTAAATGTGATTTTTTAGATTTTCTATGGCATTTTATGTGGAAATGGTTTTTATAATTCACTAATTTACTCTAACCTTTTTATTAATCTCGTCTAATTTCTATGAAAATGGTCTAAAAGTATTTCAGTAAGTAATTATTTTAGAGAAAAGTTAATATAATAATGGACGTATATTGTAAAGAAAAAGGATTTATCTTTTGTAATAAAGAGTTCAGTTTTTTTAAATAAAAGACATATTTTGGAATAAATATTTGTGAAAAGCTTTATATAAAATATTGTATGGAAAAATAGATTTATAAATGGTGTTTTATACATAAAAGAATAGATTTATAAATGGTATTTTATAAAAGAGAAATGATATCATTTTGATAAATTGGAATACTAAATCACATTTGCGAATTTGTAGTGATATATGAAACGATTGTTTTATGGAAAGTATTTAGTCCTATCTCTTAATTGAAGATTGGTGATAAGTATATGAGATTTAAAATCGAGAGATTTATAAAAGAAGTTTTGTATCAATAGAAAATAAATTTATAAAAGAAGTTTTATAAATAGAAAGGAGTGTTATGAAAGATGTTTTATAAATATGAAAGAGATTTTTGAAAGGAGTTTTATAAATAGAAAGGAGATTTGTAGAAAGGAATTTTATAAAAGGAAATGGGATTTGTTTTCTATAACGATCATTATAAATTATGGTGGTATGGAAAGTATTTTCTTTTCATACTTAACACCCAATTCCAAGGTATGGAAATTCCTCTCTACCTATGAGAAATTAAGAATGTATGTTGAGGCAATGATAGCTTCCAAACTTGTCCCACTTCATTATTAATCAAGGGATGGTACAAATTTGAAATCAAAAGGTGGTGGTAAGTATACTGGGTCTAATTTCCCTACGATCCATTTATTTACACCGGAAGTGTTTTGGGTTTACTGTTATCAGTGTTTTAAATGGCATTTGTTTTAACCAAAATAATTATGGTTTTGGAAGTGAAATCTTTTTAAGAGTTTATGAATAGACTTCTACCATTAAGATAAGTATATGGTTACATTTTATAAGTATTGAAAGTGATGTGTTTTGTGAATATTCTTATACTATTGAGATAACTACATAGATACTTTTCCAAGTATTGAAAAGAGTACAGAGGATTTGTGAATATATCTTTTAAAAGTAGTTTGGTACAAGCATCTAGAAAATGGTTTTAATTAATGAAGGAATTAATTAGAGAGGTTTAGTGATTGCTTGTGTGCTTAACTATGCTTGGTTTCCATCTGTAATTAAATCTCTGATTTGATTGCCTGTTTATTTGATAGTTAAATAACAAGCTATCAGATCTTGGCCAGTTTGAAACTATCGATTGTCACTTTAGAGAGACTGGGATCAGATATGTTTTTCGAAAACCACTTCGAACTGTCATAATCGTTCAAATTAAAAACATCTTGAAGATGATGGAAATCGAAAATGGAGTTTTTTGAAGTGCAAGGGTTACTTTCTACTAATTCTGATGGTGATTCCAAAAAAAATGTAGTAGTAGTAGTGCCTTTGGTTTATTCATATCCTGAACAACTTGTATGGATGAATACTGGCATTGCATTGTTATCTACAGGGCAGTGTTAGCATTCCAAGTGGGATTTGCTAAAAAGGTAAAATGTAGCCTCAAGCCTCATACCCGGTAATGACTAAAATAGGGGATATGCCGCATGGCCATGTTGTTTGCTACCATTAGGGTATGATCATCATTTATCTCTAGTTGGATATTTATTGAACCATTTTTTTTGCTTATGGCCATAGGAATAGTTCGTCAAGTTAGCGGCTGGGGTAGTGATCTTCGGTACTATCTAAGAAGAGGTAGGCTAGTCCCATCATGCTGGGAGCTAAGAAGTTAATATCAATAATATTGTTGATATCCCCGATATATATCATATTGCTCCTTAGCTGATATTTTTTCAAAAATATCGCTTAAAATATCGTTATCGATATATCATCCGATATTTACCAATATATCACTTTGATATTTAGTGTAGAATACCCGATATTTTTAATGAATATTTTCATTATTGTACATGTTGGTGAAAATGAAATGATAAATAAACAACTTCACATTCTTAAAGTTTGTATTTAGTCTATGGTGAATGACAATATATAGACTATATCTGAAACCCAAATGCAATAATTTTTTAGTTTTATCTATATTTCTTAGTCCTCCTCATTAGCGTTCCTATAAAAAAACTCTACTTATCCAGTTGTTTCACATATTTTATTTTGTATGCACACTTATCACTAAAAATAAGATCATGTAAGAACTATTTCTTTTGTCGTTTTCTTTGTTTATTATTTCTTATTAGTAAGTTAATTAATGAAAATCCTTTTTTATTTCTAATTTTATCATACATCTATAAGAAGAGCGGTAAATTCGTATATTTGCATTGATAATGGACCTAGAATTAGTAATTAGTATCAAGTAAACGTTACTTGTTCAATAATATAAGTGAAAACCAAAATGGAGCTATGAATATGAAATTTAAGAAACAATAGAGATGATTAGACAACTAAACAAACTAAGCATAACTATGAAATTATAAAATAGTATATTGTTGTTTTAACTTGTTATAAACATGTCTAGTATATCACCGATATTATTCATATTTTCTCGTGATATTTAACCTACTTTGGCAAGGAGTCTATATGAGGCCCTCTGTACGTTTTTCTAGAGGTGTACTATGACAGACGGTACCCTAGTATTCTTTTCATTGATGGAATCCATTCTCTAATACTTGCCTTACAGACTTAGTTGTATATCGAATATGCTGGAATATGAGATGCAAGCATTTTAGCTATGTTATATATTTATTTTAAACCCTAGGCGTTATTATAATATCATTGGATTTTCTAATATTTTGGTTATTGTAAGGTAAAATACCATCCGTGTTTATTTATGGCTTGGTCTTACATGATACCTCTATTTTTGAAGGGTTTTATAAATATAAAAATCAATTGATTTGACTTGAGTTTCTCATGTTGGTTTACCAGACTGATTTGATGTTATTTTATCATAATGCTTGGTTCAGGTCGTGCATATTCTCAAATTTAGTTATTGATTCTTTGGAGCTTCAGGAGATGAGTTGGATACCTCCAAGATGTTTTCATGCATTTTTTTCCAATGCATTTCTTGCTTTATATTTATCAGCATTTGTGAGGACGGACTGTTATAACTGTTCAGGCTGATGATTGGTTAGTTACTCTGATCGATGTATGTATATTACGTTTGTCTTTTGCACAAATCAGGTGTATATTATATATTACTCGTCAACATGATAGATTTTTCTGTCTTTTCCATCTTTCACCCTAGTAATCTGTCTTTCCAGCACTTTGATGCTTGGCGTGTGAATACCACGGATGTATTGGTGTTGAGTTTTGAGAGTTGAAAAGGCGGATAGTCACACGTGGAATTAGAGCTTAGGTTGAACAAACACTTAGGCCTTGATGGGGTAAACTCATTAGAGATAAGGTCAGTAACACCCTTAAATGAGTTTAAGAGTGTGTGTGTGTGTACATATATGAGAGGGCGTATTCGTTAGTGCTATAAAATTGTTTTGTATTGTGTCGATTTGTCTAATGAGTGGTTTAATGACTTCTCGTCGAGACATGGGATGCCATGGCATCGATAGGTAAACACTTGAATAAGGCAAACCGAAGTAGTACTGTTTTGAAAATCGTTAAATGGAATAATTTTACCTAGAATAATATTTCATATATAGAAGAATAATTTTCAAAAAAATTGATATATTTATTATGAAGAGTTTGTTTGTTAGAAAAAAGATAATATTTGATTATTATCAATTATTGTTTGATTATTCATGCTCGTACATTTGGAGCATTGACTATTATTTGTTGATTGATTATTTGTGCCCAACTAGTTTATGAGTAGTTTTACCTTTTCATCACATGTGTTGGTAAGATAGTGACTATGAGACACTGAAATTAACACTTTGTGAATTAAATTTCATAGTTTGACTATAAAGCGTTTGGCAATAATGCTGGATTAAATTTAATTTTTTGTAATAAAAGTTGTTTATTATAATATGAACAAAGATATGTGTGTGTGTGTATGTGTGTGAAATTATTTTATATAAGAAAGTAAAGTTATATCAGTATGGTTTATGAATAAAAAGGGATTTAAAATTGAGAATTTGAGAACTTAAATGTCGGTGTTTTGGAAAATTATTTTTCAAAGTTTTAGGGAAAATAATAATAGTATTATTTAAAAGTATTTATATATAGAAATATTTTAAAAGGGTTTTTGAAGGAGATAGAAAGTACTGAACTCAATTCTCTCATTGGAAAATAATTCTTGTAACGACTGTAGTATCATCGGCTTTCACTTTTGAATATCTAAGTGGGGGATACTACTAAGTAGTTTGCCATAGGGTTTCTTTAGTAAAATAAATTTTGATTTAATTATAAAAGCATGATTTTACATACAAAAGGAGATATGTATATTATTATTATTATTTCAAAATGATTTGAAATAAAATCCGGTGTTTAGTTCCCAAGTCTTTATTAAGTTATTATATGGATGCACGTATCCTATGCGTTAGGATAGTTTGGTTTGTGCATCGCATAATGACATGTTATTTGGTAGTTTTCTTTTGTTGAAATGAAATGGAATTTTTGACAATTTAAGACAGTCGAAAACTTTCATGTTACTTGAGAACTTGATATTAGTGTCTGTAGAAAAATAAAAGTAGAGTTTTGTAACTTTATAATGGAAAGATAGTAAGTTAAAATATATTTTAAATTTGTCAAATATTCATTTTAAGTAAAGCAAATAGAGAATATACTCTTAGGATGTAGAAAAGTGTTATACGAATATAAACTTAAGTATGGAACGGTTTTAAAATAGAGATACGTCTTTATGAAATGTTTGTAAAAACTTAAATTTTGTTTTATGAATTTTTTTGTAAATTATTCTAGTATTAAATGAAATATTATTGGTGTAAATAAATAAAATAACCGATGTAGTCAAGAAACTAATGGAACAAATATGTAAATTATACATATATCATTTTATTCGAATAATTGTTCTTGATCCCGATTTGAGTTCATGATTTCGAGGTGATTTACATATATTCAAACAAGAATTTTTCACATGATTCTTGACGGCGAACACTTGATATTGACTTTTGATATGATTCTGAAATTTTCTACCATAGCATATGGCTATGCAAGGGTAATGAAGGTTTCTAATCAAAGAACCTGATTGGAGTCCGAACTAGGGAAGTCGAGTGAGCAACACTAGTTCGGAAGAGAAGATTATGTGATCAAGCGAGTGATTGAATTTGATATTGCATACATATGGCATATGTACTTAGTATAACATTTAATGTCATTTTATGCTTATTACATTAGAAATACAACTTACATGGTTTGATAAAACATGTTGACATGAGAGATTGCTATATAGTATTTAGCAGGCATGGATTCATGATATATGATGAACAATGTAACATCCCCTATCTTGAGGCTCGAAGCTAAGCTCTACAGATGCTGCAGTCATCTATAGTATTAACTTCTGGTGACAAAATATGGTAATAATGGAATCCTTAATATCAAAAGCACATGAATATGAAATAAAATCAACACGGAATTGAATTAAATTTTCTGATTACATTTCGAATCAATATTTCATATTCAGATACATAATCCCAAAACGATTACTAGATTTTGATCAAATATAATTATTACAAATTACACCTAGTGTAACGACCCGATATTTTCACTATAAAGATCATTCGAAGTGGAGTTATGGGATACTCCGAAATCAAATGAAGATGAATAGTGGGGAATAAGAATGGATTTTGGAAACGCAGGGAACGTTCCAAAATTCCAAGGAATCGAGTCAAAAGAAAGAGATTCAACTCGAATGAAAGTGATTCTGTAAATACATCTACTCTATATGCTGAGTTTTGCCTAGAGCTACCAAAGCTCTGATACCAACTGTAACGACCCGATATTTTCAATCATTCGCATCCGCACATGTCGGACTTGAATTGCTCAGAATACCGCGTTGTAAATAAAATTTGGCAAATCTCAGAATATACAGTAAATACATAATCACAGATCACAGACACAGAGTATTTAATAATGCAGCGGAATTTAAAAGAAATAGTAGTTCATGAAGCTACTATATAAAAATAAGATACATCAGAGTTAAACAAGATACAACAAAAGTAACAAGATACATCAGGTACAAATCAGAATACATCACTGAAATCACTGGATACAGAAAGCAAAATAGATGGCTGGATCGTCAAGGAAAGCTCCAACTTCGAAGGTGAATCTTGAATGCTAACTCACTCAATCTGACTCGAGCGTAAAGCAAAATACAAAACACTCGAGTCAGGACATAAATACTTATGAACTGTAAATAAACTCAAGTGAACAGTAACAAAAATGCATCGGTAACTTAAAGGATGCTTGAGATCGCCCATCCTTTAAGGATCCGTTAAACTATTTACTATGTAGTAATATTGCGCTACTATAATAATGTCTACAGTAAAATAAACATACTTTTAAATAGCGTTTCGGGCTACCCATATCACCCTTCACACATAATAGTCCCAGTAGTCCATCCAATATCATGCCATCTCCACTCTGGGTGACTGTCAGAGGATACCACACGGGCTACGGGAGAAAAACAAACTCGTAGTAAAGGCTCGGTATGGTAGGTGACACGGCACACAAGGCAATGCCAGGGTAGATATACCAATTACGCACACGGGCTGGTGGTAACGCATCAGCCACATACGCCCACCACGGAACACACTCCCAATCAAAATCGGAGGATGGCCATCTAATCAATCACCAGTAAGAGTATAGTATCGAAGGAATGTGTCCGACCAGAGGTGCTACCTCCTTTGGCCCGAGATCGCTCCTGTTTTAGCCACCTTATGCCAACTCACGGGAGTTGGGTCCACGTAATATACCTCAAGAACGTCGCCACCATCCTACTTCATTCTGGAATCTCCACCGCGTACACGGTTGTTAAAGTGGTTTTCGGAGTTGGCAGATAGTATGACAACTTCCGATCCCGGTCTCTTTAACAACCAAACGTTATTATAACGCTGTGGTCATTTCAAAATAGTTTATACTTCAAAAGGATCAAATCATTTCATTTAAAAACTATATTCCTTTCAAAATAGTTTATACTTCGAAACCAAAACCATTTTTATTTCAAAACTATTTACAATCAAAATAGTTTATAAATCGAAACCAAAATCATTTTTATTTCAAAACAATATTCAAATCAAAATAGTTTATCATTTCCATTTCAAACATATATTCACCTTTCAAAAATTATAATACTTTTAAAGTTATAACTTTTCCGAAACCAAAATGCTTGAAATCGTTACACTTTGAAAATCATAACATTTTGAAATCATACATTTTAAATCATGGAACATTCCTTTAATTCTTTACATTTTACAAATTTATTCAATTAAACCAAAATTTCAAATTTCCAATTTAATTCAAATCAAACCATCAGTTTCAATTCAATTTAGTTTTCTAACAAAACATTTCAAATCTTATAAATTTCAAATATAGATTTGATCTACAAATTAACTATCCAATTTTAATATATTTCCAAACTTTAATATCCCACATTTCAAAACTAAACTTTATAATTCCATATATTTATATCTCAAATCTAATTTCATTATTATGTAGTTTTGAAATATTCATTTCATAAATCCAATATTATTTAAATTAACTTAAATTACAATTAAACCAAATATCTTTTCACACAAATATAAACTTCAAATATTCCATTATCAAATAAATCAAAATCAAATATCATTCCACATTCAAATTCTTTATTAAAATAAAGATCAAATCATTTCCAAACCATTTCAAAAATCATTAAAATATTACATCCTTTCAAAACTTTATAATCAAATCATTATTTGAATTCAAATTCAAATATTCAAATTTAAATATCATTTAAAAATCAAATATGTCATTCATTTATTATTTCAAACATCATTACAAAAATACATTTCAAAATTCCATTCAAAAATTCTTTTATTACATTACATTTCATTCCATTTAACACATAACCAAGCATACTTTATTTAAATTCAAATTCTATTTAAATTATTTAAAATTCAAGTTTAAATATAAAAATATATATTCAAAACTCCTTATATTCACAAATAATCAATTTCCAAAAGTTAAATCATTTAACACTTTAAAATATAACACAAACAGTGTTGAAATCTATAACATTCAAACATTGTCAGATTTATAGCAACGGCATCATTTATAAGGTGTTATCGTAACTTATAATTTCAAAAAAATAGTTTAGTTCAAGAATAACGGCATTTATAAAATGCCTTAATAGATATTTAGTTATTTCAATCGTAGTTAAATTCAAAAACAACAGCATTTAAAATGCTGCCAAAAGACTACAACATTTTGGAAATGCTATAAAATTCCAGATTTTATTTTAACTTTTCAAAAATAATAATAAAACTCCAAATTTTTATTATTGTTACTTAAAAATCATATTTCTAGACTTCCAAATTTCACATTTAAAATCATTTTAACATATGATTTAAGGCAATAAAATTTTAAGATCAAATATTCAATTTAAAAACTCCATTCATTTATTAAGTCAAAATTAACTGTTTATTAACTTATAAATTTAATAAAACTTAAAATTTCACTTCAAATATCATTTCAAAACTTTAAATTAAATTTCCATTATTTATTTACATTTTAAAATAAAATTTAAAGTCAAAAATCACATTTACTTCAAAGTTACATACTTAAATTCACAATTTCAAGACTTAATATTTAATTTTCTTAAAACCATAAAATATATATTTTTAAATAAGAATTTCTTTTAAAAATACATATTTTAATAAAAATCATTTAAAAATATGCCACTGGGTCTGTATATAATTTTCTAACCTAGGTCAAGTGATACAGATATATATCATTTCGATCCGCAGTTTACAAAGAAAACCCAAGTTTTATCATTTCAAACCCGCAATCCCAAGTCAAATAAAATACAATAAAAATCGCTCAGGCCTATCATTTCAGCCCATAATGATTTTTTCCTATTCTAAAGTCCATTCGGGTATGTATCATTTCAACCCATAGTGATTCTATTCTAACAGGGAACTTGCAGTGTGAAATTATGCATAAACAATATAAATAATGTCAATGTCACAATATATGGTCATATATCATATGCCAGGTGATAATTAATAGTTTTAACATGGTAATAACATGGCATAGCATATCGTATGATCATCATTGACTTGCATAAACATTTTATATTACTAAACACTTGTCATCAATTCACTATTTCATAAATACAAATGTCAGAGTGAGAAAGACTCGCCTTTTCAAGCTGAAGACCACTACGACACACAAACGATTCCAAAGCCACGACAAGCACGATACAACACGACACAACATGAAACATCACGACATGATTCAAATGAGAGAGATAGCCAAGATATGATCTTGTAAACAACCAATAAACGAAGCAACATATATATGAATATATAACACAAAACAATATCGAAATGAATTGAAATAAAAGAAACGAAGGACAAAATAGTTAAACCTTGCTTTAGCCACTCAAAAGCTTGACCAAAGGGACATTATACTCAGCCATGATCATGGTTTTTCTCAGGTTTTGCCCCAAAATGCACGGCCTTGCAAGTGGTTGAAGAGGTAGGCGTTGCATATGAAGAAGACAAAAGGGATAAAGGCAAAATAGGGGTGGAGTTTTGGGCTCAACCAGGCACGGCCTTGGATCAAGTGGGGCTCGACCCTACATGATTCAGGTCTGATCATTGCTAGAGTGATGTCCAGAGGTCAGGTCAGTAGGTGGTAGTGGAGCTAGGGGGTTGGCCAAGGCAACTATGAAGGTGATAGTGGAGTTATGCTCGGCTAGGCAAGGTTTCAAGGGTCTGTTGCAAAGTATTGTGGTGTTTGGTCCACTTGAAGGTCATTGTTTGAGGTGGTGGTCAGAGGAGAGGCTGGTGGTTTCTATGGTTGGTGATGGTGGAGAGGATGGTGGTGATGTTGGGTGGTAGGGCCGAGCAAAGTTAGGTAGAGGCAAGGCAAAAAAACAATGAAAAGAAGAAGGAAGAGTGGGAAGAAGAAAGCCATAAACTTGCCATTTTTTTCCTCAAGTTGAAATGCCATGAGTTTAAGTGGAGAATAATGTTTTCTCACGTGAATTTTGAAGGGAGATACACGGCTAAGCAAGAAAAAGGTACGGCTAAAAGGAAGAAGAGGAAAAGGCAAAAGCAAATGAAAAGACGAGGAGATGAAAAGACTAGAAAATGAAAGGACTTTGCCTCTTTGTTTTCTATTTTTTTTAAATTTTAAATACATGTAAAATATGTATAAATAGAGATAAGACACGAAAATATAATAAATAAACAAAAATAAATAAATAAATATTAATTAAATATAATTAAATTAAGAAGATAACAAAGAAAATGTAAATTAGGCTTGAAAATTTGAAAATAAATGAAATGAACTTTGGAAAAATTATATGTACATGAAAATATTTATAAATAAAGCTAAAAACATAAAAATACCATGCATACATAAAAATTAATAAATAAATTTTAATTAAGTATAATTTAAATGAAGAAAATAACAGAAAAATGGAAACTAACCTTTAAAAATAGAAAATAAATTCAATGAGCTTTGGAAAAATTCAAACATCACTTTAAAAATATTTAAAAGGTAAAAATATATGTAACATAACATATAATACAATTTAGAATAAGATATGACAATTAAAAAGATTATTTATATAATTTAAAATAAATAATATTGTTAAATAAAACAATTTACACCCAATTTTGTAAAAAGCATAACTTCCACAATATTATTCGGATTTCAACGAAACGAAAAGCAGTGTTCTTGAAATTTTATTTACTTTCATAAAAAAATAAAATTCAAATTTTCAAACTTTCAAATTTTAATTTTAAAAGTCAAAGTTTGACCATTTTGACCAAAATTCACATTTTCTGGAAATATTCAATTTATACATGTTTGAAATTCTAATCCACATAAAAATCAACATTTACATTTCAAATAACAAAATTTATTCATTTTAATAAATAAAATAAAGTTTATTTAAATTAGAAATTTAAATTTAAATAATTAAAATATACAATTACAATAATCAGAAAATACGGGGTTGTTACACTCTCCCCCACTCAAAACTTTTCGTCCTCGAAAAGGAATGAGGTACGGGAAAGCACAGAAAAAGATAAAATGAAATAGTATTAAGACAAGATGAAAAGAAGATTAAAATTATACCTGATAACAATGTGGAGATGATCTTTCCAAGATCTTCAAGAATCAAGAACACAAGCACGAGAAAAAAATCATTTAGAATCGGATTCACCCTTCCCGTTTGACCGACGGTCTGTAGATGGCAAGCAGTGCTCAGATCCAAAGATGAGTACCAAAGATTATTAAAGATTATAGAAAGATTTCTAAACAGACTGGTATAGGCAATAGCCTCCCATTCTGTAGCAAGATAAGGGAAATTAGGACAACCAAAAGATAGTTTGAAAAACAAAATAAGATAATAAATTTGAAACCATGAAAATTTCAACTTAAATTGATTAAAAATCTTACATAAGTTAAATAAATCTAAACTATCTCTAATTTCATTATCTTATCATCCAATTATCTTAAATTAACAATTTCAAAAATCATGGATTTGAAAAAAAATCATTTATTATATTCAAAATGTACTTAACAAAAAATTAATTCTTCCTTATTCCTAATTAAAAATTTTAATTTATTCCTCTCAATATATTTTATCACCTATGTTACATATATTTATACTTATTATAACTGCTTTATCTTATTCTTAGTTCCTTTATCATCATTTTATATTGTAAATTATTCCATCACCCCTTTTTCTATTTACCTCTGTTAATCTTTTTATAACTAAAATTTAAGTGTATAACATTTATTATAATTACTCAAATTTTATTTATAAAATCTTTTTTTATATTGTATATTATTGAATTACATATTCAACTTCTGAAAATTATGGTAAGTTATATTGGAATGAAATTGTGTATTATACAGATAAACTTTCCAATTCAATCATTTCAAACTTGAATATTTATCCAAATCTTGAAATTATACTTAAAAATTATCTTTCAAGATAAAATTTAGGAATTAAATTTTCAATAAATTCCAAACTATTTAGAGATAACTAAATTCACATATACTATATATATATATTCAACTTTAAATCATATATCAGCATATGTTATGAATCCAGTCTTATTTTAGAAATTAAAATCAATTAAATTTCCCAAAACAAAACTGTAGCAAGACTACAGAATGGTCTCTTCACTTCGAAACTCGAAAATGAATGTCGATGATGCTGCAGTCATCACCGAAGTTATTTTCCAGCGACAAAGAGAAGAGCGCTAGTTTTAAACTTTAAAATTTCTTTAGAAACAAATTTCTATTCAAAAATACTTTAAATACTATATCCTTTAAAACTTTAAATACAAGGTTTGAAATCAATCGGAAATTGAATTCTAAAATTCTTGTTTAAATTCATTCTAAATTTCCAATTAAATATATAATCATGTTTTATAGTTCAATTATTTATATGTGAAATAAGAGAAATATATATAAAATCAAATATTATTTCTTAACAACCAATTCAATGAAATCTAGAAAAAATATTTATAATATAGTTACAAAATTTATTTCATTACCCAATTTGAAAAAAAAAAATATTGTGTTAGTTTGCTCTGTTCAAGTGTTTTGGAAATCTTATCGTTTAGCGTTGATCAGACGAATCGATCAGAAACCCAAATCAACATCAACAACTCAAACAACACAATATATAAAACATTTTATATTACTACAAATGTACTTCAAAAATGATTTGAAGATAAGTTGGAAATAAAGATGAGGTGAACAGATAAGGAAGATGGATAAGCTTATATAAATCGC
The DNA here is from genome assembly GCA_030765085.1 of Allium cepa. Classification (NCBI taxonomy): domain Eukaryota; kingdom Viridiplantae; phylum Streptophyta; class Magnoliopsida; order Asparagales; family Amaryllidaceae; genus Allium; species Allium cepa. The sequence continues at coordinate 346,764,546 of CM060939.1, read as the reverse complement.
GGGCAACCTTAACCTGGTCAACCGTGATTTAAAGAATAAGATCGATGTGGATTTCTTGGGTAAATCAACATTCGATCTCAAGAGATAGAATTTGGGATAATAGGAGATACTAGCATCTAAACGGATGATAAATATAAATCTCTGGTGAATCGATGCTAATTGTAAAGGAGTTTCACCCCTTTTACAAGAAAATTAGAATACCGGTGAGACCGCCAATTCACTATAAAGATCATTCGAAGTGGAGTTATGGGATACTCCGAAATCAAATGAAGATGAATAGTGGGGAATAAGAATGGATTTTGGAAACGCAGGGAACGTTCCAAAATTCCAAGGAATCGAGTCAAAAGAAAGAGATTCAACTCGAATGAAAGTGATTCTGTAAATACATCTACTCTATATGCTGTGTTTTGCCTAGAGCTACCAAAGCTCTGATACCAACTGTAACGACCCGATATTTTCAACCATTCGCATCCGCACATGTCGGACTTGAATTGCTCAAAATACCGCGTTGTAAATAAAATTTGGCAAATCTCAGAATATACAGTAAATACATAATCACAGATCACAGACACAGAGTATTTAATAATGCAGCGGAATTTAAAAGAAATAGTAGTTCATGAAGCTACTATATAAAAATAAGATACATCAGAGTTAAACAAGATACAACAAAAGTAACAAGATACATCAGGTACAAATCAGAATACATCACTGAAATCACTGGATACAGAAAGAAAAATAGATGGCTGGATCTTCAAGGAAAGCTCCAACTCCGAAGGTGAATCTTGAATGCTAACTCACTCAATCTGACTCGAGCGTAAAGAAAAATACAAAACACTCGAGTCAGGACATAAATACTTATGAACTGTAAATAAACTCAAGTGAACAGTAACAAAAATGCATCAGTAACTTAAAGGATGCTTGAGATCGCCCATCCTTTAAGGATCCGTTAAACTATTTACTATGTAGTAATATTGCGCTACTATAATAATGTCTGCAGTAAAATAAACATACTTTTAAATAGCGTTCCGGGCTACCCATATCACCCTTCACACATAATAGTCCCAGTAGTCCATCCAATATCATGCCATCTCCACTCTGGGTGACTGTCAGAGGATACCACACGGGCTACGAGAGAAAAACAAACTCGTAGTAAAGGCTCGGTATGGTAGGTGACACGGCACATAAGGCAATGCCAGGGTAGATATACCAATTACGCACACGGGCTGGTGGTAACGCAGCAGCCACATACGCCCACCTCGGAACACACTCCCAATCAAAATCGGAGGATGGCCATCTAATCAATCACCAGTAAGAGTATAGTATCGAAGGAATGTGTCCGACCAGAGGTGCTACCTCCTTTGGCCCGAGATGGCTCCTTTTTTAGCCACCTTATGCCAACTCACGGGAGTTGGGTCCACGTAATATACCTCAAGAACGTCGCCACCATCCTACTTCATTCTGGAATCTCCACCGCGTACACGGTTGTTAAAGTGGTTTTCAGAGTTGGCAGAGAGTATGAAAACTTCCGATCCCGGTCTCTTTAACAACCAAACGTTATTATAACGTTGTGGTCATTTCAAAATAGTTTATACTTCAAAAGGATCAAATCATTTCATTTAAAAACTATATTCCTTTCAAAATAGTTTATACTTCGAAACCAAAACCATTTTTATTTCAAAACTATTTATAATCAAAATAGTTCATAAATCGAAACCAAAATCATTTTTATTTCAAAACAATATTCAAATCAAAATAGTTTATCATTTCCATTTCAAACATATATTCACCTTTCAAAAATTATAATACTTTTAAAGTTATAACTTTTCCGAAACCAAAATGCTTGAAATCGTTACACTTTGAAAATCATAACATTTTGAAATCATACATTTTAAATCATGGAACATTCCTTTAATTCTTTACATTTTACAAATTTATTCAATTAAACCAAAATTTCAAATTTCCAATTTAATTCAAATCAAACCATCAGTTTCAATTCAATTTAGTTTTCTAACAAAACATTTCAAATCTTATAAATTTCAAATATAGATTTGATCTACAAATTAACTATCCAATTTTAATATATTTCCAAACTTTAATATCCCACATTTCAAAATTAAACTTTATAATTCCATATATTCATATCTCAAATCTAATTTCATTATTATGTAGTTTTGAAATATTCATTTCATAAATCCAATATTATTTAAATTAACTTAAATTACAATTAAACCAAATATCTTTTCACACAAATATAAACTTCAAATATTCCATTATCAAATAAATCAAAATCAAATATCATTCCACATTCACATTCTTTATTAAAATAAAGATCAAATCATTTCCAAACCATTTCAAAAATCATTAAAATATTACATCCTTTCAAAACTTTATAATCAAATCATTATTTGAATTCAAATCCAAATATTCAAATTTAAATATCATTTAAAAATCAAATATGTCATTCATTTATTATTTCAAACATCATTACAAAAATACATTTCAAAATTCCATTCAAAAATTCTTTTATTACATTACATTTCATTCCATTTAACACATAACCAAGCATACCTTATTTAAATTCAAATTCTATTCAAATTATTTAAAATTCAAGTTTAAATATAAAAATATATTCAAAACTCCTTATATTCACAAATAATCAATTTCCAAAAGTTAAATCATTTAACACTTTAAAATATAACACAAACAGTGTTGAAATCTATAACATTCAAACATTGTCAGATTTATAGCAACGGCATCATTTATAAGGTGTTATCGTAACTTATAATTTCAAAAAAATAGTTTAGTTCAAGAACAACGGCATTTATAAAATGCCGTAATAGATATTTAGTTATTTCAATCGTAGTTAAATTCAAAAACAACAGCATTTAAAATGCTGCCAAAAGACTACAACATTTTGGAAATGCTATAAAATTCCAGATTTTATTTTAACTTTTCAAAAATAATAATAAAACTCCAAATTTTTATTATTGTTACTTAAAAATCATATTTCTAGACTTCCAAATTTCACATTTAAAATCATTTTAACATATGATTTAACGCAATAAAATTTTAAGATCAAATATTCAATTTAAAAACTCCATTCATTTATTAAGTCAAAATTAACTGTTTATTAACTTATAAATTTAATAAAACTTAACATTTCACTTCAAATATCATTTCAAAACTTTAAATTAAATTTCCATTATTTATTTACATTTTAAAATAAAATTTAAAGTCAAAAATCACATTTACTTCAAAGTTACATACTTAAATTCACAATTTCAAGACTTAATATTTAATTTTCTTAAAACCATAAAATATATATTTTTAAATAAGAATTTCTTTTAAAAATACATATTTTAATAAAAATCATTTAAAAATATACCACTGGGTCTGTATATAATTTTCTAACCTAGGTCAAGTGATACGGATATATATCATTTCAATCCGCAGTTTACAAAGAAAACCCGGGTTCTATCATTTCAAACCTGCAATCCCAAGTCAAATAAAATACAATAAAAATCGCTCAGGCCTATCATTTCAGCCCATAACGATTTTTTCCTATTCTAAAGTCCATTCGGATATGTATCATTTCAACCCATAGTGATTCTATTCTAACAGGGAACTTGCAGTGTGAAATTATGCATAAACAATATAAATAATGTCAATGTCACAATATATTGTCATATATCATATGCCAGGTGATAATTAATAGTTTTAACATGGTAGTAACATGTCATAGCATATCGTATGATCATCATTAACTGGCATAAACATTTTATATTACTAAACACTTGTCATCAATTCACTATTTCATAAGTACAAATGTCAGAGTGAGAAAGACTCGCCTTTTCAAGCTGAAGACCACTACGACACACAAACGATTCCAAAGCCACGACAAGCACGATACAGCACGACACAACATGAAACATCACGACATGATTAAAATGAGAGAGATAACCAAGATATGATCTTGTAAATAACCAATAAACGAAGCAACATATATATGAATATATAACACAAAACAATATCGAAATGAATTGAAATAAAAGCAACGAAGGACAAAATAGTTAAACCTTGCTTTAGCCACTCAAAAGCTTGACCAAAGAGACATTATAATTAGCCATGATCATGGTTTTTCTCAGGTTTTGCCTCAAAATGCACGGCCTTGCAAGTGGTTGAAGAGGTAGGAGTTGCATATGAAGAAGACAAAAGGGATAAAGGCAAAATAGGGGTGGAGTTTTGGGCTCAACCAGGCACGGCCTTGGATCGAGTGGGGCTCGACCCTACATGATTCAGGTCTGATCATTGCTAGAGTGATGTCCAGAGGTCAGGTCAGTAGGTGGTAGTGGAGCTAGGGGGTTGGCCAAGGCAACTATGAAGGTGATAGTGGAGTTATGCTCGGCTAGGCAAGGTTTCAAGGGTCTGGTGCAAAGTATTGTGGTGTTTGGTCCACTTGAAGGTCATTGTTTGAGGTGGTGGTCAGAGGAGAGGCTGGTGGTTGCTGTGGTTGGTGATGGTGGAGAGGATGGTGGTGATGATGGGTGGTAGGGCCGAGCAAAGTTAGGTAGTGGCAAGGCAAAAAAACAATGAAAAGAAGAAGGAAGAGTGGGAAGAAGAAAGCCATAAACTTGCCCTTTTTTTCCTCAAGTTGAAATGCCATGAGTTTAAGTGGAGAATGATGTTTTCTCACGTGAATTTTTAAGGGAGATACACGGCTAAGCAAGAAAAAGTTACGGCTAAAAGGGAGAAGAGGAAAAGGCAAAAGCAAATGAAAAGACGAGGAGATGAAAAGACTAGAAAATGAAAGGACTTTGCCTCTTTGTTTTCTATTTTCTTTTTAAATTTTAAATACATGTAAAATATGTATAAATAGAGATAAGACACGAAAATATAATAAATAAACAAAAATAAATAAATAAATATTAATAAATATAATTAAATTAAGAAGATAACAAAGAAAATGTAAATTAGGCTTGAAAATTTGAAAATAAATGAAATGAACTTTGGGAAAATTATATGTACATGAAAATATTTATAAATAAAGATAAAAACATAAAAATAAAATGCATACATAAAAATTAATAAATAAATTTTAATTAAGTATAATTTAAATGAAGAAAATAGCAGAAAAATGGAAACTAACCTTTAAAAATAGAAAATAAATTCAATGAGCTTTGGAAAAATTCAAACATCACTTTAAAAATATTTAAAGGGTAAAAATATATGTAACATAACATATAATACAATTTAGAATAAGATATGACAATTAAAAAGATTATTTATATAATTTAAAATAAATAATATTATTAAATAAAACAATTTACACCCAATTTTGTAAAAAGCATAACTTCCACAATATTATTCGGATTTCAATGAAACTGTAACAACCCGATATTCGTGTCGAATTATAATCGACAATTTAAACGATTAATATTGACACAAATTTCCAATTGAAGTTTTTAAATTTGGATTTAAAATTCTTTTACAAATTTTAAGTAAAATTTTATCGGGCTTTAAAATAAATTCTCGGCCCACATTTAAATGTTTGAAGCCGTGGAAAATAATTTGCAAAAAAAATAAAAAAATAAAAGAAACCCGTTCTCCTTTCCCCTTTTTATTTTCACTTTTCATTCCTTCGGCCCGTCCCCTTTTCTTTTGCTTGTGAAAAATGGCGGCCTCTCTTTGTCGAATTAGGGCTTCGGCTTCTTTCTGGAATTAGGGTTTCGATTCCGATGGTTGCTCGTCTCGCGTGGCTGCTGCGGTGTGCTTGGCCTCAATTCGTCGACTAGGTGAGTACTTCTCACATCTAATTCATCCTCAAGTCCGTGATTAGGTCGTTCGACTTTATTTTTGATGTTACTGATTTTTCTTGCCTTGATTCGATGTTGTTTTATCTTGGCAATTTTGTATTCGTTCGATGATGGTAATCGATGTTGTATGTGAATTTCTTTGTGCCTGTGTCGTTCGACTTCGATGTTGTCGATGATAATTTTAGTGTTTTCGGTAGTTTGATTTTCACGACACTGTTTAATTTTTGGTGTAAAGTAAAACTTGGGGAATTTTGATTTGTTGAGATTTTTGGTGTAAGCAGAGTAATTTCTGATCTCTCAACAAAATTTGCCTTCAACAATAAATGGTTGTCAGACAATCCTACTTGTTGAACCTGCTTTCGACACAATTATTTCTTTCCTTTTCTTATTCTTCTTCGTCTCTCTTTCATGTTTCCTTGGGAATTTCCACCAGCTGCCTCGCAGTTTTAGTTATTCAATGGCTGCACTTGGTACCTGCTATTCAGCAGGTTTCCATACTACCACACCATTGACGTGGGTCAGAAAGTATTTTCAGAAAAGTATAAGGCCTTGTTTGGTTTGCGGTTTTCAGTTTTGGATTTTGTAACAACCGCAATGTATTCAGTTAATTATTTCTGAAAGTTTTGAAGCTTGTTTGGTTTTGACCTTTATGGGCTTGGTGCATTGGTTAATTGCTAAGTTCGAACTTGTTTTGGTTGACTTATCTGTATATATATGCATACATACATTCGTATGTGTGTATGCATATATTGTTGACCATGGTTCGGGTTTTGTGTTGTATTTGCACTTGTTTATATATGCAGATACTTGAGCATAATTTATTGTTTCACTGCCACATTTTTGTGTTGTATTTGCACTGGTATATATATGCAGATACTTGAGCATATTTCATTGTTTCACTGCCATGCTTATACTTCTGGTTCATATCTTCCAGTGTTGCCACTGTGTTTCATTTGCATAGCTGAACTTGTGTTGTCTTTGATGTTCTTCTTATTGCATATAAACTTGGTCTACTTGATGCTGTAGCTTTCAAGTATTTTTGCATGTGCATTACTTGTCTTCATATGTGTTCATACATACCTTTGTATGTGTGTATGCATGTGTTGTTAAATTGCACTGCAGTTATTTTTTTGGGACTTGGTTTGCATACTTGATTCAGTAGTATGCTTCATTTTGCATCACTGTATGTAATTCTCTGAGGTGCCTGCATTGTCATGATGTATACTCTCTGTATACATACTTGAGGCATGTTCCATGCATTACTGTATATTCATACTGTTGGCATTCATATGTTTACAAGTACATTTCATATACTTGTAGCCATTCATGCAAAATTTTATTGCCTCCTTCTGGTTCATTTCATTTTGGAACCATTGCTTTGGGACTCTCTTTCAACTATTGTCCCCTGTTGCATTTCTGTGCATCCTTCCTGTTGCACCCCTGTGCATTCATTTGATTATGCTGGTTGACGTTCTGATGCCTTTGGTGGTTGCAGTATGTTACTGCATTTGGTCTGAGTCACTGTGTATCATGCTTGATCTCTGTTACATGCTTGCTGTTGCATGCTTGTAATATTCATGTTCTTGCAGTCTTCATTTTCGACATGTTTCACTGCACCTTGTCTTGTATGGACTTGTTTCAGTAGTTAGCTAGAATTGTTGTTGTTCCCTGGACATGAACTTGATTGTTACACATCTTCAAATCGACACTTGGTCTTGTGATATTCACGGCGACGCTTGTGAATATTCATTGGGTACATCATTACTGTCGTGGCAAGGCAGTGCACGCAAGCGTGAACTGCAGCCACACGGTATGGCGTGTATGATATTCTTTTTGTTTTGACTTATGGATCTTTTTGCGTATTCCATATTCTGTAGTGGCGAGGCAGTGCACGCGTGCGTGTACTGCAGCCCTACTTGAATTAATATTTTAATTGATATTTCAATGGTTTGAACTGTTTGTTCATTTCAATTCAATATTCTGAATTGCATTCTGATTTGGTTTAATTACTGTCGTCTATTCAGTATTTAATTATTATTGCTTCTGTGCACTAATAACTGAGTTTGAATTAGACTGACCCGAGTATTATTTTCTTTTTAATCTAATACTCGGGTCAGACCGAGTATTTATAGGTTGTAGATATTCTGCTTTGGGTTGCTGCTAGAGTTATGAAGTTCTTTCATATCTTTTGGAGTAGTCGTCTTTTGTAGTAGACTGTATTATTGTATAGGAAGATATGTATTCATGTATATTATATACGTTAATGTACTTGTATATATAACTTCCTGAGTTGACTATTGTAGTTGTATCACATGTACCGTGTCAAACGTATTGTAACTGACATCAGTTATATATATATATATATGAGATTTTCTGTTTTATCTGTGTTCCGCATTTATATTATCTGTGTTGTTATTTTATATTTACTGTTCTAAACTATTACGAACCATCGTAGTTCGTTTTATACTGGAATTGGGGTATGTCGATGGGAGAAAATAAATCAGAGATGAAAAATGAAAGAATATATATATTTATATCACTCCCATCGAGATAACCAATACTAGTGTAAGGCCAACTATTGATGGCCGCTCCTCAACAGCCTTATTCTCCGTGCTAGTTGACAGCATTACACCGTAGTGTTCTTGGCTAGCGTGGGTATAGAGGTGGGGCATCACAGCTTGGTATCAGAGCCTGGGGTTTAGAACAAATATAAAACATAACTTAGATAGTACATGTGTTACAACTATTTGTCGATGTTTTATTTCACATCTTTGTCTTAAGATCATCTTTGATTGTTAGGAATGAATTCCTAACGCTTATTCGTGAGCATTGCTGCTATTCTCTATCGCACTTGCTCACTTGAGTTTACACTTCTAAGTATCAGTGTATATATGCTCTACCAAGTTGCATATTGCTGCAACTAGTACCCACTTCGATTTGAACTCGCATTGTTTATTCGAACTGCTATATATATGCATTCTTATCTCTGATTCGTGTACTTAATGCAGTTTCCATACAATTGGGTTTTGGGTATCAATCTTTGAGACAAATTGCATTCCAATTGTCGACTCTGTCTGTTTATCCATGGTTTGTTGGTTTTCATGTGCCTCTCTCTGATAGTTTTAAAATTTCTTTGGTATAAAAGAAATTGTCTTGGTCTTTGCCTTGTCGATATCGACGTTGACTTTTACTTTTGTTAAAGTCATTCAAGCATTTATGCTCGTTCTGCTTTGTTTTTCCAATTGTTGATCGATTCTTCCTTTCCGGTTAGTTGTTATCACCTTTGTTGACTTTGATAACTTCTATTTCAGGAATTTTGGGTATTCCTACTTTGATGGATTTGGAATCGAATTCTTTGTATTTTATTCACGTCTTCGAATGTGAATCTTAGTGAATTGATTTGGTTTTCGAATTTAATCGATTCTTGATTATTTCCCGATTTGTTGCTATCATTTATTAGCAACTTTGATAACCTTTTCTTCGGGATTTTTGTGAACATACCTTTCGATGAATTCGGTATCGATTTCTTTGGATTCTATTCACGTCTTCGTATGTGAATTCTTGTGATTGATTGTTTCTACAATCATTTTTGTGATTTGTCACTTTAAAAATATAAAGGTTTCAATACTAGTAGTAAATATCAAAAACTCTTTTATCAAAATGTTTTCAACTCTATTTTCAATACCAAACTCGTTTTTGAAACTGTTTTCCAATCTATTAGTATATACAAATCTTTATTTCACTCGTATGAGAAATCTAATTAAACGGCTTAGTAAAACAAGTGGTATGAAACGCTTGCGTTTACTTCGTCGGTTAATTGTTGGACTTGTTCGATTGAACCTCTAGTGACAAATTTTATTAGTGAAGATTTACAGTTTGTTCGTAAATATTTAAGTTAAGTAAGTGGTTATGGGACATGATGCTAAACTTTTACATTTACTGACTTAGTGTAATTGACACTTCTCGTTGATCATGACGATCATTTTTACGGTTAGACTAGGCCTCATCGGTGTGATTTCGTCTCACACATATCTCTTGGGCTTTGAGGATTGTCTAGACACCACTTGTGTGATTTCATTCACACATACTTTTCTTTTGATTGTGAGGTTAGACTAGACACCACTTTTGTGATTCCACTCACACATACCTCTTTTGATTTTTTTGGTTAGTCTGGACCTCAATCTGTGTGATTTCGACTCACACATGTGGGGTAGCGCCCCACGGTCTTCGGGCCATTCGTGTGTCAAAATTAATGGCTTGCAACCATGAGATAGCGTCTCGTTATGCGTTGCACGTGTTGATGATTTTTCATGCTCGCGGGTAGGTGAGATTCCGTGCTCCCGTTCTCGCTTTGCGTTGCACGTGTTGATGATTTTTCATGCTCGCGTGTAGGTGAGATTCCGTGCTCCCGTTCTCGCTTTGCGTTGCCCGTGTTGGTGATTTTCATGCTCGCGGGTAGGTGAGATTCCGTGCTCCCGTTCTCGCTTTGCGTTGCACGTGTTGATGATTTTTCATGCTCGCGTGTAGGTGAGATTCCGTGCTCCCGTTCTCGCTTTGCGTTGCCCGTGTTGGTGATTTTCATGCTCACGTGTAGGTGAGATTCTGTGCTCCCGTTCTCGCTTTGCATTGCACGTGTTGGTGAGTTTTCATGCTCGCATGTAGGTGAGTTTTCGTGCTCCCGTTCTCGTTATGCGTTACATGTGTTGATGAATTTTCATGCTCGCGTGTTGGTGAGTTTCCATACTCTCCTTTGAGTTTTCATACTCCGTTCGAGTTTTCATACTCCGTTTGAGTTTTCATACTCTGTTCGAGTTTTCATACTCCGTTTGAGTTTTCATACTCTGTTCGAGTTTTCATACTCCGTTTGAGTTTTCATACTCCGTTCGAGTTTTCATACTCTGTTCGAGTTTTCATACTCCGTTTGAGTTTTCATACTCCGTTTGAGTTTTCATACTCCGTTCGAGTTTTCATACTCCCGTTCGAGTTTTCATACTCGCGTTCGAGTTTTCATACTCCGTTCGAGTTTTCATACTCGCGTTCGAGTTTTCATACTCCGGTTCGAGTTTTCATACTCGCGTTCGAGTTTTCATACTCCGGTTCGAGTTTTCATACTCGCGTTCGAGTTCTCATACTCTTAGCTTGTGTTTTCTGGATTTCTTGTGAGGATTTCTAGAATTTGTGCTTCACCAATTTTCGTGATTTCTATTGATAAGTTTTATCAATTCTTGTGCATTGGTGAATTCGTGTGTTATTGACTTGTTATGAATACAAGTTTAGGGTATGATACCCCTTTCTATCTTTGAGAAGATTCTTGTGACTCTTTGGATGAATGAAAATCCACTTATCGAAGTTGCTTCTGATGTCGTTGTTTTAATCACATATTTTAAAAATTGTTTCAAAATATAAATCAAAATTGTTTTCAAAATTTTTACGATTTGCGCTTTCAAAAGAATGAGGAAGCGAATTAAACGTTTCAGTAAAATCGAGGACTATGACCCCTTTCTTTTACTGATTCGCTTAATTCCGGACTTGTTCGTTTGAGAATGTAAATTGTAATTTTATAAATAAAAATGGTTTTCAAAATTTTTTTACACTTTACGCTTTCAAAAGAATGTGGAAGCGATGTAAACGTTTCAGAAAAATCGAGGACTATGACCCCTTTCTTTTATTGATTCGCTTAATTCCGGACTTGTCCGTTTGAGAACGTAAAATGTTATTTATTTAAAATACACAATTTAACACTTTCAAGGAAACGATGAAGTGAATTAAACGATTTAGTAAAACTCGTGGTTATGAGTCATGTGCGTTTGCTATTTCGGTTAATTTCGGACTCGTTAATTGAAAAATTTGTAATTTGAAATTTGATTACCGTTGTGGTAATTTCTGATTATCGTTTTGATAATTGGATGTTTATGATTTCTGATTTATCGTTTTTGATAATCAGATATTTATTATTTCTAATTATCTATTGATAATTAGATATTTGAGATTTAATTGTCGTTTGTGATAATTAAATATTTGTGATTTAAGATTGATTTTCGATTTTGATAATCGAATACTTGTTGATTTGATTATCGTTTTTGATAATCGAATATTTGTGATTTGAGATCTCTGAATTATCTATTGATAATTAGATTTTGTTGATAATTTGTGAATTTCCTTTATGAAATTAAAAGATTTCTTTGGCGTTTATATTGTACTACGCCAGTGTACCGGCTCAATTTTCTGCTATTCATGACGTTTTCCACGTCTTCCAATTACGGAAATGCCTTTGGGATTTCCGATCTTTATTCTTGAGCCCGGTATTATTGAAGAAATTGAAGTTTCACTAGATTTGACTTTGAGCAAACACGTTCTGGCTTGCTCCTTCATGCTCTTTATGGTGAACTTCATATTTTGAATTTCTTCATCTTGTGATGATATGCTCTTTTGGTTGTTACCTTTTGTCCGTATATTCCTTAAGATTGCGAGGACGCAATTTCTTTAAGGAGGGGAGTCTGTAACAACCCGATATTCGTGTCGAATTATAATCGACAATTTAAACGATTAATATTGACACAAATTTCCAATTGAAGTTTTTAAATTTGGATTTAAAATTCTTTTACAAATTTTAAGTAAAATTTTATCGGGCTTTAAAATAAATTCTCGGCCCACATTTAAATGTTTGAAGCCGTGGAAAATAATTTGCAAAAAAAAATAAAAAAAATAAAAGAAACCCGTTCTCCTTTCCCCTTTTTATTTTCACTTTTCATTCCTTCGGCCCGTCCCCTTTTCTTTTGCTTGTGAAAAATGGCGGCCTCTCTTTGTCGAATTAGGGCTTCGGCTTCTTTCTGGAATTAGGGTTTCGATTCCGATGGTTGCTCGTCTCGCGTGGCTGCTGCGGTGTGCTTGGCCTCAATTCGTCGACTAGGTGAGTACTTCTCACATCTAATTCATCCTCAAGTCCGTGATTAGGTCGTTCGATTTTATTTTTGATGTTACTGATTTTTCTTGCCTTGATTCGATGTTGTTTTATCTTGGCAATTTTGTATTCGTTCGATGATGGTAATCGATGTTGTATGTGAATTTCTTTGTGCCTGTGTCGTTCGACTTCGATGTTGTCGATGATAATTTTAGTGTTTTCGGTAGTTTGATTTTCACGACACTGTTTAATTTTTGGTGTAAAGTAAAACTTGGGGAATTTTGATTTGTTGAGATTTTTGGTGTAAGCAGAGTAATTTCTGATCTCTCAACAAAATTTGCCTTCAACAATAAATGGTTGTCAGACAATCCTACTTGTTGAACCTGCTTTCGACACAATTATTTCTTTCCTTTTCTTATTCTTCTTCGTCTCTCTTTCATGTTTCCTTGGGAATTTCCACCAGCTGCCTCGCAGTTTTAGTTATTCAATGGCTGCACTTGGTACCTGCTATTCAGCAGGTTTCCATACTACCACACCATTGACGTGGGTCAGAAAGTATTTTCAGAAAAGTATAAGGCCTTGTTTGGTTTGCGGTTTTCAGTTTTGGATTTTGTAACAACCGCAATGTATTCAGTTAATTATTTCTGAAAGTTTTGAAGCTTGTTTGGTTTTGACCTTTATGGGCTTGGTGCATTGGTTAATTGCTAAGTTCGAACTTGTTTTGGTTGACTTATCTGTATATATATGCATACATACATTCGTATGTGTGTATGCATATATTGTTGACCATGGTTCGGGTTTTGTGTTGTATTTGCACTTGTTTATATATGCAGATACTTGAGCATAATTTATTGTTTCACTGCCACATTTTTGTGTTGTATTTGCACTGGTATATATATGCAGATACTTGAGCATATTTCATTGTTTCACTGCCATGCTTATACTTCTGGTTCATATCTTCCAGTGTTGCCACTGTGTTTCATTTGCATAGCTGAACTTGTGTTGTCTTTGATGTTCTTCTTATTGCATATAAACTTGGTCTACTTGATGCTGTAGCTTTCAAGTATTTTTGCATGTGCATTACTTGTCTTCATATGTGTTCATACATACCTTTGTATGTGTGTATGCATGTGTTGTTAAATTGCACTGCAGTTATTTTTTTGGGACTTGGTTTGCATACTTGATTCAGTAGTATGCTTCATTTTGCATCACTGTATGTAATTCTCTGAGGTGCCTGCATTGTCATGATGTATACTCTCTGTATACATACTTGAGGCTTGTTCCATGCATTACTGTATATTCATACTGTTGGCATTCATATGTTTACAAGTACATTTCATATACTTGTAGCCATTCATGCAAAATTCTGTTGCCTCCTTCTGGTTCATTTCATTTTGGAACCATTGCTTTGGGACTCTCTTTCAACTATTGTCCCCTGTTGCATTTCTGTGCATCATTTCTGTGCATCCTTCCTGTTGCACCCCTGTGCATTCATTTGATTATGCTGGTTGACGTTCTGATGCCTTTGGTGGTTGCAGTATGTTACTGCATTTGGTCTGAGTCACTGTGTATCATGCTTGATCTCTGTTACATGCTTGCTGTTGCATGCTTGTAATATTCATGTTCTTGCAGTCTTCATTTTCGACATGTTTCACTGCACCTTGTCTTGTATGGACTTGTTTCAGTAGTTAGCTAGAATTGTTGCTGTTCCCTGGACATGAACTTGATTGTTACACATCTTCAAATCGACACTTGGTCTTGTGATATTCACGGCGACGCTTGTGAATATTCATTGGGTACATCATTACTGTCGTGGCAAGGCAGTGCACGCAAGCGTGAACTGCAGCCACACGGTATGGCGTGTATGATATTCTTTTTGTTTTGACTTATGGATCTTTTTGCGTATTCCATATTCTGTAGTGGCGAGGCAGTGCACGCGTGCGTGTACTGCAGCCCTACTTGAATTAATATTTTAATTGATATTTCAATGGTTTGAACTGTTTGTTCATTTCAATTCAATATTCTGAATTGCATTCTGATTTGGATTAATTACTGTCGTCTATTCAGTATTTAATTATTATTGCTTCTGTGCACTAATAACTGAGTTTGAATTAGACTGACCCGAGTATTATTTTCTTTTGAATCTAATACTCGGGTCAGACCGAGTATTTACAGGTTGTAGATATTCTGCTTTGGGTTGCTGCTAGAGTTATGAAGTTCTTTCATATCTTTTGGAGTAGTCGTCTTTTGTAGTAGACTGTATTATTGTATAGGAAGATATGTATTCATGTATATTATATACGTTAATGTACTTGTATATATAACTTCCTGAGTTGACTATTGTAGTTGTATCACATGTACCGTGTCAAACGTATTGTAACTGACATCAGTTATATATATATATATGAGATTTTCTGTTTTATCTGTGTTCCGCATTTATATTATCTGTGTTGTTATTTTATATTTACTGTTCTAAACTATTACGAACCATCGTAGTTCGTTTTATACTGGAATTGGGGTATGTCGATGGGAGAAAATAAATCAAAGATGAAAAATGAAAGAATATATATATTTATATCACTCCCATCGAGATAACCAATACTAGTGTAAGGCCAACTATTGATGGCCGCTCCTCAACAGCCTTATTCTCCGTGCTAGTTGACAGCATTACACCGTAGTGTTCTTGGCTAGCGTGGGTATAGAGGTGGGGCGTCACAGAAACGAAAAGCAGTATTCTTGAAATTTTATTTACTTTCATAAAAAAATAAAATTCAAAATTTCAAACTTTCAAATTTTAATTTTAAAAGTCAAAGTTTGACCATTTTGATCAAAATTCACATTTTCTGGAAATATTCAATTTATGCATGTTTGAAATTCTAATCCACATAAAATCAACATTTATATTTCAAATAACAAAATTTATTCATTTTAATAAATAAAATAAAGTTTATTTAAATTAGGAATTTAAATTTAAATAATTAAAATATACAATTACAATAATCAGAAAATACGAGGTTGTTACACTCTCCCCCCACTCAAAACTTTTCGTCCTCGAAAAGGAATGAGGTACGGGAAAGCACAGAAAAAGATAAAATGAAATAGTATTAAGACAAGATGAAAAGAAGATTAAAATTATACCTGATAACAATGTGGAGATGATCTTTTCAAGATCTTTAAGAATCAAGAACACAAGCACGAGAAAAAAAATCATTTAGAATCGGATTCACCCTTCCCGTTTGACCGACGGTCTGTAGATGGCAAGCAGTGCTCAGATACAAAGATGAGTACCAAAGATTATTAAAGATTATAGAAAGATTTCTAAACAGACTGGTATAGGCAATAGCCTCCCATTCTGTAGCAAGATAAGGGAAATTAGGACAACCAAAAGATAGTTTGAAAAACAAAATAAGATAATAAATTTGAAACCATGAAAATTTCAACTTAAATTGATTATAAATCTTACATAAGTTAAATAAATCTAAACTATCTCTAATTTCATTATCTTATCATCCAATTATCTTAAATTAACAATTTCAAAAATCATGGATTTGAAAAAAAATCATTTATTATATTCAAAATGTACTTAACAAAAATTTAATTCTTCCTTATTCCTAATTAAAAATTTAAATTTATTCCTCTCAATATATTTTATCACCTATGTTACATATATTTATACTTATTATAACTGCTTTATCTTATTCTTAGTTCCTTTATCATCATTTTATATTGTAAATTATTCCATCACCCCTTTTTCTATTTACCTCTGTTAATCTTTTTATAACTAAAATTTAAGTGTATAACATTTATTATAATCACTCAAATTTTATTTATAAAATCTTTTTTTATATTGTATATTATTGAATTACATATTCAACTTCTGAAAATTAAGGTAAGTTATATTGGAATGAAATTGTGTATTATACAGATAAACTTTCCAATTCAATCATTTCAAACTTGAATATTTATCCAAATCTTGAAATTATACTTAAAAATTATCTTTCAAGATAAAATTTAGGAATTAAATTTTCAATAAATTCCAAACTATTTAGAGATAACTAAATGCACATATACTATATATATATTCAACTTTAAATCATATATCAGCATATGTTATGAATCCAGTCTTATTTTAGAAATTAAAATCAATTAAATTTCCCAAAACAAAACTGTAGCAAGACTACAGAATGGTCTCTTCACTTCGAAACTCGAAAATGAATGTCGATGATGCTGCAGTCATCACCGAAGTTATTTTCCAGCGACAAAGAGAAGAGCGCTAGTTTTAAACTTTAAAATTTCTTTAGAAACAAATTTCTATTCAAAAATACTTTAAATACTATATCCTTTAAAACTTTAAATACAAGGTTTGAAATCAATCGGAAATTGAATTCTAAATTTCTTGTTTAAATTCATTCTAAATTTCCAATTAAATTTATAATCATGTTTTATAGTTCAATTATTTATATGTGAAATAAGAGAAATATATATAAAATCAAATATTATTTCTTAACAACCAATTCAATGAAATCTAGAAAAAATATTTATAATATAGTTACAAAATTTATTTCATTACCCAATTTGAAAAAAAAAAAATTGTGTCAGTTTGCTCTGTTCAAGTGTTTTGGAAATCTTATCGTTTAGCGTTGATCAGACGAATCGATCAGAAACCCAAATCAACATCAACAACTCAAACAACACAATATATAAAACATTTTATATTACTACAAATATACTTCAAAAATGATTTGAAGATAAGTTGGAAATAAAGATGAGGTGAACAGATAAGGAAGATGGATAAGCTTATATAAATCGCGGGCAACCTTAACCTGGTCAACCGTGACTTAAAGAATAAGATCGATGTGGATTTCTTGGGTAAATCAACATTCGATCTCAAGAGATAGAATTTGGGATAATAGGAGATACTAGCATCTAAACCGATGATAAATATAAATCTCTGGTGAATCGATGCTAATTGTAAAGGAGTTTCACCCCTTTTACAAGAAAATTAGAATACTGGTGAGACCGCCAATTCACTATAAAGATCATTCAAAGTGGAGTTATGGGATACTCCGAAATCAAATGAAGATGAATAGTGGGGAATAAGAATGGATTTTGGAAACGCAGGGAACGTTCCAAAATTCCAAGGAATCGAGTCAAAAGAAAGAGATTCAACTCGAATGAAAGTGATTCTGTAAATACATCTACTCTATATGCTGAGTTTTGCCTAGAGCTACCAAAGCTCTGATACCAACTGTAACGACCCGATATTTTCAACCATTCGCATCCGCACATGTCGGACTTGAATTGCTCAAAATACCGCGTTGTAAATAAAATTTGGCAAATCTCAGAATATACAGTAAATACATAATCACAGATCAAAGGCACAGAGTATTTAATAATGCAGCGGAATTTAAAAGAAATAGTAGTTCATGAAGCTACTATATAAAAATAAGATACATCAGAGTTAAACAAGATACAACAAAAGTAACAAGATACATCAGGTACAAATCAGAATACATCACTGAAATCACTGGATACAGAAAGCAAAATAGATGGCTGGATCTTTAACGAAAGCTCCAACTCCGAAGGTGAATCTTGAATGCTAACTCACTCAATCTGACTCGAGCGTAAAGCAAAATACAAAACACTCGAGTCAGGACATAAATACTTATGAACTGTAAATAAACTCAAGTGAACAGTAACAAAAATGCATCAGTAACTTAAAGGATGCTTGAGATCGCCCATCCTTTAAGGATCCGTTAAACTATTTACTATGTAGTAATATTGCGCTACTATAATAATGTCTACAGTAAAATGAACATACTTTTAAATAGCGTTCCGGGCTACCCATATCACCCTTCACACATAATAGTCCCAGTAGTCCATCCAATATCATGCCATCTCCACTCTGGGTGACTGTCAGAGGATACCACACGGGCTACGGGAGAAAAACAAACTCGTAGTAAAGGCTCGGTATGATAGGTGACACGGCACACAAGGCAATGCCAGGGTAGATATACCAATTACGCACACGGGCTGGTGGTAATGCAGCAGCCACATACGCCCACCTCGGAACACACTCCCAATCAAAATCGGAGGATGGCCATCTAATCAATCACCAGTAAGAGTATAGTATCGAAGGAATGTGTCCGACCAAAGGTGCTACCTCCTTTGGCCCGAGATCGCTCCTGTTTTAGCCACCTTATGCCAACTCACGGGAGTTGGGTCCACGTAATATACCTCAAAAACGTCGCCACCATCCTACTTCATTCTGGAATCTCCACCGCGTACACGGTTGTTAAAGTGGTTTTCGGAGTTGGCAGATAGTATGACAACTTCCGATCCCGATCTCTTTAACAACCAAACGTTATTATAACGCTGTGGTCATTTAAAAATAGTTTATACTTCAAAAGGATCAAATCATTTCATTTAAAAACTATATTCCTTTCAAAATAGTTTATACTTCGAAACCAAACCATTTTTATTTCAAAACTATTTACAATCAAAATAGTTTATAAATCGAAACCAAAATCATTTTTATTTCAAAATAATATTCAAATCAAAATAGTTTATCATTTCCATTTCAAACATATATTCACCTTTCAAAAATTATAATACTTTTAAAGTTATAACTTTTCCGAAACCAAAATGCTTGAAATCGTTACACTTTGAAAATCATAACATTTTGAAATCATACATTTTAAATCATGGAACATTCCTTTAATTCTTTACATTTTACAAATTTATTCAATTAAACCAAAATTTCAAATTTCTAATTTAATTCAAATCAAACCATCAGTTTCAATTCAATTTAGTTTTCTAACAAAACATTTCAAATCTTATAAATTTCAAATATAGATTTGATCTACAAATTAACTATCCAATTTTAATATATTTCCAAACTTTAATATCCCACATTTCAAAACTAAACTTTATAATTCCATATATTCATATCTCAAATCTAATTTCATTATTATGTAGTTTTGAAATATTCATTTCATAAATCCAATATTATTTAAATTAAATTAAATTACAATTAAACCAAATATCTTTTCACACAAATATAAACTTCAAATATTCCATTATCAAATAAATCAAAATCAAATATCATTCCACATTCACATTCTTTATTAAAATAAAGATCAAATCATTTCCAAACCATTTCAAAAATCATTAAAATATTACATCCTTTCAAAACTTTATAATCAAATCATTATTTGAATTCAAATCCAAATATTCAAATTTAAATATCATTTAAAAATCAAATATGTCATTCATTTATTATTTCAAACATCATTACAAAAATACATTTCAAAATTCCATTCAAAAATTCTTTTATTACATTACATTTCATTCCATTTAACACATAACCAAGCATACCTTATTTAAATTCAAATTCTATTCAAATTATTTAAAATTCAAGTTTAAATATAAAAATATATTCAAAACTCCTTATATTCACAAATAATCAATTTCCAAAAGTTAAATCATTTAACACTTTAAAATATAACACAAACAGTGTTGAAATCTATAACATTCAAACATTGTCAGATTTATAGCAACGGCATCATTTATAAGGTGTTATCGTAACTTATAATTTCAAAAAAATAGTTTAGTTCAAGAACAACGGCATTTATAAAATGCCGTAATAGATATTTAGTTATTTCAATCGTAGTTAAATTCAAAAACAACAGCATTTAAAATGCTGCCAAAAGACTACAACATTTTGGAAATGCTATAAAATTCCAGATTTTATTTTAACTTTTCAAAAATAATAATAAAACTCCAAATTTTTATTATTGTTACTTAAAAATCATATTTCTAGACTTCCAAATTTCACATTTAAAATCATTTTAACATATGATTTAACGCAATAAAATTTTAAGATCAAATATTCAATTTAAAAACTCCATTCATTTATTAAGTCAAAATTCACTGTTTATTAACTTATAAATTTAATAAAACTTAACATTTCACTTCAAATATCATTTCAAAACTTTAAATTAAATTTCCATTATTTATTTACATTTTAAAATAAAATTTAAAGTCAAAAATCACATTTACTTCAAAGTTACATACTTAAATTCACAATTTCAAGACTTAATATTTAATTTTCATAAAACCATAAAATATATATTTTTAAATAAGAATTTCTTTTAAAAATACATATTTTAATAAAAATCATTAAAAAATATACCACTGGGTCTGTATATAATTTTCTAACCTAGGTGTAACAACCCAAAATTTTCGAACCCGAAAATTCCAGATAGTTATCAAAAGGAAGAAAGAGATAGAAGAAGAAGAAGAAGAACAGAAGCATCAACAACTCACATACGCAGCGGATAAAATATAATAATAAATAACAGTTTACAAAAGAATTCTACATCTATCGATTACATTTAAGATACATCAGAGTTTCATATATATACAGGCACAGAATATGTACAATTATCATGTCTTAGATTAAATTTTTTTATATATACAGCGGAAATATTCTATCGCCAATACCACCCAGCTCGCCTCCTGAGCTCTAGAGCGAACCTACCTGAAAATCTGTAATACTCGTTCTGACCCGAGCATTACATCAAAGTAACACCCGGGTCAGGCTGGAAACCAGCGTGAGTAAACCCAACTAACATGGAATACTAAAACAATCAACTTATATAAACCCAAGATAACATATATCAATTATTCCAAATCACAATTTGCTATAGAGAACACTTATTCCACATATCAATTTCTAAGTACCAACCTTAGATAAAATAATTCAATTCACTTAAATCGTTTTATTCCAGCATATTGATTTCACACATCAATTTATTTTTAATCCGAACTGGCTTCGGGTATTTCCTAATACCCGACCCCGGTCTCTTCGAAACTCATGTTATTCTAACCTAAGTTATTCAAAGGAAATACACAACATTTCATATCAGAGATATTAACTCATCCAAAAACATCCAATACCATTCAATCATCCATAAGCAAATTTGATCACAGACAAATCAATTCAATTTGATTCTAATTGAATTTCAAACCTCAATCACTTGGATTCCTTCATTTACATTAATTAATTCCAAATCAATTAATTAATAAACTCTTTCCTATCCATTCATCTTAATTAATCACCCTAGATTAATCATTCTTCAATTACATTCAAGTAATTATCTTTAATTAATTTCATGATACTAATTATACTTAACCAAAATCAATAAGTAATCTTATTGGTTAACTATTTTAATTCCATTAATTCTTAATTACTTATATTAATTAAGTCCTCTTAAGTAACTTATTCCTGATTAATTCATCTTAATTTATCGATCTTTAATTACATCATTGATTATATAAATTAATAATTTCCAATTATATTTCAATTTATCCTAATCCAAATTGATTACTTTATTCAACCACAATATTAATCTTTCTTGATTTATCTCAACCTATAATTAGCTATCCATTTATTTGCTTCATTAAATAAATCAATTTCTTCTTAATAAATCATCTTAATTAATCTCTTGGTTAATTACACAAGTAATTATCTTTTAGTAATTTCCTATCAATCCATCAATTAATTATTCTAAATTAAAGCTTAATTAATTCAAACCTTTAATTACTAAATTTATCGACCCAAATTATTAATTAATTGAATTAATTAATTATCCGTTTAATTACCCTTCTATTTTAATGGATCACAATCATCACGCCCTTATTAACTTTAAAATATAACCCAAATACATCGAGTCAAGCATACAATTAACTCGAGATCCAACCAAAACCAAAGTCACATCATCATCGGTGCACATCCAATCAATTTAATCATTCAACCAATTATTTAAATTTAACCATTTAAATTTAAATAAAACAAATCCAACAGAGTGAGATTTACTCACCTTTGCTTTTCGTTTGGCAATCCAATTCCATCTCGACCATCATCTCCCAACTTTGGACCTTGTATAAACATTGGATGATTTTTATTAATATTCGAACCAAAACGAAAAATTAAATTTTCATTTGATAAATTTAATTTGCTAGAGATTTTAATTTAATAGTCCTCATTTTAACAAATCATTTAATTCAAACAAATATTTAAATTTAAACCGATAAGATAAATATGTATTTATATCTATATCACTATTTATCCTTACTGCATATAAATATCCATATATATATTCATTTTGTTTCACTGTTTTTTCTCTCAAGATTAATCAAAGGAAGAAAACATATACCTCAAAGCCGAACGAATCAATCGAACATGGTCACTGCTCTCGCGAAACTTCCCCAAGTTGCCCTAACTGCAGCCCTAGGTCGCTGCCCGAGCAAGCCAAATCGCGAGCACAAAATCGTGAACGCTGATGTCCTAAGTCTACTGTCGCTCGAGCTTCCCAAATCACCGACCCCCCCTTACGCGCGAATCCCAAAATGAAGAATCGCGATCCCTATCCAACAACACTCGAGTCGAACTCGATCTAGCCTACTCGAACGCGGCTTCAAAAACAAACCCACGGTATCTTCTTCTTCCTTACCAGAGTTGACGCCGCGATGCTTCTTCAACGAGGGATCGATTTGAGTTTCCTTCTATTAAATGTTTGAAAACAAAAGGGACGAGAGGGAGAGGGGCGCGACGCCATTTCTAATTCGATTTTTTTTTTGTTTTTTTTAAACGGTTTCGATTCGAATGTATTAGAGGATGGGTTTTTTTTCCGAATGGATTTAGGGATTCGAAGTGCTTATTTTGGAAAACGAACTGGAAGGCGAGTTTTCAAGAGGACGAACAATGAAATTATCGGGTTGAAGGAAAAGAGGAGAGGGTGCTAGGGTTTTGGTTTCTGCTTGAAGATTAGAGGGGGACGAAGATAAAAGATCAATTGGGAAAGTAGCTTCCTACGCACGCTTATTGACTAAAAAAAATATATCTCTGACGCTTTGACTTTACATTATATCATATTATAAAATTTTAAAACGTCTCGTTAATCGTCTAATAAAATTTTGAACTCTTCTTAAGGAATGCCGTTAGGCGATTGCAAGGTTTTACCCGCGCCCCGAACACAATGGAATGTGTTTCGGAAACTAATTTGATCGTATGCGCGAATTACAGAAGAAAACGATCAATTTTAAATTAAATCTATTAAAATAGTTCAAAGCGTTTTGAGCTACCAAGGTCAAATGACAACTCCGATTGCTACGAAAATTGAAATCCGATAATAATTAACTATTATGGATTCAACGGAACTGGTTTCGTCAAATTCCGAGACTGTGCCTCGTAAAGCTATTCTTAAATTCAATTTAAACGGTATATTTTCAAAACTTAACAAAACATTTCCAAATTCAATTTCAACACTTTCACTATCTTCAGTACTATCAATATAAATTCTATAAGCCTTCAAACTATTTTTTTAACAGGCTTAAAACTCCATATTCAGCAATTTACCCAATTCCAAATCATATAATTCAATAATTTAATTATTAAGAAAATATTAATATTCGAAATTCAAGTTTAAAATTAACTTTTAAATATTTTAAAAACAATTAACTATTCAAATTTAAATTGTTAGAAATTCTGTGTCGTCACATTCCTCCCCCCTTAAAAGAATTTCGTCCCCGAAATTACTAGTTAGGAAGAATGGTCCAATACCCGTTTACTTTTCCCCAAAACCCCCACAATTCAACACCCTACCAACTATCTTTTATTAAAGACCCACTATCAGTTGGTACTAACTTTCCAAACTCTTCCACAGTTTCTCAAAAATACTTTTTTCCTAAAATATTTAAATTTTAATTTAAAACCAAATTTTTAAATTATTAAAATTTTCTCAAAATTTTTCTAACTCCCTAAATTTCCGAGAAATTTTGCCAGCGTCTCCTTTGCGCGGCTAGCTCGGTACAACTACAAAAGGCCTCTACGGGCTCCCAAACTCCAAAAAGGAAACAAAAGCCAAGTGGCTACATCAAAAACCCAATCCAATTTCATACAAATATTTAAATACATACCTTTTTGTCGGGCAATTCACATCTATCATTTGGAACCAAATCCAATTTTCTTTTCCCTTAATAATACCTGCATATTCCACTTAGCAACAATATCCAATCGTAACCTTCAATCATTTTATATATTTCCTTACAGAAGTTTTCACATCTACTTCTATACAAATTAGCTTTTCCCCCATTTTCATATGAATTCAATTTATTTCCAACTTTGAATATTAAAATTTTAACTTTCATTTATAATTGATTCTTATTAGTTCCATCTACTAATTTATTTTAATTTCCAATTTGTAATCGTTTTGTCGCTAACGAAATTTTCTCAAAAATTTCCAAAAATTTCCTATCTTCCAAAATTTTTAGAAAATTTTGGCAGAGTCTCCTTTGTACGGAGGAGCTTTTGCAATTTGACAATAGATATAAATATGTATACATCAACCCACACGGTTGGAAAAAGCAAAAACAGTTCATATTTCCTATTTTTATTGCGTAGGCGTACCTTTATTTTGCATTTAAGCAAGCAGCTTATTTATTTTAGCACTTAGCATACCCCAAATCTAGCCAAACGGCTTCCCTTTACCTGTACTTACTCAATTTAAATATGTAAATGCCATATATAGAATATTTATTAGCATTTCACTTACTTTTAATGGCTAAACACAAGCATTTTATAAGCAACAAGCACCAAACGCTTCCCATAAGCAATTCATATAACTTTAAAGCTAATTCAATTACTTTCAACCAATTCATAAACCATTCCATTTAATTTCTATTGATTTACAACTCAATTGCTTACATTCAATTTATTTTTAATCCAAAAAAGCCCCTATTCACATCAAATGATTCAAAAATCAATTTTATTAAACTTCTCTTAACCCTTACAATTTTAATTACTTTTGTGACATCAATGACAACTATTTTTATGCAAATTTGACGGTACTCGCTTAATAGAGTATCTATTTCGGTTTATAATCACTTTAAATTAATTTCAACTTATCCTGTATTTAATTCCGTTTTATTTCTAATTTATTCACCAACCATACATACGCATTTCATTTCATCGCCGCATTGATTTCATTCAAATTATTTAGCTTGGCTCATTCAATACTTCTAAATTAATGACCATTTCCAAATTAATTTAATCCAAGATTTTATTTAATGGGCTTTTATCCTTATTCGAAGTCAAGCTTCCATAAATTTTAAACTTAAGTTAATTTACTTTAATTTATTTCAACAACAAACTTAAGTTTACTTCCATTCAATTTGATTCTCCTCAAATTCCATTTAATTTAGTTAGCCCATCCATTTCATTTTGATCCATCATCACAATTCATCGAAATAATATTCAAGCACATATGCCACCGAACTTAAGTCCAGTCTGATAGTCCAATTCCAATTACAACTTTTGATTTAGTTTTTACTTAAATCAGACTTCATCCATTTACTATTTAATTCACTTAATTCATTTTATATTTCACTTTCTTAATTCATTTGCGAATTTATTTTATTTATACAAAGCCATTCTCAATTTATTTCTATTTACTTGGGTTTTGTTTGCGACTCAAACCATTTTTATTATATATTACTTCCATTTCATTCGACAACACTTCCATTATCAAATTTACTTGCAAATTACGTTAAATATTATTCAAATCACTTGAATTTTATTTGCAATTCAAACCATCACTTTTTCAATCCAACTCAATTTTATTTCTACACCATCTCTTCTTATTTAATCCATTATCAAACCCAAGTCGAATTCAATTTAAAATTCGAATTCATTTCCAAACCCATTATCAACTTACAATCCATTTTATTTACCCAAGTTAAATTTTATTAACGTACTCGATCAAACAGTTATTTAGCCAATTAGCTTGCTTCCAATTTTATATCAAGATTCGATTTTATTACAAAGAATCACATCATTTAAATTTTTCCCGAGTCCAATATTATTTTATAATTCCAGTTTGGATTTTCCCCTTAAATTTTCCCAAAATTTCAACACTTCTATTTTAACAATTTAGAAATGCTTTTAAATCCACCTTGTACTATTAAGATAGCTCTTATAAAAAAAATATTTCTTACAACTCGACGTCTCAACCAGTCCATCCTTGTTCTCATAGAAATTTAGTCATACGTTGATCAGGCGTAGGACTGAAAATCTATAAGTACGTAGCAGACTCATTTTTAACATCCAGTGAAAAGAAAGAAAAAAAACAAAAAAAATTTTTACTGAAAATTTCGAAAACAGTTTTTGAAAATAGAGGAAAATTCTTTGGTGACAATGCTCTGAAAATCATCACCCCCATTCCATGGTCACAGTTACATACCAGGGTTACGTTGCAGTCGCAACAAAAGTCCATGTAACTGCAGGCTCTCCGCGGCACTCTCGATTACGCCATGGAACCCACACAACAGATCACAGTTACATCCAGGGTTACGTTGCCGTCACAGCAAAAGTCCATGTAAATGCAGGCTCTCCGCGGCCTCTGATTTTCAATGACGAAATGAAACTTCTCCACTCCTACATAGGTCGCAGTCTACCGAGATAAACTCAAACGCAGACTGTTGGCTCTCAGCGGCACACACGACTTTCGCTATGTGGTATACCATAGTGTCGCAGTCTACCGATATAAAATCAAACGCAGACTGTTGGCTCTCCGCGGCACACACGACTTTCGCTATGTGGTATACCATAGTGTCGCAGTCTACCGATATAAAATCAAACGCAGACTGTTGGATCTCCGTGGCACACACGATTTTCGCTATGGTACACTACCCATAATCCTCAGGAACTAGTTTTGTCCGGACTCCTCACAGGAAACCCCCCCTTGGGGCTCAAGGCAGCACCACCCGGTGGCACTCCTGAGAAGTCCATTTCAAGGGAGCGCCTTTTCCCCCAGAGCTATCATCAAAACACTTTATACTATACACATATAGTATCTTTCAAATCATACCCCTAGTATGAATTTCATCAAAGCTCCTTTACACAAAATCGATTATTCCAAAATCGATAATTCTCAAATTAGGCTTTCCAAATTCAATATTGATTTTACCCAAAAATCAAAAGCCTTTCCAAATCCAAAAGTTCTCAAAACCTTTTCCAAAATCCTCATAAGATCCTTTATATATAAATATATATATTTTCTAAAACTTTGGATCATTTCAACTTGTATAAAATTCCTTTTATACTCTAAACACTTTCAAAAATTCTTTCTTCCAATCATAGATTCAACATGGGAAAATTTGTCTTATATAACAAAGATATATAACTTTGTTTATTCAAATCAAATATTCAAATTTGGTTACTCTTTCCAATATCAATTTCATTCAAATCCGTACGATATATACATATCATTCGTATGCTATACCAATCTGATCGCTCGCTCGATCACACAATCTCACTTCCAAACTAGTATCGTCCACCCGACTTCCTAGAGCGGACACAGATCTGGCTTCTTGATCAGAAACCGTCATTCTCCTTGCATAGTCATAACTATGATAGAGAATATTCAGAACCAATCAACAATCCATATCCAGGTTCGCCGTCGAAAATCGAGTGAAAATCCCGACTCGGATCGATATAACTATCTCGAAATTCTGTGCTCGAATCTGGATCAAATCACTATGCGAATAGAATAACATACGTACATCCTACGTATTTAACTTCATTGATCATTGGCCAAAATCAATTTCCTTTCCATTTACATTCACTTAAATTTTCTTCACTTATCCACATTTACCTTAGTCCCCGTTTGGATTATCACTTCCATTCTCATCTCAGTTGGGTATTTTACCAATAACAGTTTGAACTCCGACCCGTTTATTTTTAGAAAATTGCTTGAAAATTTTAAAATAGAAAGTAGTTGAAAAATAATTATGAGTTTGAAATAAAATAGTTGAAAAATAGTAATTAGTTTATAAAACAGTTGTAAAATAGTTAAATAGTTCTAAAAGTAGTGGAAAAAACCAGTACAAAATAGTTTGGGTTTTAAAAAGAAAGTTGTTTAGTAAATAGACAAGAACATAGATTTAAAACCATTTATATTAAAACAATTTATATTGAAAATGGTCTAGAGTCAAAACTGTTCACTTCCCCAACAATTCAATTTAAATTTCCACTCCATTTAAATTAACTCAATTTTAAATAACTCCAATTTCCATTGGACTGATTCATTCCCACTTCAAGTTGAATTAAGTCTCAATTTAGTTCCAACTTCAAATCAAATTCCTTTTGATTTTAAACTTGTGCAACTTTAATTATAATTTCAATTTTGCTACTTCTATTTATAATCAATTACATTCACATTTTGCTTTTAACTTGGAATCATACATTGTATTAAGCCAATATGTTTTTTTTTATTCCGTAAACAATTTAAACAAGATTCCGGAGTTTAAACAATTTCCAAAATTCCAGTATCACCTTAGAATTCAACCATATCCAAAATTCCTTTGCAAACTCAATTATCCCTTTGAATTTCAAAACCCAACCCAGTTCACAAACACTTCCAATTTAAAATAATTTGGTAGCAATTTCTCTTCTAGAAACTCGAAAATGAACATCGATGATGCTGCAGTCATCACCGACGTTATTTTCCAGCGATCGAAAGAGTTCAATGCTTTTATCTCTTTAAAAACATTTCCAAATATTTTTGATTTCAAATTTCCCAGATTTCCAATTCAACACCAAAAATATTTTTGAAATAATACTATTATTTCTCCAAAACCTTTGGAAATCACTTTCAAATCCAAAGGAATTTTAATTTTTCCCAAAAATTCTAAATTCCCAATCCACCCAATTCATATTTAAACATTACTCTGGATTTTTCATCTTACTTCATTTTCATATATTCTCTGGAATTCTATTTCAAATTATAATCTCATTTATTTATGAAGTTTATTTCAATTTATAAATTACATTTTCAATCTATATTTCAAATTCCATTTTGTTATATAAGTTTATTCTTCAACATTGGTTATAAGTTTCAATTTGGTCGTATTTCATATTATTTCTTAACTTAATTCCAATAATTTAACAACCAATCGCCTTAATATTTACTAGAATGAAATATTTCCTTATATATTAAAATATACTTTTATATAAAATCATTTAAAATCTTTATGAGCAAATAACAAGTACGCTCTCATATATATATACTCAACTCATTCTAGAGTGCTACGAATTTTATTTAATGAGTAATCCCCACCAGAGCCAAGGTTCTCGTTTAACCTTTCAGCTCTGATACCAACTGTAACAACCCAAAATTTTCGAACCCGAAAATTCCAGATAGTTATCAAAAAGAAGAAAGAGATAGAAGAAGAAGAAGAACAGAAGCATCAACAACTCACATACGCAGCGGATAAAATATAATAATAAATAACAGTTTACAAAAGAATTCTACATCTATCGATTACATTTAAGATACATCAGAGTTTCATATATATACAGTCACAGAATATGTACAATTATCATGTCTTAGATTAATTTTTTTATATATACAGCGGAAATATTCTATCGCCAATGCCACCCAGCTCGCCTCCTGAGCTCCAGAACGAACCTACTTGAAAATCTATAATACTCGGTCTGACCTGAGCATTACATCAAAGTAACACCCGGGTCAGGCTGGAAACCAGTGTGAGTAAACCCAACTAACATGGAATACTAAAACAATCAACTTATATAAACCCAAGATAACATATATCAATTATTCCAATTCACAATTTGCTATAGAGAACACTTATTCCACATATCAATTTCTAAGTACCAACCTTAGATAAAATAATTCAATTCACTTAAATCGTTTTATTCCAGCATATTGATTTCACACATCAATTTATTTTTAATCCGAACTGCTTCGGGTATTTCCTAATACCCGACCCCGGTCTCTTCAAAACTCATGTTATTCTAACCTAAGTTATTCAAAGGAAATACACAACATTTCATATCAGAGATATTAACTCATCCAAAAACATCCAATACCATTCAATCATCCATAAGCAAATTTGATCACAGACAAATCAATTCAATTTGATTCTAATTGAATTTCAAACCTCAATCACTTGGATTCCTTCATTTTCATTAATTAATTCCAAATCAATTAATTAATAAACTCTTTCCTATCCATTCATCTTAATTAATCACCTTGGATTAATCATTCTTCAATTACATTCAAGTAATTATCTTTAATTAATTTCACGATACTAATTATACTTAACCAAAATCAATAAGTAATCTTATTGGTTAACTATTTTAATTCCATTAATTCTTAATTACTTATATTAATTAAGTCCTCTTAAGTAACTTATTCCTGATTAATTCATCTTAATTTATCGATCTTTAATTACATCATTGATTATATAAATCAATAATTTCCAATTATATTTCAATTTATCCTAATCCAAATTAATTACTTTATTCAACCACAATATTAATCTTTCTTGATTTATCTCAACCTATAATTAGATATCCATTTATTTGCTTCATTAAATAAATCAATTTCTTCTTAATAAATCATCTTAATTAATCTCTTGGTTAATTACACAAGTAATTATCTTTTAGTAATTTCCTATCAATCCATCAATTAATTATTCTAAATTAAACCTTAATTAATTCAAACCTTTAATTACTAAATTTATCGACCCAAATTATTAATTAATTGAATTAATTAATTATCCGTTTAATTACCCTACTATTTTAATGGATCACAATCATCACGCCCTTATTAACTTTAAAACGAAACCAATTTCTTATTTATGATTTAACTTTAACAATTTATAACCCAAATACATCGAGTCAAGCATACAATTAACTCGAGATCCAACCAAAACCAAAGTCACATCATCATCGGTGCACATCCAATCAATTTAATCATTCAACCAATTATTTAAATTTAACCATTTAAATTTAAATAAAACAAATCCAACAGAGTGAGATTTACTCACCTTTGCTTTTCGTTTGGCAATCCAATTCCATCTCGACCATTATCTCCCAACTTTGGACCTTGTATAAACATTGGATGATTTTTATTAATATTCGAACCAAAACGAAAAATTAAATTTTCATTTGATAAATTTAATTTGCTAGAGATTTTAATTTAATTGTCCTCATTTTAACAAATCATTTAATTCAAACAAATATTTAAATTTAAACCGATAAGATAAATATGTATTTATATCTATATCACTATTTATCCTTACTGCATATAAATATCCATATATATATTCATTTCGTTTCACTGTTTTTTTTTCTCAAGATCAATCAAAGGAAGAAAACATATACCTCAAAGCCGAACGAATCAATCGAACATGGTCACTGCTCTCGCGAAACTTCCCCAAGTTGCCCTAACTGCAGCCCCAGGTCGCTGCCCGAGCAAGCCAAATCGCGAGCACAAAATCGTGAACGCTGATATCCTAAGTCTACTGTCGCTCGAGCTTCCCAAATCGCCGACCCCCCCTTACGCGCGAATCCCAAAATGAAGAATCGTGAGCCCTATCCAACAACACTCGAGTCGAACTCGATCTAGCCTACTCGAACGCGGCTTCAAAAACAAACCCACGGTATCTTCTTCTTCCTTACCTGAGTTGACGCCGCGATGCTTCTTCAACGAGGGATCGATTTGAGTTTCCTTCTATTAAATGTTTGAAAACAAAAGGGACGAGAGGGAGAGGGGCGCGACGCCATTTCTAATTCGATTTTTTT
Source organism: Allium cepa (assembly GCA_030765085.1). NCBI lineage: Eukaryota > Viridiplantae > Streptophyta > Magnoliopsida > Asparagales > Amaryllidaceae > Allium > Allium cepa. The sequence goes on along the minus strand of CM060939.1, from coordinate 346,732,160 downwards.
TTTGTTTTTTTTAAACGGTTTCGATTCGAATGTATTAGAGGATGGGTTTTTTTTCCGAATGGATTTAGGGATTCGAAGTGCTTATTTTGGAAAACGAACTGGAAGGCGAGTTTTCAAGAGGACGAACAATGAAATTATCGGGTTGAAGGAAAAGAGGAGAGGGTTCTTGGGTTTTGGTTTCTGCTTGAAGATTAGAGGGGGACGAAGATAAAAGATCAATTGGGAAAGTAGCTTCCTACGCACGCTATTGACTAAAAAATAATATCTCTGACGCTTTGACTTTACATTATATCATATTATAAAATTTTCAAAAGTCTTGTTAATCGTCTATTAAAATTTTGAACTCTTCTTAAGGAATGCCGTTAGGCGATTGCAAGGTTTTACCCGCGCCCCGAACACAATGGAACGTGTTTCGGAGACTAATTTGATCGTATGCGCGAATTACAGAAGAAAACGATCAATTTTAAATTAAATCGATTAAAATAGTTCAAAGCGTTTTGAGCTACCAAGGTTAAATGACAACTCCGATTGCTACGAAAATTGAAATCCGATAATAATTAACTATTACGGATTCAATGGAACTGGTTTCGTCAAATTCCGAGACTGTGCCTCGTAAAGCTATTTTTAAATTCAATTTAAACGGTATATTTTCAAAACTTAACAAAACATTACCAAATTCAATTTCAACACTTTCACTATCTTCAGTACTATCAATATAAATTCTATAAGCCTTCAAACTATTTTTTTAACAGGCTTAAAACTCCATATTCAGCAATTTACCCAATTCCAAATCATATAATTCAATAATTTAATTATCAAGAAAGTATTAATATTCGAAATTCAAGTTTAAAATTAACTTTTAAATATTTTAAAAACAATTAACTATTCAAATTTAAATTGTTAGAAATTCTGTGTCGTCACACTAGGTCAAGTGATACAGATATATATCATTTCAATCCGCAGTTTACAAAGAAAACCCGGGTTCTATCATTTCAAACCCGCAATCCCAAGTCAAATAAAATACAATAAAAATCGCTCAAGGCCTATCATTTCAGCCCATAACAATTTTTTCCTATTCTAAAGTCCATTCGGTTATGTATCATTTCAACCCATAGTGATTCTATTCTAACAGGGAACTTGCAGTGTGAAATTATGCATAAACAATATAAATAATGTCAATGTCACAATATATTGTCATATATCATATGCCAGGTGATAATTAATAGTTTTAACATGGTAATAACATGGCATAGCATATCGTATGATCATCATTAACTTGCATAAACATTTTATATTACTAAACACTTGTCATCAATTCACTATTTCATAAGTACAAATGTCAGAGTGAGAAAGACTCACCTTTTCAAGCTGAAGACCACTACGACACACAAACGATTCCAAAGCCACGACAAGCACGATACAACATGACACAACATGAAACATCACGACATGATTCAAATGAGAGAGATAGCCAAGATATGATCTTGTAAACAACCAATAAACGAAGCAACATATATATGAATATATAACACAAAACAATATCGAAATGAATTGAAATAAAAGCAACGAAGGACAAAATAGTTAAACCTTGCTTTAGCCACTCAAAAGCTTGACCAAAGGGACATTATACTCAGCCATGATCATGGTTTTTCTCAGGTTTTGCCTCAAAATGCACGGCCTTGCAAGTGGTTGAAGAGGTAGGAGTTACATATGAAAAAGACAAAAGGGATGAAGGCAAAATAGGAGTGGAGTTTTGGGCTCAACCAGGCACGGCCTTGGATCAAGTGGGGCTCGACCCTACATGATTCAGGTCTGATCATTGCTAGAGTGATGTCCATAGGTCAGGTCAGTAGGTGGTAGTGGAGCTAGGGGGTTGGCCAAGGCAACTATGAAGGTGATAGTAGAGTTATGCTCGGCTAGGCAAGGTTTCAAGGGTCTGGTGCAAAATATTGTGGTGTTTGGTCCACTTGAAGGTCATTGTTTGAGGTGGTGGTCAGAGGAGAGGCTGGTGGTTGTTGTGGTTGGTGATGGCGGAGAGGATGGTGGTGATGATGGGTGGTAGGGCCGAACAAAGTTAGGTAGAGGCAAGGCAAAAAAACAATGAAAAGAAGAAGGAAGAGTGGGAAGAAGAAAGCCATAAACTTGCCATTTTTTTTCCTCAAGTTGAAATGCCATGAGTTTAAGTGGAGAATGATGTTTTCTCAGGTGAATTTTGAAGGGAGATACACGGCTAAGCAAGAAAAAGGTACGGCTAAAAGAAAGAAGAGGAAAAGGCAAAAGCAAATGAAAAGACGAGGAGATGAAAAGACTAGAAAATGAAAGGACTTTGCCTCTTTGTTTTCTATTTTCTTTTTAAATTTTAAATACATGTAAAATATGTATAAATACAGATAAGACACGAAAATATAATAAATAAACAATAATAAATAAATAAATATTAATTAAATATAATTAAATTAAGAAGATAACAAAGAAAATGTAAATTAGGCTTGAAAATTTGAAAATAAATGAAATGAACTTTGGGAAACTTATATGTACATGAAAATATTTATAAATAAAGATAAAAACATAAAAATAAAATGCATACATAAAAATTAATAAATAAATTTTAATTAAGTATAATTTAAATGAAGAAAATAGCAGAAAAATGGAAACTAACCTTTAAAAATAGAAAATAAATTCAATGAGCTTTGGAAAAATTCAAACATCACATTAAAAATATTTAAAAGGTAAAAATATATGTAACATAACATATAATACAATTTAGAATAAGATATGACAATTAAAAAGATTATTTATATAATTTAAAATAAATAATATTGTTAAATAAAACAATTTACACCCAATTTTGTAAAAAGCATAACTTCCACAATATTATTCGGATTTCAACGAAACGAAAAGCAATGTTCTTGAAATTTTATTTACTTTCATAAAAAAATAAAATTCAAATTTTCAAACTTTCAAATTTTAATTTTAAAAGTCAAAGTTTGACCATTTTGACCAAAATTCACATTTTCTGGAAATATTCAATTTATGCATGTTTGAAATTCTAATCCACATAAAAATCAACATTTATATTTCAAATAACAAAATATATTCATTTTAATAAAAAAAATAAAGTTTATTTAAATTAGGAATTTAAATTTAAATAATTAAAATATACAATTACAATAATCAGAAAATACGGGGTTGTTACACCTAGAGTGACATATGAACATGCCCCCTTAGATGATCAGAGTACTAATTAGACCTATCAGTCTTAATTCATTGCAGCAGAAATGAAACATAATAACTCCTATATAGCTAGCATTGCCTCATGCACGTCTGCGGAAGCTTATTCGTCCAACCTACAAACCCTAAAAAACCTTAACTCTTAATCTACTCAAATTAATTTTGAGCACCCGAGAGTTTAAGGGGAAAAACATAAACTCGAGTCAGACATAAATCCTAGTGTGAATAACACCATTACATCTTGGTTTACTAATATTAAGTGAGACCGCACCGCTTAGAAGAATAGTTTTCCCCTCACTATATATCCGTTTAAAAAATATCGTTTTGCAAATCAGAATCCTGCAATCAAACTGATTAAAACAATAACAGCAATATCATATTTGCTCATAAATCAAGTAAGTAATGGACTATCTCTACGAACAATATATTTTTGTTTGGCTAACTACTAACCATTGTCGACTCGGGCCTATTAGACTAAATAAATAATCTAACATCTGTTAGACACACTTTTGGATGGTCTATCCTTAAATTACTTCTTCTAGGGTTAACCGATCCTAATGGTTTTATGGGCTCATCAATAACCTATCTTCCTTCTCTGTATATTCCTTTCGGTGTGTAAAATCATTTAAGTCTTACTTGCGACTACGCCCTACACATTGGAATTTTGAACTAAATTTGTTAGGGGCTATAGCTAATGTATAGGCCACGACCCTATACCATTCTTATCTAGTATTCAAATATCTCAGTCATTTTCTTAGGGTTAATTACCCATCAAATTTTCGTTGAAAACCTTTTTTTCAAGTTGATTTAACCCTTTAAATCATACTTAAATAAGAAAAATATACTTTTTCATTACTCAAATCTATTTGATATGATATACGCCTTAAACAAAACGTTGTTGATGAAAACCCTCGAAACCCATGTTTAAATGCTTTAAGCAATCTCTTTCGGAACTTTTGAAAGTACCCTTTCGAAACAAGTTAACTACTTTATCTTGAAACTCTAGGCCAAAAGGTCAAAACATACCTTTTGAAATCATTTAAAATAGACCTTTCGAAACTATTGAAAGTATCCTTTCGAAAGCTTTATAGAACCTTAGATGTCCTCTTTTCAAAACACTTTAGACTTTCCTTTCAAAAGAATTGGAAACCATCCATTCAATTACTAGAAGTAAACCTTTCGAAAAAAGGGGGAATCACCCCCTCGAAACCTCATTATATATCTTTCGAAAACATTAAAAACCGTTTCATAAAATAGACCTTTCGAAAGCACTGGGTTTAGTAAAAGTTTGGGGAACATAGTTTCGAAACTAATTAAAACCAACCCTTTCGAAACCTTTGGGTTTAACTTTCAATATATCTAAGGGTCTTAAAAGAATTGGGTAGAAGCATAGCTTTCGAAAGCAATATTCCTAAGTAAAAGAGAGTGGATAGTTTCGAAACCAACCCTTTCGAAAGCATGGAGAAGCAGCTTACAAGTTTAAAGACGAAAGTACCCTTTCGGAAGCATTGATTCAAATGGTTTAATGTGGCAGTAGGGGTTTCGACCCCTTCAGAAGGTTTATTTGAAAACAAAAGGCTGCAACCACTTTTGAATGCACTATTTCTAAAACAATGGCATATTCAATCAAGTTGAAAGCTAATTCCTTCGAAAGCATTATTTGCACCCAAAACAATAAGTTTAAAAGAGCTACTTCTACCCCCTTCGAAACCCAGTTTCGACACCATACCTTTCGCCTAACTCCAATCCACTACGTACTGAAGCTGATACCATGTGTATTGGTTTCGACTTGGTTAGAGGTGGCATTATAGAGTCGAATTATGGCTTCTATAAGTGGTGAAGCAGTAAATCTTTATAAAACTGAATTTTAACTTTTTGAAGCAATTTCTTTCCAACAAATTTGCCTTGTTTGTCAACATATAATTGGTTTTCTATACTTTTACAAAATTTTTTCTAAAGGTGCTGCCGAATTTCAGAAATTAACATTAAAACATTTACAAATTACCCTTCTCCTTTTATAAAGATATTAAACATTTATGTTCCATACCTTAAATAATTTTATATATTCAATAAAACACTTAGGAAAATTCTTCAAAAATTCCTATAAATCACTTTTAATATATTTTCTAACATATTTAAATTTCAAACCCAAAGCTTACATATAATAGTCGAAATTAATTTAAACCCAATTTAACTATTTTCTTTACTGAAAAATTCATAATAAATCCACAGAATCTCAGAAAATTATGGAACCTGAAACCCATCTCCAAAATACTATTTTTGATCATATATCAGAAACGCAAGTCATTTGAATGTCATTTAATAGGTTTCTCAAATCAAAACTTATCATAAAGTCTATATGAAACAACATAAATCATCAACAGACATATATATATATATATATATATATATATATATTCATTTAAACAAACAAAACATCGCAATTTATTTTCAAAATATATTTGGAACTTATCTAGAAACCGAACCCATAAAAATGAGATGTAAGAACTATTATTCACCTTAGCTTGTTGTTAAGGAGTTTGAGATTTTCTCTTGATTGAATTGATTAAGCTTCTTCCTTTGATTCTTGCTTATCTTCCCCTTATCTTCTTCTAACGGTGGCTGGCCAAGCTTGAGTTTTAATTTTTGTTTATGAATGATGTAATTGAAAATGGAATGATGGCTTGGGGTATAAGAATATAACTTATTCCTATTTTGACCTTTTCTTAATCCTTTTACCTATTCCATTCTATTACCTTTTGGCTTGGAGATTAATTAGGCACGTCTACCTTATATTATTCAAATCTCAATCCCTTAACCATATACATTATTTCATTTAATTTATCTAACTAAATGTCCTAAATAATTTTAGTCAAAATTAGGATCGTTACAAACTCCCCTCCTTAAAAAATTTCGTTCCCGAAATTATGATAAGCTACACATAAAATTCAGTCAAAAAGTTAAAACATACCATGAAATAAGTTAGGATAAGTATATCAAATCCTGATCTCAGTTTCCTAAGTACAGTCTCTCTCATCATCGGTCCATTATGCTTTTATTAATTTGACTGTCATGTTCCTTAGTCTCTTCTCATCTCTCGCGACTATACGAACTGGCTTTCTAACTATAGTCATATCAGGCTCCACTACTATATCGCATAACATGGTCGGTGCAATAGTAGTTTCAAGATCTCGAATACACTTCCTTTGATGAGAAACATGAAATACATTCTGGACTCCTACTAAACTGCTTGGTAATTCCACTCTATATGCGAGTTTCCCAATCCCTTGCATAATTCGAAATGATCCGATGAATCTGGGTGCCAATTTTCTTGATTTTCTAAACCTGATTACACCTTTCATTGGTGATACCCTGACAAAAACATGATCTTCAACTGAGAATTCTAAGTCTTTCTATCTTTTATCAGCATAGCTCTTCTGCCTAGACTAAGCTTCCTTCATTCTCGCTCGAATGAACTCAATCTTTTATGCAGCTTCTTTAGCAAAATCCGTACCAAGAAATAATCTATCCCCGCTTTCTAACCAACAAATGGAAGATTTACATGGCCTTCCATACAAACTTCAAACGGTGCCTTCCCTATACTAGTCTGATAACTATTGCTATATGAAAAATCGACTAAGTGTAGGTGGTTTTCCTATGATCCTCCAAAATCTAGCATGCAAGCTCTTAACAAATCCTATAAGATTTTGTTAACTCTTTTTGTTTATCTATCTATCTTCGAATGGTAAGCGTTATTCATCTTGAGCTCGGTACCCTAAGTCTCTCGTAGACTCTTCCAGAACTGGCTAGTGAATAAGGAATCTCTATCGCTTATTATACTACTAGGAATTTAATGCGGTCTAACTATATTCTTCATACACAACTCGGCTAAAACATGTGTCGTTCTTGTTGACTTAACTGGAATGAAATAGACACTATTGGTCAACCTGTCCACCATGATAAATATACTTTCATTTGCTTGATTTGACCTAGGTAACTCGTCAATAAAATCCATTGAGATAGGATCCCATTTCCATACTGGAACATCTAAAGGCCGAAGTAACCCACTTGGCTTTCGATGTTCAGCTTTTACCTGTTGACAGTTCAAACACTGTTTCACCCATCAGCCTACATCCCTCTTCATAACTTCCCAGAAGAAACTCTTTTTCGTGGCCTGATACATCTTAGTTCCTCCCGGATGAATAGTGAACTTTGAACGATGGAATTCTCCAAGAAATTCCTTCCAGATGTCTCCCACGTTCGTAACACACAGTTTCCCTTTATTCCTTAACCATCCATTTTGGTCAAGACTAAAATCATTCACGTCATCCCTCTCTGTTCCATCCCTTAACCTTCTGATGCGTTCTGCTAATAATGGACCCTCTTTTTGCTTAGAAGCAACCCTTTCGATCATTAACGGTCGAACTTATAAACATGAAAACAAAGCGGTTTCCTTACTAGACCTAGCTTTAGATCTCCACTGTATTCTATATGTGGTTAATGCTTCTAGATCTTTCCACTCAGATATCATTGCTAATAATGCGTTCTGGTGTTTTTTGCTAAGTGCATCTACAGCCTTATTTCCTTTTCTCGGTGTTTACTCAATAACAAAGTCATAAATACCTCAGTGACTTATCATCCTTATACAATTCAAATCTTTCTCCCAAAACGTAATGCCGCTATACCTTAAATGCAAAATTACCTCAGCTAATTCCAAATCATGTGTTGGATATCTAACCTCATATAGTCTAAGTTGTCAAGAAGCATAGGCAATCATATTTCCTCTTTGCATTAACACAGCTCCTAACCCTATTTCGCATGCATCCGTATACACTACCAAATCCTGATTCCCTTCCGGAATAACTAACACATGTGCATTAGTTAATAAGTGTTTCAATCTCTAGAATTCTTCCTCATACTTATCGGTCCAAACAAACTTTACATCTTTCCATGTTAGCTTGGTCATTGGTGTCGCTATCTGCGAAAAATCCTTAATGAATCTCCGATAAGACCCAGCTAATCCAAGAAAACTCTTTATCTCTGTCACTATCTCGGGTCACTTCCAATTATTCACCACCTCAATCTTAGTCAGATCTACAATCAACCCTTTCTCTAAGACTACGTGACCAAGAAACTTCACTTCCTTCTTCCAAAAATGGCACTTCGAATTTTTTTCTTTTAGTTGATGCTGTCTCAATGTCTCGAGCACCAATCCAAGATGAACTTCATGCTCACTTTCATCTTTAGAGTATATCAAAATATCATTTATGAATACCAATGCGAACTTATCCAAGTGATCGTGAAAAAATCGATTCATTAAATCTACAAAGAATACTAGCGCATTAGTTAGTCCGAACGACACTACTAGCCATTCATACGATCCATATTTGGTTCTAAACATCGTCAAAGGAATACTATCCTCTGCCACACTAAGCTGATGGAATCCTGTTGCCAAATCCAACCAGGAAAATACTTTTGTTCTACTTAACTGATCGAACAAATCGTCAATTCTAGGTAACGGATATCGATTCTTTATCGTTTTCTCATTCAAATTATGATAATTGATATATAACCTTAACGATCCATCCGGTTTCTTTGCAAATACTATGGCTGCTCCCCAAGGCTAACTACTTGGACTGCTAAGATTCTTGCCTTCTAAATCCACCAACTATGCCTTTAGCTCCATAATCTCGGTAGGTGTCATTCGACTTGGCGGTCTACTCACTGGTTCTGCACCTTATACTAAATCTATCTGAAACTCAATGGCTCGTTTCGATAGCAGTCCTTTTACGGTTTCAAAGACTTCTGCGAATTCTCTAACAACGAAAACTCGATTTAATTCGTCTTCTTTCTCCACAATAGCCAACAAAGCATTAACTTCAAAACTAGGCTTTTCAGTGGAGTATACCATCCGATCACTACAATCAAGGTGTCTAAGTGATATTTTCCTATCATTGAAAAATATCCTAGCATCATTTTTACTTAACCAATTCATACCAAAAATAATTCCAAACCCTACAAAATCAAGCACATGCAAACTGCAAACAAATACATGACTTAACAATTCAAATTCTAGGTGGTCATATCTCATTCCAAGAGTCGCATATCCTCCCATCAGGTTCGCAACCCTTAAGGAAGTAACTAGGTATGAGAGTTCTAGGTTAAGCTTATCTACCAAACAATGAGATATAAATGAATATGATGCACCAATATCAAATAGAACTCTAATCGATACACCATGGATCAAAAGCGTACCTCCCAACGTAGCTTTTCCTTTCTCCTCTGTTGTTGGTCTCAAGGTAGCTGGCTCCAATGCAAACACTTTGCTCTTTCCATCCTTGGCTGGCTTCTTGCACTAGTTCTTAAAATGTTCAATTTGATTGTAGTTGAATCATCTCACTCCTTTCTTGTCAGCAGCTCTCTTCCCTCTGCCTGTCCGTCACTCATGAGCATAGTGTCCCTGCCTATCATACTTAAATAGATAACTTCTGCCTTTTCCTTCTTGGCAGCTCCACTTTTCTAAGCTCCTTTCTTATGGAAAAACTTCTGCTTCCGGTTCTGCCCTCCTTAAGTCTCTTTTACCATATGTCCTTTAAGAAAAGCACGCATCTTCCTGCCTCAAAGCCATCTCAACAACTACATCGCACAGATCTTTAATATGCAATAATGTGGCCTTAGCAAGCTCAAGCTTCAACCCAAGGATAAACTGTTGAATCATAGGGTTTGATTGCTGACAAGACACAATAATTCACGAATTTACAACTATGACAACATCCAGACTCAACGACTCAAAGTATGGTTCATATAGTTATATATTTTTACAAGAGTCATATAATATGTATATAGAGTCTAGTTTAGTGTTTTGTTAAAATCTTTCCTCAAGAATCATCATTCACATTCAAATAAACTTGCACACATATTTTAATCAAAATCAAGTTTTCAAAAAATGCTTGAAGCGAGACTCAAACCCGGGTCACTAGTTTGGAAGGCAAATACTCTAACCAAATAAGCTACTGCAATTTTTGCTTATCAACAGAATTCAGTCGACTGAATACAGTCAGTCTGTCAACTAAATCTGTGCATTTTAACATATTTGTGCACAATTTTTTTACATGTCTTCACCATTCTGTCGACTGACCATTTTCGACCAGTCGACTGGCCTGTACCCAACTGTCATTTTTTGAAAAGACATCTTCATTATGCGAAAGGTTGTGTTCTTTCTATGAATGGAAATGGGCACTCCTTTTGGTCAGAACCATTCGCCAATGGTAGTAACTCTTTGTCTATTATAAATACATGTTCCCAAACACTTCATATTCATCGAAATTCATTCTAACTTTCTTATATTCTTCTTGTGCTCTCATACTTGCATTCAAACAGCAAACAAACATTTTTACTGCTTTGAATCATCAAATAAATTTTCATAATCTTCGATTCTTAGCATTACCTTCTCTTTATATCTTCATATACACTTTATATACTTGAGGATTTGATTATAGAAGGTTTGTACTATCAGAGACAAATTAGTGTTATCAAGAACATAAAGTGTCAGATATACTTTTGCATTAGTGAAGTCCTCTTCTGCTGCTGAGGCGAAAATCCTGTTCTGCTGCTCAGGTGTCTGTTCTGCTGCTCAGACTATGTATACCTGTTCCTCCGAGCTAAGTGAGGATTGTTGTTTTAGTGAAATTCCAGAAGGAGTCTGGGACTGGACGTAGGACGGTGCTCCGAACCAATATAAAAATATCTGGTTTTATTTTTATTATATTACTGCTTCTATATTTAGCACTACTTACTACATTACTACACTCTGCATTATTATATCCATATTGCACGATCCTACACACTCTCATTTGGTATCAGAGCATGGTCATCATATAACCGTAACACAGTTATTTGATAATCTAAAACCATGGAGTTCTATCGATCGTCACAATATCATAGAATAATGGCCAGAGAACGATCTAATCGAAATACAACGGGCAAAATCCCTGTCAGAGAGACTAGTGAGAACTACAAAAAGGTACTTTCTAATTTAAAATTTTTAGTAAAAGATAATAATGAATTAGTTAGTATTAGCGATAATATTTCAAAGCTTAATTTTATTATTTTAGAAAACATGAAATTTGTAGAACGTGAAAATGAGAAATTGTAAAATGAGAAGCTGGATTTAGAAAATCAACTTAGTGTTTTAAAGATTAATTTTATAACTATTAAAGATTCTCTAGATGAATAAAACACCATATTTGAAAAAGAGAGAGAAACTTTCAAAAGAAATTTTTGATTTGAAAAGACAAAATGATTTATTACAATCCTCTTTAGATAATTCAGAATCTCAAAATTCCCTTCTAAAAAGTGAGAACCGTACGTTAAAAAACAAGAACTCTAAATTAAATAAGAAAATTGATATTTTAAATAATAGTAATATTTCTTTTGAAAATAATAGTTGTGAATTTAAAGCTAAATTTGATAAACTTAACACTAAAGTCACAAAATTTAATAAAGGTCAAAACGATTTAAACATGTTTTTATCTAGTTCTAGACCTTTAAATGATAAAAGTGGTTTTGGATATAATAAAACAGATCGTAGAAATAGCACTAGACACGCTTTCATGTATAGCAAATATGTTAGTGCTAGTACTAGATTACGAGAAAAGTCTAAATCCAATTTTTATAGAAATTCAAATATTGCTATGACTAATAATGTTTATAATTTCTTTAGTAGTACAAAATCATTGATGGGAAATATGAATAAAAATAATCTGAGTATTTAGGTTCCTGTAAATTAGAAAAATAGAGAAAAATACATTGATGATTATTTTGATATGATAGTTAATAATGAAAATTATATTTATAAAGGTTCAACCACACCCAAATGGGTATGGTTTCCTAAAAATTAGGAAATTGCAAGAACCTTGGGTATCGCATGCTTTAAATGTTAATTTTTTTGATACCTCACATTATAAGTAGTAATTATTTTGTTTTATATTGTTCTATATTAACACTTATGTGAAACATAATTTATATCGTCATATGAACTCTCCTTTTTGTCTATGACAAAGGGGGAGAAAGATATTGCTCTAACACTATTTGCAGGAATAAACGATGCAAGCTCATATTAGGGGGAGAAGAAGATCAATTATTTAAAGGAATATACAGCATAGATTCAAGGGGAGAAATCTATAGCACAATTATAGGAATATATTCAGTGAGAGAGATAAGATCAACAAAGCTTGTCAAAGATTCGTTTGTAGAAAATGAAGTTGTCATCATCAAAAAGGGGGAGAATGTTGAATCATAGGTTTTGATTGCTGACAAGACACAATAATTCATGAATCTACGACTACGACAACATCCAGACTCAATGACTCAAAGTATGGTTCATATAGTTATATATTTTTACAAGAGTCATATAATATGTATATCGAGTCTAGTTTAATGTTTTGTTAAAATCTTTCCTCAAGAATTATCATTCACATTCAAATAAACTAGCATGCATATTTTAATCAAAATCAAGTTTTCAAAAAATGCATGAAGCGGGACTCGAACCCAGGTCACTACTTTGGAAGGCAAGTACTCTAACCAAATGAGCTACTAAATTTTTTGATTAACAATAGAATTCAGTCGATTGAATACAGCCAGCCAGTCGACTGAATCTGTGCACTTTAACATATTTATGCACAATTTTTTTACATGTCTTCACTATTCAGTCGACTGACCATTTTCGACCAGTCGACTGACCTGAACCCAACCGTCATATTTTGAAAAGACATCTTCATTCTGCGAAAGGTTGTGTTCTTTCTTTGAACGGAAATGGATGCTCCTTTTGGTCAGAACCCTTCATCAATGGCAATAACTCTCTGTCTGTTATAAATACATGTTCCCAAACACTTCATATTCATCGAAATTCATTCTAACTTTCTTATATTCTTCTTGTGCTGTCATACTTGCATTCAAACAACAAACAAACATTTTTAATGCTTTGAATCATCAAATAAACTTTCATAATCTTCGATTCTTTGCATTACCTTCTCTTCATATCTTCACATACACTTTATATACTTGAGGATTTGATTATAGGAGGTTTGTACTATCAGAGAAAAATTTGTGTTATCAAGAATACACAGTGTCAGATATACTTTTGTATTAGTAAAGTCATCTTCTGCTGTTGAGGCGAAAATCTTGTTTTGCTACTCAGGTGTCTGTTCTGCTGCTCGACTGTGTATACCTGTTCCTTCGGGTTAAGTGAGGATTGTTGTTTTAGTGAAATTACGGAAGGAGTCTAGGACTAGACGTAGGACGGTGCTCCGAACCAGTATAAAAATCTCTGGTGTTATTTTAATCATATTACTGCTTTTATATTTAGCACTATTTACTACATTACTATACTCTGCATTATTATATCCATATTGCACGATCCTACACACTTTCATAAACTTCTCATTCCTTTTAATAGTAGTATCAAAAGTAGCGTATCCATATCTCGATAACTCCTCAAACATGGTTACATACTCAAGCACTGTCATATATCCCTGCTCCAACTCAGCAAACTTCTTGAGCAGAGTAGACATAGCAATCTCTGACATAAATCTTTCTTCAAACCTTCTCCTGAACTCAGCCCAAGTCATAGTCTTCTTATTGACTCCAACCATAACTCTGTTCCACCAATATAGTGCTGCTCCCAAAAATTGCCTAGAAGCGGGTTTTCTCTTCTTCTTATCATTGAGCCCCAAATCTACAAAAATCCTCTCGCAATTAATTATCTAATTTTCCACTTCAATTGCATCCTCAATCCCGATAAACGGTTTTCCTCCCAGCTTGCATAATCCTTACTCAATATAGCATAGTTATTGACCAATTGGGCTCCCTAATTTCCTCCTTAAGCGTTTCTTTCAGCAAACCCCGCAATAACTCCTACTTGCATCATGCTAACAAAGAACTGATACATTTCTCCCTTGTCAACTTGTAGTATTCCAGCACCCACAATGGCAGCTTGTGCGTGAACTGGATTTCTCCTAGTGTTTGGTCTGGCATTTCCATTAGTTATGGTGCTTCCTCCACCAATGTTAACTCTTCCCCCTCTAGCATCCATATCTTACGTCCTTAAAATTTGCATTCGAGTCTTTGTAAGATATAGAAAATAACCAAAGAGAGATGGGAGAATAGAGATAAAACATACACCTATATATAACAAATACAAGTATGTTACTATAGCGTTATCCCATACCCCAATCTTTTCTCTAATTCTTTTGGATTGTATTTCCAAAATCATAATAAGTTTGAAATTTTCTATTAATTTTTCATAAACCTATGCTCTGATACCAAGTTGTAACATTCCTATCTTGTGGTCTAAAGCTAAGTGCTATAAATGCTGTAGTCATCTATAATATTATACTTCCGATGACAAAACGCGGTAATGTTAATGGAATCCATAATATCAGAAGCACATGAATATAAAATAAAATCAACGTTGAATTAAATCAACTTTTCTGATTATATTTCAAATCAATATTTCATATTCAGATACAGAATCCCAAAATGATTCCTAAGGATTTGATCGAATATAATTATTACAAATTACGCCAAAAGCGATATATAAAGATGCCTCCTTAGATGATAAGAGTACTAAATAAACCTATAAGTCTTTGTACATCATAGCAGAAATGAAACAAAATAACTCCTGTATAGCTAGCATTGCCTCCTGCATGTCTTCAGAAGCTTACCCTCCCAACCTACAAAGCCTGAAAAATCTTAACTTTCAATCTACTCAAATTAAGTTTTGAGCACCCGAGAGTTTAAGGATAAAAACATAAACTTCGAGTAAGACATAAAGCCTGGTGTGAATAATACTATCACATCTCGATTTACTGATATTAAATGAGACTACGTCGCTTAGCGGAATGAGTTTCCCCTCACAAATATCGCTTTAAGACATATCTTTTTGCAAATCTAAATCCCACATCAAATGGATTAAAACAATAATAGCAATGTCATATATGCTCGTAAATTAGGTAACAAATGGACCATCTTTCCAAACAATATAGTTTTGTTTGTCTAACTACTAATTATTGGCTGACTCGGACCTACTGGACAAAATAAATAATTTAACATCTATTAGACACACTTCTGGATGGTCTCTCCTTAACTCACTTCTCTTAGGGTCAACTGATCCTAATGGTTTTGCAGGCTCACCAAAACCTATCTTCCTTTTTTGTATCATCATTTCGGTGTGTAACATCATTTAAGTCTTACCTACGACTAAGCCCCACACACTAGAATTTTGGACTAAATTAGCTAGGGGGTATAGCTAATGTATAGGACGCGACCCTGTACCAGTCCCATCTGGTATTAAGATATCTGAGTCATTTACCTAGGGTTAACTACCCATCAAATTTTCCTTGAAAACCTTTGTTTTAAATTGATTTAATCCTTATCATACTTAAACAAGGAAAATATACTTTTGCTTTACTCAAATCTATTTTCCATGATATATGCTTTACACAAAGCATTGTTGATGAAAACCCTCTAAACCCTTGTTTAAATGCTTTAAACAATCTCTTTCGAAACTTTTGAAAGTACCCCTTTCGAAACAACTTAATCACTTTACCTTGAAACTCTATGCCGAAAGGCCAAAACATACCTTTTAAAATCATTTAAAATAGACCTTTCGAAACTATTGAAAGTGTCCTTTCAAAAGCTTTATAGAAGCTTAGACATCCTCTTTTCAAAACACTTCAAACTTGCCTTTTCTAAGCATTGAAAACCTTCCATTCATTTACTAAAAGTAAACCTTTTGAACACAATAGGGAATCGCTCCTTCGAACCTTCATTATGCACCTTTAGAAAGCATTAAAATACTTTACATAAAACAAGCTTTTTAAAAGCACTGGGTTCAAGTAAAAGTTTAGGGATCGTCACTTCAAAACCATTTAAAACCATTCCTTTTGAAACCTTGATGTTTAACTTTCAATATATCTAAGGGTCTTAAAAGAACTGGGGTGAAAGCATAGCTTTCAAAAGCAATATACTAAAGTAAAATAGAGTGGATGACTTCGAAACCAACCCTTTCGAAAGCATGGAGAAGCGACTTACAAGTTTAAAGGCGAAAGCACCTTTTCAAAAGCATTGATTTGAAAGGTTGAATGTGGTAGGAGGCGTTTCGACCCCTTCGAAAGCTTTATTTGAAAAACAAACGCCGACAACCTCTTTCGATAGCTTGTTTTCTAAAACAAAGGCATATTCAACTAAGTCGAAATCTAATTCCTTCGAAAGCATTGTTTGTAACCAAAATAACTCTAAATTTAAAAGAGCTACTTCTACCCCTTTGAAAGCCTGTTTTGGCACTATACCTTTAGCCGAACTCCAATCCACTACGTACTAATGCTGATACCATATGTATTGGTTTCGACTTGGTTGGAGGCGGTAGCATAGGGTCAAAAGGTCGCTGCTATAAGTGGCGAAGCAGTAAATCTTTATAAAACAGAATTTTAACTTTTTAAAGCAATTTCTTTCCAACTAATTTGCCTTATTTGTCAACATATAATCGGTTTCCAATACTTTACAAAATCTTTTCTAAAGGTGCTGCCAAATTTTTGAAATTAACAAATTAAAATATTTACAAATTACCCCTTCTCCTTTTATAAACATATAAAACTCTTATACCTTAAATAATTTTATATCATTAATAAAACACTTAGGAAAATTCTCCAAAATTCCCATAAATCACCTTTAATATGTTTTCTAACATATTTAAATTTTGGACCCGAACCTAACACAATAATAGCCGAAATTAATTTAAACCTAATTTAACTAATTTCTTTAGTGGAAAATTCACAATGACCAAAATCTTAGAAAATTACGAAACTTAAAACCCATCTCCAAAATAATATTTTTGACCTTATAAAAAAGCAAGCCATTTGGATGTCATTTATTAGGTTTTTCAGATCAAAACTTATAATAAAGTCTATATGAAACAACATAGATCATCAACAAACATACATATTCATTTAAATAATCAAAACATGGCATTTTTATTTGCAAAATATTTTTGGATCTTATCTAGAAACTGAAACCATAAAAATGAGATGTGAGAACTATTATTCACCCTAGCTTGTTGTTAAGGAGGTTGAGATTTTCTCTTGAATTGACTTGATTAAGCTTCTTCCTTTGATTCTTGCTTATCTTCCCCTTATCTTCTTCTAGTGGTGGCCGGCCAAGCTTGAGTTTAATTTTTGTTTGTGAATGATGTAAATGAAAATCGAGTGAGGGTTTAGGGTATAAGAATATAACTTATTCCTATTATGCCCTCATTTTAATCCTCTTACCTATTTCATTCTATTACTCTTTGGCTTATAGATTAATTAGGCACGACTACCTTATATTCTTCAAATCTCAATCCCTTAACCATTTACATTATTTCATTTAATATATCTAATTAAATGTCCTAATAATGTTATTCAAAATTAGGGTCGCTACAAATGAGCTGTTGTATTGTTTCATTTGTCATGATTAACTAGCGAAATTCATTATATGGAAGCAAAAGCTAACTTTTTGCTTTTGGTTTCATGAGTAGAGTTTGATTGCTCGACAAATGGTACATGTTTATGCTTAACGAGTGTGTTTGCCATGTGACGAGCATACTCAATAAGGTATATCATACATATATATTATCGTTATGTTGACCTATGATATGGTTGTCTTAGATATGGAGGGTCCCAAATATGGTCTTTACTAGTGTTATAATATTTTCAGTTCTAGCCGTGTGTTAGCACCAGAATTGGTCACTAATATCCAAAGAAGGATTTGTGTAGAGAGATTAGTGAAGACAGAAAATTAAAATAGAGGAATATGTGCAGAATTAATTGCAAAAAATAGAAGACCAGATTTATGGTGGTTCGGCGTAACTGCCTACGTCCACTTTGTGTTTAATCTTTATTGCTTTTTCAGGTAATTGAATAAGATACAATCCATACATCAACAACTTGAATACAAGCTCTAAATGAAAAAGAATAAGTCTTGGAAATGGTAGAGTCTCACCAGTATTCTCCAAAAATCCAGTCCATTTCACTGTGCCCCCGCCCTTCTATTTATAGGCGAAGATAGGCCGGACTTCCTTTGTGGGCCCAAGAACAAAGTACTGCTTCCCGTAGCAAGTGGTTTCTGTGCACTGAGCCAGGGATGCCGAACGGCAGTTGTCGAGCGAGGAATGCCAGTCGAGAATTATTGGTCGGTCACCATGTGACTCGAAGCAAACCCTCAGGAGAACCAAAGCAGATAGTATGTTGACTTGGAGTAAAATCATGCCGAACGGTGAAGTCTATTTTATGGCTTCACTCTCTTACCTGAGTGGTGTATTCTGGAATACTTGGTAATGTTCATTTGAGCCGAACCCTCCTGTGCCAAGCGATGATGGTCGAACCAAAGAATGCCAAGCGATGGTGTTTGAACCAAAGAATGCCGAGCAATGGCGGTGAGACCAAAGAATACCGGGCGATGGTGGTCGAACCAAAGAATGCCGGGAGATGGTGGTCGAACCAAAGAATGTCGAGCGATGGTGTTTGAACCAAAGAATGTCGAGCGATGGTGGTGAGACCAAAGAATGCGCGACGATGGTGGTCGAACCAAAGAATGCCGAGCAATGGTGGTGAACCAAAGAATGCCGAGCGATGGTGGTGATACTAAAGAATGCCGAGCGAGGGATTTAGGCCGAGCGGCACTTAGGCCGAACGATACCTAGGCCGAGCGGCAACTAGGCCGAGCTATGCTGTCAGGCCGAACGATACTAGGCCGAGCGGTACTTGCAGGCCGAACGACACTCAATATCTTCCTCTTGTAGCAAGGCCAAACGACCGGATATTATTTGCCTCCCAAAGTTTGTTGTGTGGAATGTCATGATACACTTTGAATTGGCATCTGGTTTGCACTTTCGAAGGCCGAACGTATATAACTTTAACGAATGAAACATGGTAAACCTTCCTCATGTCTTATACGTTCCTGATTTCATTTCCTTCTCTTTAGAGACATGATATGGTTTGGCATACCGACATCGATCCATGCACTCAGTTTACTTGTGTTGGAGTATACATGTCCAAGAACAGATTTCCCAACACACACCGACCGGTTGTACATGATATAACCCGTTCACCTTCCTTCTTCCCCTATATAAGCTTTTGCCTTTGCTCTTTCTTCTTTTTCTTACTTCTATTTTAATTTCCTAAGAACACTAGTTCACTTCTCGTCGAGCCCTACTTGCTACCTAGCCTTCCAGCAAACTCAAATTGTCTACCTCGCTACTTTAATTAATAACTAATATGAATGAACCTCCTGTCCAACACTCCAAAGCTTTCGCATACTTCAAGATTTTTTCCTAGGCATGAATTTATTTCCAAACCCAACGTTATATCATACTCCAGTGCCTGTGCGGACAAACCCTCCGTCTTCCCTCTTTAGTTGTTGCAGGGATAGGTAGAGAATAGGTGTAGAGGAAGAAGGGAGATGGATTAGGAATAGGAAGCAGGCTCCAGGTTAGGGCCTTCGGAGAAGGTTAGGAGTTATTCCTTAGTGAAGAAGGATGAGGAGAAGAGGGGTTTGGAAATTCGAGAGTGAGTGTGGGCCAGTTAGATATCTGAGAAGTAGGTCGGTTTCTTGGTCAGTTAGGTTGTTTTGTTGTTAGAGAGAGAAAGGAAGTTTGTGGGTCGGTAGGTATGATTGGTTTTTGGAGTTAGGGACAGTGGCCCGGTACCATTCTATATCGAGGAAGATAGTGTGATTTATCCACTTGTGTTTAGTATTACGGCCCGGTCAGGGACCACGAGGATTGCCCGGCATACCGAGCAAGCATGGCTCTACATAGCCCTCGTGGGCCATTTAGTGAAGAAATAGATCATTGGAGAGGAGAGTGAGTGGCTCAATGGTTTCAATCCAGGTAAGTTGATGAGTAGTAAAGAAGAGAGAAGAGAGATAGGCTTTGAGGACTGGCACCGAACGGGGCATTATGGTTCGGTATACATGCACTCGAATAGGCGACCGGCCCTAATTATGGGGATCGACATCGACATACTTACCTTACCTCAACTCGCAGAAGAAAACATTGCTACTTATTCCCACACTTATCCATGTATCAATAAATCCATGACACAAATCTAAGTCCATAAGCACATAGAACTGATCAAGACTAATAACTCCACGATTGATATCATAATAAACGTGAACTTAAAACTTTGTAAAAAAGCAACTTAAAGATCGTCGTGCTCCACTTTACTCTTCAGGACCCTAACTTATTTGTAATCTTTGCATGAACCATCACATTTGCTCACACACCACATGGGGGAAAAATCTTTGTCATTATGTACAATTTTGATCGTCTTTTAAGTATAGTTCAAACAGGTTTTTATCCAGATTCAACGCTCATTGAAGATGTCTAGAAAATCGAGATCTGCCATTGTATCAAATAAACCCGAGCCAAGTTTTCAACAAGAAGTAGTGGGAACCTAAAATCCGTCGACAACTCCTACAAATATATCCTGAGTCCAATGACTGCATCTATTGACTTGGCTCCGAATGTTCTAGATGCAGCAATCATCCTTGACAATACAGTTGATTCTCAAGCTTCGAGAATCAGCGAAAACGCTCTTCGCCGACTATGCTCAATCCACGGAATTCCTTTCGACGATGTACTAGTTCCATCAGGACAAGATCGTCCTCACCAGCCCCCAGCAGGATATACTGCCTGTAATAAATTCATGTGCTGGGTTGGTAGCAGGCCACCGTTCAACTCCTTCCTCCATGATGTGTTGCGGTATATTGAGATTGCTCCAGCACAGTTACATCCCAATAGTCACGCATTCATATATGGCACACGAATTCTTTTTATGAGCATTCTATTTAGGATCCCTACTCCCAGCGATATCCGCTATATATATCGTTTCAACAGATGGTCCGATAGCCCTTTTTTGTATTCCTTGAGCCATATAACAAGCGCCGAATCCTTGCGGGGGCATGAAGCAAATTCGAGCAATATAAGCAAGAATGGTTTAATGTGCGTTGTCCCGTTGGCTTTGCAAGGAGATGGGTAGAAGAGAGTAAGTTTCTTTTCTGTATCAATACTTGAATGCGGCAAAAAGTGCATCCTTTCTAAATCTTTCTCTACTTTTACAGGTATCAGCCCACGTCCCGAAGGCTTGGGTATTCTGAAGCCGACGAAGCTATTCGAGCTGTTCCCGCGGCAGACCGGAACATCAGATCCATCATTACCAATGAATTGTTCTCGAAATTTGAGTTGTTGGCGGAAGGTCGCCGAATAAGTCATCCTCACGGTGCCACCATAACTTGACCTACGTAGGACAAAGGCAAAAGGCAAGCTGGCCATCAACACTAGGTGTCCTCGACACACCCGAGGAGGGCGAGATTAGAGAAACTAAGGGGTCAAAAATACCGGGTGAGAATATAAGTCCTACTCTGGAACCGGTGGTCGAGGCACACGATACTGATATGACGCCTCCCCCTTCGAAGGGAAAAAAAGAAACTAGCTTACAAGCCGAGGAAAAAGACAGTAGGAGGAACCTCAAAAGTCACAATCACTTCAATGGAGAAAGTGCCGTCTCCAAAACACCTAAGAGGGTTCATTGAAAGGCTTATCTGACCTCACTATTCCTGATGACTTATTCAACTATGGCTTCAACGATCCAAAAGCCCTAAAACTCTATTCGCCAGCGAAAGGCGACGAAGGCATTCAAGCCCATAATTAAGAAGAAAAAACTCCGATAAGTAAAGCCAAAGAAACCGATCCGTCGATAGGAAACACTAGGACACACGCAATTACACTAACACCTCACCTCGCACTTAAACTTCAGCCATTATGTAATTCTAGCTAACTCGTATTCACTTAATTTTTGTGTAGGTGAGATGGGACACTCTCGTGGATTTGACCGCCTTCGCGGGTCCTCTATTTTTCATCATTCTGGCTGGGATTCAGGCTTCGGCAAACTCTGGGATAGAGATGACGACAGTGGTAGGGACTATCGCTCCCGACACTCATCATCTCGAAGGAAAATCTATAATCAGACTTCATACCATCATGATCCTCCCCCTCACCTGGAGCAAGGCAGGGAGAAATCTGGTCATAAGGCGTCCCAATCTGATACTCCCCACGACCAACACTCGGGTTCATCTAGCACTAGGCAGACCCAAGGAATTCACAAAAAACCCGTAGTCTCAAGACAAACTTCCTTTGCTCCCGCACATGATCCATCGATAGCGGAAAAGCTAGCCGAGCTTAAGGACAGTTCCCAAAAATATGTTTCGATGGTCTAAAGTTTCTTCCAGCGATTCATCACATTCCTGGACACGTTAAACAAAGTGCCATTGCTTGCAACAATGATGTCTACGTTCAACATGACACATTTGTTCATTTGGCAAAGAAAGTTTCAGAAGTCACTATCGAACGTCAACATAAAATTGATCGTCTGAAACTTGAAGCCATCCACGACAAAGACATTGTCAGAGCCCAGGTTGAAGAGCTTTCCTTATATAAGTCTTAGTTTGAAACTGCTCAGAAAAATGCTAAAGACACAGCTGAGGCAGTTAGTCGTTTGGAGGCCACGCACAAGATAAAACTCGATGAAGCGGTTCAACGCTGCGGTGCCTTTGCTTTAGAGAAAGACTCCGTTCAAAAGGGGAGAGATGCATTCGCTCAACGGATCAAAGAGTTGGAAGAGCTACATTCCAAAGAAAATTCAGGAAAGATTGCTGCCGAGGAGGAGTCGCAACGATATTGTGACGAGATTGTTGCTACACGACTCCTGAAAACGAAGCTCGATGAAGAACTCTCCAAGGCTGAAACATTGAAAAATGAAGCCCGCGAGGAGGGCAAAAGAATAGCACTCATGGATATTGTTTCTCACCTTATGGCACTGCTGAAGCTAGTAGAGAGGAGATCAAGTGCATGTTTGACCTGCTCATAGCCGAGTACAATGCTCGGTTCTCATGCATCGTGACTTAACGTTTCTTGGCGAAGGTTACCTCAAATCTTTGGCAGAAGTATGAGAAACTTTGACAAAGATCAAAAAGGTTAAGTTAGGCACCGAAGAGTTTCATGAAGAAGCTCTAGTGAAGGATTTTCTCTGGGTGATCCATCGGACTTTTCTATAGCAAAGGATCTTTATAGTAGAGGCACCTCCTCGCCGAAAGGAAAGAATGACATTGCCGGCCCGTCCGGAACCGAATCTCCAGTTCCTCCCCCTACTCAACCGACTAGTCATCCATCACTTGACCCCTTCGAGCAACACATTGGCTATGACCCGGAAGATCCTGGTTTTGGAATTCACATTCAATCTCCCTTTCCAGAGGGTAAAACTCCCTTGACGATTGAGAGTCAGCCGAAAACTGGTACATAACTTTTCTTCTCAAAGTTCAATGGTTCGTTGTTTTCGACGAGTAGTTAATGTATTCTAACATTTGTCTCTTATGATTTTGTGTAGGCCGTCCTGATCCTGAGCCAACTCCAAGGAGCGATGTCGCCACAGAGAAGGAAGAGATCATGGGAGAGGCAATTCAAATGGGAGAGACTCCCGGTCCTGACGCTCAGGTGATAGAGGTGCTTAATGAAGACAAATCTAAAAATCCATCGCCCCTCAAGGAACACGATGAAGTTGAAGTTTACGTGCGCCTTCAAATACACTTCAAAATTGAGCATGAAGGATCAACTTATGGAAGAGAAGAAGAAAGTTGAAATCAAGGTCGAGCCTCAAGTAGTGGAACTAGATGATCCTTTGAACAGACCTTTGAAAGTCATTCTCCCTGGTGGGTCAAGGCCATTGGAAGTTCCTCTTCCTTCCTCGAACGTCACTTCCCTTGCTAGCAAAGCGTCCAAGGGAAAACGCATGGAAGAGGATTCGTCTGAGAAACCGAGGTGGGAGAAGAAATCAAAGAAGTAACTATCATGCTTCGTTCAATGAGAATAAGTTTAGATTATGTAATTATTTCCTATTTATTTTCGTAGCCAATGTAAATAAACTTTTGACTCCGATTCTAGGAGGAATTATAGTGGAATTTTTTTTTGGGATTTGTAAATAAAACGTAGTTTATACATTTTCGTCGATGACTTTCGCTCTTCAGCTTATTGTCAAACTTGTTTCCATAACTCAGAATTCAGTGAGTTACATAAGCTCCAGTTCACCTCCACGTGACTTGGGTATTTTTTGATATTTATTGATATTCGATTTTGCACTTTGGGTATTCACAATACTTTTAGTCCGCACTCTGGGGACTTAGAGATTTTGATTCATTTATACTCCAATCCGCACTTTGGGGACTCAAAGTACTCCAGTCCGCACTCCGGGGACTTGGAGATTTTAAGTTGTTTATACTCTAGTCCGGACTCTGGGGACTCAGAGTACTCGAATCCGCACTCCAGGAACTTAGAGATTTTAAGTCGTTTATACTCTTGTCCGCACTCTGGGGACTCGGATTACTCCAATCCGCACTCCGTGCTCTTGGAGATTTTAATTTGTTTATACTCTAGTCCACACTCTGGGGACTCAAAGTACTCCAGTCCGCACTCTAGGGACTTGAAGATTTTAAGTCATTTATAATCTAGTCGGCACTCTGGGGACTTAGAGTACTCCATTCCGCACTCCGGAGACTTGGAGATCTTAAGTCGTTTATATTCTAGTCCGCACTCTGGGGACTCAAAGTACTCCAATCCGCACTTCGGAGACTTGAAAATTTACATCGTTTATATTCTAGTCCGCACTCTGGGGACTAAGAGTACTCTAGTCTGCACTCTGCGGACTTGGAGATTTTAAGTCGTTTATACTCTAGTCCACACTCTGGGGACTCAGAGTACTCCACTCAGCATTCCGAGGACTTGGAGATTTTAAGCTGTTTATGAGCATTCATACGCCAGACAGAATAACGTAACTTTAATTTTTGCCATAGATTTGTAACACCCAGAAACATCAATAGCTTATGGAAAAGATGGCTTCGAGCCTTCATGAATGATGACGAACAAAATTGTCTTATTACATGTAGAAAACTAAGAATCGACGAAATAAAAATACACTGGAAATAATTGCAACTGAAATGACAAAGAAATAGGCTAAGTATAACAACGTTGCAGATGCTCGCTATTCCATGCTCGGGGTGTGTCGCGCCATCAACGGCCGCTAACTTGAATGTTCCCTCTCCATGCCTCCGTTCAATGACATATGGACCTTTCCATATGGGATTCATATGCAGTAGGACCGGAAAAACTCGCTTTAAAACGAGATTCCCCACATCAAAGATTCTTGGTCGTACTTTTTCATTATAATATCGAGCGACTCGGTGCCTACATGCAACCGCCCTTTAGTCAGCTTATTCACGTTTTTCATCAACGAAGTCCAGTGATTCCAACAAGAGATCCCGATTCGTCTTAGGGTCATAATGAGTTAACCGATGTGAAGGAACTTCAAGTTCCACGGGTATAACGGCTTTCGTGCCATACGCCAATGCGAATGGAGTGTGGCCAGTCGTAGACTTTTGGATGGTTCTGTAAGCCCAAAGTGATGTGGGAAGCTCATCCACCCACTTGCCTCTAGCCTTTTCCAAATGTTATTTCAATATGGACTTGATTATTTTGTTCATGGATTCTACTTATACATTGGATTTTGGATGAGCAACTTCTGTAAACCTTTTCTCAATGCCATACTTTTGACAAAAGTCTTTGAGCTTCCTACTTTCGAACTGAGTTCCGTTATCCATAGTGATAGTTCGCAGGAGGCCAAAATGGCATATAATGTTTCGTATAACGAAATTAATGACCTTCTTGGTAGTGATTGTGGCTAAGGGCTCTGCTTCCGCCCACTTGGTAAAGTAATCGAACACAACAATTGCGTATTTCGCACCACCTTTGGATATAGGCAAGGAACCGATTACATCGATTCCCCATATTGTAAACGGCCAAGGACAAACCATTTGTGTGAGTTCCGTTGGCCGTGCTCTCGGGATTTTCGCGTATTTTTGACACTTGTCACGTCTTTCTACATAGTGTGCAGCATCTCGATTTACAGTTGGCCAATAGTATCCATAGCGGAGGTTCTTTTTTGCTAGTGTCCGCCCTTCAGTATGGCCACCACATTCTCCTTTATGAACTTCCCTCAAGACTCGTTTTATACAACCGTGGGCAATGCACCGAAGTAAAGGGACCGGAATCCCTTTCGATACATTATTTCGTCCTGCATTACATATCGCAAAGCTTTATGAATGACTTATCGTCTTTCGCTCTTGTTTTCGGGCAAGACCTCGTATAGCAAGTATTGTTTGAATGGGGTTATCCATGACTCCTCCTCGACATCTGTTTCTAACACGAAATCTACCTCTATCACATTTAAACTCAGACCACGTAAGGTTTCAACGGGAACCAATCCCATTTGCTGTGCATCGCCAGTAGTTACAAATTTGGCCAATGAATCGGCTTCTCTGTTTTTTTCACGCAGGACATGCAAAATATCATAATACTTAAGATCTGCCAATAGTTGGTGAACCTGGGCAAGCTACGGAGCAAGCCTTTTCCCCTTCGCTTGATAATCTCCCCACACCTGGTACACCACCAATTGTGAGTCACAAAAGATTTCAACTGATTTTACTCCAAGTTCCATGAAAAGTTTCCAGCCGGCAATCAATACTTCAGCTCCGCTTCGTTATTTGTAGTTGGGAAATTGAGCTTCAAAGCATAACAAATTGACCGGTTTTTGGGAGTCACAAGAATTATACCAGCCCTAGAACAACGGTCATTGGATGCCCCATCAGTGTATAGTTTCCATCGAACAAAGGGGATAACACCATCACTATTTGGTTCATCCGATGCGGTAAATTTAGCGATGAAGTCCGCTAGCGCTTGCCCTTGTATGGCCCTTCGTGGCAGGTAGGTAATATCAAACTGACTAAACTCGATATTCCATTTTAACATCCTTCCAGAGGTTTCTAGTCGTTGGAGTACCTGTCGCAAGGGTTGATCAGTATAAACACCTACTGTGTGCGCCTGAAAGTTTGGACGAAGCTTGCGTGATGCAATCACCAAGCAGTAGGCCAGCTTTTCAATTTTAGGATAATTTCTTTATGCCCCCATTAGACGTTTACTGACATAGTACACCAGCTTTTGAACACTGTCCTCGTCGCAAATCAAAACCGTACTGATGGCATGTGGGGACACAACCAATTATACATGCAACACTTCATGGTCTACATGCTTCGACGATACTGTGGACTTTCCAAATGCCTTACCAGAGCTCTAAATGTGGCCACTTTTCTATTCAAGCTTTGTACTTGCTTTATATTTCTAGGCACTTGTTTGTCTCGAATAGCCTGAATCTTTTTTGGATTAGCTTCAATTTCCAATGCATTAACAATGAAACCCAAAAACTTTCCCGACGCAACGCGAAAGGAGAACTTCAG
Organism: Allium cepa; assembly: GCA_030765085.1. NCBI lineage: Eukaryota > Viridiplantae > Streptophyta > Magnoliopsida > Asparagales > Amaryllidaceae > Allium > Allium cepa. Next base: position 346,704,497 of record CM060939.1, on the reverse strand, counting down.
AGGATTGATCTTCATTCCATAACATCTAAGTATATTAAACATTTCCATTAAGTCTCGAATGTGGTCGTTTGACTGTCGTGACTTCATGAGCATGTCATCCACATAGACTTCCATTGTTCTACCGATCTGGACTTTAAACGTTCGATTCACAAGGCGATGATAAGCTGCTCTCGCATTTTTCAGTTCGAAAGGCATCACTACATAGCAATATAGCCCAATGTGACAAAACTAGTGTGTTCTTGGTCTGGAATGTGCATCGGGATTTGATTATGTCCTGAGTACGCATCCATGAATGACAATAACTCGTGTCCCACCGTTGAGTTGACTAGCCGGTCAATTCTGGGTAAAGGGAAACTATCCTTAGGGCATGCTTTATCCAGGTCAGAGTAATCTACGCAAGTTCTCCATTTTCCAATTGCTTTTCTCACCAGCACGGGGTTAGACACCTATTCAGGGTAGAGGACGTCGCGAATGAACCCATTGGCTTTGAGTTTGTCCACCTCCTCTCTAAGAGCCATGGACTTTTTACGTTATAATTATCATGGTTTATACCATAGTGCATTAATATCCTTATTTTATCTTAATTTCAAATAATGCGGTAATTAATTTCATTCACGATAAATTCAATTAGTTACAATTTGTTTCAATAAATTAACTTGATTTAACTCCAAATCCTTTTTATCTAATCAATTATTATTCAATAAACAAGGATAACATTTGTTTTACCCTTTATTACATTATTATATTCAAATTTTCATCTTTCCTTTGTATTGACTACCCTATTTCCATGTTATTATTTTCTACCAATATACACGCTAATTGCGATTAACATTCTAAATTAATTCATTTACTTGGGTTCATACTTTCCATTATATCGATTACTACACTATGCATAAATTTACAATCCTATTTATTTCATTATTTCATTCACCCTTTCTGTTACAATTCTTGAATACTTCTGCTTTTATTAAATTACCGTTAACTATATTATTATTATTCCATTAGCTAATTAAGTAATTACATTCGTTTCTTACGTTTCAACCTCATAACCAATTATAACCGATTCCAATACCTCACCTGACATTTCCTTTCAAATTTCCATTTATTAAGTTTTACATTAACACATCTTTATTTCCATTCCTTAAATTTACCAATTTATTACTTATGAAAAATTTCACGTTTCTACTTATTTATTACATACCTGCCTTCAGTCCTTGCATTAATTCTCATAAACATTACATTATTGATATCCAAATTTGATTTAGTAGACTAATTTGTTACAACTTTACCTACATTAACACTATTTCCCTTATTTTGGTTATTATTTCATACATAGATACAAGTTTACATTCATTTATACTATCTTATGAAAACAATATACATTTCTAATATTTTATTACATTTAATGTTACATTAAATTTATATTAACATAACGTTAAATTTAAGATTTATTGTAATTGGTTACCAAAGTTTATTTGACACATTAAATAAATAACAACTTATATTAGTTGTCACCTATTTGCTTCTATTTGCATTTAAAAGTTCGTTACCTATCCAACCAGGTTACTATTCAACATATATAACACTAATTTTATTCCATCACCATTTATTCATCATTAATTCATTGGTTAATTCAACCTTTACATTTATTTTCTTATATTAATTTATTACCAGTTATATCCTCTTACATTGTTTTTAATTATTGCAAATTCATTCAATTTACACAGTATAGCTTTAATTAACTTACATTAACATGATCGCCTTAATTTACATCCAGTTACCCTTAATCCATATGTTATTTCACACATCGATACACTGATTGCATTTGTTTTTATTATATTCTATTTAAAACTAAGCCATAACATTTGAATTATTTTATTAAGTTTGAATGTTCATTCTTCCCAACCAATCACCATTTATTACATTATAACTTTACAATTTTAAATAAATTCATTAATTGTCATTTCATTCATCCTATAAATTATTATTAACCATAATTAGCATTCTTACGTTTTAATTCACTTATTATTTCATTAAAAAGTTACACAAGTTTATTTCTCCAAATATTAAATCACAAAGTCCTATTTAATTTACCATTGCTATAGTTCCTTTTTACGTTTGCTTCATTATAAACTATAAAAAATTTATTTCTTCTAAATTTAGTTACTCAATTTTAAACAAAATAACCAAACTTAATTATTGAAAATTTACGGGTCGTTACACTCTCCCCCACTGAAAACTTTTCGTCCCCGAAAAGGAAAAAGAAGGGAAAAGACAGAATCAAGGAAATAATATATCTTATTCAAAAATATTAACTTTATAACAAACAAACTTACAAAATTAATTATTTCAAATAAAATATACCAATTTTATAACTATCTATTCTTTTTATACTCAGATTTTACAAAGTTTAGAAAACATTTTCAAAAAATTCTAAGTTCAAAATTTTCGGAAAATTGCGGCAGAGTTTCCTTTGTACGGAGAGGCTCGGGAGAAAATAAAATATCAAAATATACAATATATAACATATAATTTCAAAAATAATATATGTTCCAACCCGGGAAACAATATAATAGCTCTATAAATCCGTAATCCGAAAACATACCTATTTGTCGGGCGATTAACGCTTAATTATGAAACCAAAAGCAGTAGCAATTGCTTCAATAACCTATATTTCACTTATATAATCCAATAAAGTTGACAGTTGTATAAAATGAAATATTTAAAGTGGTTTCAACCATAAACAAACAAATTAATACAACATCAATCACTTGCAACCAGCAAACAAACATCACATAAAATCAACACACATCAATTTTCATTCATATCAAACAAAACAAATAGTTGTTCGGGTTCAACTTTAAATTGTACAGGATGGAAAATAAACTACTTAGTGCATCATTTACTCAACAGTCTTTGATGAAACCAAATAGATTATTTATTCACCCAACCAATTTAAAGTATCCTTACCTAAACAACTGTAAACCAAAACAAACAACAACTCCAATAGATCCAGTTAATTTTAATTAATTTCATTTCATAATATTTGTTGTTTGATTCCTTTACATTCATATAATGGTTTATCCTTTTTATTTACATTTTTTTCCTGCAGTTTCATTTATTTGCAGTATTCATCTTTCTGCTTATTTTCAAAATAAATAACTTCAATCATTTACTTAAGTTTAAATTTCTTGCTTACAATACTTGCCTCTATTATATTTAATTAGTAGTATTTCAATTATACTTGAGTTTATAACACTACAACACCAAATTCTTATTTATTAAAGAATTACATTAATTACTTTCATTACCTCAAGTTTATTTCTTGTATAATATCTATTGCATTTTCTTATTAACATTTCAATTTTTTATATCTTTTGGTAAGTTATATATGCTTTTAAGGATGCAATAGAAGGTTACCCAAGTTTATTTCTATTTCTTTTATTTAACTAAATGTTCAATAACATTATTCTTCGTTTCATAGGTACAGTTTCAAATAACCTTTAATTTCATTCATAACGTAGCATTAAATTCCTTATTTAAATTAAAGGCTCCAATTATTAATTGGTTACATTCCATTTCACTACAATAATTAAAACTATTAATTAATCGGAACTTAAGAATTAAATACCAGGTTAAATTTCAAATCAGTTTAAAGATAATAGATAAAGGGTTATACTTAAAACTTATATATCCAGTTATAATTAAAACAAATTTTTTTATTTGATTTATCAAAACAAATCTGCAGTAAACTACTACAGCGGCCTTCCCACTTCGAAACTCGAAAATGAATGTCGGTGATGCAGCCGCCATCACCGAAATTATTTTCCAACGACAGAGAAGGAAATACAAAACTTATTTTTCCAAAATCTTCTTTAAAACATTTCTTTCAAATTATATTGAAATATTTATATCAGAAAATACTTCTAAATAATATTATCATTATATTCCAAAATCACTCAAAAGAAATTTTCAAAACCCCGAAACTTAAGTTCTAAATTCCCAATTTTCATTTATTTTATTTTCAATCTTATTTCAACTATTATTTAAAAATTTCATTACCTAACCACCAATATAATACAACCAAATATAACCTTTATAAAAATTTCCTTTATATATATTTAGAAAATATAATAGGCAAAATTATTTCATTCACCTATATTAAAACCAAATATTATGTCGGCATGTCCTATTAAGTGTTTAGAAATCCCTATTGATGTCATAGCGTCCCATGCACCAACCAGAATTTATAAATTCAAAACGGAACAAATTAACACAATATTCAAAACTTTTTATAACACTAACAAATAGGCTCTCTCATATATATACACTCAGCGAGTTCCGTAGGGTACTACTACCCTATTAATAAAGAGTCAGACTCCACAAAGCTAAGGTTTATCGCTAAACCTCGCTCTGATACCAGATGTAACATCCCGCCTTTTCACACGATTTAAATCGACGATAAACCACACACGTCAGACTTAAACCATACAGAAGGGCGGTATGTTATGGGGTAAATAAGAAAACAGAGAAAGAAAACAACAAAATAGAATCTTGCAGCGGAACTATAAAATATAATAATCAAATATACAGTTCATTAAGCTGTTTTACAAAACATTTGATTATATTTATACAATACATATCAGAGTACACATACCAGAGAATAATAATTAATGCAGCGGAATTTAGTGGTGTAGTGGAATAATATAGTAGATAATAATAGTATAAATCTTCGTCTTCATCCTCTAGAGCTAAAGTCTTCAAATCCTGAAATGCTCAGGCTGACCCGAGCGAATTGAAAAGATAAAACACTCGAGTCGGAACTAAAAGATCTTATGTGAGTTAAATCAATAGAAATAAATATGAGTGTAACGGCGTCAGAGATGTTTACGGGATTTGACATCTCTTATCCAATGTCTAACGTGAGTGCGGTAACTCAAGAGATGCTCGGGATTCACATCTCCTAAGGATACGTTAAACTATTTACAATGTAGTATATTTTGCTATTATAATAAAGTTTAATAGTAAAGTAAACTTACTTTGTAATAGCGTTAAGGGGTTACCCATATAGCCCTTAACACAAATAATGCCAATAGTCTATACAGTACCGTAATACCTCCTGATCGGGAGGCTACCAGAGGATACTCCATAGGTACGACACAAATAGAAACTCGTACAAGGCGCGATAGGGTAGGTGACATGGCACAACTAAGCAATGCCAGGGTAGATATACCAATCATGCATCCGGGCTGGTGGTAACGCGTAGCAGCTACTACCGCCCACCTCGAACAACACCCCCAAAATCAAAAATCAAAAGTGGCCACCGAATCAAATCCAAATGTCAAAGTATAATATCGAAGGTGTGCGTCCGATCAAAGGAATGACCTCATTGGTCCGAGAATCGCTCCTATTTTAGCCACCTTATGCCAACTCACGGGAGTCGGGTCCACGTATTTACCTCCAAGGAAACGCCGCCACCGTCCTACTTCATTCTGGAATCTCCACCGCGTACACGGTTGTTAAAGTGGTTTTCGGGGTTGGCAGAGAGTATGACAACTTCCGATCCCGGTCTCTTCAACAACCTAACGTTATTATAACACCGCGATCAATTTAAAATAATTATACTTCAAAACCAGAATAAATATTTCATTTCAAAACCATTAAAATATGATATCATTTTCGTTTTAAAACCCAAATCAATATGATATCATTTTTATTTCAAATATATCCTTTTTCTAAAATCATAGCACTTTCAAATCTATATACCTTGAAACCCATAGCTTTGAAACATAACTTCAATTACTTAAATGGTTTAAATATTAAATTACTTTATATAATAAAATAGCTTCTTTAATTTCATAAATAAATTACAAATTCAAATTTGAACCTCCAAATAAACCATTTCAAATTTCCATATATTTCAAAGCTTTAAATATTCCACCATTTCAAACTAATTCTTTGATAATTCCATATATATATATCAAATTCAATTGCTATTATTTAGATTTGAAACATTTACTTAATAAATCCCATATAAATGAAGTAAAACTTTTTAACTTCAAACAACTGGATATTCTTTCAATTTATTTAACTTCATAAATTCATTTATCTCAACTTCATATTCATTTAAATTACTTTAAACCAAATCAAGTTATAAGAATCATATCCATTTAAAATCTCCATTTTTATTTAAATTCCAGATAAAAATTTGTTCAAGTGCAATTCTTAAATAATTCAATTTAAACCAATTTCATATTTATCTCCCAATTTAAATTTCATTTAAGTCAATTAAAAACTCTATATATACGATATCTCAAATAGGTACTAAACCATAGAATATAAAACAATCAAACTCCATTATTAAACTCATTTTTTATTAAACAATTTTATACATAGCTTAAATTCAAGGATTTAACTATATATATATAAAATAATATTTATATAACATCAAAATTGAGTATTTATTAAACCGTGTATTCCTTTCCAAAACCATAGAAAAATCATTTCAAAATATTATATATATATATATATATATAGACCGGAGGTGTCTGTATATAATTTTCTATCCTATGGTCAAGTGATACGGATATTGAAAGTGTACGTGTAGTACTAAGGATCGTGTAATATGGTATATAAATGCGGAAACTGATAATAGCAGTAAAATAAAAATTAAAGTAAGCACACCAGGAATTTTTATACTGGTTCGAACTTCCTGTTCTACGTCCAGTCCCAGAATACCCTCTGGATTTAAACTAAACACCTCACTTCACCCGGAGGAATAGGTATACGACACCTGAGCAGCCGAACAGGAATTTTTCCGCCTCAACAGCCGAAGAGGACTTTAACTTCAATACAAATAGTTTGTTGACGAATGCGTTCTGAATAACACTGATTGTCTTTTGATAGTACAATGTTCCTATAATCAAATCCTCAAGAGTATATATGTGTGTGAAGATTTAGAAGGAAGATAATTACGTAGAATCGAAGTTTATGATTTAAATCAAGGATTCTAGTGATATTAAATAAGAATGAATGCTTTTATTTGCAGAAATAAATAGAGAATAGATTTCAGAATTATAAACAAGAATCGGTGATTGTAGAAGTGATTTGATCATGTTTATATAGTTGTAGAATAGTTACAATCTTTCATGAAGTGTTTCAATCAAAATTTGTGTCCGTATCTCTTTAATTGAGGGACGTGTCTCTTCATGAAACAGTCGCAACTCTTCAGAAAACTAGCCGTTTGTATGCAGGTAGGTCGACCGGAGAAACTGGCCGGTCAGCTGAGTTTGAAATCGTGTATAAAACAGAGAGTATCTGTGCACTGACTACAGGGTCGGTCGACCGAATTTTCGGGTCGGTCAGCCGACCTGTAGTTATATGCACAGTGTACACTTATTTGTGTATAAATTATTTCGTGTGTGCATGTGACTACTTGAGGAATGATTTTAACAATATTCTAAGACTAAATAATTTAAAATATTCATAATAAATTCTGGATTGTAGTCTTGTCTCCTTTGTAGTGCATAATATACACTTATTCTCTTTTTGTTGCTTTCGTCGTATGATATATGAAGCTTGTGTCATGAATCAAAACTCTTGAATCAACAGATATTTATCATTTCAATCCGCAATTTAAAAATAAAAATGCGGCTGTATATCATTTCAAACTGCAATCCCGAATCAAAAATGACAAATCAATAAAGAACTTGCAGATTATGATGATATAAATAAAGCATCCATTCATCCATCATAAAATCATACATCCATCACAATCATCATCCAAAACAATCAATCAATATGAATTTATAACTGATAATACATAACAGGTAATTAATTGGCAGTTATATTCAATAATAAATTAAATAACTATTTAATTTAAATAAATGCAATTAACTGAGATGATGATTAAAAATATACCAAAAAAATCATAAATAAATGCATAATCACAACCAAATTTAATTTAACAAACAGAAGAAATTTTAGAAGTTGTGAGTGGGTTAAAACACTCACCTTTGATTTTAGCCCATAAAAATCCAAACAGAAGAGCAAACTCAACAACCTCCAAATTCAACTAAATCAATTTCATATTGTCCGGAATATAAATTTGAATCCAACAGAAGAAATCGCGCGTGAATCAAAGTTTATATGCAAAAGATATTCATGTTACAAGAAATATTATTAAAATAAAAATTAGTACGCGTTAAAAATATATATGAATAAACAAATTTTAATACTTACATTTTCTCATGATGAGGCTTCAGGAAAAGATTGAAGAACAACTAAGATGAGGACAGAGAGTGTAAGAAAAATGAAAAAGAATCATTTTTATAAAAGAATGCTTTTGGATTTGCAAGAATAAGAGCTTTTGAATATGAGGTGTTAGGAGAAACAAAATGTAAAAGAAGAAATAAGATGTAGGTTATTTATAATTAGGAAACGAATATGCAGGGACAAAAATAAATGTCACGTTTTATTATTAAAGCTTCAGGCATTAATAATAGATAAGGAAATGTAAGTAGGAATGGAAAAGTTTGCAAACGAAAGTAGAATTTTGTACGCATTTAGGTTTTTATCTACGCATAATAAAATATTTATACTTACCATAAAAATGAAAACGTTCAATTTTGATTTCTCAAAATGATCTTTTATTTCCATTAAAACACCCTTTTTTGTTTAACACAAAACGTGCATTTCTTTTATTAAATCTATTAATTGCAATCAACGTTTCCTTTCCTTTTAATTGAAATATTTGAATTACATTAATTGCAGTTACTTACAAAGTTAAATTTTAAAACAGACAACTAAAATGGATAAAAAAGGAACAATTGTTTGTTTAAACACGTTTATAAATTTATTATTTATACACAAGAGTAATAAATAGATTATTTTCCTATTCTTGTAATCAGTATGTAAGCTAAAACACGGTTCAAATAAGCATATATTTCTTTCTTTAAATGCAATCTTTCTATTCTTTATTTTAATGAAATTAAACCAACATTCACAGACGAAACATTCATTTTATTTGATCTAATTTTTTTTTCATTGAATTAAAACTTTCCTTATATTTTCACAAAACATAATATGCTTTTAATTGCACCTATTACAATTTGTATTCTCTCCCCTATTAATTGAAAATTTTCAATTACATTAATTTCAGTTGATTAAGTATCAAAATGGGCTAAATGAATGTAATGAGAAGTAGAACGATTACTTCCTATCAATTAAATATATTAATATTAAATTAATGAATCACCTTTTTATTCAATATTTATAAACTAACCAATTCATCCTTTTTAATCACTTGGACTTTTACCATGATTTAATACAATTTTATATGATAATTCAATATTGGTTATAACACTTATTACAGTGTTCAATTTCCCTATAATCAAATCCATATTCTTAACCCATCTAGTTATTCATCTGATTTCATTTTGTGATATAATTATTATGGTTTATACCATAGTGCATTAATATCCTTATTTAATCTTAATTTTAAATAATGTAGTAATTAATTTCATTCACGATAAATTCAATTAATTATAATTTTTTCAATAAATTAACTTGATTTAACTCCAAATCCTTTTTATCTAATCAATTATTATTTAATAAACAAAGATAACATTTGTTTATCCTTTATTACATTAGTACGTTTAAATTTTCATCTTTCCTTTGTATTGACTACCCTATTTCCATGTTATTATTTTCTAACAATATACAGACTAATTGCGATTAACATTATAAATTAATTCATTTACTTGGGTTCATACTTTCCATTATATCGATTACTACACTATGCATAAATTTACAATCCTATTTATTTCATTATTACATTCACCCTTTCCGTTACAATTCTTAAATACTTCTGCTTTTATTAAATTACCGTTAACTTTATTATTGTTATTCCATTAGCTAATTAAGTAATTACATTCGTTTCTTACGTTTCAACATCATAACCAATTATAACCGATTCCAATATCTCACTTGACTTTTCCTTTCAAATTTCCACTTATTAAGTTTTACATTAACACATCTTTGTTTCCATTTCTTAAATTTACCAATTTACTACTTATGAAAAATTTCACGTTTCTATTTATTTATTTATTACATACCTACCTTTAGTCCTTGCATTAATTCTCATAAACATTACATTATTGATATCCAAATTTGATTTAGTAAACCAATTTGTTACAACTTCACCTGCATTAACACTATTTCCCTTATTTTGGTTATTATTTCATACGTAGGTACACGTTTACATTCCTTTATACTATCTTATGAAAACAATATACATTTCTAATACTTTATTACATTTATTGTTACTTTAAATTTACATTAACAAAATGTTAAAATTAAGATTTATTGTAATTGGTTACTAAAGTTTATTTGACACATTAAATAAATAAAAACTTATATTAATTGTCACCTATTTGCTTCCATTTGCATTTAAAAGTTTGTTACCTATTAACCCAGGTTATTATTCTACATATATAACACTAATTTTATTCCATCACCATTTATTCATCATTTTTTCATTGATTAATGCAACCTTTACATTTATTTTCTTATATTTTAATTTATTACCAGTTATATCCTCTTACATTGTTTTTAATTATTGTAAATTCATTCAATTTATGCAATATAGCTTTAATTAACTTACATTAACATGATCGCCTTAATTTACATTCAGTTACCCTTAATCCATATATTATTTCACACATTAATACACTGATTGCATTTGTTTTTATTATATTCTATTTAAAACTATGCCATAAAATTTGAATTATTTTATTAAGTTGGAATGTTCATTCTTTCCAACCAATCACCATTTATTACATTATAACTTTACAATTTTAAATAAATTCATTAATTGTCATTTTATTCATCCTATAAATTATTATTAACCATATTAGTATTGTTACGTTTTAATTCACTTATTATTTCATTAAAAAGTTACACAAATTTATTTCTCCAAATATTAAATCATAAAGTCCTATTTAATTTACCATTGCTACATTTCCTTTTTACGTTTGCTTCATTATAAGCTATAAAAATTTTGTTTCTACTAAATTTAATTACTCAATTTTAAAAAAAATAACCAAACTTAATTAAAAATCTACGGGTCGTTACAGAAGCGAGCCAGACCCTATAATAGCCAGTTACTACCCCCAATCATCGAAGTAGGTCCTATATATTATGACACATAAACCAAACTTTAATGTCTCACGTTAGTCTGACTATTCGTAGGCATTGGTATCTAGATTAAATGGGCAGACTTACCCTGCATAACTGGGACTAACCTTACATCCTCTGTGGATACTTATTATAGGTGAAGTCTCACATCAGGCGTAAAGTCACACTATTGGTTGTCAGATTAGCTAGGCATACTTCCTTGTGATTTTGATTAACCTCGCATCTCTGTAACTTAGTCATAATTTACACTTCCCTAACCATACTACTATACCTCATCGCATTCTACTAATGCTATAAAGAAAGTTACTTTATTCCGCCACTAATCATAATCATCCATAACTTCCATAATATAAGGCCTCAATTTTAATTATTAAACTTTTTACTATGCGGTAATATGTTTTATATGTTGTTCACACGCTAGTTTATTTTTATAAAAATGTAACTAAAATATTCCTAGACCTGCGGACATTACATTCTATATTAATCGTCAAATATCAAAACTTCTAATTTATACAAGTCTAATTCCATACCATAAATTCAAATTAGCAAATATCATTAGCCCAATAATAGACTAGTATAAAAAATAGAGTCAATTATCTAACTTATTTTATACTAAAATAGTAGATACAACATCAACAGAATATACAATTCAATCTTTTGGCATTCTATTCAACTTCAACATAAAAATGTAAATAGGGTTCATATTTAAATTACGGAAATAGGCAATGCAAACTACGAGTAGGAGAATTCATATTTTACACACCATTTTCTAACTTTTAGAGCCCTCAATCATATCAAAAGAGAAAACAAGAAGTGGAATAGAATGTAAAATATTAAAAATGCAATAACTACACAAATTCAATTATTTTAATATAGAATAGTTGAGATTCCGAAGTATAAGAACTGACATTTTGCTTTAGGTAAATTTTATGGGTCTAGATTTGAAGTTTTCATGAATCAAAACTCCCCAAGGAATATATCAAATCCAATATTGTACAATTACTAAAATGAGAAAAATTAAGATTTCAACTCATAGATAATTCCCAACTTTCTCCTTTGTATTTGAATACATTTGCTTCTTTTTCTGTATTTAGACCTCTTTTTTCTAAAATAAACAATGATTGGATAGTACATTAATTAGATTCAGAATTAAGGAATAGGAGGAAAATAGAATTAGTAATTGAATATTAATATCTAAAATCCCTTGCCTGAAGACCTTAAGAAATTTTTTAATGGCATGGAAGAAAGAAACTGATAGAGCTCCACTTACGTTCTAAAATAATTTATGAATAAAAATGAGGTGGCTAGGCTCTTATTTATAATGGTTAGAAGTCACCAGAACCATCAGATTTAAGTCGATTTAAAATAATAAAATCTAATATGGTCCTAACCTAAACAATCCTAGCCACTACAACACTTACCTGTCAGCCCTTCCTAACTAGGTGGCTTTGGATAGGCAATCTACCGATTGCCCATATATAGAAATGTTTTATTATTACCGTTTAATTATTATTTAATTCCTTAATTACTTTTTAATGTTAAAGTTTTATCAAACCCATTTCTAATGACATTAGTTTTCAAAATTCAAATTCTTAACATCAATTATAAATTTGAATTCCATTTTAATTTTGTAAAAACTAAAAACATCAAACTTCAATAACATCTTCATCTGAGCTCTGATTCCAAAACTTTATATACCAAAATTGATCAGAAAATCATCAAGAATGCAATGGCATAACTTTCAAGGATAAATTCCATCTTCTAGAAAATTTAACTTTTAGCATTATTATTAATTATAGTTTTAATTAATTTTTATTGGGTGTTGCATCTATCATCACTTGTTCCTGAATCATTTGATATGTTTGAGTTATGTCTCAAAGTTAAGATTGTTAGATCCTCAATTCTTGGATTTTAATGACAACAACTGTACAATTATGTCAATGAATCTCTAAGCTAATTTGTTGGTATATGAGCATCGAAAAGAGATAATCAAATACGTTCAAAATGAAGATACACAGTACAAAATGATGAAAGAATGTGTATAGAGATACAAGAAGAGGTATATATGATAGAGTCAAGACGAAGGTGACAAACAAAGTATTATTAGTCATAAAGTGTCGTGTCTAGAGTTTACAAATGTTAAAATCTTCTCAAAATGATATACACACAAGTACATTCATTTTTTAGATGAAAAATCAAGTTTTCAAAAATTGCATGGAGCGGGGCTCAAACCCGGGTCTCTAGTTTAGAAGTCAAGTGCTCTAACCAAATGAGCTATGATACTTTTTGTTAGAGGCTAAATTCAGACGTCTGAAATACTTCATTCAGACGATTGAATGCTGAAACAAAATTATTGTTCCATAATATTCAGACGTCTGAATGAAAATATTCAGACGGTTGAATTAGGCCAAAAACAACCTATATCTTTGTTGTTTGCGTTTCAACTTAATTTAGAAGTCTGAATTATTTTATTCAAACTTCTGAATATTTCTCAACAGCTTTTTCATGAATAGACGCTTCTCTTCATCGAAGAGAAACGTTTTCAAAATCAACGGTTACGCCTGTTCTTTTCAATATAACTTTTCATATATGGTTGCAACTCTTTATACACTATATATAGATTACAGAATTCAACAAACATTTAACTGAAACCAAATTAACTTTTGGCATTCTTCAATTTTCATCTATTCTCAAGCTTTCAAATTGCACTCAAATTGCTTACGTACTTTGATCTTTATCACTTTATCTTACACAATTCACAAAGCACATCACACTATATATCATAAAGGAGAAGATTATAGGAAGATTGTAGTTAATTGACTTATCAGTGTTATTTAAGAACACACTATCGTCAGATATATTTGTTATTTGTAAAGAAGTCCTTTTCGGTTGCTCAGGCATTTGAAGTCCTATTCGGTTGCTTAAGGGGGTGAAGTCCTTTTCAGTTGCTCAAGTAGTGTAAACCTGTTCCTCCGGGTTAAGTGAGGATTGTGTTAGTAAAATTCTAGAAGGAGTCTGGGACTGGACTTAGAATGATGCTCCGAACCAGTATAAAAACCTTTGGTGTCATTTACTTTACTGCATTTACTGTTTATTTGTTTATTCTACACAAGTAGTTTATCCATATTACTCGATCCTATAGTGTTGCTTCTTTTCGTTTGGTATCGGAGCTTGGTATTCTAGAGATCGTAACAACATCCTAGAATAAATGGCTACATAGAGATCTAATCAAGGCAATAAGAAGAGGAAGAGCAATATAGAAAAATCAAAGGAGCAAACAAACAAATGCTTCTGGAAAAAGATAATAGGTTAGAGATCTAACTTTCGATGATATGATAGAAATAAATTCAGAACTTCTAGACACTTTAAAAAGTCTTAAAAGAAAATATAAGGAAGCTCTGGAAAATCAGAAGAAAGCAGAATTTGAAAGAGATATGCTTAAAGACGAGAGGAAAATATTAGAAGATGAACTTGAGAAAATTCAAGATTCACTTTCTGACAATTCTCAACTCGTTTTATTACGTCAAGAAATCGAAGCTCAAAAAGAAAAGAATAATGCTCTAGCTTCTAAGAATCATGAGTTGAAAACAAAAATTAAAATTGTTGAGTTGGAAAACACTAGTCTCAAAACTAAGCTTGATGACATTACTAAAAATATTTCCAATTTTAATAAAGGGAGAGAAAATTTATCCAGGATTATTGAAAATTATCAACCTGCTTCAAATAAGAAGGGATTAGGTTATGTTAAGAATTCAAAAGCTCACAATGATAAAAGCGGTTTAGACTATAAACAAGCTAAAGTAAAAATAGTGCTAGATATGCATTCTTGTATACTAATTTTAGTGCTAGTACTAGTAACCAAGATAGTTTTAAAACCAATTATAATCACAATAGTACCTTGTTTAGAAATGATAGAAATTATTCTTCAAATACTAAGCTAATGACTAATAGTATTAAGATATGGATTCCAGCTAATATGATTGATCATGATAAACAACTTTATATTAGCAACTATTATAAGAATGTGATTTGTAATGAAAATTATATTTATAAAGGTTCAACCGTACCCAAATGCGTATGGTTTCCAAAGACCTAACCCCTCCGGACCCTAACATTGTAAGTGGGTACCGAAAATGATCATTATTTATTGCAGGTACTTGGAGAAACAAAAGGAAAAGGATAGGTTTTGGAATTTTAAAAAACGTTCCATGCGTTTAATAGAATTACGTCCTTATAATGAAATATGGACATCACCAAATGTGGTAAAATCTATTTTATTTTTCCTTCATAATTAATATTGAGTTTATCCCACTATTCACAAGATATTTTATAAATTTATTGTTTTATTACCTCATTCTTTTTTATAATGACAAAGGGGGGGGGGGAATTCATATGCATATTAATAGAGGGAGATATTATACTTAGAGGGAGATGTTATTCTTAGGGAGAGCTTTAAACATATTAATATTATTTTTTATATAGAATGAATATTTTTTAAAATTGTATAGTTGTCATCATTAAAAATGGGGAGAATGATAGATCCTCAATTCTTGGATTTTAATGACAACAACTATACAATTATGTCAAAGAATCTCTAAGATAATTTGCAGGTACACGAGCATCAAAAAGAGATAATCAAATATGTTCAAAATGAAGATACATAGTACAAAAGGATGAAAGAATGTATATGGAGATAAGAAGAGATATAAATGATAGAGAAAAGACGAGATGACAAACAAAGCATTATTAGTCATAGATTGTCATGTCTAGAGTTTACAAATGTTAAAATCTTCTCAAAATGATACACACACATATACATTCATTTTTTAAATGAAAAATCAAGTTTTCAAAAATTGCATGGAGCGGGGTCCAAACCCGGGTCTCTAGTTTAGAAGGCAAGTGCTCTAACCAAATAAGCAATGATACTTTTTATTACAGGCTAAATTCAGACGTCTGAAATACTTCATTCAGATGTCTGAATGCTGAAACAAAATTATTGTTCCACAATATTCAGACGTCTGAATGATATTGTTCAGACGACTGAATTAGGCCAAAAACAACCTATATCTTTGTTGTTTGCATTTCAACTTAATTCAAAAGTCTGAATTATTTTATTCAGACTTCTGAATATTTCTCAACAGCTACGCTTCTCTTCATCGAAGAGAAATGTTTTCAAAATCAATGGTTGAGCCTGTTCTTTTCAATATAACTTTCGTATATGGTTGCAACTCTTTATACACTATATATATATTACAGAATTCAACAAACATTTAACTGAAACTGAATTTACTTTTAGCATTCTTGAATTCTCATCTATTTTCAAGCTTTCAAATTGCACTCAAATTGCTTAGTACTTTGATCATTAATCACTTTATCTTCCACAATTCTCAAAGCACATCACACTATATATCATAAAGAAGATGATTATAGGAAGATTGTACTTAATTGACTTAATTAGTGTTATTTAAGAACACACTTGTAACGTTTGCGATTTTTCGTTGCCGAAAAACCGAAATGTTAGGGTTTAAGAAAGAAGAAAGAGGTAAAAGAAGAGAGATAAAGAAAGAAAAAGAAGAACAGAACAGCAACGGAAACAATATCAGAATCTCACAGTCGCAGCGGAACAACATATAATAGATAAATGAATAATCTTTAAAATAAAGAAATATATCAGTTATTACATTACATCACATTACATTATCAGAATTTACAACAACAATAGACAACAGAGTCAATACATCAATGGACAGTTATATAAACTTGTCCTCATACAGAATATACAGCGGAATAATAAATAGTATAATATCATATACAAGTGGTACATCTCGTATGCAGGTCGCCTCCTGAGCTCCATAGCACTCCAAAGTCCAGAATAACCTGATAAACCTGTCTCTTGACTGCCCGTGTGGAAATTGGGTGGCACCCAGAGTTTAGGAAGGGAACAATAAACTCCAGGTCAGTCATGGGACTGGTGTGAGAACTTAAAACAGTTTATTCATCTTTAAAACAAAGGATAGGATAATTTTTAAATAAATTCGCAATGCTTTTTAGAAAATGAGACTACCATAAGGCCTCCCCCGCACACACACAATGCAAACGCAGAATCGGAGGAGATTTCTCCTTATGATAGTCAAAGATGCTTGATACGCATAAAATGAAATCATTTTTTTTTTGATATTATTATTAGTGCATAGTGTAGAAAACAATTTCGAAGGTAGAATATAAATCTTAGCCAACATACGACCATTATCGTATGCCTACTATAGCTACTATGTTCAATAGCAGGTTACCGCCACATTCCATAGCAGGTAATACAACCAAAACCGTACAAGGCTCGTATTGTTTCTTTGGATTTCCAACAAATGGTCAGGCCAAGGAACTTCCTATTGCCACATGGAAACGCCTCTGGAATGACGTCCCGAGAACCTAACCGGATCTCTGCCAACACAAGGCCGGGTTACCCCTAACTGGGTAACAGCTGACACGAATATGTCATTCCGCGATCGTAACCGATCTATATCCGAGGATCCCTGATTTCCAACAACCACAAAGTAATAAATTTGCAGTAACCACATAGGTTAAGTATCTGGGCTCCATACCATGATACCACCTCCATCCAGAAGGAATGACATACACTAAAGGGGTACTACCACCTAATAACCTTGCCGCATTCTTCCTGTTTTGACCATTTCCGGGGTGTGAGGTCCGACGAAGTCTCGTCCACAAAGCCACGCTTTACAAAAGCAGTGATTTGGGTCAACAAATGATCAAAGCAATGATCATTAAGATAAACGATCAAACAAATGATCCTATCACAAATGATCAACCAATGATCATTTCACAGCATCACTCAGTATGCCACATTACCAATTCGGGAATGTATCACTAGTGACCATCAACTATATAACCTCTGGGCTCATACGTCTCAGAGAAGGGTGTTAAGCTAAGAGAATAAATTCTCCGCCACCAACAGAAATACATTTGATAGAAATCAGCTTTACATCTCAAATTGTAACGTCAGACATACAATCCATACAAGTCCGTTCGGGGATCGAACGGAACCGAAGGCACTTCCAAAGAAGCCCTTGCAATCCGGATATTCATTAATCGCGTTCGGACTTTCCGTCACTAAGGGTGATAAAACCTCTGTACCGGAGCTCAGCCGATGTAGAGTAACTCGACGGTAATCCATCCGTTTTCACAAATATCCGGTCTTCAACACCGGTCTTCAAATGCAATTCATAACGACGTATCACATATTCGGAGTGGGTTATACGACCCCATGGTCCTTTCCCGGTTAACCCGAATAGTGAGCGCTTATTTAAAAATAAGTGTGGCATCCAATTCAAGTAATTCACAACAAATACCTATTTAAAGGTAAATATTGATAGTCGGTTATTTAACTATCAATAAAGATGCGCAACATCACCAGATTCCAAATAATTTCTCAAATTATTTATTTTTTTCCAAAAATATCTTTACAAGATATAAAATTTTCCACACTTCAAAAATAAACAACGTTTATTTTGAAAACCAATTTTCCCTTTCCACTTATAAATTCCATAGTGAATTTATATTTCAAAATATCTACTGATCTACACTTTTCAATAGTTTTCAAATATTCAATTCCAATTTATCTTTAAAAAGATAAATTCTAAAAAAACGTTCCATTTCATATTGGAAAAACAATTTCATACTTATTTAAAAGTAAGTGATTCACACATATTATTTATTTTCACAATTTGAAAATATTCGGTATACTTAAACCATAGTTAAGTATATTTTTCATTCCTTAAGGAAAAACGTTCTTTTATTCACATTTACTTCGGTCAAAACGAATGTTGCGTAAAACATCGTTACGACGACCCAAAATCACTAGTATAGGGACTCGAAATTAAATAGATATATAAATCCCAATACTATACAAAAATATTTCCTTTCGGAAATCATTTACTATAACAACAGTGTTATAGTCCATTATTTCCTTATTTTCTCGAAAACGTCTATTTCAACAATGAATGTTGAAATATACGACTTCCTTTCCTTCTATTTCTCGAAAACGTCTATTTCAACAATGAATGTTGAAATCTATGTTTTCGATACTTGATGCATTTTAAAACATCTTTAAATCGTTTTAAATTCTATTTAAAACATCCTTTTCCCAAAAGATATCCATTTTATTTAACGATATATTCACTGTTCAAAAACGTGAATATAACTCCTTCAACAAATTCTATATTCAATTTATCAAATTCCATTTATTTCCGAACTTATAACAATGTTTATAAATTCCATCTCTATTTATAAACTTCAATTTACTAATCTCTTTTATTAAATCCAATTCAATTTATGTAACCCAATTATAAACCAAAATCTATATTATAAGTTGAATACTTATAATATTATTTATTTACCAAATCGTTCCTTTGAACTTCACAAATTTTTAAATCTTATTGCTTATAAGATTTCTTTATATATTTTCTTTCAATTTCAACTTATATATATAAAAAAATTCTTTTATTAACTGTTTCTATCAGTATCCCATTTAAATGCCCAAAAGCCAGTTTATAGGTTAATTTCCTATAAAACTTTTATTTTCAACATCTATTCATTTGATAACTTTCACAACTTATAAATCTATAAATTTTAATGAAATTCATTTTATACATCAACCCAACACTTTATAAACCCGTTTCAGAATCCCAATAAATTTAGTTCACAAATATCCATTTATAAAATCTTTTATAGAAACCGATAATAAAATTTATCCAAAATCCCAATTTAACTATTTTATAACAATCTATGTATTTTAAAAAATTACCTTTTTCTCATATTTCATAAAAATGTTAATTTTTATAACATAAAAATTTATAAGTTTATTTATTTTAAAATGAATCAATACAAAAATTTAATAAAACATATTCTTTGAAAAATCACTTTAAAAAAACCCTTTTTAAATTCAAAATCGTTATTTTTTACTTTAAAAATGAATCTGATGATGCAACAGCATCGAATAGTCAATCACGGCACAAATATCATATATCGATATGATAATCAATAACCACACAATATCTATAATCATATAAATATTTGTGAGGAATCCAGTTGGATCCCTCCAACCTGTTTCCCTGCATCCACAGACGTTAGCACAATACCAATTCCACTTCAAGGTGGAATATCGCGGTATATGGGATTTATAAAATATTATCCGCTTAATAGGCGGCGCAATAGGGTCTCATCCGCTATACAAGGCGGGAAATCAATTCCAATATATACATATGCCAATATATATATATTGCTATATATAGTATATCCTACTATATCTACTATCACAATCAAACAGCAATCAATAATTGCAATCATCATTCAAAAATTTTAAATCTAACTATTTAAAATTTAATTCGATCTGTTCGATTGAGTGAGGAGTTCTCACCCTGGTTTTATTTTCGGTTTCAGCGTTCGTTTCGAATAAAATTAAACGAACGTTTAATTTTACCCGAAATTCAAACGAGCTCCAATCGCCTCCAATCCAGCTCCATCGCGTAGAGCTCGACAATACGTTTCCAACGCAAGTCGTTTCGTAAAATTCCGACCTCGCAGCAACAAGTTACACATTTTTAAACATTCACGAATTTATAATATAATTCAATTTACATTTAATATTTTATTTACCAAACCCCTAACATCTGGACCGCATATTTTCAAAATCAAATCCGGACCGCATGATGCATCTCCTCCCTCCCAGGTTGTTTCTCACGCAAGCAAACCCACTTCCACGTTCAATCTTCGATGGCTGCACCCCCCTCCACGCATCCAGACCACATCACTCGGCCACCATACGAAAGCCCATCACCAGAGGCCCCCACGCTGGCTGACCGCACCCCCCTAGCACTGCCGTCGCCTCGTATTTCGTGCTCGAACACACGGCCTTTGAGCCCAAATTCCCATTGATCCACAACTCCGTTTCCAATCACAACCGTTGGATTGGTAGATCTCAGTGTGCTCTACAATCTTCTAGTTAGAAGATTCTTGTAAATGTTGATGGATGAAGAGAAAAGAGGAGGAGAAGATGATTGAATTTCGGCCATTAACCCATAACTGGCGGCCGGCTTCAACTAGGGTTTTATATTATTATTATTTTCTTGTGAATGAAGACCATTTATAGAGAATAAATGAACACTATTCATCCGGGTTTCTAAAACTCCGATTTACGCACCGAGACTGACGTTTCTGGGGTTTATCCCGCGTTCCGGACACAATGGAACAGGTTTCGGAAGCTAATTCGATCATCTGTGCGAGATATGGAATTAAACGATCAATTTGAATTAAATCGATTTAAACCGATTTCGAGGCGTTTTAATTCGTACCGGACAAACGGTAAATCCAATCGTCTTGAAATTTAAAATCTTACAATAATATCACATTATGGATCCGATGAAACTGGTTTCGTCGAAATCCGAGACCGTTTGAAAAATGACTACTTTAACTCGCCGAATTAATATTAAAAACAATTCGATGCGTTTCGAGCTGCCACGGTCAAACGACAACTCCGACTGCTACGAAAATTGAAATCCGATAATAACTAACTATTACGGATCCAAATGGAACTGGTCTCGTTCAATTATGAGACTGTTCAAAAATTGGCTATTTTTCAGTCGATAATTAAATATTAAAATATTCAATTTTCACAAATTAACTCCAAAATCAATTTTAAAAGTTCTGTAACATTTCTATAACCCCAATATGGTATAAAAAAATTTTCCAAATCATTTTCAATCATATTAACTTGATTTTTTTTAATTATTTATGGAATTTAACTTATTAAATTATTGATTTAATTGTCCAATTAAATCCAGAAATCCGAAATAAAATTATTCGACTTAAGAATTTCATTTATTAATATTTAAAATTAATTAAATATTCAAATTTTAATTATCAAATTTTCTGGGTCGTTACAATCTTTCCCCCTTAAAAGAATTTCGTCCCGAAATTGCAAATTAAGGAGAATGATCCTAAACCGTTTATTATTTTTCATAATTCAAATAGTTTTATCAACTTTCTAACACAAATCTTTTTATTAAAGATTCATTATCATTTCAATTAGCTTTCAAACTTCAATTATAAATTTCAAAGAACATTGTTTACTTAACAATTCAAATTTAAATTTCAAAATTTCTCAAAAAAATTTCCAACACCCGAAATTTTCGAAAAATTTCGCCAGCGTCTCCTTTGCGCGGCTCGATCGGTACGACTACAAAACGGCACTACAGCCCCTAAGAATCAAAAAGAAAAGAGAAAGCCAAGTGGCTGGAGAAGAAAATCACCAAATCTCATACTGAAATTGAAATACGTACCTTTTTGTCGAGCAATTCAATTTTTTATCTTTGAAATCAAAATCCCAATTCCATTTCTTTTAATACACCTGTATAACCTGCTAGTAGTAGTATCCAATTCCAACATTCAAATCATTTTGCACATTCCATTTCAAAATTTTCAATATATACTACTTATACCATCTTTAGCTTTACTATTGAAGTTACATATCCAATTTCATTCATTTTCAATCAATTTTACATTTTCAATTACATTTGGAATTCCTAAAGTTTCAATTCATCTTTAGTTGCTTACGACCAATTCATATGCCATTTTCAATTTAATTCAATAGTTTACAATTCATTTTCTTCATTCTATTCATTTCTAAGCAAAACGAATTCATATTCATTCTAGTTTATAACTAATTTAAATTGATACCAATTCAATTTATTTTAATTTTCCAATTGATTCTATTCAATTTAATTTACATTCCATATTCATATTCATTCCATTTGAAATTATTTCACAAATTAATAAATTATCAAGTTAATTTACTTGAATTCAATCCACTTTATTTTATTTTCCAATTTTGGATTTTTATTCAACTTGATTCAAATCAAATCTCATTCCAATCAAATTTCAAATATTCTATAAGTTATCAACTTATTTTCATTCCAAAACAATTTAACAACAATACCTCTTTTGGAAACCCGAAAATGAACACCGATGATGCCGCGGTCATCATTGGAATTATTTTCCAGCGACCGAAAAGAGTTTAGAGCTTTTCATTCCTTCAAAACATTCTTCAAAACCTTTGAAATTCATTTTCAAATCAAAAAGGAATTTAATTTCTAAAATCTCCAAATCCTTTAAAAAAAACATTTCCCAAACTTCTTTGGAATTCTATTTATAATTATAAATCACATTTATAATTTACATTCTCAAATTTCATTTGTATATGGATTTCATTTTCTTATCTTTTTATCTAAATTTTCGTATAACAATGACTTCAATTATATTTCAATTTCAATGGTAATAGTTTAATATTATTACCACCTAACAACCATGCATCCATATACTACAATAGTTTATAAAGATAATTTTCTTTATCTACAAAAACAGTTTTGGGCAAAAATTATTTCATCTACCCTATTTTTTTTTTAAAACAATACTGTGTCGAATTGTTCTATTCAAGTGTTTAGAAACCCCTTCGATCCAGTTGTACAGACTGTGCCGACGAAGGTTCATATGCCACTCAATAAACCAATCATCACAATATAAAACAAATTTTATATTCACTAACAAATACGCGCTCATATCTATTAGTACACTTAAACTCATTCTAGAGTACTGCTGACTCTATCTCTAATGAGTGACACCCAACAGAGCCATGGTTGTCGCTTAACCATATGCTCTGATACCACATGTAACGTTTGCGATTTTTCGTTGCCGAAAAACCGAAATGTTAGGGTTTAAGAAAGAAGAAAGAGGTAAAAGAAGAGAGATAAAGAAAGAAAAAGAAGAACAGAACAGCAACGGAAACAATATCAGAATCTCACAGTCGCAGCGGAACAACATATAATAGATAAATGAATAATCTTTAAAACAAAGAAATATATCAGTTATTACATTACATCATATTACATTATCAGAATTTACAACAACAATAGACAACAGAGTCAATACATCAATGGACAGTTATATAAACTTGTCCTCATACAGAATATACAGCGGAATAATAAATAGTATAATATCATATACAAGTGGTACGTCTCAATATGCAGCTCGCCTCCTGAGCTCCATAACACTCCAAAGTCCAGAATAACCTGATAAACCTGACTCTTGACTGCCCGTGTGGAAATTGGTGGGCACCCAGAGTTTAGGAAGGGAACAATAAACTCCAGGTCAGTCATGGGACTGGTGTGAGAACTTAAAACAGTTTATTCATCTTTAAAACAAAGGATAGGATAATTTTTAAATAAATTCGCAATGCTTTTTAGAAAATGAGACTACCATAAGGCCTCCCGCACACACACACAATGCAAACGCAGAATCGGAGGAGATTTCTCCTTATGATAGTCAAAGATGCTTGATACGCATAAAATGAAATCATTTTTTTTTTGATATTATTATTAGTGCATAGTGTAGAAAACAATTTCGAAGGTAGAATATAAATCTTAGCCAACATACGACCATTATCGTATGCCTACTATAGCTACTATGTTCAATAGCAGGTTACCGCCACATTCCATAGCAGGTAATACAACTAAAACCGTACAAGGCTCGTATTGTTTCTTTGGATTTCCAACAAATGGTCAGGCCAAGGAACTTCCCATTGCCACATGGAAACGCCTCTGGAATGACGTCCCGAGAACCTAACCGGATCGCTGCCAACACAAGGCCGGGTTACCCCAAACTGGGTAACAACTGACACGAATATGTCATTCCCCGATCGTAACCGATCTATATCCGAGGATCCCCGATTTCCAACAACCACAAAGTAATAAATTTGCAGTAACCACATAGGTTAAGTATCTGGGCTCCATACCATGATACCACCTCTATCTAGAAGGAATGACATACACTAAAGGGGTGCTACCCCCTAATAACCTTGCCGCATTCTTCCTGTTTTGACCATTTCAGGGGTGTGAGGTCCGACGAAGTCTCATCCACAAAGCCACGCTTTACAAAAGCAGTGCTTTGGGTCAACAAATGATCAAAGCAATGATCATGTAACATCCCGCCTTTTCGCACACTTTAAACCGACACACGTGACAATTAAAAGCATACGCAAGGGCGGATTGTTATGGGGTAAATAAGAAAAACAGAGAAGAAATAAAACAAAATAGAATCTCACAGCGAAAGGATAAAATATAATAATAAATATACAGTTCATAAACGGTTACAAAACAGTTAATTCTTCTTTATACAATAAATATCAGAGTTACACATACCAATACAAACAATGCAGCGGAATAGAAAGAGTGTGGTGCAATACTATAAATAATATAATACGGATTCTTCGTCTTCGTCCTCCAAAGCTAAAATCTTCGATCCTGAAACGCTCGGAACTGACCCGAGCGAATTTGAAAAGACAAAAACACTCGAGTCAGAACTAAAAGATCTTATGTGAGTTAAATTAACAGAAATAAATATGAGTGCAGTAACTCAAGAGATGCTCGGGATTTACATCTCCTAAGGATCCGTTAAACTATTTACTATGTAGTATATTGCGCTATTATAATAGTGTCTATTTGTAAAGTAAACTTACTTTTTAATAGCGTTAAGGGGTTACCCATATAGCCCTTAACACAAATAATGCCAATAGTCTATACAGTACCGTAATACCTCCTGATCGGGAAGCTACCAGAGGATACTCCATAGGTACGACACAAATAGAAACTCGTAGTAAAGGCTCGGTATGGTAGGTGACACGGCACAACTAGGCAATGCCAGGGTAGATATACCAATTGCTATCCAGGCTGGTGGAAACGCGTAGCCGCAGTTACCGCCCACCTCGGACTAACTCCCCAAAATCAAAATATAGAAGTGGCCATTGAATCAATCCAAAATCAAAGTATAATATCGAAGAGGAGGGTCCGATCAGAGGAATGACCTCATTG
This sequence comes from Allium cepa, assembly GCA_030765085.1. Taxonomy (NCBI): domain Eukaryota; kingdom Viridiplantae; phylum Streptophyta; class Magnoliopsida; order Asparagales; family Amaryllidaceae; genus Allium; species Allium cepa. The sequence continues at coordinate 346,678,365 of CM060939.1, read as the reverse complement.
GCCTGAGAATCGCTCCTGTTTTAGCCACCTTATGCCAACTCACGGGAGTCGGGTCCACGTATTTACCTTACAGGAAACGTCGCCACCACCTACTTCATTCTAGAATCTCCACCGCGTACACGGTTAGTCAAAGTGGTTTTCGGTATCGATAGAGAGTATGTCCATATCCGATCCCGGTCTCTTTGCCAACCCATCGTTATTATAACACCGCGGTCATTTAAAAATAGGTTATACTTTAAAAATCAGAATAAACATTCCATTTCATAACCATGAATACGATATCATTTCAAAACCCAAAACCATATTTTATCACTTATCCCTAATATAATTCTTTTCCAAAATCATAATGCTTTAACTTCATAACGTCTGAAAATCAAATATTTTCAAAGCAAAATATTTTGAAAATCATAATTTAAAACCATAACTTCTAAAACTTGAATGGTTTGGACATTCAACGGTATATGAATTAAATGGTTTAACTTAAATGTTACTTTGTAAAGAAAATAGTTCTCATGGCTTTACAAATACATTTCTTTATTAAAGTCTAAACCAAAATTTATATTATCTCTCTCAAGTTCTAAAACCACTTCAATTTATATATATATATATATATATATATATATATATATATATGTATATATGTATGTATGTATATCCATTTGGAGTATTAATATTTCAACTAAAGTTGGATTTTATTCTTTCAACAAATCGAATGTTCTATTAATTAGTCTTGAATATTCACATAAATCCATAAATAAATAAAAACTCCAATTTTTAGTAATAAATATTTTTTTTTTCAATTCAAATTATACTAGAATATTCATTTCAATTTATCTTGGGAAAAATCCAATTATAAATATCATATCTTAAAATTTCCAAACTTAACATTTAAACATATGATATAAATTATCAAACTCCATTTTCTTAAAAAAAAATTCATTTTAATAAAGAGATTTATACACCTTTTAATTTCAAAAATTTCAACTTCATATGTATATATATATGGAAGAAAAATATTTATACAATATAAAATTTAAGATTATTATAAACCGTATTCCATCCAAACCATAGAAATCACATTAAAATAGTTATATATAGACCGCGGTGCCTGTATATAATTTTCTATCATATGGTCAAGTGATACGGATATTTATCATTTCAATCCGCAATTTAAAAGATATAAAATTTTGCGGTTGTATATCATTTCAAACCACAATCCCGAATGAAAGGAAATATGTATGATAATTTGCAATTTAATGATATACAATAAAACATCCATCAACATCACCCATCATCCAATCACAATCATCAAGCAATATCAATCAATAACAATTTATATTTGATAATATATAACAGGTAATAACTGGCACTTTTATTCAGATTAAATCTAACAACTATTAATCTAACAGTTTATACTCAGTAATAATCTATATAATTGTTAACTAGCAGTTTATAGGCAAACAAATAAATTCTAACTATCAATTAATACGCAATAAATAAATTAAATTAACAGTTAAATTTAATAAATGCAATTCAACAAATATGAGTGAAATAAACATGCCAAATACTCATAAATAAATTTCTATTCATTTCTAAAATTAACTTAACAAACATAAAAGCTTCTAGTAGTTGTGAGTGGGTTAAAACACTCACCTTTTGAATTTAAATCGAATTTAAATTCGATTTAAACCCAAAAATTCGCCCTTCTCGGAATTCGTCCAAACCAGCATCAGAACGTCAGAAATTCCGATACGATCCCAGCAAAACAAACCGCGCGTGAATCCGAGCTTGTATGCAAAAGTTATGAAAATTTGAAAAATGGAAAATTCTGGTCCTGGGTCGACTTCGGATTCGACTTCGGTGCGCCGCCTCAATTCCCCGGTGCCTGCTTGGAGTTTTCGCCAAAAAGACCCGGAGCAACCCGAGTCATTTTCTTCCTGACCCGAAGTTGCTCTAGGGTTTTCTCCCCTGAAACCCGAAGCGCGACCAGAAGCTGCTGCAGATCTGAATTTTTTTTTCTTTTTTTAAAATTTGAATTTTTTTTTGGAATTTGGGAATTAGGTTTTTTTTTCTGCCATTAGAATGAGGAGGTGAGAAGGAGATGTATGTATATAAAATGAAAATAAGGAGTGGCTAGGGTTTAATAGCTGGGTTTATATAGAGGGTTAGAGGTAGCGTAGATAGACCGTAGAATGAACGTGCGGAACAAACTATGGCCCAAAAGCCCGCTATGTCTCCGGAACGAAATTTCGTAAATCTATATATCCAAATAGGTAATTTAAAATATTCTGAACGCGATGGAAAAAGTTTCACGTCCAAATTTGATCGTATAAAGAAGTTATGCTGAAAACAAAATTTCCAAATTGATTTCAAATTTATTTTATTAAAATTGATTTCAAGGCGTTTCACGCCCGTACGATCAAACGACAAGTCCGATCGATACGAAACTTGAAACCCTCTAATAATTCACCGATACGGATCCGATGAAACTAGTTTCGTCGAAATCCGAGTCCGTGGCCAAAATGGCTATTTTTAATATTCATTAAATAAATTATAAAAATCCAATTTTTATATTAAATTCTAAAATTAGCCAAATTTTATTTCTTATATGATTCATAATCAATTGAAAAGATTTAACAGGTTTAGCTGTGAATTAAAAGTTGACAGTATATTAATTGCAATGTTAATTTCTACACTTTCTTATATTTAAGAATTTTATAAATTATATTCTCAAAACCCATACTTTAGATTTTTAATCTTTATATTCTCAACTTTCACCTAAAATAAAGATGCCATAAACATTAGTTCCTGATTCACATCATTATTCTTTAAGTCTAATTTAAATCTCAATAACGTAGTATTTAACGTTAGAATCCATTTTATTATGCATAAATTTCAAATTTTACTGACCCAAATTTTCTTCTTTTCATTCCATATCAATTGTCAATCCTATAAGAAAAATTAACATTAGTTTCATACTTATTACAAATAACTCCAATTTCTTCCAAATAATAATTACATAACTATTAAATATTAAATCCATTTAATTGCAATAAATTCAATTGATTGCAATTAATTTCCAAATAAATTTGGATCTTTATTTGGTTATACAAAAAAAAAATCCGTTATCACTTACCTAACAAAGTTATTATTACTTAAGATCTCATTGCATCCACATTTTCACATTTTCATTTCCTGGTTTCTTTACTTTATTCTACATAAATTATTATAAATGGGATTTTTCTTGGTTACATCTTATTTGTATTTAACATTACTCATTCACCAATTCATTTCACTTTAACTGCGGTAAATTGGCGGATAAATTGAATTTGATTCCCAAAATTTAAATTAACAAGCAACAAGAATAGGTAACACACAATAGTCGTTACGCTAAATTCTAGTCACCTAAATAAGCTTTTATTACTTTACAAAATGGAATAACTTTTAAACTCATAAATGTAATACCAAAACCGTTATAAATCCAATAAATTTCCAAATCGAAGTTTGTACACATTTTACACAACTATTATGATTTCTCACAGAACGTTGAATTTATTAAATGACCATTTATTTAAAATTTAATTCCCTTAATTGAATCAAATGCTTATAATTTTTACATTCTTACCATTCCTTCCCATTATAAATTCATTAACGGATTTACAAATCTCTATCTTCCAAATATTAAATAACCAAACTGATTACAACCACTGTTCTTATCAAATTTTCATAAATTTGTTCAAATCTATACTCTTTTTCCATATAAATAAATTTTATGTTACTACTAGATTTTTTTTATCCACTACAACCATTAAATTTTTACTATCTACACTTATTACATCTTTGTATTAATGAATCCCATTCAAGTTAATATTTATATTAATATTCACAAATTCAACATTTATATGTTTCTTAAAATTAACTTTCAACCAAATGTGCCAATTTACATTTCATTTCTATTCAATATATATTCATTTTATTCCGTTCATTCAGGTACTGCATTGAAATATATTTATTGTCTAATACTAACGTTATTATCATTAAATTATGATTGAATTCCAAGTTTTTATTCAATACCTTGAACAATAACTTACATATTAACCAAATCCTTCTTCTACTTAATTCAAATTGGATTATGTTCCAATTCCTATAACCTAGGTCTTGAGTCACCATTTACATAATTAAATTTATCGTTTATTTCAATCTTCGTTTATAATTTAAAGTTCTACTAAACTAAATTACAAAATTTATGAACTTTAACAAATTTAATCCACCAATTAAATTTTTCTGATGTTTATATATTGCAATTCAATTCAGTTATTATTTCATTAATACCATTTTAATCAACTAATTATGACTTATAACCACAACACAAATCTTCGTTATTCTACCTATTGCCATATAACGTTTCAATTGTTAAATCTTTAATCTCAGTTACTATATCCAACTCCTACATTTATTATAAATTAGATTAAAAATTATATTAAGTTAATCCATTTAATATTATCAAATTTAACGGGTCATTACAGATCATCAAGATAAACGATCAAACAAATGATCCTATCACAAATGATCAACCAATGATCATTTCACAGCATCACTCAGTATGCCACATTACCAATTCGGGAATGTATCACTAGTGACCATCAACTATCTAACCTCTGGGCTCATACGTCTCAGAGAAGGGTGTTAAGCTAAGAGAATAAATTCTCCGCCACCAACAGAAATATATTTGATAGAACCAGCTTTACATCTCAAATTGTAACGTCATACATACAATCCATACAAGTCCATTCCGGGATCGAACGGAACCGAAGGCACTTCCAAAGAAGCCCTTGCAATCCGGATATTCATTAATCGCGTTCGGACTTTCCGTCACTAAGGGTGATAAAACCTCTGTACCGGAGATCAGCCGATGCATAGTAACTCGACGGTAATCCATCCGTTTTCACAAATATCCGGTCTTCAACACCGGTCTTCAAATGCAATTCATAACGACGTATCACATATTCGGAGTGGGTTATACGACCCCATGGTCCTTTCCCGGTTAACCCGAATAGTGAGCGCTTATTTAAAAATAAGTGTGGCATCCAATTCAAGTAATTCACAACAAATACCTATTTAAAGGTAAATATTGATAGTCGGTTATTTAACTATCAATAAAGATGCGCAACATCACCAGATTCCAAATAATTTCTCAAATTATTTATTTTTTTCCAAAAATATCTTTACAAGATATAAAATTTTCCACACTTCAAAAATAAACAACGTTTATTTTGAAAACCAATTTTCCCTTTCCACTTATAAATTCCATAGTGAATTTATATTTCAAAATATCTACTGATCTACACTTTTCAATAGTTTTCAAATATTCAATTCCAATTTATCTTTAAAAAGATAAATTCTAAAAAAACGTTCCATTTCATATTGGAAAAACAATTTCATACTTATTTAAAAGTAAGTGATTCACACATATTATTTATTTTCACAATTTGAAAATATTCGGTATACTTAAACCATAGTTAAGTATATTTTTCATTCCTTAAGGAAAAACGTTCTTTTATTCACATTTACTTGGGTCAAAACGAATGTTGCTTAAAACATCGTTAAGACGACCCAAAATCACTAGTATAGGGATTCGAAATTAAATAGATATATAAATCCCAATACTATACAAAAATATTTCCTTTCGGAAATCATTTACTATAACAACAGTGTTATAGTCCATTATTTCCTTATTTTCTCGAAAACGTCTATTTCAACAATGAATGTTGAAATCTACGACTTCCTTTCCTTCTATTTCTCGAAAACGTCTATTTCAACAATGAATGTTGAAATCTATGTTTTCGATACTTGATGCATTTTAAAACATCTTTAAATCGTTTTAAATTCTATTTAAAACATCCTTTTCCCAAAAGATATCCATTTTATTTAACGATATATTCACTGTTCAAAAACGTGAATATAACTCCTTCAACAAATTCTATATTCAATTTATCAAATTCCATTTATTTCCGAATTTATAACAATGTTTATAAATTCCATCTCTATTTATAAACTTCAATTTACTAATCTCTTTTATTAAATCCAATTCAATTTATGTAACCCAATTATAAACCAAAATCTATATTATAAGTTGAATACTTATAATATTATTTATTTACCAAATCGTTCCTTTGAACTTCACAAATTTTTAAATCTTATTGCTTATAAGATTTCTTTATATATTTTCTTTCAATTTCAACTTATAAAAAAAATTCTTTTATTAACTATTTCTATCAGTATTCCATTTAAATGCCCAAAAGCCAGTTTATAGGTTAATTTCCTATAAAACTTTTATTTTCAACATCTATTCATTTGATAACTTTCACAACTTATAAATCTATAAATTTTAATGAAATTCATTTTATACATCAACCCAACACTTTATAAACCCGTTTCAGAATCCCAATAAATTTAATTCACAAATATCCATTTATAAAATCTTTTATATAAACCGATAATAAAATTTATCCAAAATCCCAATTTAACTATTTTATAAAAATCTATGTATTTTAAAAAATTACCTTTCTGTCATATTTCATAAAAATGTTAATTTTTATAACATAAAAATTTATAAGTTTATTTGTTTTAAAATAAATCAATACAAAAATTTAATAAAACATATTCATTGAAAAATCACTTTAAAAAAACCCTTTTTAAATTCAAAATTGTTATTTTTAACTTTAAAAATGAATCTGATGATGCAACAGCATCAAATAGTCAATCACGGCACAAATATCATATATCGATATGATAATCAATAAACACACAATATCTATAATCATATAAATATTTGTGAGGAATCCAATTGGATCCCTCCAACCTGTTTCCCTGCATCCACAGACGTTAGCACAATACCAATTCCACTTCAAGGTGGAATATCGCGGTATATGGGATTAATAAAATATTATCCGCTTAATAGGCGGCGCAATAGGGTCTCATCCGCTATACAAGGCGGGAAATCAATTCCAATATATACATATGCCAATATATATATATATTGCTATATATAGTATATTCTACTATATCTACTATCACAATCAAACAGCAATCAATAATTGCAATCATCATTCAAAAATTTTAAATCTAATTATTTAAAATTTAATTCGATCTGTTCGATTGAGTGAGGAGTTCTCACCCTGATTTTATTTCCGGTTTCGGCGTTCGTTTCGAATAAAATTAAACGAACGTTTAATTTTACCCGAAATTCAAACGAGCTCCAATCGACTCCAATCCAGCTCCATCGCGTAGAGCTCGACAATACGTTTCCAACGCAAGTCGTTTCGTAAAATTCCGACCTCGCAGCAACAAGTTACACATTTTTAAACATTCACGAATTTATAATATGATTCAATTTACATTTAATATTTTATTTACCAAACCCCTAACATCTGGACCGCATATTTTCAAAATCAAATCCGGACCGCATGATGCATCTCCTCCCTTCCAGGTTGTTTCGCACGCAAGCAAACCCACTTCCACGTTCAATCTTCGATGGCCGCACCCCCCTCCACGCATCCAGATCACATCACTCGGCCACCATACGAAAGCCCATCACCAGAGGCCCCCACGCTGGCCGACCGCACCCCCCTACCGCTGCCGTCGCCTAGTATTTCGTGCTCGAACGCACGGCCTTTGAGCCCAAATTCCCATCGATCCACAACTCCGTTTCCAATCACAACCGTTGGATTGGTAGATCTCAGTGTGCTCTACAATCTTCTAGTTAGAAGATTCTTGTAAATGTTGATGGATGAAGAGAAAAGAGGAGGAGAAGATGATTGAATTTCGGCCATTAACCCATAACTGGCGGTCGGCTTCAACTAGGGTTTTATATATATATTTTTTCTTGTGAATGAAGACCATTTATAGAGAATAAATGAACACTATTCATCCGGGTTTCTAAAACTCCGATTTACGCACCGAGACTGACGTTTCTGGGGTTTATCCCACATTCCGGACACAATGGAATAGGTTTCGAAAGCTAATTCGATCATCTATGCGAGATATGGAATTAAACGATCAATTTGAATTAAATCGATTTAAACCGATTTCGAGGCGTTTTAATTCGTACAGGACAAACGGTAAATCCAATCGTCTTGAAATTTTAAATCTTACAATAATATCACATTATGGATCCGATGAAACTAGTTTCGTCGAAATCCGAGACCGTTTGAAAAATGACTATTTTAACTCGCCGAATTAATATTAAAAACAATTCGATGCGTTTCGAGCTGCCACGGTCAAACGACAACTCCGATTGCTACGAAAATTGAAATCCGATAATAACTAACTATTACAGATCCAATGGAACTAGTCTCGTTCAATTCTGAGACTATTCAAAAATTGGCTATTTTTCAGTCGATAATTAAATATTAAAATATTCAATTTTCACAGATTAACTCCAAATCAATTTTAAAAGTTCTGTAACATTTCTATAACCCCAATATGATATAACAAAATTTTCCAAATCATTTTCAATCATATTAACTTGATTTTTTTTTAATTATTTCTGGAATTTAACTTATTAAATTATTGATTTAATTGTCCAATTAAATCCAGAAATCCAAAATAAAATTATTCGACTTAAGAATTTCATTTATTAATATTTAAAATTAATTAAATATTCAAATTTTAATTATTAAATTTTCTGGGTCGTTACAACACTACAGTCAGATACATTTATTATTTGTAAAGAAGTCCTGTTCGGTTGCTCAAGCAGTTGAAGTCCTATTCGGTTGCTTAGGTGGGCGAAGTCATGTTCGCTTGCTCAGGCAGTGTAAACCTGTTCCTCCGGGTGAAGTGAGGGTTGTTGTAATGGAAATTCCAAAAGTCTGGGACCGGATGTAGAATGGGAAGTTCGAACCGGTATAAAAATTCCTAATGTGCTTGTTTTAGTTTACTTATTCACATTGCTATAGTATCTTAGTTTATTTCCGCACTAGTATAGTATAATTCAATATAGCACGATCCACCTGTCTTTTCAAAGATGACCAAGAACTTCTTTAGTGGAAGCAACTAAAGAGTTGATGACCTCTTCGGTCACGTATTTAGTGATGTATGGGCCCAATACCTATAATTGCTAAAGGTAATTGTTCTTATTTTGTAACCATGACCGACAATTTCTCAAGACTATGATATGTGTAACTTATGAAATACAAATCTATTGTCTACGAGAAATTTATTGAATAAAAGAATGAAGTTGAAAATCTGATGAACCGAAAGATTAAAATACCTCGATCTGATCGAGGAGGTGAGTACGTTGGAAAATAACTCCTATAGTACTTAAAAGATAATGTGATTATCTTTTAGGTTACTCCATCGTATACTCTGCAACACAATGGCGTTTTGGAGCGAAAGAAAGGAACCTTATTAGATATGTTTTGTTCCATGATGAGTAAGGCTGAGTTACCTCGTTCTATTGGTAATATGCGTTAGAAACCACAATGCATATGTTGATTTTTTTACCCAATAAATCTATTCCTAAGATGCCATATGGGATGTGGTACATGAAGAAACCCTACCGTAATTACTTGAAGGTGTACGGTTGTTCAGCTTACGTTAAGAAGGTCGGTCTCAATGAGCTTGATGCAAGATCAGCTTTGTGTAAGTTTACAGGATATCTCAAAAATTATAGAGGATATATTTTCTACAATATAGAGGTGCAAAAGATAGTGTTCCAACACACTCTATCTTTTTAGGAAAGGAATTTCTATCAAAAAATTAACAGCGAAGTTGTCTGGATCAGATCTGAGAAAGTAGCATGAAGGATGAAGTAATAGAACAACTAAGTTCACCCATATATGAAAACATGCAACCTATTAGAAGATCTGTTATGGAATCTCATATGGAAAAGGGAAATTATGGTTTCTCATGGATGGCATGAAGGGGGATTATGTCTTAGATGATGACACTCCTCTATTATTCCAACAAGCATTGTAGAGTAAAGACTCTGCACTTCTAGTTGGAGCAATGAAATCCGAGATGAATTCCATATATGAAAACAAAGCATGGACTTAGTCTGACATTATGAAGGGGTAAAACCCAATCGCTGCAAATGGATTTTTAAGAAAAAGCTAAATGTAGATGGATAAGTGGAGACTCATAAGTTTAAGCTAGTTGCAAAAGGATTTTATCAAATTTAAGGTATTGATTATCTTGAGACTTTTTCATCCATAGTAATGCTTAAGTCTATTTGGATAATGCTAGCAATTGTTGCATTCCATGACTATGAAAATATGGCAAATGGATGAAAAGGAGACATTTCAAAATGGTGATATAGAACTTTCTATATGTTGCAGCATGAGGGTTTCGAGATCAGTAGAAGTGAGGTAACGTATGCAAGTTGTTAAAGTCCATTTATGGATTTAAAGAAGATCTAAGGATTCGGAATAAGTGTTTTGATAAAGTTATCAAACAGTTTATTTTTTATCAGAATGAAAAAGAAGTGTGTGTATATCGAATGGAACAGGGAAGTGTTACCATATTCTTAGTGTTATATGTTGATAATCTCTTATTGATTGGTTTGCCATTTTGTTATTGCAATTAATGAAAGCTTGGCTTTCCAAGAACTTCTCCATGAATGATCCGGGAGAAGCAGACTATATACTAGGTATAAAGATCTATAAAGATAGACCTAAGTGCCTAATGGGATTTTCCCAATCCATGTATATAGTACTATACTAAAACGGTTCGGTAAGGAAAATTCCAAGCATGGAAATGTTCCACCGCATTCTTGAATCATTCTTTCTAAGAAGGACTCTCGTCAGACTGATGAGGAGAAAGTGCTTATGAAGAGAATACTATATGCTTCAGCATTCGGCTCAATAATATACATTATGCTATGTACCAAGCTGGATGTGTCATATATATTAAGATGATTAAGCTGATACTAGTCTAATCTTGGAGAAAAACATCAGACTGGTGTCAGTTGGAATAATTTCAAAAAGGAAACGGTAGCGGATTCCATGACATAGGCTGAGTACATTGCCTTCAATGAAGCAACTAATGAAGCAGTCTAGATGCGTAATTTATTAAGTAAGCTCGGAGTGACAAAGAATACAATAGCATGTTTTTTGACAATAACGAGGCGATGTAGATAGCAATGGATCCTAGAGCACACAAGAATTTATGACATATTCTTTAAAAGTTCCACCTAATTAAAGAATTCGTTAAGAAGAAAGAGGTCATGATACAAAGGGTAGATACTAAAGCGAACATGTTTTATCCATTCACGATGCGTTTGGCTTGGTTGGTTCTCCTTAAGCTAATCGAAGCGATGTGATTGAGATTCCATAATTGGCGCCAAGTGCAAATGGGAGATTGATAAATTTTTGGGTAAGCCTTAGGGGCAATTCTTTAATTTTTTGTGAATTATTAACGCTATAATAAAATCTCGTTAGAAATAAAGAGTGTTTTCCTTTTCGTTATGTACATATTATAATGTTTTATAAGTAATTAATCATTCGATTTAAGTATATTTAACAGAAAATTCATAAATGGTGTGTTTTTGATGTAATAACAAAGGTGTTGTAATCGTGAGCAATTTGTTGCATATAATAATCACATCAATTTAAATATTTCCATCTAAGTTGTATTGGGGCTGAACACTGAGACATCCACTCTGACTAGTGTACGTAACTCTTTCCAAAGGTTGAGCAGTGTACTACTATGGAAACCATGGTTTTACGTACTAATAGTATTGGATAACTATGGAGTGACCCATTCGATAGTTTTTCGTTGGTTAATATAACTAGGGTCAAGTAGAAAATGTCGATGCTATAAAAATTATACGGTTTCCTTGACTTGAGAATACTGTTGATCTTTAATGTGAATGCTCCGTTTTAATTATAGTTAAATCATAGAGCGGACTCCATCGGTCGACTACAGTTAGGTCAAGTGGAAGCATTGAAAGTGAAACACTATTCAATAGAGGATTCGCCTCCTCGGTTGTATGAGGTTAATATCACGATCAACTGAAGTTAACTCGAAGTCAAAATCTCTAGCCAGAGTAGTTCAGTTAATAATAATTATTATTATTGAACAAAGAGCATGATATTTGGATTATAAAGTTGAATATGGATAGCACTAGAATTTTTACCGTTATCAAATTCCATAAGTCCTAAGGTGATGTAATTTTGATGAAAAGAGTTTGTGTAAATTATCACTAATGGGTAATGCTTAAAATAAGTAAAATTTTATTTTGCTAAAGCTATATAAGCTACAAATTTGGCTATAATGTCACACCACTACCTTAGATGATGTGTGAATGTTTATATTCGAATTTTTCGATTGTAATCCCTGATTGAATTTACACCAAAGAGTCAAAGAACCGAAATGTTGAATACTTCTGTAACAGCCCGCAAATTCGTACCCTTTGAATCAACACTATTCTACCTCTGTTGACTCAATTGGCATAGAAATACGAACCATTTGGGTTTAAGAAGAAGAGATAGAAGAAGAAGAAGCTAAACAATATCAGAATCTCAAAGTTGCAGCGGAATAAAATATGATAGTAAATATAGAACTTTACACAAAATGAACTCTATAACCGTTTTATACATCATATCATTAGAGTATCTCATACATCAACATCATCAATCAGACAAATCAATACAATCATAGCAGCGGAATATATATATATATATATATATATATATATATATATATATATGTATAGATAATACGTCTCGGACTCCAGCTCCTCTCCTGCTCCATAGTATCCTGTCCTGTACATATAATACTCGGTCTGACCCGAGCATTATAATGAAATAACACCCGAGTCAGTCTGGAATACCAGCTGATAATAATGCACCCAAATTGATTATTAAAGTGTCAAAAATCCTTTGAAAACAAAAGCATCTCGTAAGACCACGCCACAAATAAACATGTCGGGTTTTTACCTTACGATAGCTAAAACACTTTTTATAGAAATCCTCTGATATTATAATAGGGTCTATTTACAAATACTTATAAAATAGCCGAAATTGTTACATGATTAAATTCTAGCTACCAGCCATAAAAGTGGGTAATACAAAAAGAACTCGTAAGAGGCTCGTAGGGAGAATGGATTTCCAACAATGACTAGGCACTGGGGTACCACCTGTCACAGTACGAGGCCTAGATCACCGTACCGAGGACCACTCCCGATCCCCTGCAACACAATGCCGGACCCATCCCTTACTGGACAGTTCCGAATAAGATCACCCCGCGGTTGGGATCAACAACCGCCCACTAAGCCTAAATAAAAAGGGACATCTAGACAGGGATGACCTTACTCTCCAGTGGGGGCTACCCACGAAGCCTTGCTGCATATCCCCTGATTTTCAATCATTCCCATTTGATGAGGCTTGAGGCTAAGCGTTACCTTTAGAACGTTTCACTTAGAATGCCCATCGCCCACCTGACGATGTTTCGCAAGCATTCATCCATACAAGTCCGTCCCGGGTTCGTACGGAACCGAAGGCACTACTCCTACTACATCCATTTTGGAAATATCCTCAGGATTAGTAGCGACTAGCCCTTGCACTTCACAGCTCCATCTTCATCTCCAAACACGTTTTTTTTAACGAAACGTACAAACCGGATCGAAGTGGTTTTCGAGAAATAAATCTCGATCCCGGTCTCTTCGAAATGATCAACGCATTTGTCCAATATTGATAGTCGGTGATTTAACTATCAATTAATATTCATAAGCAACCATCACACAATAAATAATTTCCCACATTATTTATTTTCCTCAAATATCTTTAAAAGATATATTTCCAAATTTTCAAAACTCATTTGAAAACAATTTCCCAAAATTCTTCCTTTACAAGGTAAATCCTTTACCATATATTCCCATTGTAGATAACCAAGTTCAAAAACATTTAAATTTAAAACAGTTAAAACATTTAATACTGAAATATACTTTAAAATACCTAAATTTACTTCTAGTTACTTACTCAAAAATATAAATTTAAAATAAGTGAAGTAAAACTATTTATTAAGATCTAAACTTGATTTTTACATAAAAGTTTAGTTAAACTAAATTTAAAGGTAGAGTTTTAAAAAGAATTCATAATAATTCAAATAACTTTATTCAAAACTAGCCTTTAAATAAATCCGTTTGTAAAAATAATTACTAAGATATTCATACAAATTTACTATTGCTAATTTATTAATAGTTACTTTTAGAATAATAATTTTCAAAAACACTCTTTAAAACAAGTTTGAACTTTAGACTTCCTTTTAATAAAATCTGTTTTAAACTCGAACTAGGTTTTCCCAGGGAAACTCATTTCCACTTAAACATCCCAGAAAATCCTTCTTATAATTTCTATCGATTTATTCAATTCAGATTTATGATTTAATAATCATAAATTTACTTTCCACGTTTAAATAACTTCTTATGAAGCTTAACCACATTTCCATTCCCGGAAATTTACTTTCAAAGTGTAGGTTTTAAAAATCTCTTTTTAAATAAACTATTATAAATTTATTTAATGAAATCATATTTAATTTCCAGGAAACATTATTATCAAAATAACCCCATTGTTATTTTTAACCATTTATAATTTCTTATCAAAATTATCACCAGAAATCCATACTTTCACATTTATCAACTACTAAATGTTCCACTTATTTATGTTCTCAAATTTCATTCTTCACTTAACCCAGATTCCAAATTTATTCCTTTAAATTCTTTATTTATCAATTCCTTTATTTCTTTAAAAATCCAATTTATTTTATTTTATGTTTAAAATTCTGTGTATATTCTTATCCAGCAATATCACAGTACAATTAATTCAGAGTTATCAATCACAATATATAACAGGTTACAACATCAATTATAAAGATAATTACTATAGTGTGAGGAATCCAGTTGGATCCCTCCAACCTGTTTTCCCTGCATCCACAAATGTTAGCACAACAACATATATATCAATCCAGGCTGATATAAATAAACATTTCAACCAATCACACAATTATTTAAATATTAACTACTTGAATCAGCTAACATTCCAGATGTGAGTGAAATTAACTCACCTTGAGTTTTGGCGAGCGTTCGAAATTTAAATTAAACCGAACGATGTTCGATTTAACCCAAATTTCTACTTGCCCGGAATGATTCTCGAACTGCACCATTGCGTAGTGCACTCTTCAGCGATTCCGGTGCCGCAAATTTCGTTCAAATCTGATATTGTATGATAAAGTTATTCAAATTTAAAGATTTGAATTTACATTTAAAACAATTTCTCTTTTCTAAACAAAATTATACCCAGAACCAAATCGTGGCCCTACACAGCATCACGAAATCACGGCCATCTCAAGGGAAGTCTTCTCCTTCGTTCTCATGCACGCAAAAGAAACCAACATCCACCACCTAGGGTTTGAAATCGCACCCACCCCGTCGCGTTCGACAACGATCCAACTCCTTCACGTCGAAGCTCATCAACAATACTACCTTCAGCCCAAACCAGGTGGAGCTCGGTCAACACCTTGGCATGAAAAACAAAAACGAGCGGCGACCCAACGCGGCAGCAAATCAACCCCAAACGACGATGATAGCAAAGATCCTCCGTTGGATCTGGAGCTCTTGACGAGCTCTTCGACTTTGCAGTTGAAGATCTGGCCTAAAATCGCTTGGATCGAGAGAAAAACGTAGGAGATTGAGAGATGATTTCGGCCATTGAAGTAATATAAACGGCGGTCGAGATAATGAACCTAGGGTTTGCTAAAAATATTGATTTATATAATGTTATTTAATATTATTTTAATCTCGTCTTCAAATTTTAACGATCAAAGCAAACGAACTCCAATTCTCGAGTACCAACAGGCGTTCCTAGGGTTATTCCGCGTTTCGGACACAATGGAACAGGTTTTGTAAGCTAATTTGATTTTATGTGCGAGTTACGGAATTAAATGATCAATTTAAAACTAAATCGGTTAAATCGACTTCTATGCGTTTCGAGCTGCCACGATCAAACGACAACTCCGATTGCTACGAAAATTAAAATCTGATAATAACTTACTATTACGGATCCAATGGAACTGGTTTAGTCGAATTCCGAGACTGTGCCCCGGAAGGGTATTTTAACTCGTCGATTAAATCGAGCGATTTACTGAAATTATCAAAACGCTTAAATTTTCACCTTTAAAATTTTATTAACTTAAAGATAATTCATATAAAATTTATAATCACATTAAAAATCATTTTGACCCATTTCAAATCAAAATTTGATTAATTGTATTTTATATTATTAAATTCCATTATTAAATTAATATAAAATCCCAAATATTAATTTATCAACTTAAAAATTCATCTAAAATTCTCACCTTACTATTTACACTCAAATAACTCAAAATAAATTTTTAAAACCATTCTTATCATTATATCCCGAATATTTTATTATATTTTTCCATTATTCAAATTCAACCGGAATTACTATAATTAAAAATTATAGCTTATTTCATTGATTGAACCCGAATTCGTTCATTACAAAATCAATTAAGAATCCACATTAACATTTAGAATGAATTAAATGTTCAAATTCAATGGCTTAAAAATACGGGATGTTACAACTTCGACTACCACCTGATTATATTAACTATAACTATTATAAATTAATTAATATTTATGAATTATTAGTTATAAATTTTATTTTATTTTTGCATTGAAAATAGCATGTATATAAAAGTTGTATACACAAGTATCGATAGACAATACCAATGAGCATTTAAATTAGATATAAATGGATATTTATTTGATCATGCTTGAAGCAAATTGGAGGCCTAAACATAGGCATGCATGAGCGACCATAAAGGTAGGAGGATGGGTTCAATTAGATTCGAACAAGTTTGAAATAACAAGAGGAAATAGTGGATCCATACTTGTTTTTAACTTCTCTAACACTCGAGTAGTTAAAGGCTTTTAACCCCAATTTTGGACATTTTGTTTTTGCCTCCTCCTCTCCCATTTTTGACCAGCCCTATTCCCCCTTCCTCCATTGTTTCAAGCAATTATTAATTAAAATTAATTAAAAATAGTATATCGGTTTTTGGTGCTTTCAGTTTGGTAGCTCTCTTTAGAAGTTTTGGATACAAATTCAGAAGTCAACTGGTTTAATATTTCAATGTGTTACATCTAGGCCATCGCAAGGTAATAGTTTTATTTACATTCACACATGCACACACACACACACACACATATATATCATGCCATTCTAGTTCTTTAAGCTGCATGTATATTATTACGAATCCACATATGTTTGTGATGTCAACAGGGAATGAACAAACACACACAGAGAGAGTAATAAATAAATAATTTATATATGTATGTATGTATGTGTATGCATATACCAATCAACTAGAGATTAAAAAATCAATTTCTTTTCAATTTTAAAATTAATTAATTATCTAAAATATTTTAAGATAGATCTATTTTCAAAGTATAAATACAAGTACGTAATAAATATAAATTAACTTATTTACATATTAGATTCTCAAAAATAAGAAAAATTATATATATATATAATTAAATCTGTATGTATTTATTTTAAAATATAATTCGAAACTTTTTTAGCAAAGCTAAGCGGGGTGAACTGGACCCCTACTAGTTTTTTGCAAACCAATAAAGGGAAAATGAATCGTAACATGCTACGAGACACAAAGGGAAGAAGAGAAGAAGAATAAAAGAAGGAAGAAACAAGGAAAGGAAAGAAAAATAAAAGCAAAGAAACTAAATCCATGCAACAGTAAGCTCATCACCATAATCAAAAGTTACATTCCTTATCCCAGAGGCTATTTCATGCTTATATCATTCCTTACGACAATATCAGAAATGTCGTAACCATTAAAATCTCTGCTATTTCCATGCTTCCAAGTGACGAAAACAAATTTCTAAAGGATCAGCAAAAACAACATAATTCATAATATTTATATAAAATGTATATATACTATAAAATATACATATACATAAATATATATATTTAACAAAATTATGCATATTCGTGAAAAAAAAATTCACAAAAAATTAAATTTAAAAAAAATTCTATATGGAAATATTTAAATGAAAAATAAATTTTAAAAAAAACATAAGGTTTTAACAATTTTTTATTTATTTTGTTGAATATTAGTTTGGCATAATTGTATGTATATTTATTTATTTACATTTAAAACATATATATATATATTGTTATTTTATATTGAATTCCTAAAATAAATATATAAGAATATATATATACATATATATATATATATATTTGTAAAAAAATATTTTCGTAATATATAAATACATATGCACAAATATATATATATATATATATATATATATATATATATATATATATATATTAAAAAAAATTGATTTAGATATGAAATAATACCGTCTGCTAACACGGAGAATAAGGCTGGATAGGAGCGACCATGTGTAATCTTACCTTAACTATTCACTAAACACGTCGAAAAGTAGAATCACAAACAGTTCGACGCATTCAATAAATATTTAAAGCAAGACTACAATGGCTATAGGATCTATCAGAACAGAATATAACAACTCAAATGCAGTATACATCACATAACAGTAAACCATCATATACACATATATACTGATACAACGCAGAGTATACAAAATGATACATATCAAGTGGTATAGCAAACCACAATATACAGACGACACGAAAAAGTATAAATATCAGAGTTACAACAGATAAGGACCACAAAAGACGCTACAACAAAATGAAGCTAGCGAATAGTCCATGCGGAAGCAAAATAGGCTAAGTCCCAAAAGCACCTAATCTGAAACATCTCGGTCTGACCCGAGTATAAGATACACGGGTCAATCTAGATAACAAATCAGTTAGATAAACTGAACAATAATAAACCTGCAAGGTCATACAGTATAACAAATATCTCTAGAGGAGATAACACAATCATCAACAAGAGATGAATCATATAGAACAAGCCTGATATCATCGGCAACATATAGAAGCAAAGGATACAAATATCCCAAAACAAGCCAAAAGGCAATAACAAATACCAATAAGGTATACAAGTTCCGCAAGGTAAACGCTACGCATCATGCAGCTCATAATGACCAACACCGAAGGGCGATACTAAGGGAATATAATATCAATGAAATATTAGAAAATTGCTCGAGCTCAGTACTGTACAAACAAGGATCCATGAGCCCGAAAGCTCAAACCCAAGTATCACCCATGCGGCACATAAGGCCAACATCAGAGCGAAACTATATAGGGCAACAAACCCGAAGGCACACACCCGAAGGCAACATACCCGAAGGCAACAAACCCAATATCACTCATGCGGCACATAAGGCCAACATCGGCGCGATGCTTTATAGGGCAACAAACTGTAGTGGTGAAGATCAGAGACCCGGTACTGGACACAACTAACTGGCGGAATGTGTCACAACTCTCGAAAAGGAATCCGAACAGTGTTAACGTGCGTCCCATAACCACTCATTCACACTAAACGGTTTACTATCCGTCAGTCACTTTCACACTCAAAGCATTACAAATTTACCTCATATCATCGGTAAACTAAACCCGAAGGTCAAAACAATCAATCGAATAGGTCGGGGATTAATCGAAAGGATAAACTCACAGATTCATGGTCCGTGTTTTGCCCAATCATTTAATCACCCTTCCACTTCGCTCGACGTGCGAAAGTGTGTGTTTTAAATAGAATTTATAAATAGGAGAAACGAGCTTTTAAATGCGATTCGAGAGATTATTTTATAAAAAAACCCGTGGATGAAGTCAAGAGTAAGTTATCAAAGCCAAATATGCAATAACAACCACTAAAAAGCAACTTGAATCGATAAAATCCGAAAAACAACTCAAAATATGCAAAAACAGGCAAAACAGGGCAAATAGAGCAGGTCGGTCGACCGGACTACAGGGCTCGGTCGGCCGGCCAGATGCAGGGAACATTACAAGGCTCGGGGCAGCAGGTCGGTCGACCGAAGCCTGCACTCGGTCGGCCGAATGCTGTTTTCCAGCACTTCTTCCCCTATTTCAATGAAATGCAATTTCTTTCTAAATCCAAAGCAATGGCACATGCATGCTTGTTAGGAATTCATACCCAACACCCATGAAATCAAGAGAAGTAGATGTGAGTTCAAAACTCACCTTTTTACACAAAACAAAGAAGATGAAGAAGCACAAATGCAAGGAATCAACCAACTACACTCCACTTCAACACTACAAGCTTCAATCTAGAATCAAAGCAAGTATTTCCTAAGTTAGGGTTAGGAAATTACTGAAATTGAAGAGGAGAAGAGATGGAGAAGATGGAGATGAACTTACCAATGGGTTCCCTTTGATTTTGGAGCAAGAATCAAGTTTACAAGAAGAACTAGGGCTTGCTAATTTCTATTTCCACTTCCTTTCCCCCATTTCAGTTTTAAGCTTAAGTTTTGAAGAAATGAATAAGTGAATGGAAGGAGAAAAGGGATGAGTTGGTTTATAGAACAGTTTGGGTGAAACCCAAACCCAAAAGCCCACTTAACAAATAGCAAAATTCGACTTACTCCAAATATATCAAAGATTATACTCAAAAAGATCGCAAACGCCATTTTGGAACCAATGGAGGTAGTTTCGAGTTCCAATTCGGCCATTTGTAGAAAGTAACATTTCGGACCAAAATCCGACTAACGACGCTATATTTAAATTAAACATCTAAATATAAAATCGTTAAATATGCGGGTTGTTACATTTCTTTTCTAATGCCAAGAATATATATATATATATATATAATTATTCATATTTTATATTACATTAAAACAATATACATACATAGACACACATATATAATTTTATATATATTTATACATACATACATACATACATAGATATATATATATATGTGTGTGTGTGTGTGTCTATATATATATATTAGACAATACATACATATATGGAGAGGTTAACATGCCAATTGCAGTGTAAATCCCTATACTTGTATATGGGCATGCTAAAGCATGTACACTTTATATGTTGCACATGCATGCATATGTATATGATATGCATATCATATCATATCATATAATTTAACATTAAAACAAAACTTTATTTACCAATAAAGTAAAATATTGATTTTATTTAAAACTGATTTAGATCATATATAAGTAAGTTAAACCTTCTTAGGCCCAATAAAATCCAACATGGAATAAAATTGTGGAAATTATCCATTTAACCCGTTGTATGCTGACCTAGATCTAACACGTCTACATCCATCGATGTGGATATTCAATATTTTAGAATAATTTCGGATATAGATGTGGATGAGGCAACATCCACATCTAAAAGTATCCAGTGACATGCCTAATCTAGGATGAAAGACATCCCGATTTATTTTCTTCAAGTCTGTAACAAGTAGCCCAGCTAACCCTCAGAGCAAGATCTACAACCAAAATCAATGTTTAGGGCACCAATCCTTGGGTTATCGCAACATTCAACCAAGTTAGCAAGTTATTTTCCTTTGTGACTTTCATTTTTTAAAGTGTTTATATTATTTATTTATAATGGATAAATCCGCAAAAGATAAACTCATAAAATATATGGCTAAGTTTTTATGTTATCATCCTCGATTATGACGAGGGAGGCCGTCTAACCACCGTAATCCTTCAAAAGCGTAATCTCTAACTAGGTGTGACCATATGAGTCATATGCAGCATAAAATGAAAAGCATGATTGTTTTAAAACAATAGTATAAGGAGACCTAAGCTAACTAACTACATCTTTTAGAACTCACAGCGGAGTGGGTCAAATATATATAGATCAAATAAACAAATTTATTGTATATACATCATCAATCATACATAGAGTTCCGATATACACACAATATCATACTACGTATACAATATGTACAAATAAATTGATAGCTTATGTAAATGTCTTCATAGTCACTGTCTTCAAATGCCACACATGTCAAGGTTACTCCTTTAACCTATAGAGTATGAGGAGGAGGGTTAAACACAGGTCTGGTGAGTAAAAATATTACCAAGTCTTTATTGCTAATAAGCTTTCAGAAACACCACATGGGAGCTAACACTTGATATACTTGAAATTCATCCCACCTGCATCTAAAGTGTTAGTCTGTCATAATCATCACAAAATAGAATTATTTTTTTTATACTTTAACAATATTAAATATATTATGGAGTTAGTTAAACATAGACTAACCCATCTACACCCAAAAAAAGAGAAAGAGTTAATCATATAACAACTCGTCAATACATACGAGTTAGTTAAATAAAGACTGACCCTAGGGTATAGTTAAACATAGAAAAATCTCGTAAACATAAACAGGAACATGAGTAAGATAAACATGGACTAACTCATGTACACACAAAGGAATGGTAAGCACAGCCTAATACCTTTGATATACGACACAATTGTCATAACACAATCATCGAAGCACATTTCTGGACATTAAACACTTCCCGATGTTGTAGAAAAACCAATACTTGCTCATCGTTTATTTCGTATAGGCCTCGCTAAAGTAAAAGTGCTTCAATATGGTCCAGATTCACCTTGATAGAAATAATGTTCACCGGTGGACAGAAGCTCGTAATACCGGTGGACTAGTGTACACAATGCATGCCAAAAACCTAAAAATCGGAACTGTTTTCATCCCTATTTAAATTTACCTTCATCATTTACTATTTTGGTAAGTTTCTACATCTCTTAAACATCAATTTATATTGTCCTAACCATCCATATATCACGTATCAGTCATATGTCCATAATTAAACTCTAATTATCATAATTCAATCATTTAAATCTAATCTTTAGTTCTACTACCAATTTAACCCTAAATAAATTATCATTATATTATTAAATCTTATAATATCATTAATACTTATCCCTTAACTCAATTATCCCTAATTCAACACACCTAGGTAATGTAACATTCCTGATTTTTAAGCTATATTTAAATTGGTAGTTAATTTAATTTTTGGAATTTAATTATGGAATTATTGGTAATTAATTTTAGAATTTGGTTAAATGGTGAATAAATTGGGTGTTTTCCAAATTAATAGATATTTATTTGTTTATTAATATAAGCGTATATAAATACGATTTTAAAATAGAATTTGAATTTGAGATTCAAAATAAATATTGAAAATAAACTGAAATTTGGACTTGAAATTCGAATATAAATATATTGAAAAATAAGTTGAATTTGGAAAATACTTATAGATTGTGAATGAATAAAGTAAATATTTATAAAAAAAATTGTTGTTTATTCATTTATAAATACAAATTCATTGTATATTAAATTTTAAATTTGGAAATTTAAAAATAAATGTATTGAACAATATTTGGATTTAAAAATTCTATAAATTAATACTAATAGGAGTTAATACTCTATACTTTAAGAAATAATGTATATATATGATTATTTATTAAGTGCATAAATTGTTTTTAATTCATTTTCTTTTAAAAGTTATATAAGTATTTTATAAATAATATTGGATTTAAAAATAAATGTGTTTTATATGTAGATTGAAAATAGATTATGAATTGGGAATTTAAGAATAAATTTTTAAAATTAAGAAATACATATATATGATCAATTATTAAAGTGCAATTTAGTTTCAAAGCACTTTTCTTTAATAATGTATAAGTGTTGATAATTGAACAATGTATGAATGATGTGAAACAAGAATTAATAAAAGTTCTAAAGTTGAATATGAATCTGATAAAAGAATTTAAAACACCTTTTGTTTTAAAAATGAATAAATATAGTTTTTATATTTTTGAATTTAAATTGTGAAACATTTACATATGTAAATTAAACTGAATAAAGGGTTTAAACAATAAATTATAAATTTAAACTAAGACAAGGTTTAAAACATAATGTGTAAATAAATTAAAGGAGAGGTCTTTACATCATTTTGTTTAAAAATAACAAGTGTAACCATTTTGAATTTTATTAAGACATTTGTAAAATAGGTAATGACAAGTGTTAGCCTAATAAACAAGTGGCAAATATGCTTTAGAATTATAATGTTAATGGATATCAAAATTTAAAAACCAAACCAGGCCATTTTTTTTCTTTTCTTTCTTTACTTCTTAACCTAGAAAACTAGAAACAAAAAGAAAGAAACAAATCACAATTGGAAAATTGAAAAACAGAAGATTTAGACCCGCAAAATAAATCCTGTAGCAAAAGCAAGCATCAAAGAAAATCTGAAGAAAAAAACAGAGAAGCCAAGAAGGTTCAAAGGCAAACAACCTGAAGTCTGAATATATTTCAAATAATTGATCAAGCCAAACAAATCTTTAATAATCCTCAACCTGTAAATCTTGAAAACCAGATCAAACTTCAGGAAATCAATTTCCAGTTCCAGGTTTTTCAACATTTCTGGCTTCTTTGTTCTGTCAGGAAACAGGTGAGCAAACTATCCTTTTTAAATCTAAACTGCTGTGGTACCTTGGTGATATTAAAGTTAGTTGTATGAGTGTTAATATGCAGGCATGACTTTGCATGTGTGTATGTGTGTGTAAAATTGTATGCATGTCTGTTTACAAGACATATATCTCTGTTTTAAA
The DNA here is from genome assembly GCA_030765085.1 of Allium cepa. Lineage (NCBI taxonomy): Eukaryota > Viridiplantae > Streptophyta > Magnoliopsida > Asparagales > Amaryllidaceae > Allium > Allium cepa. The sequence goes on along the minus strand of CM060939.1, from coordinate 346,653,769 downwards.
ATGCATAAGCTAAGAACAGCTTAAATAAATTTATACCTCCCCAATCAAATGTTATTAGGCAATGATTTCTAAAGAAAAAGGGATTGTAATGGTGTAATATGATTTTTAAAAATAAAAATTATAAGAGACATTAAGTAATTTACCTAGAGAACAGAAGTTTCAGTGAAGTATGTTCAAAACAGAAAATTCAAGTATTCCAATTTTAAAATCTGATTACACAAGCATGTTCGAATTGTAAAAATGTGATTTTTGACGGAAACCTCATGATTTTTAAGTTACTAAATCTCGAGTACGAGTGAGTTGAACGAAAAATGCCTTTTCGTCAATTTTCGACGATCGGCAGATTAATATTAGTTGTGCTTTGGTAGAAAGAGAGTTCAGGCATCATGGATCATTGGAAAAATGTTCAAGAATTTTACAATTCATCGTGGAAGGTAGTTGGTGTTGATCTAGGGTTTTAAGCCAGGTTTTAGTTGGCTTCAGGAATTTGGGTACTGCGTCATCAGTAATGCATCAGGTTTTATCGCGACTGGGGGAAAATTTAGTGTCGAAGGTGGCGTAGCTCCAGGTGAGGCGGCGTTGTTTCAGATGATCTACGGCGGCGGTGCGAGATCAATTTTGATGATGGTGTTTTTCTGGGTTGGGTTTCCAGGTTGAACCCATCAGCTCGTTTCAATTCTTGCTTAAATTCATCGATCTTAAGGGTTGGTTGAGGTGAGGTGATCGTCGTTGGTGCGTTGAACGTGGCACGTTGGGTCGGAGATGGACGGAAAGATGTGCACCTTGCACGTGCACGTTTTCTCGCCTTTGGTTTTCGTTGAGTTGCTTGGGGAAGACGAGGGAGGATACTTGGAGTTGAACTCGAAAAAAATATAATGTTAACTCAAAGCAAGATTTTGATGTGAAATGAAAATACCTAGAAAATTTTAAGGTTGAAGTTTTGGGGGGTAACTCGGGTAAATTCTTGAAAATCCTGAAGCAATACTCGAGGAGACGCACAAATGGCTCGGGTCGTTGGTTTTGGGGCAGAAAACAGTTTCAGTTTTTTTTAACAAAATAAAAAAATAAAATCAAGTTCACTTGAAAACAGTTTTGGTTAAACCAGTTTTGAGTTTTGGAAAAAATTTAATGTTAACCCAGTTTTAACATTACTAAGTTTTAACATGATTTATAATAAATATAACTTTTATTTTTGAAAAGTTACTTTAACTTAATAATATTAGGATGTTTTTAATGATTAATAAACTTTATTTGTTAGGGTTAAATAATTGATGTTTTAATGGTTAATAGATTTTATTTGTTAGAAAAATTAATTACTTGAAGTAAATTACTTAATGTAAGTAATTAAAGTAGTTAATAAATAATTCAAGTTAATTGATAAAGTAAATAAATCAATGAAAATAGCAATTACTTAGTGAAAGTAATTAAGAGTAGATAATTGGTGATTAAAGATTTATTAATCAATTATTAAGGGTTAATTATTTTAAAGGAATAATTATTTAATGTGGTTAATTAATTTAGATAATTAAATTAAGAATAATTAATTAAAGGTTAATTAATTTAAAGTGATCAAGTAATCATAATTAATTAAGGAGTAATCAAGGTAAATTAATGTGAAGTTAATTATTAATTAATTAAGAAGTAATTAATTAATAAAAATAATTAAGATTTAATAAATCGCAATGAAGGTCAAATTAGTTAAGATTATTAATTAAGAAATGATTTAATTATGATGATGATTAAGACTTAATCGATAGCAATTAGTGATAATTAATTTATTGATTAAAGATAATTAACAAAAGTTAATTAATTTATAAAAATGATTAGGAATAATCATTTATTTTAATTAAATAAATTTATTAATTATTGAAATTAATTAAGGATAATTAATCAAAGGATTATTAGTAATTAAAGGTTAATTAATAATTAAAGAGTAATTTATCAAAATAGTTTGTTACTAATTAATGATTAATTAACCAAGATTAGATATTTATTCATAAGTAATTTATCTGATTTAAATAAATCAGATAATTAATCGGTCTCACTCATGGATGTTAGGATTCTATGGTGTGCTTTGAATTGATTGATGTCCCTGATTTGTGATTATGTGTGATATGAATTATTTTGATTTGTGAACTGTGATGTAATTTATTATGTGATGAAATTAATCATCTGTAATGTAATTTATTATCTATGATATATATATATATATATGATATGTGAATGAAAGATAAGCGTTATATTTTATACCGCTTATCAAATAAATTGTTGTATTTAAATCTGTAATGGTTGATGTCGTTGTACTATTGTGTGAAAACCCCTGGACCACACTATACACACACCAATATGGATTTCACAAGGAAATCGGTTAAGTCATAGATATTTGAATTTAATACTTTGAAAGGGTTTTAAAGTTTGAATTTTGAATCTGAGTGGTTTTGGAAATGAAATAAGGTTGAATTTGAGAAGTATTTGAAAAGGAGTTTTTGAAAATAAAAGTTATTTTAAATAATTTGATTTAGTTTGAAATTTGAAATATTTTGATTTGAGTTTGAATTCAATATTCGAAATTGAATTCAATGATCTGGAAATTTTGGCTTAAAAGATTATACAAGTTTATAAAGGTGTTTATATGGGTTTTTAACCCTTTAAAAAGTATTGGTTTGGGAATTTGAATTTAACCCAAGTTTATATTTGAAAAACCTTAACTCGATAATTATAATCGGGTTTTCCGAAACAGAAACTAGTAGTTTCAAATGATAATTATGATGAAAAGATTTCAAATTAGAAATTGAATGGTTTTGAGAGCTATGAACCGATTCTTTGATTTAATGACCGGATGAGTTAATCCAACTTGAAATGGAATTGTTTTGAAAGGCTATAAATGAATCTTCGTTAAAGATTGTGAACCTTGCTTTTAAATTGAAAAGGATTTTTTAGAGATAAATCTTTGTTCAAAAGATTAAAGTGTGGGAATTGTTTAAACCATTGAAGGTTTTTGAAATGAATCTTTTTGTTTAAAAGATTGGAAATGGTAATTTGTTTAACCATTTGAAAGAAAAGTTTTGAATAATAAGTTGTGACTTAACTGAAATCCTATTATCCATATGTTTTTAAATATTGCGCTCATTATTCGGTTTAGCCGGGAGAGGACCTTGTGTCATATAACCCATTCCGAATAATGATACGACGATATGGATAGCATTTGAAGACCGGTGGTGAAGACCGGATACTTTCGAAAGCGAAAGGATGACCTATCGAACGTCTCTACACCGACTGGTCCCCGGTACAGAGATTTGATCACCCATTGTGATAGGGAATCCGGACGTGATTAGGGATTATCCGGATTTGCAAGGGCTTCTTCGAAAGTGCCTTCGTTCTGTTCGAACCCGGAACAAACATGTATGGATGTGTGTCTGACATTACACTTTGAGATGTAAAGCTGGTTTCTATCAAATACATTTCTGTTTGGTGGCAGAGATTTATTCTCTTAGCTTAACACCATTCTCTGAGACGTACGAGCTCAGAGGTTATGTAGTTGATGGTTACTAGTGATACATTCCCAATTTGGTAATGTGGCATACGAAGTGCTGCTGATCATTTGTTGATCAAAGCGTAGCTTTGTGAAAAGCGTAGCTTTATGGACGAGACTGATCAGGACCTCACACCCCGGAAATGGTCGAAACAGGAAAGATGCAGCATGGTTTCAGGGGTCGCGCCCCTAGGGTATGTCCATTTCTTCTGGATAGAGGTGATATCATGGTATGGAGCCCAAATATTTAACTTATGTGGTTACTGCAAATACATTAATTTGTGGTTGTTGGTATCGAGCGCTCGGATAAAGGTTGGTTACGACCGGGAATGGAATATCTGAGGTGATACGTAACAACCCGGGATTTCGCATTATTTAATTATCGTTGTTAGACGATTAAATCGGGTTGTTAATTTCTGTTGGAAGCTTTTAAATTCAGGTTGAAAGTCTTTTATAAATTGGTTAAACGTTATGTGGACTTCAAAATTAATTGGGCCCATGTTTTTGTTGGTGCGGTGATACTTAATACCCAATTTCCTTTTTCTTTCATCCGTTCATCTTTTCGAAAAAGAAAAAAAAACCCTAAACTAAACGAGAGAAATAAAAATGGTGGCCTCAACTTCAACTCCTTCCTTTGATTTTCGCGGCTTCGACTCGCAATTATCAATCTTTGATTCGTGCGCGTCAAAACAAAGGTGAGTAAATTTATTTACTCACATCTATTTCAACTTACTTTTATGTTACGGAAATTCGATTTGTTTTGGTGATTGGTGACTTTTCTGACTTGGTTCGAATTTGCTCGATGTTGAATAATTTTTCTATGACTTTGGCATTTCCGTCTTTGGTTGCAAATTGAGTTTGGTCATGTTGTTCAACTTTGTTTCGATGTCGATGATTTTTAATTGCCGTGGTTCGATCTCTATTATCCACGGCTTGAGTAATCAAGTGATTCTGTAGCTTGAGTACAGTGTAATGTAAACGGCAGATGATTTTGAGTATTTCTGTTGGCATCGGCTTTAACGTGAATCTTATTTCTGGTTATCTCGGCATTGATTTTGTTTGAAATCTGCAAATACGATTTTGGGAAAATATAAAAAATTTAGAGTTCGATTTGACTTCGCAATTAATGATTTTGCTGTGATAATTTTAGGGTTGTTCGACTTTGGCCATCCTTCGGCCACTTGACTTTGTAGAATTTTGATTTCTTGACTAAAACTATCTCTGGTACCTTGCTCGATTTGCTTCAATGTGTTAATTATCCTGCTGCATATCACTGCACTGTTTAATTGCATATAAACTTAGAATCATTGCACTGTTTATTTGCATATGAAGGACTGGATTCTTTGTTCCATCACTGCATTTTCATCACTGTCTGTCATTTCTGATTACGGTTCTTTTGAACTTCGGTTGCATTGTGTTTCACTGTCTTCAGTTGAATCTAGGGTGTTATCTCGAGTCTTCTGCACATATGTAAGTTGTATCATCGTTGTATCTTTGGTGCAGTTGATTTGTAATCTCTGGTTCACTAATGTTTATGATTTCAGCCTGCATACATTCTGTAGAATGCATATGCCCTATTGTTACCGTCTTGAATCTGTGTCCTTATACACTACTCTCAACTCTTGCGTTTCACTTGCTTATCTTGTTTACGCCTTAGTATTGACTGTTAGTAATTACAGTCACTGTCATCACTGTTTATACTGGCGCATTAGGTATCTTGTTCAAGTCTTCATGCACTGTACACTGTTCTTGTGCATTTGTATAGTTGGATCTGGTCAATTGTTGAAGTTGGGTTGACCTTATGCTTCCCTTATTCATTGGTTTGCACTGCTTCATCATGTCACTGTTTCATTTGAGTTTGGGATGCTATCTCGAAATCCGTACATCGCCATGTTGTATTGGTATCCATACTTGACTGGGTATTGAACTCTATTCTTTGTTCCAGTTCGGTGCAAATCTTCTTGTATGTTTGGAGTCTCGGTTTTACCATATTGATAATATTTGGTTTGGACATGGGTGTATTGTGACTTGTACATTAATCTGTACATTTGTTTTCACTGCTTATCAGTGATATTTGCTTCTGCACTGTGCACTTATATCCTCTTGAAGTTCCTGATGCTCTTTGGACCCGATGCTTGTGTATACATTTGCATATCGAGTTGTTTTCATGTTGCACGTGAATAAGATTATTCATATCTGCTGCACTGTGCATCTGCACTTATACACTTAATCATTTTTGTCACCACCGCATGTTTCAATATGCATGTGCTTGGTTGTACATGTCTGTTTCACTACCTTTTGTGCATGTACTGAACTATGTTGCACTTGTACTCCTTGTTTCTGTTTTAGGTCGAGATGCTTGTGCACTTTGTTTCAGTTTGTTTTGGTGTACATGACTTGCTACTTTACACATCGCCTTAAGTTGAGCCTAAAACACATTGGGCTTGACCTCGCATTTGTCTTTGCAATTTATTCGACACTCGGCCTTAAGACATTCACAGCGATGCTTGTGAATTTTCATTTGGGTACATCATCACTGTAGTGGCAAGGCAGTGCACGCAAGCGTGAACTGCAGCCACACCGTATTCATTGGGTACATCATCACTGTAGTGGCAAGGCAGTGCACGCAAGCGTGAACTGCAGCCACACGGTATGGTTTTGTGATATTCTATTTTGTTTTGATTTATTGATCTTTAGCATATTCCATATGCTGTAGTGGCGAGGCAGTGCACGCGTGCGTGTACTGCAGCCCTACCCGAGTTGCTATTTTAATTGATATTTCATTTTTTTTTGGAGTTGTATTTTGATTGGTTAATTTGATGATTTTGTTGTTAGTTGCCGTTTAGGCAATTCAGATGTTTTTAAATTATCTTCGTCGATATTCTTTTCACTTATCTTTGTTGATGATTTGAATTTGCTGATTTGTTGTTTAACACTATTACGTGTTATATTTATCGTTATCCGATTTCTTTATTTAAGGATCGGATAGACGAGATTTATTGTGACTGTCGTCTATTCATTATTTAATTATTATTGCTTCTGTGCACTAATAGCTGAGTTTGAATTAGACTGACCCGTGTATTATTTTCTTTTGAATTTAATACTCGGGTCAGACTAAGTATTTACAGGTTGTTGACATCTTACTTTGGGTTGCTGCTAGAGCTATGAAGTCTTTTCATACTTTTTGGAGTAGTCGTTGTCTTAGTATAGGATGTTGTATATTCATGTATATTATTTATGATAATGTACTTGTATATGTAACTTCCAGAGTCGACAGTTGTAGTTGTATCATATGTACTATATCACATGTATTGTAACTGACATCAGTTATTATATATATATGAAACTTTTGTTTTATCTGTGTTCCGCATTTATATTATCTATGTTATTATTATATCTATTGTCCTAAACTATTATGAACCATCGTAGTTCGTTTTATACTGGAATTGGGTATGTCGATGCGAGTAAATCAATAAGAGATGAAAAATAAAAATATATACCACTCCTATCGAAATAATCAATACTAGTGTAAGGCCTAACTACGGATGGCCGCTCCTATCCAGCCTTATTCTTCGTGATAACAGACAGTATTTCTTTTAATACTCTTTGTTATTGTGAGCATAGAGGTGGGGCGTCACAGTTGGTATCCGAGCTTGGGGTTTATGGACATAATATAAAACATAACTTAGATGGAACATGTGTTACAACTATTAGTCGATGTTTTATTGTGCTTTGAGTCAAAACTAAAGTTTTGAAATTTTGATGAAATTTTTAAATATCCTTATTTAAAATATAAAATTAAATTGTGTTTTGATGATTTAATTTGTTTGTGCTTTGTTTATCAGAGTGCGCAGCGAAAACAGTGTGACTGCTTCGCTGAGTGCAGACGATAATTATTTTGATTTAAAAAATCAAAATATGAAATTGAAATAAATTTCATTTGTTGTTTGCATAGCTGTGTTTATTTTTTTTCTTTAAAAACTTCGAATCCCATTTGAGGATTCGAGGCGATTGCAGCTATGTGAATTTGTTAAAATTTTGGCTGGTTTTCTTTGATGCTAATCACATGTTGATTAGATTTTGATTGTTTTGAATTATCTTCATTGAAGATATATTCAAATGATTTCTTTGTTCATTTTGTAGTATACGTGCAAATTTAAGTTGCACGTTACTGCATTAATTTTACGTTGAATCGATGCTTGGTTATGAAACGTATTTTGTTGCCGTTATTATTATAACGGGAATTTTACACCAATGCTGTATTTTGAAGCGCGGTGTTTTGTTGATATTTTTAAATGAATGAAAATTCACTGGTATTTTAATTTGATGCGAATTATTTTGATGAGATTTTGACGTTTAAAATTTACTGTCGCTTTGACTTCAGTAACCGTCAAATTTTAAAGTGAATTTTCAAGCGGTTATCCCGCAATGCTAATTTTGAGATTAGTTTTATGTTGTTTTGAGAAGTACCATTTCTTTGTTGAAGTTGCTACTTATGTTGCTGATTTAACCACGTGATTATAAAAAGCGTTTTAAAAATAAAAATTGTTTTCAAAAATTTCTCAGTTTACATTTTCAAAAGAATAAAGAAGTGATTTAAACGTTTCAGCAAAATCGAGGACTATGACCCCTTTCTTTTACTGATTCGCTTAATTCCGGATTGGTTCGTTTGAGAATGTAAATTATTACTTTTATAAAATAAATAAAATTGTCTTCAGAAGTTTGCATTTTGCGTTTTCAAAAGAATGAGAAAGAGATTTAAACGTTTCAGCAAAATCGAGGACTATGACCCCTTTCTTTTACTGATACGCTTAATTCCGGACTTATCCGTTTGAGAATGTGCAATGTTATTTTTGAAATACACAATTTTGCACTTTCAAGGAAACGATGAAGAGATTTAAACGATTTAGTAAAACACGTGGTATGGGACATGTGCGTTTGCTATTTTGGTTAATTCCGGACTCGTTAATTGAATATATGATGATTTTCGTGTGCTTTCGAGCCACTATGTTGGACCTTCGGGTCATATGTTGGACCTTCGGGTCAATACCAGTACCGGACCTTCGGGTCATTTGTTAGGCGCCAAAATTATGTTGGGTACTTGGTAGGCTTCGGCCATATGTTAAAGCACGTGCGGCGTAGCTAAAACTCGCCATTTGTTGGGATCGATCCACCTTTTATGTTGATTTTCTAGATCCTCTTAATTGATTTCAAGATATTTGTTGTTTCCAATTATCTGCAGGTAATTGGATATTTGTTGATTTGATTATCGTTTTTGATAATCGAATATTTGTTGATTTGATTATCGTTTTTGATAATCGAATATTTGATGATTTGATTATCGTTTTTGATAATCGAATATTTGATGATTTGATTATCGTTTTTGATAATCGAATATTTGTTGATTTGATTATCGTTTTTGATAATCGAATATTTGTTGATTTGATTATCGTTTTTGATAATCGAATATTTGTTGATTTGATTATCGTTTTTGATAATCGAATATTTGTTGATTTGATTATCGTTTTTGATAATCGAATATTTGTTGATTTGATTATCGTTTTTGATAATCGAATATTTGTTGATTTGATTATCGTTTTTGATAATCGAATATTTGTTGAATTGATTATCGTTTTTGATAATCGAATATTTGTTGATTTGATTATCGTTTTTGATAATCGAATATTTGTTGATTTGATTATCGTTTTTGATAATCGAATAATTGTTGATTTGATTATCGTTTTTGATAATCGAATATTTGTTGATTTGATTAGATTTGATTATCGTTTTTGATAATCGAATATTTGTTGATTTGATTATCGTTATTGATAATCGAATATTTGTTGATTTGATTATCGTTTTTGGTAATCGAATATTTGTTGATTTGATTATCGTTTTTGATAATCGAATATTTGTTGATTTGATTATCGTTTTTGATAATCGAATATGATAACCGAATATTTGTTGATTTGATTATCGTTTTTGATAACCGAATATTTGTTGATTTGATTATCGTTTTTGATAACCGAATATTTGTTGATTTGATTATCGTTTTTGATAATCGAATATTTGTTGATTTGATTATCGTTTTTGATAATCGAATATTTTTTGATTTGATTATCGTTTTTGATAATCGAATATTTGTTGATTTGATTATCGTTTTTGATAATCGAATATTTGTTGATTTGATTATCGTTTGTGATAATTAAATATTTGTTGATTTGAAATTTAATTATCGTTTTGATAATTGAATATTTATTGATTTGAGAATTCTAATTATCGTTTTTGATAATGAGACCTTTGTTGTTTTCTGATTACCGTTTTGATAGCTAGATAATTGCAGTTTTGCGATTTGTGATGAGTGTTTTCTAATTATCTTTGTTAATAATTAGATTTTGATGTTTCCTAATTATCGTATCGATAATTAGATATTGTTGTTTTGTGATTTCTGTATTCTGATTATCTATTTGATAATTAGATTATGTTGAGAATTTGTGAATTTCTTTTATGAAATTAAAAGATTTCTTTGGTGTTTATATTCTCGACTCTTATTTTTCTAGCTTAACCAGTTTATGTTAGAAAAATAATTGTTACTGACGTCCTTAATTATGAAAATTGCGAGGACGCAATTTTTATAAGGAGGGGAGTCTGTAACAACCCGGGATTTCGCATTATTTAATTATCGTTGTTAGACGATTAAATCGGGTTGTTAATTTCTGTTGGAAGCTTTTAAATTCAGGTTGAAAGTCTTTCATAAATTGGTTAAACGTTATGTGGACTTCAAGATTAATTGGGCCCATGTTTTTGTTGGTGCGGTGATACTTAATACCCAATTTCCTTTTTCTTTCATCCGTTCATCTTTTCGAAAAAAAAAACCCTAAACTAAACGAGAGAAACAAAAATGGTGGCCTCGACTTCAACTCCTTCCTTTGATTTTCGCGGCTTCGACTCGCAATTATCAATCTTCGATTCGTGCGCGTCAAAACAAAGGTGAGTAAATTTATTTACTCACATCTATTTCAACTTAGTTTTATGTTACGGAAATTCGATTTGTTTTGGTGATTGGTGACTTTTCTGACTTGGTTCGAATTTGTTCGATGTTGAATAATTTTTCTATGACTTTGGCATTTCCGTCTTTGGTTGCAAATTGAGTTTGGTCATGTTGTTCAACTTTGTTTCGATGTCGATGATTTTTAATTGCCGTGGTTCGATCTCTATTATCCACGGCTTGAGTAATCAAGTGATTCTGTAGCTTGAGTACAGTGTAATGTAAACGGCAGATGATTTTGAGTATTTCTGTTGGCATCGGCTTTAACGTGAATCTTATTTCTGGTTATCTCGGCATTGATTTTGTTTGAAATCTGCAAATACGATTTTGGGAAAATATAAAAAATTTAGAGTTCGATTTGACTTCGCAATTAATGATTTTGCTGTGATAATTTTGGGGTTGTTCGACTTTGGCCATCCTTCGGCCACTTGACTTTGTAGAATTTTGATTTCTTGACTAAAACTATCTCTGGTACCTTGCTCGATTTGCTTCAATGTGTTAATTATCCTGCTGCATATCACTGCACTGTTTAATTGCATATAAACTTAGAATCATTGCACTGTTTATTTGCATATGAAGGACTGGATTCTTTGTTCCATCACTGCATTTTCATCACTGTCTGTCATTTCTGATTTCGGTTCTTTTGAACTTCGGTTGCATTGTGTTTCACTGTCTTCAGTTGAATCTAGGGTGTTATCTCGAGTCTTCTGCACATATGTAAGTTGTATCATCGTTGTATCTTTGGTGCAGTTGATTTGTAATCTCTGGTTCACTAATGTTTATGATTTCAGCCTGCATACATTCTGTAGAATGCATATGCCCTATTGTTACCGTCTTGAATCTGTGTCCTTATACACTACTCTCAACTCTTGCGTTCACTTGCTTATCTTGTTTACACCTTAGTATTGACTGTTAGTAATTACAGTCACTGTCATCACTGTTTGTACTGGCGCATTAGGTATCTTGTTCAAGTCTTCATGCACTGTACACTGTTCTTGTGCATTTGTATAGTTGGATCTGGTCAATTGTTGAAGTTGGGTTGACCTTATGCTTCCCTTATTCATTAGTTTGCACTGCTTCATCATGTCACTGTTTCATTTGAGTTTGGGATGCTATCTCGAAATCCGTACATCGCCATGTTGTATTGGTATCCATACTTGACTGGGTATTGAACTTTATTCTTTGTTCCAGTTCGGTGCAAATCTTCTTGTATGTTTGGAGTCTCGGTTTTACCATATTGATAATATTTGGTTTGGACATGGGTGTATTGTGACTTGTACATTAATCTGTACATTTGTTTTCACTGCTTATCAGTGATATTTGCTTCTGCACTGTGCACTTATATCCTCTTGAAGTTCCTGATGCTCTTTGGACCTGATGCTTGTGTATACATTTGCATATCGAGTTGTTTTCATGTTGCGCGTGAATAAGATTATTCATATCTGCTGCACTGTGCATCTGCACTTATACACTTAATCATTTTTGTCACCACCGCATGTTTCAATATGCATGTGCTTGGTTGTACATGTCTGTTTCACTACCTTTTGTGCATGTACTGAACTATGTTGCACTTGTACTCCTTGTTTCTGTTTTAGGTCGAGATGCTTGTGCACTTTGTTTCAGTTTGTTTTGGTGTACATGACTTGCTACTTTACACATCGCCTTAAGTTGAGCCTAAAACACATTGGGCTTGACCTCGCATTTGTCTTTGCAATTTATTCGACACTCGGCCTTAAGACATTCACAGCGATGCTTGTGAATTTTCATTTGGGTACATCATCACTGTAGTGGTAAGGCAGTGCACGCAAGCGTGAACTGCAGCCACACGGTATTCATTGGGTACATCATCACTGTAGTGGCAAGGCAGTGCACGCAAGCGTGAACTGCAGCTACACGGTATGGTTTTGTGATATTCTATTTTGTTTTGATTTATTGATCTTTAGCATATTCCATATGCTGTAGTGGCGAGGCAGTGCACGCGTGCGTGTATTGCAGCCCTACCCGAGTTGGTATTTTAATTGATATTTCATTTTGTTTTGGAGTTGTATTTTGATTGGTTAATTTGATGATTTTGTTGTTAATTGCCGTTTAGGCAATTCAGATGTTTTTAAATTATCTTCATCGATATTCTTTTCACTTATCTTTGTTGATGATTTGAATTTGCTGATTTGTTGTTTAACACTATTACGTGTTATATTTATCGTTATCCGATTTCTTTATTTAAGGATCGGATAGACGAGATTTATTGTGACTGTCGTCTATTCATTATTTAATTATTATTGCTTCTGTGCACTAATAGCTGAGTTTGAATTAGACTGGCCCGTGTATTATTTTCTTTTGAATTTAATACTCGGGTCAGACCGAGTATTTACAGGTTGTTGACATCTTACTTTGGGTTGCTGCTAGAGCTATGAAGTCTTTTCATACTTTTTGGAGTAGTCGTTGTCTTAGTATAGGATGTTGTATATTCATGTATATTATTTACGATAATGTACTTGTATATGTAACTTCCAGAGTCGACAGTTGTAGTTGTATCATATGTACTGTATCACATGTATTGTAACTGACATCAGTTATTATATATATATATATGAGACTTTTGTTTTATCTGTGTTCCGCATTTATATTATCTGTGTTATTATTATATCTATTGTCCTAAACTATTATGAACCATCGTAGTTCGTTTTATACTGGAATTGGGTATGTCGATGCGAGTAAATCAATAAGAGATGAAAAATAAAAATATATACCACTCCTATCGAAATAACCAATACTAGTGTAAGGCCTAACTACGGATGGCCGCTCCTATCCAGCCTTATTCTTCGTGATAACAGACAGTATTTCTTTTAATACTCTTTGTTATTGTGAGCATAGAGGTGGGGCGTCACATGATACTCCCGGGTAGGGGGTACACCGGCCTTGTGTTGGCAGAGAACTGAGGGATGGTTCTCGGGGCGTTCCTCCAGAGGCGTTCCCATGTGTCCAAGTTCCTTGGCCTGACCATTTGTTGGAAATCCAATCATCCAATACGCGCCTTGTACGGTTTTAGTTGTATAACCTGCCATCTACTTATGGTGGCGTTCCACTGTTTAAATAGTAGCTATAGTAGGCATAGTTCGGAATGTCTATGCTAGCTAAGATTAATATTATACTTTTGAAATGTTTTCCACTATGCACTAATAATAATATCAAAATGGGTTTTCGCGTATCAAGCATTTTTGACTATCATAAGGAGAAATCTCCTCCAATTCTACGTTTGCATGGTGTGTGTGGCGGGAGGCCTTAGGTAGTTTCATTTTCCAAAAAGCATTGCGGATTTCAAATTTAAATTCTTTTGTTTGTTTTAAAAGATAAAAATGTTTTGTTTGCTCATACCAGTCCCACGAGTGACCCGGAGTTTACTGTTCCTTTCCTAAACTCTGGGTGCCCATAATTTTCCATACGGGCAGTCTAGAGTTGGGTTTTTCAGATAATAGATATCGATTTGGTAGCTTTTAGCTATCTCTCTGGTATTCTTTGGAGTCTTCGGATTCATGGACTGGACTTGCTCAGCTTGGCGAAACGTGATGGTGGTTCAAGCTAGTGGTTTGGAGTTATAGCTTTGGAGCATTGGATTGGAGTTAACTCTTGGCTATTTGTTTTCCATTGCTATATCTTATTGTCATTCCGCTATAGCACTGTTATCTTGTATCTCTGATATTGATTCATATTGTATCATTATTGTATCGAATGTTGTATATCAATGTTATTCATTTCTTTTTCTTCCGCTGTGTTGTTTATTTAATGTGTTATAAGCTCCGGCGAACCAGATTCGACGTTTGGATCTGCAGCATTTGAATATGAGTGTCGTATTCGGTGCCGATTTTCGAAGGTCGAGTCAGGGTCGTTTCAGGTAACCTAATTAGCAATCAACAATGCAACTACTCTCATATTAACAACATATAGCCTAACAATGATTCCCACTCAACAATTTATGTTGCTTAGCTCTAGAAATCGCCCAATAGCCTCCAGTTCCTTCACTGTGTAGAATTTATGTTCTCTAAAGTCTCTCACATCCACAAACAATGGGTATCTTCGTGTAGCCCTTCTCGCACTCGTCGATTTGATATACAGACACACACATACATATACATACATACATACATACATATATATATATATACGTGTGTGAGGGTTTTTTAGAATTAAAAGAGAAAGAGCGATTGCAGCAAGAAGGATGAAGAAGAAGAAGCATAATCAAAAACGTATGTTAGAGATGATTTGAGAAATGCTTAGCCTATTTCATAATTTTTGAACCGTCACTTCACCAAAATGGGCTTAGGCCTGTTTAAACCAAATCAAAACCCCACTTACTTAAAATACATGTAACTCCTTTATATGAACTCCAATTAGGATAGAAAGAACTATCTCAAATCGGAAAAAAAGCTCTTTGCGATGGTGTAATTGCCATCGCCTAATTCCAAATTTATAAAATTACCAATTTTCCCCTATTGATTAAATATACTTCAAAATCTCGTAAAGTATTACATTCTCCTCTTTAAAGAGAATTTCTCCCTCGAAATCTTGAATTGCAACTCCTTATGTATCTACGTATCTTATACCGCATAAACATATACATACATACATACATACATACATACATACATACATACATACATACATACATATATATATATATATATGTATGTATGTATCGGAAAACAACACATCTCATAGCAATCTTTCCAACAGCAGGGCACTCCGTATTCATATGGCCCATCTGATTGCAATTATAGCACTTAATCTTCGAGACTTTTATTCTACAACCTTTCAACTCTTGTCCTCTCATGTTGCATCTTTCACACCTCGTAGTTCACTTACTACCCTATCCACTTTGATCTCCAAGGTCTGTGCGCTTACCTTGAGTGATATTCTTCGCCAACTACACTGTATAGGCCTCTACTATAGTGGTATTCTATAATATTGCCTCAACTAAACTTTCGAACATCGCTCCTATAGGATTCTGACTAAGCGCTAATTCTTTAAGTGGCAAAATCAACCCATTTGCAAACTTCAGCACCTTCTCGGGTGTCGTATCTAATAATTTGAAACCAAATTTATCCAACTCATTAAAGCTATTGATATACTCCTTCATAATGAATTTCAATGTTTAAGATTAATAAACTTCTAAAGCATCGCTTTCTATTCAGCTACAAACAAAATTATCGTCTCAAGTTGTAACAACCTAGATTTTTGAACTAGTCAAAGTCATCGAAAACCTATCCGTTTAAAAACTAACAAATTATAACTACTAATTTAATGCACAATATTATTGATAAATATTCAACATTACTAAATGCATAGGATAAAATTTTGATAATACAACTTATCAGAGTAATCATTTATTTTATAGGTTTTGTTTTAATACAAAGAAAAAAAATCAAATATAATAAATCTACCGCTACGCAACTCTGATGTGAGAGACAACAATAGCCATTCTTACAAACTCAATAAACACGTCAATGTGGAATATATTGGTAAGCAGGAAAGAAACATCAACACATTACAAATAGTAAACACTAAATAGAAAAATGTTATATTATTATTGGGGCTGCATCGCTACTACTTGCCACTGCCTACGTACCCCTATCTAATTGGGTTCAATCTGTGTAGTTAAAGCACGCGACAGTTTCGAAGCGGTGGACGTGCAAAAAGTCATAGCGGTGATATAGCGAAGATATAGGAGGATATAGCGGATGGCTCTAAAATAGCATATAAAACTCGTACGTAATGTTTTTACAAATATATAAATGGTAATTAAATGAAAAATTATCATTCAATTGAATTATAATTAATACATAAATAACTTTAAACAAAAAATATGTGCGAGTATACTTTAAATAAACATAAAATTGTTATATAACATAATTGAATTTAGTAGAATATTAAAGTATTTTCATTTCTAAAAATATATTAAAAATTAAATCAAATAAATTAGTTTCACAATTTTTATAATGTATAAATGCAATTTTTTAATTCATTTTATTGAAGAAGATGAGCGGAAATAGCAAAATATAGCGGGAATAACGGGATATAGCGGAAATAGCGGGGATTAAAGCGGAAAGGCCATATTTTGGGGCTATATGGAAAAATCGTAGCGGTAGAAATCCGCTATGAGATATAGCGGGGTAATAGCGGGGCATTAACTGCACAGGGTGCAACGACCCATAAATTTATCACTTTGATAAATTATAAATTTATTCAAATAAAAGGTTGATAATAAAAATAATATTTTCTTCAGGTGAAAATAACTAATAGTAATCTTATTTCAAATAAATATTTAAATAAAATATTTTCCTCGAAATTCATATCGATAAGATAACATTGAATTTAAATCATTGATCTATTTAATTTAAACTGAGATTTAATGATTTAATAATTATTTAATTATGTAAATAATTATTTTAAATAATAATAATTCATTTTAAATAGTTATAAAGTAACAATGAATCATTTATAATAAATTTATAAAGGGATATATTTAATTTGAAAATATAAGAAAAAATCAATTTCGCTTTATCAGTCAAATAACAATTTTTATAAATAAATTTTATTATGAGTTTATATGGTTTTATAATTCATATGTAATCATTTTAATTGGTTTAAAATTATAATAAATTTATTAGTTTGTTTACAAATATATGTACGTTAAATTATAGGTGAAAATGTGACCGATAATCGGTTTTCTGGATTTCAACGATTATCCAAACAAAAGCTATTCAAAGACGTTTAAAGCATTATACACCTACATATACATGCATATATATATATATATATATATATATATATGTTATATACACATGACAACATTCATATAAACATATATGAATATAATTATGTATAAGAAATATAATGCAAAATATATGATATATTTTAAAGATTTCTTACTCCTTAAGCCTAAATAAGTCAACATATGCATACATGAGATGATGGAAATGATGTGGACATGGGGGGTGGCTCAGCCATGCATTTTAAAGGGGGAAAATGTGTTGGAAAGGCTTTGAAATGGTGAAAAAGTGATGATGTAATTATGGATACTTTTACACTCTTCTTTTCCTATAAATACCCTACCATCTTCTATTCATTTTCATTCATCTTCTTCTTTAAATTTTCAAGCTTTTTATTCCACTTTAATGGCTTCTGTCTTAAGAGAAATAATGTGAAAATTTATTTTAAAAAGAGATTAAATCATAATATATAGTTATATATAGTTAAAAACCTCAAAATAAGCTCAAATCTCCATCTCTCCACCTCCCAAACCAAAGGCACCTCCTTCCACCACCCTTGGACTTGAGCTCCACCCCTTCCCAACCTAGGCCATGAGCACCAAAGCTAGGCCAAGCCCTTTTCAAAGTCCAAAGCTCGATTTCGTGGAGTTTAATTTCGAGATATCGGAGCTATAATCGTTTTAAAACTAGTTCGAGTGATAATGAATGTGAGGAACCCTAAACTATTATATTATATTTTGGCTGATGATATGGTGTTGCAAATGGATGTTTAATATGCTTTGATCGTCAAGTTTGGTTGTTTAAATATTGTTGTTGAATATATATTTAAGTCACGGAATATACATGTCGATAAACACAAAGGAAATCACTTTCCTTAAATTAGTGAAATGGTGTATATGAAATTGTTAAACCTCTTAAAAATGGTTTAGAATATATTTGGAATGTTAAATATTCAAATAAGTTTTGGTGAAATTTGTAAAGAACTGGAAAATTTGGTTGAAAATAAGCGAGTTGCGTAACGGTAGTTTGCGATTTCGCGCTATAAAAGCCAAATGAGTGTAAAAGTTGGAACATAGATTGGAATTCTTCAATATAAGAATTTTTCAAACTAATATATTCATAGTTTTCCAACGAAGAAAGAAAATCGAGATTCCGATGAGTAGATTTTGAAATATGAATAAAACAAGTTTTGAAAAAATCGCGATTTTGCAGTTCAAAATCCAAAAATAGATTTCCTTGAAAATGATGTTTTAAAATGTTTAAAATGTGGAATAAATCTTATAAATGTTTTAAAATGTTTTAAAAGTGATAAAAATTAATTTCAAATAATAAATAAGTCATTTTGATCAATATAGCTTAAAAAGGCCCTTTCCGCCGCAATTTTCCGCAGCACTTTTCTATAACTTTTGAAATATAGTTTTAAACGCAACCATTCTTTT
This sequence comes from Allium cepa, assembly GCA_030765085.1. NCBI lineage: Eukaryota > Viridiplantae > Streptophyta > Magnoliopsida > Asparagales > Amaryllidaceae > Allium > Allium cepa. Next base: position 346,634,983 of record CM060939.1, on the reverse strand, counting down.
CCAAATCACTGGTAAATGTTTTTAAATTATTAATAAAGTGTTTTGAAGGTAATTTAAAGGATTTGTGAGTTGACTAAAGGTTCAATGATTTAGAGTCGATCAAATAACTTAACCGTCTTATGGGTGTCAAAGCAATAGTCTAGGCTTGAGCTTGGAAAACTAGTTTCCTGCACTTCCTGGCTATCCAAACTAGCCCAATGGAGGGGATAGTGAATTTGATCTACTTGGATTGAAATTTCAAAAAAAGAATAAATAAAAACATTTTCTACGTTGAAACAATTTTGATTTTGTAGAGATGATCTTCTTTACTCGGTGTTAACGCCCGAAGAGGGAACTCATACTATTTGTGGAATTTAAAAGGCGATTTCATCGTTATTCCACCCATAATATTATCGATATTGAGAAGAATTAGATGATTTCTATAGATTGTGCTCATTTAATATTTACTAATTTTGGGATTGACTTTCTAGATAACATGGTTTTAACTCAATCAAAATTATGAGTTTTGAGTTAAGAAATCTTTGTTAAGATTTAAATGCATTGATTTGGAAATGTTTTCCTATGTGTAAAATGAAAATATTTCGAATTATTCCATGTTTAAAAAAAGAGGATTTTTAACTAATCAAAGGTTTTGATTAGCGAGATTTAATAATCCTGTATATACAGAAAAGAATGTTTTAGAAATGTTAAGGCAAAAAGATGAAACGTAAAATAAGAAATAGACCATCCTAATACCCTAAACCCTTAGGAATCTAAACTACACGTCCATTTCATTTGTCAAAATTATGGAGCTTGAGGCCAACACCAATAGCAAGGGTAAGAGAGATAAAAGCTAGGATTCAAGAGAAGAATCAAATCATTTAATCAAGATCAAATCTCATGTCCAAAATCAAAAAGCTAAGGTGAATAATGACCACATCTCTTGTTTCATAATTTTTTTTGATTTTAAAGTTAAATCTGATTTATCTTGCAAGTTGAGCCATGATTTTGAAGGACAAAATAATTATATATATTTGTTGATGATTTATGCTTATTCAAATAGATTATATGATATGTTTTGATGTGAAAACCCTATTTAATGACATACATATGCCTTGTAATTTTAGATATATATCAGAAATGATATTTTAGAGATGGGTTTCAATTTTCATAATTTTCTGAATTAATTTGGATTTTTTATTAATTTTATAATAAAGAAAATGATTTATTAGGTTATAAATAATTTATGGTTAAATTATAAATAGTTTGGGTCTGAGATTTATATATGTTAGAAAACATATTAGAAAGGATTTTTTGGAATTTTGTAGAATTTTTCAAAGTGTTTTGATAAATATATAAAATTATTTATGGTATGAATCTTAAATGTTTTATATATTTATAAAAGGAGAAGGGGTACTTTGTAAATAAATAAAATTATTATTTCTAAAATTATGGTAGCGCTTTTAGAAAATAAAAAAATTAGCAACTGTCAAGATTTTGAAAAACAAGGCAAATTAGTTAAAATGATTACTTAAAAAGGTTAAAAATCAGTTTTACATGCAAAATGTATGCTTCGCTACTTTCGGCACCTTGCTTTTGACTTAGATGGTTTCCGACTTGGTTCCTCCACCTCCTTCACTAACGAAACTAATGTGCATGGCATCAAAGACTTGGTGCATAGCGAATCGGAAAGAAGGTGGAAGGTATGAGGTAGAAACCTCGGGTTCTGAAAGGTTTTAAGGAAATGGTTACACCTTTGTTTTGAGAAAACTGCTTTCGATCTGGTTGGCTTTCGACTAGGTCAATGGTTTAAAAAAATGGTTTTAAAGAGGTCGCGCCTTTGTTTTTAAGTATAGGCTTTCGACTAGGTCGAATCCTTAGCTGTCGCTTCTTACCTTTCGAAGCAATGCCTTCGGAAGGGTATACTTTTTTTTATAAAGCTTTGTCGCTTATCCAATACTTTTGGAAGGATGGTTTCGACACCATCACTTCTTTGCTTTGTTTATGGCTTTCAAAAGAGTTGCTTTCAACCTTATTGGTTGTGACCCATAGAGATTTTTAATGATTAACCCAAAGTTGTCGAAAGAGATGGTTTTGAATGGTTTCGTAAAGATGTTTCCACATGTTTTAAAATTGAATCCAAATGCTTTCAAAAGGTTTAAGGTTTTGATGCCTTCGAATGGTTTTAAGTAAAATTTCTACGGGTCGGTTCCCTAATAGTTTCAAAAGGTTTAACTAGTGGTTTCGAAAGGTATAAAAGATAGGTTTCTAATGGTTTCGAAAGGTTTAAAGGAAAGCTTTTCCAATGGTTTCGAAAGGCTATGTCTAAAGGTTTAAAGATAGGATGTCTAAAGTTTTTAACTTTCGAAGGAAAAGGGATTTCAATGGTTTCAAAAGGTTTCTGTAAATGGTTTCGAAAGGAAGGTTTTCGCCTTTCGGCCTAGATAAAGGAAAGGGTTTATTTGGTTATGAAAGGGGTACTTTCAATGGGAACGAAAGGGCTACTTTCAAAGGTTTAAAGGTCCTCATCAACAAAGATTTAGGTAAAGTGTATATATAACATGGGCATGTGATTTTTGAGTAAAGCAAAGAGTATATGTGTTTTCCTTGTTTAAGTTTGGTTTAAAAGGTTTTAAATCAATTTCAGATGAAAAGGTTTTCAAGGAAAATTTTAGGAAGGTATCCCTAAGTAAAATGACTCAGATATTAGAATACCAGATGGGACTGGTACCCAATGCATTAGCTATTAGCCCCAGCTAACTTTGTCCAAAATTCTAGTGTGTAGGGCTTTGTCACATGTAAGACTAAAATTGGGTTACACATAGAAGGGAACATATGTTTGTACACAAATAGGTTATTGGTGAGCCTGCAAAACCATTAGGATCAGGTGACCCTGGGAGATGTTAAGGACAGACAGTCCAGAAGAGAGGAATTTAGAAGATAGTTAAGGACAGACCATCCAGAAGAGGAGTATCTAACAGGTGTTAGATTATTTTGTTTATGTTTTCTAGTGGGCCCGAGTCAGCCAAAGGCTTGTAGTTTGCCAAACAAAAATATAGTGTTCAGTAAAATAGTCCATTTGTTACCTGATATGTCTGTGTACATAATAATGCTTTACAGTTTTAACCAACTTTGGTTGCAGGAAACGAATTTAGAAAAGATAGGTTTTAAAAGGAATTTAGTGAGGGGAAACTATTTCCGCTAAGCGGCGTGGTCTCACTTAATATCAAATACCAAGATGTATAGTGTTATTCACAGCAGGCTTTATGTCTGAATAGAATTTTATGTTTTTCCCTTTAAACTCTCGAGTGCTTAAAATTGATTTGAGTAGGCTGTGGGTTGAGGGTTCACAGGTTTTAGTAGGTTCACGAACAAAGCTTTCGAACACGAGTAGGTGGCTGACGGATAGCTAATTAGGAGTTGTAGTTTTATTTTGATGTATTTTCGCTGTGTTTATATTAAGTTAGATATGACTATTTAGTAATAATTATTTTATCTAAACCTGGGAAAGCGATGGAATTATGTAATTTGAATACGAAACATGTTTTGAAAATGTAATGTGAAATGATGTTTTTGAAATCTATGATTATTTTTCATATTCATGTGATGTTGATATTATGAATACCATTAACATTACCATATTTTTTCATCGAAAGTTAATACTATGGATGACTACAGCATCTGTAGCACTTAGCTTCGGGCCTCCAAGGGAGTTACGACTTGGTATCAGATCACAGTTTATCAAAAAATTTAACTAAAATGATTTTAGAAAAACATAATCCTTAGTAATTAGGGTTAAGATCAGGGTATGGGATAACGCTATAGTAGTGTACTTATATTTGCTATAGATAAGTATACGCCATATCTGTAGTTTCCTATTGTTGAATATGCGAGTATATGATTTTTGTTTAATGATAATAACATATGTATATGTGATGTCCCGGAATTTTAAGCAATATCAATTTAATAATCTGAATTAAAAATTAAATTGATTTGATGATCTTTGTTAATAAGATTTGGATAATCCAATTTAATAAATATTTAATTGATAGATTTTTTTTTTAAAAAAAGGCTAATAAATTATTTTCTATTTATAATGTATATAAAAAATGTATATATTGTAAATAGATAAACCTTGTTTTAAATTTAATAAATAAATAAATCTTGTTTTCTAAATAGATATATCTTTGGTAAAATTGGAAATTATGATTTTATTTAAAGTTAAACTTTTAAAAGCTATTGAATAAATAGATTATGGTTTTAAATTGTTAAGATAAAAATTTAATTTGTTTAAATTGATTTTGAGTTTAAATTTAAATAAACTAACAATAAGGTTTATTTTGATTTCCTTTTAAAAAAATAGTGTAGTAAAATAAGTAATTTATTAATAAAGAAACAATTTCTTTTATAAATTATTTAAAGTTATCAAATTTGTTATTTTCAAAATATAATAATATTTTGTTTTTAACAAATAGATTTTTATAAAAATAGTTTGTTTTTCAAAATTGAATTGTGTAGTTATATTTGTATATATATAACTTGATTTCAAAATTTAATTTTAGAATTTGATTTGAATTTAAAACTTTGAAAATTTAAAGTATAGATTTTAATTGTTTTGGATTTTAAAATATTTGTATAAACTTTTATTTGTGAATATAATTGTTTTATTTCTTTTAAAATTATCTAAATATATATACATAATTATAAACTAATTTATTAAGCATAATCTTACATTAAAACTTTAATTACATGCAACTAATAAATTAAAGGACATGTTTTAGTTAATAAAGTAGGGATAATGACAAATGTTAAAATTTGAGACAAGTGTCATTTTAAAAACTTTAATTTTCTTTATTTTTAACAAACCACATTTTTCATTTATATAAACGCCCTTATTTTCTTAACTCCATTTCTTTCTATTTTCTTATTCAAAGCCAAGATGAAATTAAAACAAAATTCCCTCAAAAACTAAAATTTGAAATCATCTTCAACAAAAACCCCGTAAATCAAATTCCTATGATATTTTCAAATCTGAAGCAAAACCCTGTAACCCATCTTCAAAACCCTGTACAATTTCAAAGAAAATCTATTTTAAAGCCTGCATATTCAATCCAGGCAATGCATCATTTCAAATCTGGAATTTCAAAGCTGCTGCATGTATGTAGTTCTTATTTAAAGATCAGTTTTAAAGCTTCAGTAACCCAAGTTTTAAAAGAGCACTCAAGTAAAAGTTTTCAAGTTTTTCAAAAGCTTTCCAAATGAAACCTGGAGGCTCTGTCTTTCAATTAACAGGTGAGTAACTTTATTTTAAAAAAAGTTATAAAATCTGGTTACATGCTAATAATGTTGAAATGAATCTGATTGAGTGAATTTGTGGTATATATATATAAGTATGATGTATGCATATGTTTGTAATATGTGACTACTCTGTTTTTAATCCTAGATTTTCTTGTTTTTGATTTGAATTCAATTTTTTTTCTGGAACTAATCATTGTTAGGACTTGTTTTACAAACAAAAGATGTTGATTAATATATATTAAGGTTTAAAAACATAATATAGCAAAATTGAAATCTGGTATCTCTGTAAAACTAAGAATATTAAAGAATGTTAAATAATATGAAAAATTCAAATTGTGAAATCTATAGATTCAGTATTATGAAATGAATACATAAACCAAATCATGATTTTTTAACACTTAAATCACAAATTTTAAACTAGAATTGAGGGTGCAGTTTTGAATTGCACTGTTTTTGGGTTTTTGGGAATCACAGGTGATTCCAGTGATTGGGGAGGTTGAGTTTCTTTCTGATGGTAGATGGTTGACTGGAGAGAACAGGAAAAATGACCGGTGGCTGGTCAGTGGCGGTGGCGGTAGTGGTGTTTTGGTTTTAGTTTCTAAACCTAGTTTGTCTAGGTGGTAGATTTGGCTCTGTTTATTTTTCTCTGGAGCACCGAGTGTCATGGGCTTTTGGTGATCGCTGGAGGGAAGGTAGTCGAGGCTGTGGCCAGTGGTGGTGGCTCTCAGGTGGTCGGATCGGCGAGGTTGAGGTGTTGACAGATTTCGAGGGTGGAAACCTGATCGTGTTCCCAGGTTTTAGATTGGGCGCTCGGTTTTGATACGAGCAAGTGTGGTGGCTTTGGAGGGTCGTGATGTCGTCATGTGATGGTCGCTGATGGATTAAAGTGCTGATGGATGGCCGGAGATGGCCAGAGCCACGGTGCACGTGCACCGTACAGTTTGAAGTTCTGATAAACTTTAGTGGTGTGCAGAGTTTTGAACTCGGGGTAGACTCGAGTTATTCAAGTATTTGACTCGAAGCAGAAGAGGAAATGACTCGAAGCAAATCTTGTTTGACTCGAGTCAGTTGTTTGTTTCAGGTTTTTGTAAAACTTGACAGTAATTGATTTTTAAAAACAAACTCAAATTAAATTTAAATTTGAATACTAGATTTAAACAAAGTTTAAATCCAGTTTGAAGTGTGCATTCAAATTTATTTTTGGATTCTAATCTGAAATGAAATAAAAGTTTTAAAATATTTAAAATGGGTTTTCAGGCTTTTTTAAAAAACCTGACAGTTTTCTAGATTTTGAATTTTTTTAAAATCTGAAAACATAATTTAAACAGTGGTTTAAATTCAAGGTTAAGTTCAGTTTTCAAATAACTTTTGAATCTTAAGGTTTTAAAATGAAATTTGGATTTTTAATAGTGAGTTTTAAATCAAGGTTTAAAACAAGTTTAAATCAAAGCTTAAAATCAAATGTTTTAAATAAATAGTGGATTCAAGTTTCTTGAATTCAGATCTAGGTATTTGAATAAGTTTTAAATTTTGAATGTTTTTTTAAAACAAGTTTAAATTAAAATAGCTTTTTAAAAAGTAAATTTGTGTTCAAACAAATATTTAAACTTGATTTTTGAAAAGTTCTTTTATAAAAGGTTTTTATAATGGAAGTTAAATGATTTGTTAACTTGAATTTGCAAGTTAAATAGTAATGTATTAAAAGCTTAATTTTTAAATAAAATTAAGTAAATTAGTTTAATGGCTTTTCTTATAAGTTTCATATGAAAGTAATAAATGTTATTTACATTTACTTAAAGGATTATAAATTGAATTTAAATTTGTTTAATATTTAAATAAATAATCATTTTGAATCTTAAATTCAAAATGGAATTTGAATTTAAATTTAAAATGTAATGTTCTAAATACACTTTATTATTATGAAGTCATTAATAAGAAACGGATTATCTTAGAGATTATTAAGGTATTAAAATGATTAAATAAATGAGATAATTAAGGAATGACTTATTTATTTAATTTATAATTAATAATTTAGATTAATTTATAATTAGAGATTAATTGAGAAGTAAAGTAATTAAAGAATGATTAATAGTTAATGAAGGTCATTAACTAAGGATTATTTAACAATTAATTAATATGATTAATTTTGAACAATTAATTAAATTAATTAATTAATGGTAATCATTTGTAAAATTGTTTTAAGGTTAATTAATTGATGTAAGTAATCAAGGAATTAATTACTTAATGTAATTAATTAAGTTTAAATGTAATTTGTTTAAGTTAATTAATTAAGTTTAATTAAGTTAAACACTGCATGCTTTGATAATAATTACCTAATGTAATTTATGAAATATAATTACTTAGTGAAGTAATTAATGATAATTACTGGATGAAGTTAATGGAAGATGGTTTAATAGTGAAAGTAATTTGGATTGAATTACTTTGTATAATTAATCAAGGGATTAATTAAAGATAATTAATTAAGGAGTAATTATTGTGATAAAGTAATTAAGGTAGTAAATTATAGAATGTGATTAATTAAAGGTGATTAATAATTATGGTTTAATTGATATTAGTTACTTGATGTAATTATTTTAAATAAGTAATTAATTTAAATTTAATTAAGGATTATTAATATAAATAACGATGTAATTAATATTGATTAATTAAGATTAATTGATCAATGATAAGTGGTTAAGGGTAATTAATTAATTGTAATTAATTAAGGTTTAATGTAATTAATTATAGTTAATTAATTAATGAAGTAATTAAGTGTTAATTACTATATTTGGTTTAGAGTAATTAATTTGTGCAATTAATTAAAGGATAATTACCTGAATGTAATTAAATAATAATTAATCAAGGGTGATTAATTAAGATGGTTAATTAGAGGATAATTAATTAATTAATTTGTAATTAATTAATGGTTATATAAGCAAGATTTATATTGATGTAAGTAATTAATTTAATTGACTTTAAATTAACAAAGATGGAAGTAATTAATTTAATTCATTTTGAATTAATTATAGATGGTGTGATTATAGATAATTTCTTATATATGAATGGATGATATTGGTTGCCTTAAATGGTTTGAAATCTCAGCTATGAGATAAGTAATGTTGTGTGGTGCAATGGTTGTATTGTGATGATAATATGGATTATCTTTTGATAATGATAATATGGATTATCTGTTGTGATAATTATCTATTGTGATTTGTGAATTATCTATCTGTGTGTATATAGATAATGAAATTGAATTGTTTTAAACTTTAAAACAACTTGGCCTTAAAAGATACGCTTTGGATTTCGATGAGACCGGGATCGGGTTTCCAGATTTGGATATCCGAAAACCACATCGATCCAAATTAACGATAGGTCGTGAATCTCAAGTGAGGAGTGAAGACTCGAGGTGTAAGGACTATTCATCGTTAAGACTCTGAGGGTGATTCCAATACGAGTTTAACGGGGTAGTACTTTCAGATTTGAGATGAAGATTCAGAGGGCAAGGGTTATCGTCGTTAACTCCGAGGGTGATTCCAAAATGAGTGTAACGAGATAATGCCTTCGGTTTTGTTCGAACCCAGAACGAACTAGTATGGATTGAATGCTTTCATAACATCATCAGGTGGACGTTGAGCATTCTAAGATAAATGTGTCCTTTAAAGGTAACTGTAGCCTCAAGCCTCATCAACCGAGAATGGCTAAAACAGGGGAGGTGCAGCAAGGCTAAGTGTGTCATGCCCAAGTAGGACGAGATTTTCCCCTGTCTAGAGGTCCCTTTTTATTCGGCTTAGTGGGCAGTTGGATATGCGCACCAACTGCGGGGTTGTCTTGTTCGGAACTGTTCAATAAGGAATGGTTTCGTCTTTGTGTTGTAGGGGATTGAGAGTGATCCTCGGTACGGTGATCTACGCCACGTACTGTGACGGGCGGTACCCCATTAGCCCTGCCATTGCATGGAATCCAAAATCCAATAAGTGCCAATGGTTTTGATTGTATTACCCACTTTTGTGGCTAGTAGCTGGAATTTAATCATGTAACAATTTCGGTTGTTTCATATTTACTTGAAAACCCTAGACCTATTATAATATCACTGGATTTCCTATCAAATGTTTTGGTTAACGTAAGGTAAAACTTTTCCATGTTTATGTGTGGGAAGTCTTACGTGATACCTTTCTTTCCAAAAGTTTTTCAAAGTTAAGCAACCTTAACCTGTTACTCACACTAGACCCATGTCTGACCCGGAGTTTATTTCTGTTTTTCTTAAACTCTTGGGTACTCAAATTTTTACAAGTAGCCAAGGGATTCAGGTTAGCTTTGACGAGTTATGAAGGAGCAATGGAGCAGGAGGCTTCAGCATTGTAGATATGTTTAGTGTTCCGCTGTGTTTGATATCTTTGTGTTTTTACTGAGTTGTATTGAGTTGTAATAACTAGACAGGTGTTTATAACTGTCTAGTATGTGTTGTATTATCTGTGTAACTCTGATAGATGTTGTATATGATACTATGTAATATCTTATGTTATTAATATAATTTATTCGTTCCGCTGTTTAGATTCTGATGTGTTTTCTCTTCTTTCTTCTCTTTCTTTCTCTTTTCTATCCCTTTCTTTCATACTAATGATGCGTCATTCTGTGGAGATGAATGGCGGGTCGTTACAGTGTGTATATATATATATTCATTTAAATATATTTGTTAATGTACTATTTTATTGTTCACATAACTAAATAAATATCTGCTGAATAAAATAAATAATGCAGTATTTAAATTCAAACAGATATTTTTCTCAAACAAATATTTATTACAATTTTGAATAGTACAAATTCAAGCTCTCACTACATATATACACACAATTTCAATTTCAATACAATTTCAATTACATTACAATTATCATTGGCATATGCACCTTACTACATTTCACTCATTCACTCGTATTGATCTTCATCTTCATTCCAGATTGAATCCAGCATCTGAGCGATCTGCAAAAATAAATACTGACGTAGTAAAATTGAAAAGAAAATAATTTTGCAGTGTACAATAAAATGTATACTTTGAAAATATTATTTGCCTCAGTTATTTGGATTGTTCGTCATCATTTGATTTTGAATTCATTATATACGAATAGCTTGTGACATGTATAGGATCGATTTCACCCTAGAGGGGGGGTGAATAGGGTGAATGTATTAATTATAAAAATTAATTGTTGAAGCTTATAAAATAATTTCAACACAGATCACAGAATAATAGCAGCACAGATAATAGCAGAATAATAAATGCAGAAATAGAACGACACAGAATTTACGCAACTTCGGCAAAACCCTGCCTATGTGCCGCCCCCAAGGTTTCTACTAGAAACTAAGTAGTCACATGCTTACACACGTAAACTCGCGACACCCTCTACTGACTAACCTAACTCTATGCTCAAAACCCTGCCACAACTCAGTCCCTCAGTTGCGAATTCTCAAACTACTCCACGTACTTTGTGCCCTAGTCACACGACTAGTGATTACAACGGTTTAAAAAGAGAAATACAAATTTAAAAAGTAAAATAAAACAACCCTAATATTTAAAACCATAACCCTTATTAAACTTAAAGACAAAAGATCGGCCCCCTTTTCTTTTTATTTTATTTGGCCCGTTTCCCTTTTTAATTTATTCGACCCGTTCCCTTTTGTTGAGATAATGGTAGTGCTCGATCCTCTTTCTTCAGAAATTAGGGTTTTCAAAAATTCGAAGATTGGCGACTGTAAATGCTCGATTGAATTCGATTTTCGTGCTCTATTGGTTGATCGTCTCTTGAGATGATTTCGACCGCTTGATTGAGTTCGTTTCTGCTTGATATGGGTATGTGATTTTTGCTTTTTGCTTTCTGGTTTCAATGCTTGAACTCGATGATTTTTCCTTGCCGATGTTGTTATTTATATATGATTCGATGCCCTTGAATTTTGTTCGTATCCATTTACTTGAATTTGTTACTTGAATATTCTCGGCCATTTGATTTTGTTTTAATGCTATAGATACGTTCTGACTTGTTCATATCGAATAATTCCATTTACTTCAATGTCACGGTTTTGATTTCAAACCGTTCGATCTTTCCTTGATCGTTATGGTTGTGACTTTTCTATTTTACTTTGGCTTTGATTTTGACTTTTTCAATTTGTATAATTAATTTGATTTCTGACTTAGTCATCACGTCACTGTTTGGATTCCTTGGCCATAACGGCTTGCTTTGTATTCTACTTCGGTCATCTGGTTTTGTGAATGCGACTCCATGACTTGCCATCCCATTGCGTTGACATTGAATTGCAGTGAGTTCACTTGATTTGAACTGTGCCTTGTCCGGTTCATTGGTCTGCATTGTCATGACTCGAAGTCTGGTTCATAATATTTGTGCACAGCATATTTTTGCTGAGACTATTTTCTTTGACTTACTTCGGCCCTTATGTTTTTGACCTACAGCTTGAACTTGCTATACACATGCTTCACTTGTTTACTGAACTGTTGTATTACTTTGTTGATTTCATCCACTTTACTTCTTTATGCGATTCCATGACATGATAATGTCTTCGGCCATCACCGTTGGACTGATATTGTCTCTGTTGCATATATATATTCCTATGTTCATGCATTCTGTTGTCTGGTGGCATTTGATCTTGATGTTGTACTTCATTGTGTACATTTGTCTGTAGTATGGTCGTGGTTTTGAGGTCTCTGATTCAACTTGGTCATGCCATGCTTTAGCTTTATTGCTCTGGTCTGGTTCATCTTGTAGTCTTGTTCATTGTTTCATTTGGTATGCTTGCATTGTCTCGGTTTTGATTTCTTCATGACATGTACGCATGTATACATATGTGTTTGTGAGAGAATAACTACTGCATCCATACTTAAGGCTGTATCACCATATGTACACATACGTTGTTCACTTGATCTTTTGCTTTTCACTGATCTATTTGTTATCACTTGCCCTTGTGCACTCGTGTAGCTGATTGCATCTATAGTGTACTGATTGCATACCTGTATATGGTAGCAGTGACTTGAACTGTTAGTCTTCACCGTAGCCATATTGAACTAAACCCTGTTGAGGCTGTCTTGACTATTTTCTTGTTCCTTCGACTGTTTCTGAATCGAGTCTGCACTGTGCATTGTCTTTGAGCATTGTTGAGTTTGTTTCTTTGTGTTTGAGATAATGGCAGCATTCGATTGTTGCATTTTGTAGTTGCTGTTAGCTTTAGGTTTCACTGACCACACATGTACATGCTTGCATCTTTGAATTTTGGTTAGATGGTACCGTCCAGACCTGACCTTGTTTGATTTCCTTGTATTGATGTCTTGATGTTTCGGCTGCCATAATGTATATGCTGAGTCGTGACATCGTCTGATATGGATTTGGATTTGTTTTTCGAATAACACTTGAGTTGAATCCTGCTTGTAGCTCGGTTTTGACCTTGTGTTGAAAGTTGTGACATTATTTTATTGCACTCGAGTTGAATCCGGTATATTGGATTTGACCTGTGCTCACCTGTCCCTGTAAATCAATCAAGTGTATATTTCGGTGTGCACGGCCTTGTGGCATATACAGTGATACACTGTGTATGTCACAAGCTGTTCGTGTATGATGAATTCAAATTTAAATGATGACGAACAACCCAAATAACCGAGGCAAATATTATTTTCAAAATTCACATCTTATTTTATACAGCAAAAAAATTTTATTTTCAATTCTACCGCGTCAATGTATATTTTTGCAGATTTCTCAAATGCTGGATTCACATTGGAATAAAGTTGAAGATCAGTACAAGTTGAGTGAATGAGTGATATGCAGTGAGGTGCAATGTGAATTATAATTTAATCAAATTTGTATTGTAATTGAAATTGTATATAGTGAGAGCTTGAAATTTGTACTATTCAAAGATTTGTAATAAATATTTGTTTGAATAAAATTTCTGTTTGAATTCAAATTCGGTGTTATTTATTTTTATTCAGCAAATATTTATTTAATCTATAAAAAATAAAATAGTACATTAACAAATACATTTACACGAATATATATATATATATGTTTATTATCATCAAACAAAAATCATAAAATCGCATATTCAACAATCTCCCCCTTTTGATGATAACAAACATATATTTAAGATTTTGAATATGTTAAATGTATTTGATCATAGATATACTCTAATTGCCACCCCTATTTAAATGCTTCCTCTCTACACAAAGCTCCCCCTACATATATGCATACAAATAAAAATATGCAAATGAGACTAGATGCAAATGGAAAATATTTGACATTTGCTTGATTTTATTTGACAAAATCTTAACTTTTCTCTCCCCCTTTTGTTATCAGCAAAAGAGTAATAGTGTTAGAGAAAATAGAGATAAAGTGATCGATATTAATCCAACAATAAAACTCAATTGAATATAAAAATTAAAATTCAATAAAAAATCAAACAAAATTCATAACTACCCTTGTTGGGCGCATATTCCACTTTTAGAAATAATGGAAATGATGCCATCATATAAAACCATACAGTTGTGTCTATTTGTGGTACATTTATATCAGGAATTTGAATATCTACTAATGATGCATAACCATTAGGACTTTTAAATGAGATTAGTAGTATTCCAATTTAATTTTAAAAATGAATTCAAGTATCTTCTAACAACACATAACCGTGAGGACTTTTAAATGGAATTAGAATCAACTTGTTTATTTAATAAATCGATTTTGATATGCGTTCCTGTAACGACCCCAGATTTTTTTTTTTTATGAATTTAAATTGATAATTAAAAGAATTTTTGAATTTAAATTGTAAAATTGATTATAAATGACAGCGAGTTTCCCCGATTATTATAGAAAATATGTTAAGTCATATGAATTTGAAAATTCGTATATATGTGAATATATATGTATATATTGGATTTGAAATAAAATCTTAAACATGGGGTTTTAAGAATAAATGAAACATAGAATAAAACGCATTAAACAAATTTGTTAAGGAACAAACACACTAAAACAACTTTTGCAATTTGTACATAAAGTAAAAGGAATATATATCAAACATAAGCAAAACAGATATATGAAAGGAAGACATAAAATATATATATTAAAGCAAAAGAAATATGTACAAACTAACAAAGTAAAGCTTTAAATAAAATAAAGAAATACGTTCAAATGTTAACAAATAACAATAACAACTTTATATCTATATAACATAATCAAAAGCAACCTAGCCAAGTAGCATAAGTATGCAAGCAAGAATATAAAACAAAGTCTATTAAACATAAACAAAGATAAAATAAAGCAAAGTAAATATGAAACATACATATGGAAGTATTGCAAAGCAAAGACAAAAGAAAATGAGAAAAGCATATTCAAGTATTAACAAATAAACAAACAAAATACACTTACCAAATAATACAATGTAAATAAATCCATACAAGATGAACTATAAAATATAAGTTTAACACATTGAACAAAATATGTACAAACAGTACAAAGGCTTGCAAAAGAAGCAAACATGAAATATACATAAGTATGTACAGCCGAAATCAAATGAACACAAATTATAAGTATATGGTACAATACAATTAATACTAGCATACAAAAAAAATCAAGATTTCAGTCAACAAAATCTTTGACTAAATACAAACTAAAACATTTGAACAGCAAAACAATTAATGCAATATCTTAGCCACCAAATATTTTGATATTACACATAGCAGGTTGTACCACTAGTAAACAATGGAATGAGTATAAGCTTCCTATATAAGCCAAAACTAATTAATGTTAGTATATACTAATATCCTATCAGCCACCATTGGAAAACAAAAATCTCTGAAAAAAATTTGACAAAACAATCTTAGTACAAAATATGTCACCCTGTGTACAAACAGAAATAATCACCTGTAGAGTTCATCTCCTATATATCAACTTCTCCACATTTGAGTTCGAGCTGAGAAACTTTATTTGAAAACTTAAACAAAGATTCAATTTAAACAACACCTCAAATTCAACCAAACCAGAGAAACAAAGGAGAAGATTTCCAGTATCAACTTCAAAACCAGTTTTCAACTTTTCAAACTTCAATACTTATGGAAAACAAGATGTTTAAAGTGAGTAACTTATTTTATTAAAATGTTCAAAGTATAAAACTGTTGCTTATATATAAATACATCTATGAATAAGTTTGTTTATATACATGTATGGATCCTCTGAGTGAAATTGAGAATTTGAAAGTGTGTATAGGCTCACTGTTATGACTCTGAACACCAGAATTTGATTTCAAAAATCATTTCTTCCCAATCTATTCGATATTTGGATTTAGAGTCAAAATAGATATTGTCTGCTTAAACCTGAACTGAATTTTAAAAATAAATTCAAATTAAAGTAACTTGTTATCACCTCTGGAAAGAAATATGTCTGAGCACAACTCAGATTTATCAAAAATTCGAATCTCTTAATTTACAAATTCAAGTATCTAAACTGAATCCCCATACAATAACAAGATTTTTAAACCTAATTTGATGATTTTTAATGGTGTGGTATGAGAGCAGTTTGGGTTCGTTCGATTTTTGCATTTCGAGTCGTCGTGGGCGATCGCGATGATGGGGGAGGTCAGGGCTGAGGATGGAGGTGCGGGGGTGATCGAGGGGTCTGGGAAAAATACCCGGAGCTTGAACAAAGCCTTGTGGTGGCAGTGGGTGGCGTTTGAACTCCGGTGACCTAGTTTTAGCATAGGTTAGAGTTTTGATCGTCTCGTTCTCCTCAGTGCATCGAGCTGCACGAACTATTGGGTAGTGATAGTGGGGTGTGTGTTGAAGTCGTGGTCGAAGTCGCGTGACTTCAGGTGGTCGAGGCGGCGAA
Source organism: Allium cepa (assembly GCA_030765085.1). Classification (NCBI taxonomy): domain Eukaryota; kingdom Viridiplantae; phylum Streptophyta; class Magnoliopsida; order Asparagales; family Amaryllidaceae; genus Allium; species Allium cepa. The sequence goes on along the minus strand of CM060939.1, from coordinate 346,618,838 downwards.
AGGGAGGCGATGACAGGTTTGGTGATGTTTCCTGTTGCTATTTCCAGGTTCTGAGTCGAACTCAAAATTTTCGATCTCGAGGCGGTGACGAAGTTTAAGGGGTTGGAGTTGGGTCTGGGGAGAATGGTCGACGTGATCGACAATGCTGCGACGCCGGAAGATCGCCAGAGGCGATGTGCACGTGCACAGTGGAGTTGATCTGGGGTTGTTCATCTGGATGCTGGGTAGTTCGCATTTGCTCGAGTGATACTCGAAGTTTTTCCAAAACTGACCCGAAGTTGGAGAGGAAACAACTCGAAGCACTTTTACTTTGCCTCGGGTTAGTTTGTCAGGTTTCAGGTTTTTGTAGACCTGATTGTGATTTGATTTTAAAGCAAAGTTTTAGACAAGTTATAAATCAAAATTTAAATCCAAATTCAAATGTGTATTCAAATTCATGTTTGAATTCTAAAATGAAATAAAATAAAGTTTTAAATAATTTTAATGTTTGGTTTTCAGGTTTATGAAAAACCTGACAGTTTTCTGAAAAAAAAATTATTATTAAATTTAAAGTTGAAAACATCATTTGAACAATGGTTTAAAATTCAAAGTTAAGTTTAGTTTCCAAATAAACTTTTGAATCTTAAGGTTTAAAAATGAAATTGGATTTTTAAATCAAGTTTTAAATTCAAGGTTTTAAAAAGCAAATTGAATCAAAGTTGTGAATCAAAAGCTTTCTCTTATATAAACAATAGATGTTATTTACATTTATTTTTAAAAATTATAAATTGATTTTTAAAGAATAATCATTTTGAAACATAAAATTTGAAATGTAATTTAAATTTAAATTTAAAGGTGAAATGTTTTACACTTAACTATTAGTGAAGTCATTAACAAAGAAATGAATTGCCTTAGAAGAATTAAGTTGATTAAGTGATTTAACTAATATGATGATTAAGGGATGATTTATTCAATTTACAAATTAATGATTTAGATTTATTTATAATTAGAGATTAATTAAAAGAAATTAAGAAATGTTATTAGCTAATTAACTAAAGATTATTAAGTATTATTTAATTTTAAATAATTAATTAGATTAATTAGTTTAGATAATCAATTATAAATTGTTTAAATGAAATTACTTAATGAAAGTAATTAAGGATTAACCATTTATTGTAATTGATTATAGATATTTTTATTAATTAAAGTTAATCAATTTAAGGAAATCATTAGATAAATTGGCAATTAATGATTCGTAATTAATAAATCAGAGATTTGATAATTAGGTCATAAGTAATTAAATTAAATTGGAAATAAATTGAATTAATTAGGATTTAATAATAAATTAATCCCGCTTATAAATGATTTTTAAATGTTTGACCTTACTTATGGATGATCATATTATATGTGATGCCTTGAATTGATTGCCCTAACTGATCGGTGACATTTTGTTCTGTGGATTGAACAGAGTATTTTATTCATTTACTGATGATACATCTACATATTATCTGTGAATTGTGAATGGAAGATAAGCGTTATACTTTATACCGCTTATCAGCTATATTTTAATATTTTGATCTGTGATGATTGAATGTTGTTGCACTATTGTGTTAAACCCCTGGACCACACTATACGCACACAAATATGGATTTCACGAGGAAATCGATTAAGTCACGGATTTAAAAATGATTTTTTTTATTTGAATATTTTGAATTCAAATGTTTTGGAAATATATTGAGTTTAAGTGAAAAGCTTTTGAAATGAAATTTCAAGGATGAAATTTATTTTGAATAACTTGATTGAATTTTGTAATTTAAATATTTTGATTTAAATTTAAATTCAATATTCGAAATTGAATTCTATGATTTGGAAATTAGGGACTGAAGATGTTATACCAGTTATAGGGGTTAAACTATTTAAAGGTACTGATTTGGGAACTTGAATTTAAATTCAGAGGTTTTAACTCGAATTTATTGGATCTTTCTGAAATGAAGACTAATTGTTTTCAAATGATAAAAGCTTTCACCTAAATAATGAACGTCCAATTTGTGTTAAAAAGGATTTCAAGTTAAAAATGAAAAAGATTTTCCAAGTCATGGAAACGGTTTGAAAGCTATAAGTTAAATCTTTAATTTAAAGATTTAACGAGTTAATCCAATTAAAATGGGGATTGTTTGAAATCCATAAATGGATCTTTGTGAATGGGGTGAACTTTGTGAATTAAATCTTTTGTTTAAAAGATTTAAAGTGGGGAAATTATTTAAACCATTGAAGGTTTTTGAAATAAATCTTTTGTTTAAAAGATTTGAAAATGGTAATTTGTTAAACCATTTGAAGAAAACTTTGAATTATTAAGTTGTGACTTAATTGAAATCCCATATTCATATATTTTAAATATTGCGCTCACTATTCGGTTTAGCCGGGAGAGGACCTTTGTGTCGTATAACCCATCCCGAATATGTGATTCGACGTATATAGATAGCATTTGAAGACCGGTGTTGAAGACCGGGTATTTGTGAGAACGATAGGATAACCTATCGATTGTCTCTGCACTGGGTAGCTCCTGGTATAGAGATCCCCTAAGTGATGGGAAGTCCAATCGGGATTGTGAATACCCGGATTGCAAGGGCTTCTTTGGAAGTGCCTTCGGTTCTGTTCGAACCCGGAACAGACTTGTATGGTTGCATGTCTGACACTACACTTTGAGAGATAAAGCAGATTTCTTTCAAATACATATCTGTTGGTGGCGGAGAATTTATTCTCTTAGCTTAACACCCTTCTCTGAGACGTACGAGCTCAGAAGTTATGTAGCTGAAGGTTATCAGCGATATACTCCCAATTTGGTAGTGTGACATGCTGAGTGCTGCTGTGTGTTGATGATCATTGTTTGATCATTTGTGATATGATCATTTGTTTGATCATTTATCTTTGTGATCATTACTTTGATCATTTGTTGACCCAAAGCATGGCTTTGTACCAAAGCGTAGCTTTGTGGGCGAGACTGCATCAGGACCTCACACCCCGGAAATGGTCAAAACAGGAAAGATGCGGCAAGGTTATGAGGGTCGCGCCCTTTAGGGTGTGTCATTCCCTTCTGGTAAAGGGTGGTATCATGGTATGGAGCCCAGATATTTACCTGTGTGGTAGCTCCAATCTCATTTACTGTGTGGTTGTTGCTTAGAGGCGCCTCGGATAAAGGTCCCAAAGGACCGGGGAGTGGCTTGCTCGAGTAGTAGTTACCTAGTTACAGAGGTAACCCAGCCTTGTGTTGGCAGAGATCCGGTTAGGTTCTCGGGACGTTCCACCAGAGGCGATCCCATGTGGCAGTAGGAAGTTCCTTAGCCTGACCATTTGTTGGAAACCCATTCATCCAATACGAAACCCTGTACGGTTTTAGTTGTAGAACCTGCCATTCACTTATGGTGGCGCCCCACTGTTTGGATGGTAGCTATAGTAGGCATAGTTCGGAATGTCTATGCTGGCTAAGATTAATATTCTACTTTCGAAATGTTTTCTGCACTGTGCACTTATATTAATAATATCAAAAGAACTTTCTACGTATCAAGCATGTTTGACTATCATAAGAAGAAATCTCCTCCAATTCTGCGTTTGCATTGTGTGTGTGGCGGGAGGTCTTATGGTAGTTTCATTTTCTAAAAGCATTGCGAATTTACTTTAAAATTCTCTTTTTGTTTGTTTTCAAAGATAAACTGTTTTTGTTACTCACACCAGTCCCATGACTGACTCGGAGTTTATTGTTCCTTTCCTAAACTCTGGGTGCTCACCATTTTCCACACGAGCAGTCTAGAGTTGGGTTTTTTTTTCTGATAGTTAGGTTTGGTGGATTATCTGGAGCTAGTTTTAGTCTTTGGATATGCACCAGTCTTGCTCGACTTAGTGTATCGTGATGATGGTTCGAGCTGCTGTTGGAGTTCTCTCTTGAAGATTATATTGGAGTTATTTGTTCAGCTGCTAGTGTTATCTATTTCCTTTTCCGCTGCTATTTTATTGTATCATATCTCTGATGTATATCGATATCTATTGTATCATCTGTAGTATCGGGATGTTGTATCAGATGTTGTATATTGTTATTCATTATTTCTTCCGCTGTGTTGTTTGTTTACTTAATGGTGTTATAAGCTCCGGCGACTCGGATTCGACGTTTGGATCTGCGGCATTAGAATATGGGTGACATATTCGGTGCCGATTTTCGAAGGTCGAGTCAAGATCGTTACATTTGGTATCAGAGCTGAGGGTTAAAACTTTAGCTCAGGAGTATAACACGTTAAGTAGCTCATTAGAGATAGGGTGAAGTAAACCCTAGAATGAGTAATCCCTAAGATATCCGTTCGTATGCCTCGGTAAATTCTTTTACTATCCAGTGATAGTAAGTATGAGTGCAAGAAGAAAACGAGATAGGGGACAGGGAAATACGACTATGTCAATGCCCTGCAATAGTGGAAGTAATTTTTCTCTATCGATCTTCTTCGATTCGTTTCCAAATTCTTTTGATTTCTTCATGATAGCTCCAGAAGAAGTTTCAGTGTGATGGTGGCCCTACGAATCGTTGTAGGAAATTCTTACTTCGTATTTTCATCGTTTCTTATTAGAGGTTGATTTAAACCTTAATTAATATTAATTGGAAATTTGGAACTGAACTTTGAAATAAATTGAAAATTTTAAATTGAGTTAACTTGATTAATAGGATATGAAGCTAACTTTGAATTGTATTGATAAAACGATTTTGGTTGAAAATAAATTTTGAATTTCTGTTATAACTTCTTGGGTAGAATAAAATATGAAATATAAACTTTGATGTATTTCTCAGCCTATAAAATTCTAAAATTAAGATCTTAATATTTGGATTTTGATTTTAATTGTAGAGAACAAATAGCGTTATCCGAGGAGGAAAGGTCAGGAGAGTGGGTGATTATGCTTCATCCAGTAGGGTACGAGATGATGAAGGTGAGTCATCAGTTCATAGGGAATTCCCAGTGGAGCCTGTAGTGCAGCCCCAACCACCAGTGGAAGAAGAAGAAGATGAGGAGGAATTCGAAGAGGAATTCGAAGAAGAGTTCGAGGAAGAATTCGAAGAAGAAGTTGAAGAGGAATTCGAGGAAGAGGTTGAGGCGGAAGAAGAACCTGAAGTGGAAGAAGAGTCCGAAGGTGACGAAGCAATTCATTGTGATTTGGATAATGCCGTGGATGATGATGATCCCATTGAGGACGAGGAGTTAAATGGTGGGTACCTTATTCTGGAAGAATCTGATCCGGAGGAGATTTTTGAGACAGACGATGAGGTTGAAGTGATAGACCTGTCAGGGCCTGAGAGGGAGAGTTCTGACAGTGAGGATTAGTAGTTGGTCGGTTTGACTTATTTTGGGGTATTATATAGGTATTTTGGACTTGAGATCATAGTAAGGTTGGATGTTAGTAGGTTATGTATGACTATAACTCATGTACTAATATTTTGAGTAGTGTTTAATATAAAATATATTATGAATGGCCTGAAAATATCCATGTGTTACTAGTATAATTTGAATTACCATTAGTCTATTTTGTGTGTATATAATTCGAGAGACGAGCTGTACAATTTCGAGGACGAAATTCTTTTAAGGGGGAAGTCTGTAACGACCCCAGATTTTTTTTTTTATGAATTTAAATTGATAATTAAAAGAATTTTTGAATTTAAATTGTAAAATTGATTATAAATGACAGCGAGTTTCCCCGATTATTATAGAAAATATGTTAAGTCATATGAATTTGAAAATTCGTATATATGTGAATATATATGTATATATTGGATTTGAAATAAAATCTTAAACATGGGGTTTTAAGAATAAATGAAACATAGAATAAAACGCATTAAACAAATTTGTTAAGGAACAAACACACTAAAACAACTTTTGCAATTTGTACATAAAGTAAAAGGAATATATATCAAACATAAGCAAAACAGATATATGAAAGGAAGACATAAAATATATATATTAAAGCAAAAGAAATATGTACAAACTAACAAAGTAAAGCTTTAAATAAAATAAAGAAATATGTTCAAATGTTAACAAATAACAATAACAACTTTATATCTATATAACATAATCAAAAGCAACCTAGCCAAGTAGCATAAGTATGCAAGCAAGAATATAAAACAAAGTCTATTAAACATAAACAAAGATAAAATAAAGCAAAGTAAATATGAAACATACATATGGAAGTATTGCAAAGCAAAGACAAAAGAAAATGAGAAAAGCATATTCAAGTATTAACAAATAAACAAACAAAATACACTTACCAAATAATACAATGTAAATAAATCCATACAAGATGAACTATAAAATATAAGTTTAACACATTGAACAAAATATGTACAAACAGTACAAAGGCTTGCAAAAGAAGCAAACATGAAATATACATAAGTATGTACAGCCGAAATCAAATGAACACAAATTATAAGTATATGGTACAATACAATTAATACTAGCATACAAAAAAAATCAAGATTTCAGTCAACAAAATCTTTGACTAAATACAAACTAAAACATTTGAACAACAAAACAATTAATGCAATATCTTAGCCACCAAATATTTTGATATTACACATAGCAGGTTGTACCACTAGTAAACAATGGAATGAGTATAAGCTTCCTATATAAGCCAAAACTAATTAATGTTAGTATATACTAATATCCTATCAGCCACCATTGGAAAACAAAAATCTCTGAAAAAAATTTGACAAAACAATCTTAGTACAAAATATGTCACCCTGTGTACAAACAGAAATAATCACCTGTAGAGTTCATCTCCTATATATCAACTTCTCCACATTTGAGTTCGAGCTGAGAAACTTTATTTGAAAACTTAAACAAAGATTCAATTTAAACAACACCTCAAATTCAACCAAACCAGAGAAACAAAGGAGAAGATTTCCAGTATCAACTTCAAAACCAGTTTTCAACTTTTCAAACTTCAATACTTATGGAAAACAAGATGTTTAAAGTGAGTAACTTATTTTATTAAAATGTTCAAAGTATAAAACTGTTGCTTATATATAAATACATCTATGAATAAGTTTGTTTATATACATGTATGGATCCTCTGAGTGAAATTGAGAATTTGAAAGTGTGTATAGGCTCACTGTTATGACTCTGAACACCAGAATTTGATTTCAAAAATCATTTCTTCCCAATCTATTCGATATTTGGATTTAGAGTCAAAATAGATATTGTCTGCTTAAACCTGAACTGAATTTTAAAAATAAATTCAAATTAAAGTAACTTGTTATCACCTCTGGAAAGAAATATGTCTGAGCACAACTCAGATTTATCTAAAATTCGAATCTCTTAATTTACAAATTCAAGTATCTAAACTGAATCCCCATACAATAACAAGATTTTTAAACCTAATTTGATGATTTTTAATGGTGTGGTATGAGAGCAGTTTGGGTTCGTTCGATTTTTGCATTTCGAGTCGTCGTGGGCGATCGCGATGATGGGGGAGGTCAGGGCTGAGGATGGAGGTGCGGGGGTGATCGAGGGGTCTGGGAAAAATACCCGGAGCTTGAACAAAGCCTTGTGGTGGCAGTGGGTGGCGTTTGAACTCCGGTGACCTAGTTTTAGCATAGGTTAGAGTTTTGATCGTCTCGTTCTCCTCAGTGCATCGAGCTGCACGAACTATTGGGTAGTGATAGTGGGGTGTGTGTTGAAGTCGTGGTCGAAGTCGCGTGACTTCAGATGGTCGAGGCGGCGAAAGGGAGGCGATGACAGGTTTGGTGATGTTTCCTGTTGCTATTTCCAGGTTTTGAGTCGAACTCAAAATTTTCGATCTCGAGGCGGTGACGAAGTTTAAGGGGTTGGAGTTGGGTCTGGGGAGAATGGTCGACGTGATCGACAATGCTGCGACGCCGGAAGATCGCCAGAGGCGATGTGCCCGTGCACAGTGGAGTTGATCTGGGGTTGTTCATCTGGATGCTGGGTAGTTCGCATTTGCTCGAGTGATACTCGAAGTTTTTCCAAAACTGACCCGAAGTTGGAGAGGAAACAACTCGAAGCACTTTTACTTTGCCTCGGGTTAGTTTGTCAGGTTTCAGGTTTTTGTAAACCTGATTGTGATTTGATTTTAAAGCAAAGTTTTAGACAAGTTATAAATCAAAATTTAAATCCAAATTCAAATGTGTATTCAAATTCATGTTTGAATTCTAAAATGAAATAAAATAAAGTTTTAAATAATTTTAATGTTTGGTTTTCAGGTTTATGAAAAACCTGACAGTTTTCTGAAAAAAAAATTATTATTAAATTTAAAGTTGAAAACATCATTTGAACAATGGTTTAAAATTCAAAGTTAAGTTTAGTTTCCAAATAAACTTTTGAATCTTAAGGTTTAAAAATGAAATTGGATTTTTAAATCAAGTTTTAAATTCAAGGTTTTAAAAAGCAAATTGAATCAAAGTTGTGAATCAAAAGCTTTCTCTTATATAAACAATAGATGTTATTTACATTTATTTTTAAAAATTATAAATTGATTTTTAAAGAATAATCATTTTGAAACTTAAAATTTGAAATGTAATTTAAATTTAAATTTAAAGGTGAAATGTTTTACACTTAATTATTAGTGAAGTCATTAACAAAGAAATGAATTGCCTTAGAAGAATTAAGTTGATTAAGTGATTTAACTAATATGATGATTAAGGGATGATTTATTCAATTTACAAATTAATGATTTAGATTTATTTATAATTAGAGATTAATTAAAAGAAATTAAGAAATGTTATTAGATAATTAACTAAAGATTATTAAGTATTATTTAATTTTAAATAATTAATTAGATTAATTAGTTTAGATAATCAATTATAAATTGTTTAAATGAAATTACTTAATGAAAGTAATTAAGGATTAACCATTTATTGTAATTGATTATAGATATTTTTATTAATTAAAGTTAATCAATTTAAGGAAATCATTAGATAAATTGGCAATTAATGATTCGTAATTAATAAATCAGAGATTTGATAATTAGGTCATAAGTAATTAAATTAAATTGGAAATAAATTGAATTAATTAGGATTTAATAATAAATTAATCCCGCTTATAAATGATTTTTAAATGTTTGACCTTACTTATGGATGATCATATTATATGTGATGCCTTGAATTGATTGCCCTAACTGATCGGTGACATTTTGTTCTGTGGATTGAACAGAGTATTTTATTCATTTACTGATGATACATCTACATATTATCTGTGAATTGTGAATGGAAGATAAGCGTTATACTTTATACCGCTTATCAGCTATATTTTAATATTTTGATCTGTGATGATTGAATGTTGTTGCACTATTGTGTTAAACCCCTGGACCACACTATACGCACACAAATATGGATTTCACGAGGAAATCGATTAAGTCACGGATTTAAAAATGATTTTTTTTATTTGAATATTTTGAATTCAAATGTTTTGGAAATATATTGAGTTTAAGTGAAAAGCTTTTGAAATGAAATTTCAAGGATGAAATTTATTTTGAATAACTTGATTGAATTTTGTAATTTAAATATTTTGATTTAAATTTAAATTCAATATTCGAAATTGAATTCTATGATTTGGAAATTAGGGACTGAAGATGTTATACCAGTTATAGGGGTTAAACTATTTAAAGGTACTGATTTGGGAATTTGAATTTAAATTCAGAGGTTTTAACTCGAATTTATTGGATCTTTCTGAAATGAAGACTAATTGTTTTCAAATGATAAAAGCTTTCACCTAAATAATGAACGTCCAATTTGTGTTAAAAAGGATTTCAAGTTAAAAATGAAAAAGATTTTCCAAGTCATGGAAACGGTTTGAAAGCTATAAGTTAAATCTTTAATTTAAAGATTTAACGAGTTAATCCAATTAAAATGGGGATTGTTTGAAATCCATAAATGGATCTTTGTGAATGGGGTGAACTTTGTGAATTAAATCTTTTGTTTAAAAGATTTAAAGTGGGGAAATTATTTAAACCATTGAAGGTTTTTGAAATAAATCTTTTGTTTAAAAGATTTGAAAATGGTAATTTGTTAAACCATTTGAAGAAAACTTTGAATTATTAAGTTGTGACTTAATTGAAATCCCATATTCATATATTTTAAATATTGCGCTCACTATTCGGTTTAGCCGGGAGAGGACCTTTGTGTCGTATAACCCATCCCGAATATGTGATTCGACGTATATAGATAGCATTTGAAGACCGGTGTTGAAGACCGGGTATTTGTGAGAACGATAGGATAACCTATCGATTGTCTCTGCACTGGGTAGCTCCTGGTATAGAGATCCCCTAAGTGATGGGAAGTCCAATCGGGATTGTGAATACCCGGATTGCAAGGGCTTCTTTGGAAGTGCCTTCGGTTCTGTTCGAACCCGGAACAGACTTGTATGGTTGCATGTCTGACACTACACTTTGAGAGATAAAGCAGATTTCTTTCAAATACATATCTGTTGGTGGCGGAGAATTTATTCTCTTAGCTTAACACCCTTCTCTGAGACGTACGAGCTCAGAAGTTATGTAGTTGAAGGTTATCAGCGATATACTCCCAATTTGGTAGTGTGACATGCTGAGTGCTGCTGTGTGTTGATGATCATTGTTTGATCATTTGTGATATGATCATTTGTTTGATCATTTATCTTTGTGATCATTACTTTGATCATTTGTTGACCCAAAGCATGGCTTTGTACCAAAGCGTAGCTTTGTGGGCGAGACTGCATCAGGACCTCACACCCCGGAAATGGTCAAAACAGGAAAGATGCGGCAAGGTTATGAGGGTCGCGCCCTTTAGGGTGTGTCATTCCCTTCTGGTAAAGGGTGGTATCATGGTATGGAGCCCAGATATTTACCTATGTGGTAGCTCTAATCTCATTTACTGTGTGGTTGTTGCTTAGAGGCGCCTCGGATAAAGGTCCCAAAGGACCGGGGAGTGGCTTGCTCGAGTAGTAGTTACCTAGTTACAGAGGTAACCCGGCCTTGTGTTGGCAGAGATCCGGTTAGGTTCTCGGGACGTTCCACCAGAGGCGATCCCATGTGGCAGTAGGAAGTTCCTTAGCCTGACCATTTGTTGGAAACCCATTCATCCAATACGAAACCCTGTACGGTTTTAGTTGTAGAACCTGCCATTCACTTATGGTGGCGCCCCACTGTTTGGATGGTAGCTATAGTAGGCATAGTTCGGAATGTCTATGCTGGCTAAGATTAATATTCTACTTTCGAAATGTTTTCTGCACTGTGCACTTATATTAATAATATCAAAAGAACTTTCTACGTATCAAGCATGTTTGACTATCATAAGAAGAAATCTCCTCCAATTCTGCGTTTGCATTGTGTGTGTGGCGGGAGGTCTTATGGTAGTTTCATTTTCTAAAAGCATTGCGAATTTACTTTAAAATTCTCTTTTTGTTTGTTTTCAAAGATAAACTGTTTTTGTTACTCACATCAGTCCCATGACTGACTCGGAGTTTATTGTTCCTTTCCTAAACTCTGGGTGCTCACCATTTTCCACACGAGCAGTCTAGAGTTGGGTTTTTTTTTCTTCTGATAGTTAGGTTTGGTGGATTATCTGGAGCTAGTTTCAGTCTTTGGATATGCACCAGTCTTGCTCGACTTAGTGTATCGTGATGATGGTTCGAGCTGCTGTTGGAGTTCTCTCTTGAAGATTATATTGGAGTTATTTGTTCAGCTGCTAGTGTTATCTATTTCCTTTTCCGCTGCTATTTTATTGTATCATATCTCTGATGTATATCGATATCTATTGTATCATCTGTAGTATCGGGATGTTGTATATTGTTATTCATTATTTCTTCCGCTGTGTTGTTTGTTTACTTAATGGTGTTATAAGCTCCGGCGACTCGGATTCGACGTTTGGATCTGCGGCATTAGAATATGGGTGACATATTCGGTGCCGATTTTCGAAGGTCGAGTCAGGATCATTACAGTTCCATACATGCATAACCGTGAGGACTTTTAAATGAGCATAGAAGCACATTACAAATTCTAAGTAATTCACCCATGCGTAACCGTGAGGACTTTTAAATGAGAGTGAATACTTTTGATTTTATTTTATTTTATTTTATTTTATATATAAAATGAAAAACGAATGATTCCTATTTAAAGTACCACATATCGACAAACTATATTAAATTTTGATGAGCGATGGTCGATAGAAATATGATAGAAATAGAAATGGTCATGGAATCTTTACCCAACAAAATGTTTTTATAACTCTTGTTTGAATTTGTAAAGAAATTTTCTAAATATATCGTCTTGAGTAATGTATGATAAATATCAACACTCATCACTTTTTCAATCACTATTCATCTTTTCGATAATTATTAGGGAGTCAGATTAGTCAAAATAGTCATTTAAAATCAAATTCAAAAATAATTATAGAATCAATTTTTCAAAATGAATGTTCTGAAAACATGGTCAAACAATGATTTTCTCAAAGGGTTATATGAGAAAAATTTCTGTTATTTGAAAATTATTTGAAATGAAAAATATGCAGATATTTTCTTTGAAAATATAATGCAGTTACTAAATGTCTCAGCAAATCAAGTTTCACTAGTAATTTTTCTATGAACTAGATTACCAGTGTAATCTGCATCTGAATTTCTTTTTCACTCAAAATTATCATTAATTGAATTTAATAGACCAGACCATGAAGTGTGCAACAAAAATCTCAAAGTCAATTTTAACAGCTATTTAAAATGACATTCTCTTGAATTTTTATTGAAACCATGTAAATATTCAAAAATCATGAATATAGAGTCAACGGTAGAATAATTAAATGTATTATCATCCAATAAAACACTATTATTAATCCAAACTATTTTGGATAAGTTAGAATCAAAATCTTCATTCATTTCATCATCACATTACTGGCTAATTTAATTCAGACTATGATGCAAATTATCACATTTAATATATCGTTCAAAATATACCGTTACCTATTTTACCTTTACGATAATTTTTCGTTGTTGTTCATTGTGATTCTGTCACCTTTGTACTAGGCTAAGGAACTTTGCTTTGTCGCCCGTTGTGTTTCTGGAACAGCCAGAATCCAGATAACACTGTTGTTGTTCCTTAGCCTGCCACCACACCTACACGGGAAAATATTTTTGTGACCTATTTGTTTTTATAGGTCCATGGTTGTTAGGGGCAGAATATTTAGAAAAGTAATTTTGTGGAGACCCAAAACTATTTATATATGTTCCTTTTGGCACCCAAATTTGTTTAACTTTGAGAGATTTTATATTTGTGCCTTTTGGAACCCAAATTGGTATAGCTTTCGCATGTTTGGGTCTATACCAACAATTATTATGATTGTGTCCGTATTTTCTACAAATTGTGCACATAGAATTTTCTTGATTAATATTGCTTTCAACATTTTCAGATTGATTATATCCAAGTCCTTGTCTAATGGTATTAACGGTTTGCTTTCCTAATAGTATATTCAACGATTTTTCACTTTTTGAAAATTTGTCTAAAGTCGTTGACAATTGTTGGACTTGTGTTTTGAGAGATTCATTTTCGTTTAACAATTGTGTGCACTTTTTAATAGAATTGTCTCTCCTAGTATTTTCATTCTTTTTCAAAATCAGAATTTCATTTTCAAGTTATTTTATATTCATTTCTGATTTTTTAGTTTCTTCTTCGAATGTTGACACTTATCACACTTAGGGATCCTACTTTGATAGGTTTTAACTAATTGGTCAAGTTGTTTATTTAAATCTATCAAAGTATCTTTTTGTGATTCAAGTTTGGCATACTTCTCCCTAAGTCGTTCAAAACAGCCATTCACTTCATGGAAATATATAAGTAGTTCTGAATGAGAAAGTTTTGATACCTCACTTGGCTCATCATGATCACTGTCAGTTATTTCACCATGAAGATACATGTCTTCTTTCCCACTCTCACTGTTAGTACTTTGATTATCTTCATCACTAGTATTCCACGTGGCTGCAAAACTTCTCCTTTTTGATTTCTTTTCAAAGTCGCGTCGATTTTGAGGACAATTGGGCTTGATGTGTCCGGGTTGGTGGCACTTATGACAGATGATTTTTTGTTGTTCTGTGTTATCTAAAACTTTGATTATTTTGCCTTTTATTTTTTGATTTAGAGCTCGGTTTCCGTATGTGCGGTTCCACCTTTTTAATTTCTTTATTACCATTTCCAACTCTGCTGCTCCATCATCATCATCATCACTTTCAGTTGTTCCTTTGAGAGCTATAGATTTTTTTTCGAGTATCTCCTCCTTCACGCTCTTCCTTGAATTTCATTTCAAGCTCATAAGTGGTGAGATTTTCGATGAGTTCTTCGACTTTCATTTGTTTCAAATCTTTTGATTCTTGAATGGCAGTTACTTTGGCTTCAAAACTTCGTGGAAGGACTTTGAGAATTTTTCGGACTTTCTCCAACTCTGTTTATGATTTTCCAAGAGCTTTTGATTTGTATACGATATTGGAAAGTCGTCCATGCATCTCTTTGACATTTTCTTTCTTTTCCATTATGAAATTCTCGTATTCGCTGCTTAGTATGGCAAGGCGAGATTCTTTGACTTGAGATGTTCCTTCGTGAGTCACTTCTAGTGTGTGCCATATTTCCTGCGCAGTTAGACAATGTGAGACACGATTAAATTCAAATTGATCCAATGAATATATAATAGAATTCATAGCTCTAGCATTAGCATTTTGTAATTTATTTTCTAGCTCTATCCATTGATCCATCGGTTTAACTATTTCCTGATTATCTACAATTATAGTTGGTGCTATATAACCTGTCTCAATAATGTTCCAAGCGTCAATGGTTTCAGAAAAATTTTCATTCTACTTTTCCAGTAGACGTATTCACCATTGAACATTGGTGGTCTAACTATGGACTGACCCTCAGCAAAGGCATTATTAAAAGAAGCCATTTTAAAAATTCAACTTTTTACAACAAAAATTGATTTTTGAAAAAAAATCAAATTTTTAAAACCAAAAATCGATTTCTATTCCTAGCTCCGATACCACTTGTAGGATCGATTTTACCCTGGAGGGGGGTGAATAGGGTGATAGTATTAATTATAAAAATTAATTACGGAAGCTTATAAAATAATTTCAACATAGATCACAGAATAATAGCAGCACGGATAATAGCAGAATAATAAATGTAAAAATAGAACGACACAGAATTTACCCAGCTTCGGCAAAACCCTGCCTACGTGCTGCCCCCAAGGTTTCTACTAGAAATTAATTAGTCACACGCTTACACACGTAAGCTCGCAACACCCGCTACTGACTAACCTCACTCTACGCTCAAAACCCTGCCACAACTCAGCCCCTTAGTTGCGAATTCTCAAACTACGCCACGTAGTTTGTGCCCTAGTCACACGACTAGTGATTACAACAGTTTAAAAAGAGAAATACAAATTTAAAACAAAAATAAAACAACCCTAATATTTAAAAACAAGACCCTTATTAAACTTAAAGCAGAAAGATCGGCCCCTTTTTCTTTTTATTTTATTTGGCCCGTTTCCCGTTTTAATTTATTCGGCCCGTTCCCTTTTGTT